>LR990630.1:13876325-15113825 GCA_905147815.2 Phalera bucephala | reverse complement strand
ATTACTGATGGAATATGAAGTCATTTTCTGATATCTTATTAGAGTCTGCTTCGGAGATTTGAGGATCTCCTATATGATATATTGTTGCTTTATAAACTAGCGAACTCTATAACGAAATCAATAGAAGAAAACTTTCCTCGCACCAAGAGAAGAACACTATATATCTCGTTAAAAAGTGATTCCAAAATTTTCAAAAATACCAGTTCTATAGTGCACAACTAATTGGCGTTTTAATTGTCAAAGCATTAAGGAACATGCGTCCAGTTAGAAGTACTCCTGTACTATTTCAGCTGAGTGGAAATGCGGTCGCCTTTAATCTTGAACGCAGTGAACGAGCAAGATTTTTATGGCACTCTAGGTAATAAGCTGGAATGTTACTACTGTACATTACGTGAGCGTTGAAAAGCTGTTGTTTTAGGACTTAAAAGACATTTTACTTTCGTATGGAAACATTAGGTCTAAACCTTTGTGATTGGATGATCTTTTTGTCATGTACTAGTGATGATACTAGGAGGGCCTTATATTATTTCGGGGAAATAAAAATATTGCCGCTTCTTTTTAAGATGGGACTATTGCAGTAGAAACTATTAACTTTAGACAAAATGTTTTTAACTTAACCATTAAACTTAATCGCTATTGTGTTCTTTTGAGAAGAATTAAATAAAATGTGATCGGAATAAAAGGATTTCCAAATGTAGGATGAAACACCTACGCCTTAATGTGAATAATTTTTTTGTTTCTCTCTCTCATTCAAGTTATATGTTTCTCAAAATATGCAAGGCTTTTCGAGCTTCATTAAGTTTTATTTTTGGAAAATGTTTCAGGTGACAACATTTTTCATACCATGTGACAACAAACAAATAGTTACTCTGACCTCGTGCTTTTAGATGCTTGTATGTGACAACTCAATGAATGAAATTAAACTAACCCTGCGGTATATTAATAGGTCTCTTAGAAGTTCTCTTCACCTTTGTAGCAACATTGATTTCATATCCCATATTGTTTGCAGTAAACTCCAAAGGACTTCCAAATACTATTGTTACATCGCTTTCGTCGCCGTGCGTTCACGCATCCAGCATTTAGCTCTCATTATACGTTTCCTCATTACTTAGAACGCATGCTGCGCATTGTAAAATATCGTGTGTAGGCCTTTGATCACTAGCTTCACCTAACACGATGTATACAGTATAATCCTTTGCTTATTGTACTTTGCAATTGTGAAAATCTTTTAGAATTAAAGTAGGTACGTATGAATTCAGGATTATTTTTAAGTCTATATAGCTAGTTTTGGTTTTCCCATTACCCATGATTCATACTGTATACAGTAACTATGGTGTTTTACCTTCTCTAGAGAGCCGGGTAGTAGGGAGGGTCTTAAGTAGTTATTATTTATCATTTTATTTTCTTCATCATCATCATCGTCAATCTATAACAGTCAACTGCTGAACATAGGCCTTTGCACGTTACTGAATACGATCATCGGCTACTCTCATCTGATTTCTGCCAGCCGCCCTACGCGAGGAGATCGCTCTACCTTAGGCGTCGCATTACGTGGGGCGACCTGTACGTCCGTGGTTTCCATTCAAGAACTCGTTTCTTTCTTAACTATTCGTAACTCCTTTTTTGGTTTACATATATAAAGCTTTTGATTTGGAATAGGTTTTCGTAGGTTGTTTAAGATCAATTTGATGGAATAATATGTTATAATGTGTGCATCGATGTATTCTTACCTTCACGGCCATACCCTTGATTTGCTTCTGCAGCGGTAGATCGGATTCCTTTTAATGTTAGATTATTTATACGTATATTGTTAAAAAAGGGACCAAAATTGGTTGATGAAGCAAAGGTAGAAATCTGTCGTCTCCTAAATATAGGCCGGTCACAATACGGGGACGACCTTCGCAGGTCGATGATCCTCGTAGGATGTTAAAGCTCTCGAAAATTGCTTAAGTGGTCTTTGTTCCGTGTCATATTTTATTTACGGACTTTTTACCGGTTTGTGTCGAGCACTTTTATGTTGGCTATAGATTTATGATGTCTTCGGATTCTATATTTGGCCTTTAGTTGATCAAGTTTCTATATAAGTGAGTTTACCAAAGATATGTTGTGTATGTATAGGAAGATGGAGATCCGCATTGGGTCCGCGTAGTGCAGTATGACCTATTCTCTGTGATTTCGATTTGTGAGAGAAGTCCTTTGTCCAGAAGTGGGACAGCGGCGATTTTGTAGAGTTATATTAAAATTTGATATCTTAAACTAATGGAAAATACATACAAGGTGTATCGTAAATAACGCAAGACCTCAGACACCCCGATTAGATAATTGCTTTACAAATTCAATACAAAAACAAATTAAAATTTTAACCTATTTTTTAAGGACTCTTATACCCCAATTAACAATGAAACTTGTACGTGTATGTGTACATATTCAGAAATATGTTTTAGAAATACATTTGAAATCTCCGTATTGCTTAGAATTAAGAATAAATTTAGCTTATTATAGCGCACTAAAGGAGTAACAGCATTTTTGTATTGGAGTAATATACATTCAAAATAGTTGGAATCAATTCAATTATCGCTTTAGAATAAACTACTTTCAGGTATTGCGTTTATTATGTTAAACCGTGTGTATTGAAAATTGGTAAAACTTATCTATCTATATCATCACGCCAGCTCCCTCGCGGGGTAGGCAGAGAGTACAGAGTTCCAACAGGTTCTTTCCTTACATACCTCTCTGGCTTCCTCCACTCTCATAGTTGGTCTCATACACACTCGCCGGTTACGGAGACTCTTGACTTGCCCTTCAGCCAAGACACGGTCTATTTGGTCATGGTAAGATAGTCCAGGTCTTTCTCGGCACCTACATCCTTCCACTTTCGCATTGTATATCTGGTAAAACTTATCTTATCATTATACTTGACCACAACCTTACCTTATCAGTAATCAATAGGTCTATTAATATTATGACCGTAGATCACTGTTAAAACGGTCAATTGTCTCGGGTAAATCCCGGCTCAGGATTTTTTTATGTGATCCATAAATAGTTGTTTTGGTTTGGGTATGTGACAACACAAACATGATTTCCAGTCAATAGCCTGATCCCAAAAATAAGAAAAAAAAATGACTGACAACATTCCAGTGGTTAAGAGCTTGAGTCGCTCTGCCCACTGGATTTAGTAGTCGCGGGTTGTATCCCCGCACGGGACAAATCTTTGTGTGGTCTACAAACATTTGTTTAGGCCAGGGTTGTTTGTGAATGTTTGTAAACGCACCCACGACACAAGAATAATTCTTAGTTTGGGGCTACGTGTTTTATTAAAAGAGAATAAACAAAGTTCCGATCCCAATTTTCACTATTTGCCTGAACCAAATAATATATCGATGGCCCGAGCTTATATTCGAGTGATTAATTCGTTCAACAGTTGGCCAGCTGCACAATATTGTCCCCGCATTAACAGCTTGTGCCTATTTACATAAGAAATTTACATAACTATGTTAATATTTAAGTATTTGAAAGCATAGTAAAGTGACGACTTACTTTATGGTCGGTACTTGAGTGATATATTTTTTATCGCCGAATATCTTTGAGATGGAATGAGAGTCGTCTATTATCTCCATCGAACGTCAGTTATAAAGTATTCTGAAAAGGAAAACAATTACTGTTATTATCATGAATGGCTTATTATGTGGAATGAAATTAGAAGTAAGTAAATCTTCATTACGGAAACGTTCCCTTAGGCACTTGAGACTGGGTCCGCTACGAATTCCCATCACTAATTCCTGCTAGCCAGGATCTACAATGGTCTATTTAGCTGACAACGAGTTTTGAATCTTCGGGTGTATTGGAACCCGCAACAAATTTCATTAGAAAAATAAAGGTAGTATGAAAAAATAAAATTCCACTTTCCACCTTTGTAAAGCGGAAGACACAAAAATTGGTAGATCAGCCATAGAAAAGGCGTCTACAACTAAGATAAGCCTTGTTGTCAAGCGCTTCCCCATAGCGACTGGCCAAGCCGAGGCCGTTCCTCCTTAAGGCGCCCTTAAGCTAGTTGCCCTTCTGGCCCGAGCGTAGTGGTTGCACAGTCGCCTACTTACCCTGTGAAGGTCCCGCGGCCAACAGCGTAAATCATTCACACACACACAAAAAAAGCACCACGAACACGTGGTATGATTTTTAGTTTACATGTATAGCTGTGTATAACAAGGTAAATCGATAACTGAATTGATTCCATATATTTTTACTGTATATTACATTGTTTTTAAATTTGGAAAAAATGCTATTAGTCTCTTAGTGCGCTATAATAAACTTAATTTATTCTTTCTCTTTTCTTTCTGAATTTGATTATAAGCAATACGAATATTTCAAATGCATTTCTAAAACATATTTCTCTATTCGCACCCGTACAAGTTTTATTGTTAATTGGGGTATAAAAGTAGGTAATTGTTAAATTTGGAAAATTGGTCCTCGTGTGGAATTTGTGATGCAATTATCTAATCGCGGTGTCTAAGGTGTTGCGTTATTTTTGATACACCTTGTATAGATTATTATTTGCATAGGTATCTACATATACTAAGTTTAAACTGTCTATAAATAATCTTTACCTACCAAAAACAAATATTTACATAGAAATAAATCAGTGTGTGAGTTCACACACTGATTTATTTCTATACTGCGATGCGAGATCACTTATCTAGTTGACAACATTTGAGCTGAAACAATCATCTTATAAAGTCTCAGGCTAAGGTCATAGGTTTATTTCATCATTGTTAGAACACAATCAGAGTACATACCCAGCTTAATGAAACAGAGGCCCAGGGGCCAAGCAAGCAATTGTTTGGTAACGTTACCTAATTGACACGCCATCCTTCTCACTTTATAATTGAATAATGATCTATCTAATATATATAGGGCGGTTAAACGGTTATACAGAGATTTCCAACAGGTTCTTTCTCACAATCCTTTCAAACACGTTCGCCGGTTACGGAAATCTTATAATCCGATGCTAGTTTAAGAGCTTATGAAGTTAGTCCTGTTTAAATTATAAATTAAAGTAGTTAATAGCTCCTTTTATACTAGCTTAATAAAACTAAGCCTCGTGTAACCCAGACGACGGAGGAGTTCGCATGAAGTGTCCTCGCTGTCTGTTATGCTGCGGTGTAAAACAATCAAAGTAGATACCTACGAGCACCGGTATAAATCAAAAGATACCGTCTCTCTGACATTATCGATATTACTCAGGGAATTACTGTTATCTTCACGGCAGGCCTTCACGGGGTGGACAGAAATGAGTGAAAACAGGCTACTGGTATAAATAGACAGGCAGGCGTCAGACAATAGTATCACATTTCTCTGTTTTTCGGTATCTTTAGTATTTCATTTTAGGTATTTCTTTGTTTTAATCTCTCTATATCATTATGCCAGATCACTTGCAGGGTAGTTGGAGTACAGAGCTACCAGAGATTTTTTCGTTACAGCCCTCTAAGGCTTCCTCCACTCTCATAGACTCTCCCACTTTTATATTATAATAATTATTAAAACTTTATTTTTTCTTTCTTCGATTATGACTATCCCGCTTTTGTTAAGTTAACAAAATTAAAGCGAGGAGAAAATATACACATGTTCGACAAAACTATTCGAATATAGGCTTGACGGTGACAATATCTTCCTGACTCAAAAACGGCCAAGTTAGAAAATCCAATAATTTCAAACTAAGGTCATAGGTTTATTTCGGTACAAATTTTCGTTATCATCGGCACAGCGCAATCATAGACACAGTTATCGCACCGTTATAAATCAAAACGATAATGTCTGGTAGACGATATCGATGTAACCGAGTGAATTATGATCTTACACTGTGTATATAAACTTTAATACTGTGATACAGTTAATTGACTTGCGCTTGTGAAGGTGAGCAGTGATAGCCTAGTGGTTAGACCATTGGACTGCAAAGTCAAAGGTCTCGGGTTCAAACCCAGGCACGCACCTCTGTCTTTTCGAAAGCATGTGCGTATTAAAAATTAATTACCTCTTGCTTTAACGGCGAAGGAAAACATCGTGAGGAAACCTGCATGCCTAAGAGTTTCTCGAAGGTGTGTGAAGTTCGCCAACCCACACTGGGCCAGCGTGGTGGACTATGGCCTAGACCCTCTCAGTTTGAGAGGAGGCCCGTGCCCTACAGTGGGACAGTTTCTTAACAGGGCTTATATTATTGTGAAGGTGAATGTTTAATTTAACCACGCCACTGACTGGTCATACTTACGCAACGTATGCAAAGCATTATGATATCTGAAGTCCACTACTACTAATAGAGACGACTTGGTCTAGTGTGTAAGAACTTAAACCCCTCGGTTCACTCGATCGAGTAGCCGCGTGTTCGATCTCCGAACGGGACAAATGAAGCAATGGCTTATAGACCACACCTTCTACACGGTTCATGAATTCTTCTCGGTTAAGCAACATCAATCATTTTATTGGGACTATTGTATAAATATAACAATATCATCAATATCATCATCTCAGCCTATACTTGTCCACTGCTGAATATAGGCCTCCCCAATCGCTTTCCAGCGTAACCGGTCCGATGCCACCTGCATCCAACGACTTCCTGCGATTTTCACAAAATCCTCGGTCCGTCCGGCCGTCGTCCTACGCTGCGCTTGCCAATACAATAAAAGGAAGGATAGGAGAGGAAAGACAATAAATATAATAATAAAAATGATTTATGAATTAATATTATTATTTTAATTTAGAATATAGGTCCATATATATTGACATTAATGACAATTTTTTTTATTTCATATAACCTAATAAATATATAATATTTGCATACCTGTAAGACAAAATGTACTGAACTATACGACAATACCACACATTATTGTAATACCATGCTTTAAGCAAATAAATTTCATTTGATTTCAAATCATTGTGTAATCCACAAATATTTGCGTTAGTCTGGGCGTTCGTGTATGCAAATTTAATAATTGTAATCTCATCCACGAAAAGGAATATTATTATGTTTTTTACAAAATAGAACGTGATATTACAAAATATATAACACTATCGAGATAACATGCTGTCAACAATAGGCAATTTTGGTAAATTAAAGAAGAAAATGGCTTTTGGTTGCCATCAATAGTCATTACAGCAAAGAAGAAACAAATCTTACATTCTGTTCACCCATTGATATAAGCCGGATGAGCGAGCGAGATAAATAGACGTTGGTAACCCCATAACATGAAGCGCTTGCTATCACGTCACAGGTATCGTTTTTCACCATTTTGTTACATTATGTCTCCTTAATGTGTGGAAATGAGATGCGCATACCACATTGTTATACTAGGCTTTGTAAAATGGACAAGGAAGATGGTGTTTACCTTTCCTTGTACAGTTTTGAGCTTGCTGCGCTTTTATGAGTAGTACCTACCTGTGTCTGATTCCTTTTTTTAAAACGTAGCCCCTCATTAGGAATTATTCATGTGTCGTGGTTGCGTTTAAATCAATCAATCAGCCTATCGCAGTCCACTGCTGGACATAGGCCTCTCCTAACACGCGCCATTGCACACGGTCCTCCGCCTTCCGCATCCAGTCTGTCCTTTTTGAGGTCGTCGGTCCATCTAGCTGGGGGCCGTCCTACCTTACGCTTACCAAGTCGCGGTTTCCACTCTAGGACACGCTTGCTCCATCGGCCGTCGGTCCTTCTGCACATGTGACCAGCCCATTGCCACTTTAGCTTACTGAGTCTGCGAGCTATGTCGGTAACTTTGGTTCTTTGTCGGATTACCTCGTTACGAATTTTATCCTTCAAAGAGACGCCGAGCATAGCTCGCTCCATAGCCCGCTGTGCGACTTTGAATTTGTGGACTAGTCCCACTGTGAGTGTCCACGTCTCGGCCCCGTAAGTCATAAGGTTGCGTTTGCAAACATCAAATTCACCTGCACAAACGCCCAGACTGAAACAAATATTTCGGTCACACAAAGATTTGTCCGTGCGGGGATCGATCCCGTGATGTTTCAATCCAGACCTCACTTAACGTCAGACGGATTGGCTTAAGCTCTTCTTTGTAAATCTTTCTGTAACTTTAAGAACCATGTAACCATTCTCATGAATAGTATAATTTGGTTAATTTAAGACCTTAGACCCACCTGATGATAGACCTGCCTACGGTACATTGTTCTCTCATACCCCACAACAAAATGTAGATGGGAAAAATTGTAAAAAATACTATTTTAAAAGAGTAACCGTGGAGTTTCTTGTCCTTTTTCAGTGGAATAACGTTCCGAAGTGGTGGTAGAGTCTTTGGTTCTTTTTTAACGAATAATAAATACTATAAGACATAGTGGTAAGACATCGAGTAGGTATGAAGGATAGTATCGGTGTAAAGATGAGAAAGAGTATGCTCCGTTGGTTCGGGCATATAGAAAGAATGCCAGAGGAAAGAATGACAAAACAGATATACAATGTGAAAGTGGAAGGATGCAGGTACCGGGGGAGACCTAGACTATCTTACCACGACCAAATAAACCGAGTCTTATCTGAAGGAAAAGTCAAGAGTTTCCGTAACCGGCGAGCGTGTATGAGACGAACTATGAGGATCGAGGAAGCCAGAGAGGTTTGTAAGGAAAGAACCTGTTGGAACTCTGTACTCTCTGCCTACCCCGCTAGAGATCTGGCGTGATGTTACAGATAGATAGATAGATAGATAAATAAAAAAAAAAGTCTCGTCACGCCTATATTCCTCAAACGGGAATGGCAGAGGCGTCCTGTGTTCATCCACATTTCGCAGACGGACGAAATTGGGAAACGTAAAAATGTAGGTCACTACGGATTGTTATTGAAAAAAATCGAGGAAACCACTCTTTGGCCCATATAAATAATAATTATATTAGCCTATATTGTCCCACTGCTGGGCAAAGGCCTTCATTCACAAATCGAGGTGAAAGAGTCATTAAAACAGACTAGCTATCTATGTACAGCCCGACAACGATCTTTTGGCCCGCGGCCAAAATCGGAACAAGCGCTGTCATCACGTGAAATGTCACTACATACCAATCGCAAAGTTGTTTGCTATAAAAATTACTCAAGTTCTGTTTTTCGTGCGGACCCACTTGTTGAAATATCTCCTTAGAAGTAAGAAAATTTTACTAAATGTTAACCCTAATTTCATACCAACGCTCCATTGTGAATGTCATCAGTGGGCCAAAAGATCCTTAATAATATCAGCCTATACTGCCCACTACTGGGCAAATGCCTTCTCACACAAATCGAGGTGAGAGAGATTAGGTCATACTCCACCACGCGGACCAAGTGCGGTAAGAGCACCGCGGTCGCACAGCGCTACGAGCGCTTACTAAGATCCTTGTTGCACTATATATCATCTCGCCCATATCGCACCATATCATGCATTAAAAATAGTTCTGAAATTATATCGGATGCACATCCGACGCTTTATACCAAGAAATAATTTATTGACATCTTTGGTTTCTAAACGACATTTAGTTGTCAGAATTTTGCAGATTCCATGAAAATAACTGTCATTTAAAAGTCGTTTGTTATTAATATATATTTTTGTTTGTGTTATTTTTCCGTGCGATAGTGTATCTGTTTATAAACAGTTGATTTATTTGAATACTTTGATTCAGTAAGTCTTACAAATATTTTTAGTTGTAGTTTATATTTGCAAATAAATGAACTCTCGACGTGGAATGCCAGTAGCAAGATGGGGCGAATATGGAGTTAAAAATGCATATCTTAAGGTCTGTATCTTATGTAGTACTATAAACAAAATAAATAGATCTATATCTATATCATCACGCCATATCCCTTGCGGTGTAGGCAGAGAGTACAGAGTTCCAACAGATTCTTTTCTTACATACCTCTCTAGCTTCTTCCACTCTCATAGTTCGTTTCATACACGCTCGTCGGTTACGGAGACTTTCGACTTATCTTTCAGATAAGACTCTGTCTATTTGGTTATGGTAAGATAGTCTAGGTCTTCCCCATTACCTACATCCTTCCACTTTCGCATTGTATATCTGATTTGTCATTCTTTCTTTTGATATTCTTTCTATATGCCCGAACCAACGGAGCATACTCTTTCTCATCTTTACATACCGCAATTATCCTACTTTCATTCTCTTTCTTATAATACCCATCTCTCGCTGCCATATAACAGCGTTGGGACAAGCAATCCGTTAAAAATAGATATTTATTTATTCGTTGGTCTAGTGGAGAATAATGTGGCCGGCTATTACGGTCCTGCGTTTGAATCCTAGGACGATTTTTGTGTGTGTGGTGTGTGAATGACCTACGCTGATAGCCGCTGGGCCTTTACAGCTTCACGGGATGAGAGGGCGAGCGTGACCACTGCGCTCTAGCCAGAAGGGCAAGGGGGCAACTAGCTCAAGGGCGCCTCAAGGAGGAACGGTCTGGGCTTGGGCAGTCGCTATAGAGGAGGGCGTATACTGTGTATAAATCTTTAATACCTCGCAGTCAGGAGTCGGGAATTGTGTCCGGTATAAGGCAAAGGGTTGCCAATTGTCATAGCTTTCACACATTGGAACCGAATATAGCTATGTGGTGGTGGTAATGTGTGAATGTACCCAGTACACCTCGGCCTTCCCCACTTGGGGAATATTTGCGTGTCGGTGTTTCTATTTTTAAGAATTTTCCTAATCGTAGTCTGCCATCGTGATATACTTTGGATTTTATATACGTTTTCGTACTTATTCGTCTATATTTAGAAATAAGTACCTACTTCAGACTAACTAAGCCTTTGTTTGCCCTTCCCCACAGATATTTTAAGTGACAAAGTGTTATTGATTTTCTGCCATTCAGGTCACATAAAAGCACCTAAGTCGTAAGGCCATACCTATAAATGAGTTGAAAGAAAAGTTATATAAAGATTTTGATGGACGCCTTGGTTCTCGGGATTGAGTATTCGCTGAACACGGAGAGGCTCAAATACTTAGACGGGTGGCTTGGTCCAGTGGTTAAGAGTATGAGTCGCTCCGCGCACTCGATTGAGAAGTCGCGGGTTCGGTTCTTGCACGGGACAAATTATTGTGTTATCCACAGATATTTGTTTCGGTCTGGGCATCTGTGTATGTGAATGTCACACAAACAAACAGCGTGATCGAAACAAATCTTTGTGGATCACGCATAGCTTTATCCCGTGTGAGGATCGAATTTGGGATAACTCGACAGTGGGCAGAGCGGCTTTGCTCTTAACCACTGAACCAAGCCGTTAATGATTTTGAAAGTCAGCCCACAATCGTATATTAATATTTTCCTCCCGTTTTACTATTTCAACCGTAAATACCGCTATATATTTTTATTGGTCGTAACACCAGCTCCTAGAATTAACAGCGTTGCGTTGCGTACGCTCGCACGCAATATTCTTTATAAATCATGATCAGTGTTCGCTTAAATCGTCCATGGCTGCAATGATTTTAACAACCTTATCCACGCTTTGATTACAATTTAGCATGAGATTGCTTAATTTCCATGCATGAAAATAGTCATTAAATTTTACGTTGAGTATTTTTGGGGATGTGTTAAGGATTTTGTGCTTTTGAAAGAAAGAGGAAATAGAAGATGATAAAGGGTATGCTCCGATGGTTCGGGCATATAGAAAGAATGTCAGAAGAAATAATGACAAAACAGATATACAATGCGAAAGTGGAAGGATGCCTACATATCCGGTACCTATACCGGGGAAGACCTAGACTATCTTACCATGACCAAATAGACCGAGTCTTATCTGAAGGTCTCCGTAACCGGCGAGCGTGTATAAGACAAACTATGAGAGTGGAGGAAGCCAGAGAGGTATGTAAGGAAAGAACCTGTTGGAACTCTGTACTCTCTGCCTACCTCGCAAGGGATCTGGTGTGATGATATTGATAGATAAATAGAGAAAATAAAAGAACATTTATTTGACCAACAAACTACAGGCAAATGTAAATATACAGGCAGAGATGGGCAGAATGTAATCAGATTAATGATTACAATTGCATTTTGTAATACTCATGTCTAATACAGCTTGGGCAAAAATAATTACCAACTGGGTCCCACTAAACTACAAACGACATCGCGGCAGGCCCAGACGAAGATGGCGAGACGAGCTGGACTCATTTCTGGAAGACTGGCATTTAAAAGCCGAAAACAGAACCGAATGGACTCAGTGGAGGGAGGCCTTTGCCCAACAATGGGACGTTAGTGGCTGAAGTATAAGTATAATACTCAATCATTATTCAATATTAAAAGTGTAATCGTAAACGTTAAAGATTACAAAATGTAATTGTAATTGTTAATCATTATTACACCATCACGCCTATATTCCCCAAGCGGGGGTAGTTAATCATTAATCTGATTACATTTTTCCCATCTCTGTATACAGGTATATAAAACAGTAACAGTACTCTAGTTGTGTGGGGGCAAACAGGCCTCTGCCTCAGCATGTTGTATCACTAGAGTTGGTTGCAGCGCTGGTTTTAGGGTTGTGTTGACGGCAGGTGACTCTGAAAGGGACGCAGGCCTAAAGGCAGACAGACCATCAGCCAGATGGAACGATGACATCGTGAATGTGGCCTGCAAATTGTGGACTAGACCGGAACGAATGGTGTTGATAGAGGAGAGGCTTTTAGCAGTGAGTAGATACAGGCTGGTTGATGATGATGATGTCGAGTGTTTTCGGACAATAAAATTTTCATTAAAATATTTTTTTTTATAAAACGTAGCCCACACTGTTATTTATTCCTGTGTCGTGGGTGCGTTTACAAACATGAAAATTCACATACACAAATACCCAGACCGAAACAAATAATTGTGGGTCACACATAGATTTGTCCCGTGCGGGAATCGAACCCGCGACTTTAAGACACAATGGGCGGAGCGGCTTAAGCTCTTAACCACTGCGCTAAATCGTCCGTCGAAATATTAAGCGTACCTGCACTGTGTATTTCAAATACTCGTTTTTCACCAGAATTAAAGGAATATACTATCGAGATTGGTGCATATTTCGAATGAACTTTTTTTTACGAGACTTAAGAGATTCATTTCTCTAATTGGCCAGAGTAGATGTCAAGATTTACGAATTAGGGAATTAGTTCTTGGCTATAATCGGAAACTGTTTGATCATCCAAAATATTGGGGGGCTCCTCAGTTTTCAATGCTCAAGCATTTTAAATGTTACACACGTTGTTGTGATGGAAAACACTTGATCAGTTAAACCATATCTTTCTTTACGCCGCAACAAGGAGATGCGCTATTTTAAATTTGCAATCGCAAAAAAATATACTGTGAATTTAAAAAAACAATGCTAATATGTAGTTTATTTATACAAGATGCCCCAAATTTTGCTACAAATATCGACGTAGTAAACGAACGGGATCAAGGTTGCGAGAGAGACGTGTCAGACGCCAGCCAGAAATGTGATGATTGCCTACATTATTGGATTAAATTTAAGGGACGCGTGGATTTTTGGACTAGCATGGCTATGAATTTTATAACAATTTGGATCAGGAAACTACGCGTCCCACCCTCTCTTCTAATTCTTTACTGCAAGTGTAAAATGGCGAGGCGCTCGTAGCGCTGTGTGACCGCGGTGTTCTTACCGATCACCAAGGTTAAGCAGCGTTCGACTCGGTCAGCCTGAGATGGGTGACCGTTTGTGGCATTTTCATATTCGAGCGTCTCCGTGCTTTAGAAGGCACGTTAAGCCATTGGTCCCGGTTACAACTTGATGTGGTAGTCGTTAAGCCGAGTTGGAAGCCTTAAAGGTGGCTTGATAAGTCCAACAGCGGGTGGCCACAAACCTGCCTCCATCAATCCGCACTGGGTCCGCGTGGTGGAGTATGACCTAATCTCTCTCACCTCGATTTGTAAGAGAAGGCCTTTGCCCAGCAGTGGGCAGTATAGGCTGATATTATAAGTGTAAAATGTCCTTCTAGTATATGAGTTATATCATTAATACACGTGTCAAAATTTATTTATTTATTTAATTAATTAGCACGTTATACATGTCACACATGTGAAAATGGCACACGTGCACTTAGGATAGCGATTTGTATCTAAATAAGTCTAACGAGCTGAGTATCTTTTATAGATACATACATTCTTTGAGGGGCTGCCGCGAAAACCACGTGTTTTGTACTGCACTTCAAGAATTATATAGATTAGAGACTAAATATTTCTAAATATGATTTTTGACTGTATATTTTAAAATCTGGTAAAAGGAATACACGATTAAACGAAATTTTTTCTATAGAAAATAAGTCTTAAAGTCCTCTATATCGCTTTGGATTTTCTGATTCCAACGTGAAAGGCTTAAGAACTGGTCAATGAAATTTAGTTTAAAACATAGCAAATAATTGTGTCAGTTTTTTATTTCATGGTGTAGTCTTTTAACCGACTTCTAAAAGGAGGAGGTTCTCAATTCGACTGTATGTTGTTTTTTTTTTGTATTTATGTTTCGCGATCATTCCGCCAATTATGAATCGATTTTGAAAATTCTTTTTGCATTTGGTTCAGTATAGCTCCAAGGTGGCTTTAGGCCAATTTCATCGGTATTGGACCTTGGATTTGGAAGATACTCCAGGGAACTCCTGAACGACAAACAATACGAATGCGTAGATTGAGATATTATGGGTATTACGTCAATCTCATAGGTACCCTGCCATAAAACTAATCAGAATATTAAGCGACTTCAAAAAAGAAGTAGGTCGACTATTTATCTGTTTTTTTTTTATAACGTCTTTATTTATGAACTGATTTTGATGGTTTTTTCGGTGAGGTTTGGTATAGTTTCGAGGTGGTCCCATTTTAATGAAATCGGTATTGAACTTAGGACTTTGAAGATACACCAGGGGACTCCTTAACGGCGAACAGCACGAATGTATAGATTCCGTTATCCGCCTTTGCCCAGCAGTGGGCAATATAGGCTAATATTATTATTATTATATTATTAAACAGAGGCAGAAGGGCAAGTCAAGAGTCTCCGTAACCGGCGAGTGTGTATGAGACGAACTATGAGAGTGGAAGAGGCCAGAGAGGTATGTAAGGAAAGAACCTGTTGGGACTCTGTACTCTCTGCCTACCCCGCGAGGGAGCTGGCGTGATGATATAGATAGATATATAGATAGATTAAACAGATTATTGTTGACGACGACAATCGTCATATTAGCCTCTAGTATTTTTCACATAGGATGGGTACTTACAGTTCTAATTGCCAAACGAAATTAATATTTATATCTATGGTGTTAAGGCATAAAACCATAAGTATACAAGGTGTAACATAATAAACGCAAGACCTCAGACCGCAATTAGAGAATTGCTTCATAAATTTAAAACGAAAACCAAATTTCCATATTTAAAGGATTTTACCCCTTTTATAAGCACTTTTATACCCCAATTAACAATGAACCTTGTACGTGTATGTGTGCATTTTGAGAAATATGGGTTAGGAATGCATTTGTAATCTCCTTATTGCTATGAATCAAGAATAAATTTAGTTTTTATAGCGCACTGAAGGAGTAAAAGCATTTTTTTTTGCAAATTTAAAAAAAAAATGTAAGATACATTAAAAATAGTTGGAATCAATTCAGTTACCGATTTAGAACAAACTACTTTCAGGTCTTGCGTTTATTATGTTACAGCTTGTAGAAGCGTTCATGCCTCTTATTGCCATTGAATAAAGTATAATTTCGTTTGGCAATTAAAACTGTCAGTACCCATCCTATATGACAAATACTATAGTGCCTAGTACCCACCATAGTACTAGTGTTATTTGTACACCGTTACATTAGTGTAGCGCTCGGAGGCGCTCGTAGCGTTGTGCGACCGCGGTATTCTTACCGATTACCAAGGTCAAGCAGCGTTCGACTCGGTTGGCCCGAGATGGGTGACCGTTTGTGGCATTTTCATATTCGAGCGTCTCTGTGCTTCGGAAGGCGCGTTAAGCCGTTGGACCCGGCTACCACTTAATGTGGTAGTCGTTAAGCCGAGTTGGAAGCCTTATAGGCGGCATGATAAGTTCCAACAGCAGGTGGCCACAAACCTGCCTTCACCAATCCGCACTGGGTCCGCGTGGTGGAGTATGACCTAATCTCTCTCACCTCGATTTGTGAGAGAAGGCCTCTGCCCAGCAGTCGGCAGTATAGGCTGATATTATATTATATTACATTAGTGTAAACTGGATGCTTACAGCACAAAGCCGGTCGTTGTAGACATCTTTGGGGACGGTTTTGTGCTGCAGTGGTTTTGGCTGATTATGGACACTAGTATCATTCGAGGTACTAGCTATACAAAATAAGACGTTTCAGTATGATTAAACACACACCGTCACGTCTATATCCCCCAGGCGGCACTCCCGCCGCAGAGGTGTACTGAGTACACCCACTTTTCGCCGACGATTTTAGGGCCCATGTTATAGGGGGCGAGCCTATTGTCATATACCGGGCACAATTCCAGACTCCGGACTCATACTGGGAATTTTTCGTCAGAAAAACTACATTTGTTCGACCTAGGATTTGAACGTAGGACCTCGTGATCACAAAGCCAAGCGTTTTGCCACCAGACTACCGAGACAGTCTAGTATGATTAGTACCCTAAAGGGTACAAAGTTAGGGTACCTCCTACCTACTAGAGATATTACAGTGAAAAAGATCTAATCCACCTTATGAGGCGCATATATAATACCTTTCTCTCCTTGTAATAATCACAAAACTTGGAACCAATTTATATAAAACCATATCGAATAAAAATGTCTTCTAAATACTGCTGAACATACATTATGACAACATACATTAACATAACCTACATATGTCAAGCTAATGGCAAATACATACTAAAGTTTTCCACGAAAGCGGCGGAATCGTAGCTACCAATAAATAATGTACAAGATGTAATGGCAAACTTTTTGCTGACGCAAACCAGCAAATACAACTTGATTAAATACGAAATGTAATATTGCCTACATTAGAATAAGCATATGAATACTTACGATTCCAAAACAGTATAAATGTAGGCATGAAACCGGTTTATGATCAGACGCTTAGAAAAATAGGGTTTGGGCGCAAGGCGCAACAATAATTAAGAGGTTGAAATTAAACCGAGTCTTATCTGATGGAAAAGTCAAGAGTCTCCGTAACCGGCGAGCGTGTATGAGACGAACTATGAGAGTCGAGGAAGCCAGAGAAGTATGTAAGGAAAGAACCTGTTGCAACTCTGTACTCTCTGCCTACCCCGCAAGGGATCTGGCGTGAGGTTACACACATTTTTGATAAAGATTTTTTTGGTACGACGCGCTTTTGTTATTTTACTAGGCATGCCTTTTAAGTTTTGTCGTTTGAAAAAAAAAACAACTAGAACCTTATAGTACTTTTTATTGTTTTTCAAAGTATTCACCACGTAGCTTAATACACTTTTCCATTCGCTCAAACCAGTTATTATAACATTCATTTCACTCTAAAGTGGAGGTGTACAAAATGGCTGACTTGAAAGCGTCGACTGCTTCTTCACCGGACTGGAACCTTTGACCACGAAGACTTTTCTTAATTTTATGAAATGTATAGAAATCGTTAGGGCTTAGGTCAGGACTGTATGGAGGATGGTCAAGAATTTCTACTTTTTCCTGCTTCAAATACTCAATCGTTTGACGAGCGCTGTGTGAGCTTGCGTTGTCGTGGTGCAGGATGATGCGTCGCTTTGAGTTGGATATTTGAAGTTCGGCGATGACTTGTGGTAAACAAACTGTGGTATACCACTCTGCGTTAACCGTTCTACGATCTTCAAGTGCAATAGTCGCAACATGCCCGGTTTTTCCAACGAACGTGGCCACCATCTTCTTTGAAGTGCTTCGAGAACGAACAACTTTAGTCGGCTTTGGCTCGTCTTGAAAGACCCAGATTGTAGATTGTTGTTTGGAAACAGGATCGTAGGCATAGATCCAAGATTCGTCACCACTGATGATGTCGTAGACGTGATTTGACTCTCCTCGGTTGAACCTTTGCAGAGTTTTCTTACACCATCTGACGCGGGCCGCCTTGTGATCGTCGGAAAGCAGATGCGGTATCCAACGGCAAACTAGCTTTTTCACACCAAGCGCTTCATGCAAGATCTTCTGAATGGTTGTCCCTGAGATGCCTAATAGAGCCTCTATCTCTCGATACGTCACATGACGATCTTCGAGAATTAGTTGTCTCACAGCAATGATGTTATCTTTAGTGAGGGCGGATTTTGGGCGTCCTTCGCGAGATTTGTCACTAACACTAGTATGTCCACTCTGGAATTCTAAATACCAGCGTTCGACAGTCCGCAGACATGGGGCTTCATCACTGAACACAGATGTTAGCTCTTCAAAACACTGAAGCCGTGTCAGGCCTCTTCTAAAGTTGTAGAAAATTATAGCACGAACATTTTCCTTAGAAAGATTCATTTTCGTACGTAACCTGACAGATTCCAATCGATGCTGTGACTAAACAATAGCATTAATCCTAATACTTTCACTGTTTTGAGATTCAAAATTGAAACACATTCGAATATAGAACAGTTCCAAATTCAAAGTTGCCGGGAAATATGGAAACGACAGAACTTAAAAGGCATGCCTGGTATGTGGGAAATTGTACAGGGCTATCCTAAATCGGATTCTCGGGGAATTATAATTTGGACAGTCAGTAGTTTAGACACATGGCAGTGTGTCAGGCTAAGTTCGGAATAAAGGGCGACACGACGCACCGGCTACGTCTTACTTGTAGAGCTACTTTCGACGCCTCCATAACAAATTCTATCTTTATTAACCTATGCACTTTCAATTTTGTTAATTTAAGGTTCCAGTGATCGCCTAAACTCCCAAGTTTTAAAAACAAAATACTCGTTGACACACTCATTCATAACATAAAAAACAGGTGCCTTTTTTTAATAAAAATGAAATATTACAAACACAGTCGGTGCCAAGTAACCGACTGCACTGACCGGCACCGACTTCAAATTTTTATTTTTTGCTCTTTGAAGTCGGTTTACCTTTTATTAAAAAGATTTTTATTTTACAATTTTTCGTCACGAGTGCTTTATTTACTAATATTTATATATCTATATTGTATTATTTTTCTGAGTTATACAGTAAGGTACCTACAGGATTGATATAATAACCATAATAACGGAATCTATACATTCGTGCTATCCATCTATCTATCTATCTATATCATCACGCCAGGTCCCTTACGGGGTAGGCAGAGAGTACAGAGTTCCAACAGGCTCTTTCCTTACATACCTCTCTGGCTTCCTCTACTCTCATAATTCGTCTCATACACGCTCGCCGGTTACGGAGACTCCTGACTTGTCCTTCAGATAAGACCCGGTCTATTTGGTCATGGTAAGATAGTCTAGGTCTTCCCCGGTACCTACATCCTTCCACTTTCGCGTTGTATATCAGTTTTGTCATTCTTTCTTCGGACATTCTTTCTATATGCCCAAACCAACGGAGCATACCCTTTCTCATCTTTACACCGATATTCTCTTTCATACCTATTTGCTTTCTTACTACGCTGTTGCGAATACGGTCGGTCAGCTTCACTCCGCACATCTTCCGCAGAGCTCGCATTTCCACCGCATTTATCCTACTTTCATTCTCCTTCTTACATACCCAGCTCTCGCTGCCATATAACAGCGTTGGGACAAGCACTCCATTATGTATGGCCAGCTGCGCTTTTCGGCTTAAGTGCCGGCTCCCAAGTAGCTTTCCCATCGCGCCATTCACTCTGTTCCCTGCACTCACTCTTCTCTCTATGTCAGCGGTGTATTTTCCATCCTTACTGAATGCGCATCCAAGATATACAAACTCATTCACTTGCTCCAGCACATCGTTCCCAACCACAATCCTTGCATTCGTTCTGGTTTCTTCCCGTTCAAAAACCATAATTTTGGTTTTCTTCACATTCAAATGTAAGCCATTTTTCATGCAGTCGTCTTTCATAACTGTGACTAGTGATTGCAGATCAGTGGCTGTTGACGCTATCAAAACCGCGTCATCTGCATATAGTAGATGATTTACCACTAGATCACTCATTTGTACACCTTCATTCATCGCTTTCAGTCTTTGAAGACTTTTATCCAAATATATTATAAACAGTCTAGCGGACAACACGCAACCCTGCTTGACGCCGATTTCAACGTCAAACCAGGGTGACATGTTACCACCCACCCGTACGCATGCCTTGCAGTCCACATAGGTGGACTGGACGGCCCGCAGCAGAGTGCCATTTATACCATACTCAGGCAAAATGTCCCAAAGTCTCTTTCGCACAACTCTATCAAACGCCTTCTCCAGATCCACAAAACCGCAGAAAACCTTCCGGACCACTGCCAGATGCTTCTCTACGATGTTGCGAAGGGAGAAAACTTGATCCGAACATCCTCTTCCGGACCTGAAACCCCCTTGTGCCTCGCACAACATTCCATCGGACTTCTCGCGCATTCTCCTCTCAACAATTTTACCATACACCTTGGCTGCCAAGCTGATCAAACTAATGGCTCTGTAATTGGCGCAGTCATATTGTGAACCCTTGCCTTTGTACAAGGGTACAATGACTGCGCGGCGCCAATCTGTAGGGACCCTACCGGTCCTCCAGCAAAGATTTGCAAGGACCCAAAAGGCGTCCCGGACGCAAGTTCCACCATATTTGATCATCTCGGCAGATATCATGTCTATTCCCGCAGCTTTACCATTTTTCACATTCGTGCTGTTCGCCGTTAAGTCCCCTGGTGTATCTTCAAAGTCTAAAGTTCAATACCGATTTCATTAAAATGGGACCACCTCGAAACTATACTAAACCCAACGCAAAATTAATCCTTAAAATCAATTCATAAATAAAGACGTTATAGAAAAACGCAGACGAATTGTAAACCTCCACCTTTTTGAAGTCGGTTAATATTCTGATTAGTTTAATGGCAGGGTACCTATAGGATTGACGTAATACCCATAATATCTCAATTTACGCATTCGTATTGTTTGTCGTTGAAGAGTTTCCTGATATATCTTCAAAGTCCAAGGTCCAATACCGATGAAATTAAAATGGGACCACCTTAGAGCTATACTAAATGCAAAATGAAACATCAAAATCGGTCCAGAATTGACGGGAATATCGGTTAACATACATAAAAATAAAAAGGAAAAAAAGGATACTTACAGACGAACATAGAACCTCCTCCTTTTTGAAGTCACTTAAAAACAAGCCAAGTTCAGTCTCTACGTCAATACTTGATGCCAGGTTCTATAGAAATTACTGTTTTAAGTTTTGCGATCCAACCGTTTGGGTAGTTGTATAAATGAGTCAACCAGTGCATCGGTTTCGCCTTATTACTATTTAGTAGATTTACTCAAGTTTACATAAGATGCCCCTGTGTGCGTTTGATTGAGTATGAATGGGTTTCCAAGGGAATGCGTACCGTATCCTCTACGAGGTCCATGGAGCTATTCAATCTGGGTAATCTCGTGCGGGGCCGTTTGCCGACGCCTTCGCACTGACCTACCCGATAACTGGGGTCGCCATACTTATCGCTATATACTGTACTGAGTTGAGAGATGCCTATAGTTGGGTCAGGATTTCATTGTTCCTATGTATCGGATGAGGAGTAGTACAGTGATATTATCCCTAAAACGGTAATAGCAGCTGATAGTTAATATAGGGTGGTAGGTTAAGTAAACGGAAATACTGAATTGAATGCTTAAAGCAATTATCTGGAAATGACGGTTTGGTTCAGTAGTCAGTAGTAGTAGAGCTTAGTCGAGTGGCTTAGTTCGTACGGAACAAATCTTTTTGTGACCCACAAATGTTTGTCTGGGTTTGTATATGTGATTTTTTTTTCCTTTTTAAACGCACCCACGACGCAGAAATAGTTTCTAGTACACAGGTTTCCTAGTGATTTGTTAAAGAAAAGAAAAGTAAAATTATGTTAACTAGTGGTCGCCCTTTGGTCGAAATTCAACCTACTCTTTCATCGTTTGCTGGTTATGTTTGACATTCAGTAAGACTATAGACAAATAATTATTAAAGACAAACAATATTAATCTATTCTCAATTTGACCACAGACTTTATCAATAAACAAAAGAATATATATGTGCGTGTGTGTCAAATACATGGTAGTGTGTGTAATGTTTTTTTATTGATTTAATGTATTTTTAATGCATAATTTAAAAAAAAAATAACATTCTGCACTCCTTCTCTATATAAACTAAGTGTGGGAAATTTAATACTCCTCCGTCCGCGCAATTTTCGTAAAAAGGGGTACAAAGTTTTTGCTTCACGTGTTAATATAATGATTTGTATAGAGTGGGAGGGGTCCGGGACCGGTCCGCAAAACCTTAAGCAAGTGATAGATAACACCTTTGACTAAGATTTATCAAATATTCATCTTAGGATAGCATCCACTAATATTCTGTTCGGCGTTATAAAAATAAGCGGGTTCATATAAATGCATCGATATATGTATAATAATAATATGTCGATGGATTTGACAAATGAAATGCCATACAGTTTTAGTTAAAATTTATAATGAGAATGCATTTTTGCTTTTAATTACTGTACATAATAAATTATAATTGAATTTGTCTAATGTTTATATCATTAAATAAAACATTAAACTTCTGAATATTTGTCTTATTAATTAATTTAAATAGTGTTAGCTAATGAATATCGTTAACAATCGTACATACCATTGTTCGTCTCTTCGAGTAAAACATTGTAATGTTTAAGCTCATTATTGTGTTAGTTTTAGCTTAATGTGTCCGAAAATAGAACGTAAAGGATGTGGGACTTTGTTGACACTCAGCGGGAACGGAGATTATGGTCACACTGCCATGTCGTTAAGTACACAGTTTAACTTAATTTGTAAGTAACAATATACCACATTTCTGCCCAAATTGAATAACGGTACTCAAAAATATATTAAGTTAGCATTCTTATTTTGAAAAGTATAAAGCTCTATTTCCTATTCTTGCTTTTTTTCGTTGTCCCTTTTTAAATCAGCGAGCGGTATGTTTACAAGCATATTTAAAGTGTCAAAACTATGGGTCTGATGACCTCTTAAAATAATTATTGTATTTACTAACCTATTGAACGAGACAAGCATAATGTTTAGGAGCTCATTGGTTAATTGATAATTCGCACGAATTAAACTCGCACACATCGGGAGAATCAGATCCTTGAAAAATTATTATGTTTTTCGTAGTCGATTCAATAAAGGCAATTCATATTGGTTCCGAATTGCCTCCTTCAGAAACACGTAAAAGATCTGGCAGACGGCTAAAGAAGAACATAATTATTTAACACTAATCGAATAAAAACTTTCCCTTTTTTTGTTTTCTTTTTTTGTGATCGAATTTTTCCTTTATTACGTGGGTCTTTTGAGGTAACATGAACGGGGTGTGGACTTTGTAATTTATGTTCTGTTCGTCTAATGCCTCCGTCAATCAGCACTGGGTCCGATTCGTGAAGCTTGGCCTAATGCCTCTCATCTTATAAAGACAGTATAAGCTGATTTATTCGACTAATGGTCGTGATGGTATGTATTTTAAAATTCTTATTTTGGCAATCGCATATTTCCAACTGCTGTCTATATCAGAGGAATTCAGGCCACATACAGATGCTTCCTATTTTGGTATACACGAAAATACGTCGGCAAATGCCACGGGCTTGGTATAAACAGCAAGCCGTCTGGTTAGTAGGGAATTTTCATACTTCTACTACATATTGAACATCACGCCTGATTGGTAGATAGAGTGTTCAGAGTCAACGGCTTCTAACCACATCAAGCTAATTATTCGACTGAAAGTAAAACAAGAAAATCGCATGTTTCGGCATCAACTCATTAATAGCTCTCCTATGTATTAGGTGGGCTGAAAAGTTCGTAGGCTAGCATAAAAAAAAATCTTTTTTTTTGATAGAATTTGATTTTATTATTCAATATGCCTTCGAGAGCGATACAACGATTATAGCGATCAAACAAGTTTTCGATACCATTTTTATAGTACGATTTGTCTTTAGCCTCAAAATAGGCTTCAGTTTCGGCGATTACCTCTTCATCGGCGCAAAATTTCTGTTCAGCGAGCATTGTCTTGAGGTCTGGGAACAGGAAAAAGTCGCTGGGGGCCAGATCCGGAGAATACGGTGGATGCGGAAGCAATTCGTCGCCATTGTTTTCATTGATTTGTGACACGGTGCATTGTCTTGATGAAACAGCACTTACTTCTTCTTCAAATGGGGCCGTTTTTCCGCAAATTCGTTCTTTAAACGCTCCAATAACGCTACGTAATAGTCGCTGTTTAAGGTCGTGCTTTCCCTTTTTAAGATAGTCGATCAATATACTACCATGCGCATCCCAAAATACTGATGCCATAACCTTGCCAGCCGACTTTTGCGTCTTTCCACGCTTTGGAGTCGGTTCATCACGTGCAGTCCACTCGGCTGACTGTCGATTGGACTCCGGTATGAAATGATGGAGCCATGTTTCATCCATTGTCACATATCGACGCAAAAATTCGGGTTTATTACGATTGAATAGCTCCAAACACTGCTTAGAATTATCAGTTCGTTGTTGTCTTTGGTCGATTGAGAGCTCGCGCGGCACCCACTTTGAAACGAGCTTTCGCATTCCCAAATATTTATTCACGATATGTCCAACAAGTTTATTTGATATATTTAGGGCCTCAGCTATTTCAATCAACTTCACTTTACGGCTATCCGAAATTATTTTGTGGACTTTTTTGATGTTTCCATCGGTAACAGCCTCTTTGGGGCGTCTACTGCGTGCATCGTCCTCGGTGCTCATTTCGCCTCGTTTAAACTTAGCAAACCACTTCTCAACGGTTGATTTTCCTGGTGCAAAGTCCGAATAATGTATATCAAGCCAAGCCTTGGCTTGAATAGTATTTTTTTTCGCCTAAAAGCAATAATACTTTCAACTGTTTTGAGATTCAAAATTTAAACACATTCGAATATAGAACAGTTCCAAATTCAAAATTACCGGGAAATATGGAAACGACAGAACTTAAAAGGCATGCCTCGTATAGTCTGCTCCAATTAAATTTTAAAATTTTGTAAACAAACCATCTCCATTTTTAGATATTTTAGTTGTGATTGCAATCTATAACAAGTGTAATATGAAGGCGACAGTACTTCCGAACACATTGAAATAAAAATGCTGTTAGCAAGAAATCGACGTTTTTATGTAGAGTGAAAAGAGATTTGAATTTTTTTTAAGTTTGATTGGAATTGACTATAGAAATTAGCGGCCGTTATTTACAGTTATTACAAACCATTTCATGTTATAGTAACGCTGTAGGAAAAGCGTGCTGTCACGTTCATGTTTATTTACTAAATTTGTGTTGTGAAAAGGATGGCCTATGAGCTCAACAGCGTTAGGCTAACGTCATTTGGTTGTGCTAAGATGTTGTTTTTCCTGTAAAACAGCAGCATATTACTTGGCAGAGTTGTTTCCTAGCAGACGATATGTAAAACTATTTAGATCGAGTAACGATAAAGCGACTGAACCGCAAACCTTCATTTCCTACACGTGTACATTTATCCGAGTGTCTGGTTACCCAGCACTCGCGGTGTCATAGATCATTAGTCATTCCGATTCTCGAGTTTTGTTGCTTATCTCATTTTTGAACAAAGCGCATTCCTGTTTAATATTTCATAAGAATTTTTTAATAGCTTCACCAGGTAAAAGGGCGAGCGTGCAACAACTATAAAGTAAAAGTTTCATATAAAGTTTACATTAAATCACAACAAATTCAACACCAAGTTATCTGGGGAGGTTATAAAATAAATATGTGATATTCGTGATTTGAGAGTTGTAGTTGACACAAAACTTAGTTTTCTACACACATCGACGGAATATTTGAATAGTGTTGAGTTCTTAGATTTACGCGAATATTACACATGAAATAAAACTATTTTTCAAAAGCAGTGCAACAAAGCACTCGAAAACGTCGGGAACTTAAAAATCAAAAATAAACCGCGATAAAATCCGAAAAATAGTTTTATTTCATTTATTTCTTTGAATAGTGTTAACAAATAGGCTAGGCTAGGATAGGCTAGGCTTTATTTTACGGAGTGGCAGAGAATTCAAAAACATATCCAACATTAATGTTATATAACAGCTTTGCCAGGAGTAAACTCGATTATTGCTGCGCTGTTTGGTCACCTATCTATAATGCCCATATTAACAGATTAGAAAAAGTCCAAAAAAATTTACAAAAAAACATGGCCTACCGTTTCAAACCACCGAGAAACATAAAATCGTACGAAAATAGGGCTCAACATGTCAAAATGCAAACATTAAGTAATAGACGTGATTTGTTAAACATATCTTTTCTTTATAAAATTATTAATGGCGTCATTGACTCTCCTCCTCTTCAGTAACTTTTATATTAACGTGCCTGCACGGCTGCCCCGAAAACCCCGTCCCTTGTTCCACATCCGATCATGTAGAACTAATGTTGGTAAACATTCACCTGTTCTTCGACTGTCCTGTCTCTACAATAGACTGTACAATAGACTGTGTTTAGATGTACTAAAAATGAGAATATTGATTTATTTTATAACACACAATCAAAATTCAAAACTTTTGTTCAGAGTTTTGTTGAACCTAAATCATTATTATTTATCTTATATTTTAACTTCCTAGTTATAAAACATATTTTGGCACATGCTGTGATTACCTATTATCAGAGTTGCAATTAGAATAAGGTTTCAGAATCAGAATATTTTTTATTCATGTAAACCATTACAGTATTTATGAATCGTCAGAAAAGTAACAAAGACTCTACCCCCACTTCTGAATGTCATTCCTGTGGAGAAGAAGGGCAAGGAACTCAACGGTTACTCGTTTAAAATAAATTTTTTACAAACTTTTTCATCTACATTTTGTTGTGGGGTATGGGAGAACAATGTAGGTTGGTCATCAGGTGAGTCTAAGTTAAAAAAGCAAATTATACTAATTATGAGAATAACTACATGGTCCCCTCATTTACAAAAAAAAAAAAGTACACAAAAAAATGACATTATGTTAAATTAATAGAAGGAAGAGAGGAAATATTAACTAATAACAGTTGAATAGGTAGGTTGTCATGACTCAAGTGGAGCTGGAATCCAAACATTTTAATCTTTTAAATAATCTTCTTTTGAAGAATAAGCTTGCTTACAAAGTGTTCGTTTCACACAAGCTTTGAACTTATTTTCACTAAGTTTAGTGATAATAAATTCAAAAGGTAGTGGTTATAAGTTTATATACATAATGAATAATTGTAATTTAATATTGTAAACTCAGTTGGTAGTCCTTAAATATATAAATAAACTACGCGATAGCCGGATAATACAAGCATGGCATAAGCTAAAGGTCAAAGCTATCAAAGTATTTTATTAATCGATGTTCAAAGAACACTCGCATCTTTTAGTAAGAATCGGCGATTTAATTGCTTTTCGGAAGCTTACGTAGCTTTTTTTAAAAACAGGCCCATTCTAAACATTATTGCTCTGCCATGGGTGCAGTAACAACAAATACCCAGACCGAAACTAACCTGGGGGGCACATAATGATGACGTAACCTATATTCTTTGCTGGATCTACTTGATAAACCACTGGACCAAATAGTCCTTGTCATTCGAAGCATAAACTTGCGAGCTTAAAAAATCTTTGACCACCTTTAAACAACACAATCATTATTATTAATAATAGAAAAGAAAACCTGTTTCTGACATAAATATTGCGACTAATTTATTATAACAAGACATGCCTTGTCTCTCCGGTCGCGTTAGTAGTAAGGACGAGGTTATCAGTTTCAACTTAGTGCGATCTCCGTGGTCGGCCACGTGCGAACGTTTGTGTCTTGACCGAATTGTGGCTAAGTGGTTTAAGGATTAATTGGTAGTGTTTGTGTTGTTCAAAATGAAGATATTTCGCGGTTACGGCACTTTCCTTGGTACGTGGTTATGATGTAATTATTGCATTATGTCGTTTTGAATCCCATTTTATCGTCGTGTTTTTCTGTCTTCCGAATATATCAAATATCTAATTTATACGGTTTTTGAAATGCGAATTTTTAGAACTAAGGTAAATACGTTTAGTAAGGAATTCAGGGTTTGTGTGCATTAAGGAATGTAACCTCCTAATATTAATATATCATGCAATTTTACTGAATACGGTAGAATTAACTAGAAGAAAGTGTTTTTCCTCGTGAACTATCAATCTTTCTATGTTACGCCAGATCCCTTGCGGGGTAGGCAGAGAGTACAGAGTTCTAACAGGTTCTTTCCTTACATACCTCAAAAGTATTCTTTTTTCTCGTGAATTCAACCGTATACATCCATCAAATAATATACCGATGACTATATAATGTTACATTTTATTCCTTAGACTTAGTTTTGGAATAGGGTTTTCGTCATGTCTTCGGCAGAAATTTTATTATAGTCACATTTTAATATTCTTTTTTTTTTCTTGTTTTTTGACAAATTTGTCACACGTAATAAAAGTTTGATGTTCGAAAATTGGCGTCTATAACATATAGTGCACCGGAAATCATGCTATTTAAGTGATGTTATCTTTGAGATTTCCGAAAATGGCCTGTCCAACACATTAGGTACAGTATATATATGTGCATTAGGACAGCATGCGTAGACCCGCAGTATATAGATAAGCATGACACAAACAAACAATGACACATGTTATTTAAATGTAAGACTGCCTCGTTGGTCTAGTGACGAATAATGCGCTATGCAAATACGAGGTCCTGGGCTCAAATCGTAGGTCGGACAAAAGTAGTCTGGAATTGTGCCGGTATATGCCAAAAGTTTCGCCCCCTTTTAAATGGAACCTAGCATCGTTGGCGAAAAGTGGGTGTACACAATACACCTCTGCCACCCCCGCTTGGTGAATACAGGCGTGACGGTGTTTATTTTTATTTAAGTGTTAATAATTATTATTCAAGACTCAACTGCTGTGAACTGTTTTATCTCTAAACAAACCAGTTTTGTAGAAGACAACCTACACCAACGGCTTTAACGTTTGGTTTAAAATATTTTATAAGCCTAACGAATCCTTGATGACCGCATTTGGTAATTCAACAATTATTACTATGTTTATAATGAGTAGTGAGTTTATCGCCTACGGCTGTGTATGTGTTACATTATCACATTTTAATGTACCGATAGACCGTACTACATTATCGGTTTTAGTAAGTTAAGTACATACTTAATATTATTTAAAAAAATAGTAGGAAATAAACACATTCCTTTTCTGAAGCATTCGGGGCAACCGTAATAGCTGGAGAAACGTCCAAATTTTATATGTTTGAATTTGTAATTTTACATATGTCGATCAGTTTAGATAATGAGGGAGCCTTTAGAAGAAATTCCCAATTTAGATGCGGTCTACTTTCTGTTTATAACTAGTAACAGTCACTTTCGGTGATTTTACGGAATGAAATCTTAAGTCTTATCTGAAACACAAGTCAAGAGTCTCCGTAACCAGCGAGCTTGAGAGTGGACGAAGCCATATAAGTTTGTAAGGAAAGAAACTGATGTAACTTCTTTACTTTCTGCCTACCCTGCTAGGAATCTGGCGTGATGATATAGAATATAAATGTTCGTCTTGTAGTTCCTATTTGCTGATAGCTATTGTTACAATGATAAATAAAGTACAATATTTTGTACACGTATTGAAGTCAGATTTACAAACCGTTTAACCCCTTGACAATGACTGCACTGCGTATAAACAAGCTGTGCTACATGCTGTTTGATAGATGTTAGATAGGCAAATAGTTTTTGCTCCAATAACCACCATCGTCGGCGAAACGTGGGTGTACTCAGTGCACCTCTGCCACCCCCTCTGGGGAATATAGGCGTGACGGTGTCCCCGTACCCCCTATTACTTTGTTCAGAGAAAGAAATAACCTTTTTTGCGAATTAAATCATTGCTCTACATTAAGAATTAGTCATAGTATCTATAATGGCTTCAAATCATTACTATTAACTGAGCATGTTTAATCCAAGCCGATTTGTGATGCTTTGATTCCTGTTTTTGGCACCATATTAACTTAGGGGATGTATTCGCCTAAAGTAGTAGGTTATCGACCTGTGCAAAACAGGCATGAAATAAAGATTTTAATTAATATTTAGCCTTAAGTATCCCACTGCCGAGCAGAGATCCCTATCAATCGTTTGCATTCTACCTATATGAGGTTATTGAAGGGCAATCGTTTATAAAGGCGCCCAGTCCGGTCATCTCCAATTAGGCGTGCCGCGACGTCGTTTAACATTGAGAGTAACACTGGGTTACTCGTTAAAAATTATTTAAAAAAAAACAAGGATAAATTAACAACGTTCCACCCGATCATACCTATTTGCGAGCGATAAAAAACTAGAAAATTCTTTATTTCCAATGTAAAAGCGATAACCGCCATTGTTATTCGATAGAAATTGGATCGTGTGGGTGCCGGGTCTCTCCAACAACGGAAAATTATTTTGCTGCAGTGCATTTTATGTTTTTTTTACTCTATCCGGTGCCGCTATTATAATATTATTAGTTTGTGACCTACTTGTTGTTTTTACTGCAGTTCAACGGAAGGTAAATGTTTTGGAAAGTTGTGTAATGCCTTGCCTTACTTAGTAACTGTAATGTAAAAATTAGGGCGTATTTTTCTTCACTAAGTGTTTCAGTTAGGAATATTGAAGCCACAGGTTTTTGATTGAGATATTCTTGCCAAATCTGAATCGGTTCGGTGCTTAATTTGGAAACACCAATGATTTCATATCAAAACCTAGAGAAATACATTCGATTTTTCCTGCCTGTCACCTTGTTGATCGAATTTATTCCCGTATTACGACCGGTTTTAATATTTAACTCAAGAATAGCTTTGCCTACTACAGATAGAAAATTGACATATTTAGTATGGAAAATTTGTCAAATTTCTACTGACAGTCAGCAAATGTATCCTCGAATTGAATATTGAAGCCGGCCAATAGTCTTGTTATCTATAAGTTGGATGCACAAAGTGCACTCCATGACCCATTTATCAGCCGACAAGCGTGGAAGAGGCGAAGATAGGCAATCACCAAGACCGATCTAAACTGCCATTCGCCGTGAGTTTATCTATAGTTTCAAAGATCGCCATCCAAATTGGTCAATCACGCTACATTAGTAAAATTGATTTGGGAGTATCCCTTTAGTGACCCCAGACGGGATAGGTACTTTTTATTTTCAAAAGTGTTAAAAGCCGGTAAATATACTGGTGATATGACTAGTTTACTAACCAAATTTTCGTATAAAAAGACTTCTATGTGACTCAAAGCATTATACGATGAACTGTGGACTACTAAAGATTATGCTTCAGAAATTTTTCTTTATATATTTTTTTTCAGGAGTTATACTTTTTGCACCTAGCAGATATTCATTTGACAGCAACGATATATACTTCTCCTAGAAATTACATTTCTGAAGTGGTTGTTGAGTTTTTGTTTTGTTATTGAGGATTCATATGGTTTATACTATGTAAAATAATATTCTAATGATTCTAGAGTCGTTCTGTAAGCACAAGAAAATTACCTTAAAGCGATATATAAACGATATAACGACGATGCCGTAAGAATGTCGCATACAAGCCTAGGTAGCTCCCAAATGGCGAAAAACATGAATTTGATTCTTATCAGAGACGATAAAGTTTTCTTCAGTCAAGTCTTCGTCAGTTTTATTAAACTTGTTTCCTAATACTTATGGTAATCGTACTCCGAATTTAATATTGTGTGTTTTTCTTTTATTCTCCAGTCTTACTAAACGTAACTGCAAACATTTTTAATCCGCGCTTTTTTGAATTGGGTTTCCCATAATTCAGGCTTGAGATTTCATTCGCGCGTTTAAGAGCTTGGCAGAATGTGCTATACAATATCACGCTACCCCGAGAGTAATAATTTACTTCCACACTGCAGTGTTTTTAAATACTTTTATGTTGTTCATTTACAATTTTTTTTTGTATATTTTTAACACTGGGTAGTTCGTATAAGGAGAGTTTTCAGCGCGATCTTCTAATAAGATTAGAAGAATCTTGGCAAGGGCATTATTGGCATTGACGGACTACTAAGTCCAGTGGTTAAGAGTTTAAGCCGTTCCGCCTACTGGATTGAGTAGTCGGGGGCCGTTTCCCGCACGAGAAAAATGTTTGTGTGACCCACAATTATTTGTTTCGGTGTGGGTGTTTACATATGTGAATTTCTTGTTTGTAAACGCACCCATGACTGACAGGAATAATTCCTAGTGTAGGCTGAGATATTTTTTAAAGAAAGGATTCATTTTGTTCCATGTTACTATCATGACAAACCTGGCTTAGTATAGGAACATACGATTTGTCCAGTCCACGACCAAAATTCTTTAGTAGGTATTACAAGTAGCTAGTATTAGGATCAGCAGAGATAAGAAAGAGTATTATTCCGACAGTATTCCATTTATAATTTATTTCTATCTATCAATCTATTTCCACGCCAGCTCCCTTGCGGGGTAGGCAGAGAGTACAGAGTTCCAACAGGTTTTTTCCTTACATATCTCTCTGGCTTCCTCCACTCTCATAGTTCGTCTTATATACGCTCGCCGATTACGGAGACTCTTGACTTGTCCTTCAGATAAGACTCGGTTTATTTGGTCATGGTAAGATAGTCTAGGTCTTCACCGGTACCTACATTCTTCCACTTTCGTATTGTATATCTGTTTTGTCATTCTTTCTTCAGACATTCTTTTTATATGCCCGAACAAACGGAGCATACCCTTTCTCATCTTTACACCGATACTATCTTTCATGCCTACTCGCTTTCTTACTACGCTGTTGCGAATACGGTCTGTCAGCTTCACTCCGCACATCTTCCGCAGAGCTCGCATTTCCACCACATTTATCCTACTTTCATTCTCCTTCTTACATACCCAGTTTTTTTGTGTGTGTGTGAATGATCTACGCTGTTGGCCGCGGGGCTTTTCCAGCTTCACCGGACATACCCAGCTCTCGCTGCCATATAACAGCGTGGGGACAAGCATTTCGTTATGTATGGCCAGCTGTGTCTTTTGGCTTAAGTGCCGGCTTCTAAGCAGCTTTCCCATCGCACCATTCACTCTGTTCCCTGCACTCACACTTCTCTCTATATCAGCGGTGTATTTTTCATCGTTACTGAATGCGCATCCAAGATATACAAATTCATTCACTTGCACATCTTTACCAACCACAATCCTTGCATTTGTTCTGGTTTCTTCCCGTTCAAAAACCATAATCTTGGTTTTCTTTACATTCAAATGTAAGCCATTTTTCATGCAGTCGTCTTTCATAACTGTGACTAGTGTTTGCAGATCAGTGGCTGTTAAAACCGCGTCATCTACATATAGTAGATGATTTACCACTAGATCACCCATTTGTACACCTTCATTCATCGCTTTCAGTCTTTGAAAACTTTTATCCAAATATATTATAAGGAGTCTAGCGGACAACACGCAACCCTGCTTGACGCCGATTTCAACGTCAAACCAAGGTGACATGTTACCACCCACCCGTACGCATGCCTTGTTTATACCATACTCAGGTAAAATGTCCCAAAGTCTCTTTCGCACAACTCTATCAAACGTCTTCTCCAGATCCTCAAAACCGCAGAAAACCTTCTGGCCCACCGCCAGATGCTTCTCTACGATGTTGCGGAGGGAGAAAACCTGATCCGAACATCTTCTCCCGGGCCTGAAACTCCCTTGTCCCTCGCATAATATTCTATCGGACTTCTCGCGCATTCTCCTTTCAATAATTTTAACAATATTACACATACATATTACGCATATATAATGATATAATAATATATAAATATATTATATACATGTTCATACATATACGATACTATATGTGAACCAGATAATGTGACATAACGATATGAACTTCTAGTGTTTAGAAGAATCCGCCAACATTTTGTGTAGTAGATAGTCCAATATTTATATCGATGTTATACTATTCAAATGAATACATAAATAGTATGAAAGATATATTTGCTGAAATAGACAACTGCGTGTGGCTTTTATAAATTAATTACTACCATGTTTGAATTAAATAAAGGGGATACTGAATTATCAGTGGGAATATTATTTAGCAGGTTTCCGCCTTAACTGTCATTCACATTGTTACAGATAGTGAGAATGTCGATATTATTTAAAAGCATTGGTTTACACGTTTTGCAAGCTTATAGTTAAGGATGCATCGATATCGCTATTAGGCCAGAAGGCCAATTCTCGTATTTAATTGGCACTAAGATTGAATTGAGATTTAATTATGAATTGACTTACATTTAGTATTCTGCGCCTTTATTTGAAATATATATTCTTGATCATGTGTTTATCATAAGTTAATTTCAGTTATATTATAGCCCTGTTAAGAAACTGTCCCACCGTTGGGCACGGGCCTCCTCTCAAACAGAGGGTTTAGGCTATAGTCCACCACGCTGGCCCAGTGCGGGTTGGCGAACTTCACACACCTTCGAGAAACTCTCAGGCATGCAGGTTTCCTCACGATGTTTTCCTTCACCGTTAAATCAAGTGATAGTTAACTTCTAATACGCACATGCCTTCGAAAAGACAAAGGTGCGTGCCTGGGTTTGAACCTGAGACCTCTGACTTTGCAGTCTAACGGTCTAACTACTAGGCTATCACTGCTTCATGATAATAATTTCATTCTGCAATAATTACAGTTGCCTCAGTCTAAATAAAATATATCTAACTCAAATCTTCAATTTGACGCTTGTTTTGTATATTTCTTGTTCATGTCAATTCAAAATATTCTCGGAATACCGTTTACATTTTGTTCAACTGTCGTTCCGATCTGGATTCGATCAATGCCGATATTTTTCGAGAATACCATTTGTGAAATTTATGACATTGAGATTAGATCGAGACTGCATTTCGAACACTTTTAATTACGAGAATTGGCCCCCTCTCTGCCTATCCCGCGAGGGAGCTGGCGTGATGATATAGATAGATAGATAGAACAGTACATAAAAGGTCGACGTGTGGTAAAGTGATCAAGATTTGCTCGAGATAGGTATGTATATGTGGCATAAGAGGGAGGAGGATACCTTTCCTATACAGTCTCATTTCTGGGCAAAGGCCTGCTATATATCGAGCTGAGAGAGATGAGGTACCACTACGTCAACTTCCAAACCGCCTATAATGGTAGCATTATAGGCAGTATGGAGGTTGACGTTGACAACTAGGCTCAACAAATTTCATAATTAGCGTTAAAACTTATGTTAAATTAATTATTTTCAGGTTGGGATGTGACCGATGGCGAAAAAGCCCCGTTCCTCCGCAACGAGCCGGTGAAGCTGACGCCGGCGTGGGAGGGCGCCAACCTGCCCAATGACACGCTCAACTTGAAAGGTAATCCGCCGGTAAATAGCACAATGAGCGGCGCCCACGGGAATGTACGAGAGAAAAGGGGACGGGGGATGATCTGTTGTGAAGATGACGGGTGTAAACGCGGTTTGATGTAGGATACGATTATTCTTATACGGCATTATCTTGTATCCTGCTATGTACTATGTACTGGTATAAAATCACACCTGTGTTCCGTTAAGGTGTGGTTCAAAATACTCAATGTATTTTTTAAACCCGCGTACTGTCAATGTCAGACGTTGCAAGTGTGGCCCTATGGATGTATAAATATGAAAATTAGTGATGTATTTCATTAAAAATCTTTTAAAAAAAAAGGTAAACCGACTTCAAAAAGCCTAAAATAAATATTTGAAGTCGGTGCTGGTTGGTGCAGTCGGTTACTTGGTACCGACTTCAAATATTTATTTTAGGCTTTTTGAAGTCGGTTTACCTTTTTTTTAAAAGATTTTTATTTTACAATTTTAAGTGACGAGTGAATTATTTAGTAATATTTATATACCGATATTATATTATATTGCAGTGTTGTACCTACAGGATTAATATAATGACTATAATAACGGAATCTATACATTCGTGCTGTTCGCCGTTAAGGAGTTCCCTCTTGTATCTTCAAAGTCCAAGGTCCAATACCAATAACATTAAAATAGGACCACCTCAAAACTATACTGAACCCAATGCAAAAAGAATCATCAAAATCGGTTCATGAGCAAAGGAGTTATAAAAAAAGGACAAAATTATGAACCTCCTTTTTTGAAGTTGGCTAATATGGCTTAAGTTGGCTTAGTTCTATAGTAGGGTACCTATAGGAGTTCCCTGGTGTCTCTTCTAAGTCCAATGCCAATGAAATTAAAATGGGACCACCTTGGAGCTATACTGAACCCAATGCAAAAAAAATCATCACAATCGGTCCACAATTGACGGAAATATCGCTGAACATACATAAAAAAAAGCATACATACAACCGAACATAGAACCTCCTCGTTTTTGAAGTCGTTTAAAAACTGATCAGAGTTAAGAACTAATAAATAACGCAGACTGAACACTTAACTCTCTTCGGTGTAGTAGAGTAATACTTTTTCGTTATATAAAAAAAAAACCTGCACAAATTCAGAATATATGTTGTCAGTCGTTATATCAGACTATTAGAAATTCAACAAAATAACAAAAATATATTTTGTTGATACTACATAACGCCACCTATCGGTGTGTTAAAGAAACTCGAAAACCTGAATCGCGGTATTAAAGTTTTCATCGTTCGTAGCATATATAGAGACTGACCGAGGTAGTATTTGAAGCCAACAAGGCCCACTCAACGCTGTGTGACAGTTCAGTAACTGTTCCTCACATATACAACAGTGGGTAGAGCAGATGCTTCACTAAAACACATGCAGGTTCCCGTGAATTTGTGTGCACCTAAGTATTGCAACATTGTTTTTTTTTACTACAAGGAGTACAATGATTTGGTACTTATTTTTTTTTAAATAATAGTATTGTATTCAGTTTTATGATAAATAGTAAAGCGCGTATATGCTTTTTGTGTGGAATATTTGTAATGGATAAATATTAACATTTTTCTATAAATTACTTTTGAAAAGTAGTAAATATTTTATGTTAATTTATATTCAATATTTTTTATTTAAATATTGTTTTTAATTATTTTAGGGTAACTGTGATTTACCATGTTTTGCATTTTACTAAAATGATAATTATTTCTAATAAAAATTAATTGTACCTACATTAAAATATTAAAAAAAAATAAAAATTTAAGTATTTCAAGATATATACTTTATTTATATTATACCTTCATGAAATGATGTTATTTACATAAAAATCTCATGTAACTATTTATATCCTCTTATATAGAACACACAAATAATAATCACGGGCGGGAATCGAACCTGCGACTCCACCACCAGACCAACTTAATAGATATTAGTGATTAGGAATTGCTGTACCATGTTGAAAGTTAAAGAACTAAAGTTCTTTAGGTAACTTGAGTTCTTTAACTTTTTTATATTGCGATATTTTGAATAAAAATTAATCAGATGATCGAGTGAACATGTACGTTGACGTAAAAAAAAAGTTGTACAACAAAAGTTGTTTAAACTTACGTATAAAATCAATGCTCCAACTTTCGGTATGATACCTCAATTCAGAAACATCCTGTAGTGAATCTGCGAATCTAATCTAATAAGTATTAAATAATAGTTTATTATTTACCAAATTAAATATAAAAAGTAAGAATCCAATATTTAACAAAAAGAAACTTTTTTTTGTTAAACATAGGATTTTCATTTGAAAATTTATAATCCAATTATAAAAAAACACATATAAATAGCCTATACTGTCCTGGGCAAGGGCCTTCTTACAATAATTTTGGAACATAGAAAGCTTCCTTCTTTGCTTCACGTCTACCACATTACGTCGTAACCGGGTACAGCTGCGTAACGTGCTTTCCAAAGCATGGAGACGCTAGAATATGAAAATGCCCCAAACGGTCACCCAACTTAGGCTGACCGAGTCGAACACTGCTTAACCTTGATTAATCACCAGATCGCTAAGAACACCGCGGTCGGACAGCGCTAGGAGCGCCTCAATATAAGAAAATAAAATTATTATAATTATTATTAATTATTATATTATGTGTGATAGCCTAGTGGTTAGACCGTTGGACTGCAAAGTCAAAGGTCTCGGGTTCAAACCCAGGCACGCACCTCTGTCTTTTCGAAAGCATGTGCGTATTAAAAATTAATTATTACTTGCTTTAACGGTGAAGGAAAACATCGTGAGGAAACCTGCATGCCTAAGAGTTTCTCGAAGGTGTGTGAAGTTCGCCAACCCGCACTAGTTCAGCGTGGTGGACTATGGCCTAAACCCTCTCAGTTTGAGAGGAGGCCCGTGCCCAACAGTGGGACAGTTTCTTAACAGGGCTAATAATAATAAAAATTATATTATTTAAAAAAAAGAGATAACTAATAATAAATTAAACATTTTCAGGTATAGCAATGGACCTGGCGCCTCCCAAAGACAAATGGAACCTCATCTACCTAACTCTGATACTCCACGGGGTCGGTACCCTGACTGCTTGGAACATGTTCATCACGGCCAAGGACTACTTCGTCAAGTACAAGCTGGAGAATGCGCCGGCGCTTGCAGAGAACTACCTGCCATACGTCGGCTGGGCAAGCCAAATACCCAACTTGGCCTTCAATTGGTTCAACGTTTTCGTTAAGTTGGGGTAAATATATTTTCCATCTATCTATCTTTATCATCAGCTCCCTCGCGGGGTAGGCAGAGAGTACAGAGTTCCAAAAGGTTCTTTCCTTACAGACCTCTCTGGCATTCTCCACTCTCATAGTTCGTCTCATACACGTTCGCCGGTTACGGAGACGCTTGACTTGCCCTTCAGATAAGACACGGTCTAAATATATTTTATCACTACATATTATTAAACAAAGTCCCCCCGCCGCGTCTTCTGTCTGAACACGATAAACTGAATAAATATCGAACGAATTTTCATATGTGGACCAGTTACCAGTGGACGAAGTGATTTAAGAGAAAGGTTTATGTGTAAAATTCACCCGTGCGAAGCCGGGATGGGTCGCTAGTCCTACATAAGACTGGCTTAGAGTAAAATTGAGAATACAATTTTGGTCTTATTTATTATAATCCATTTATTGTTCCTCTACCTGCATTAATATAAAAACTCGTTTTTTGTTAAAATCGCATCTAAAATGCGTACTAAATAATTGAATAAGTTATTAATAAATTTTTTTCAAATGTGCACACCATAGTCTTTTTGGCTTCCTGTAAAGTTATCTTTTTCGCACATCCAAAGTTGGGAGTCTATATCGAGGATAACCTTAGATTCATATAAAATAAAATAATCCTGATAAAACGCAGGCCGAATGTTATAATGATTGATCTCAAAAATTTATTGTTTTAATTAGCAGTTGAATTTTAATTAGTAAAAAGTTCAATTTTATCTTTGTTTTTTTTATTGCTTGATCTTTCTTGATATTACATTTGGCCTATGATATGTTAGTATCGTGCGTTATCATGACCAGCAGACACAACTCTACTGCACAACATCGGCCTCCTTCGAAAATCATCACAGCCAACCAGCTTTTTGATATGGATATTTAGACTCATCAAAACCCATAGGGTACTTCCCGATGGTTGCATCTTGAATTTTGGCCAGCCGCAAACATTTAGCGTACAAATAAAGGAAAACATCTGGAAAATTTTGAATTTGTAACTATATCACGGAACAAATCCTCTAAATAGATGAACAATTGAAATAACGCCATCTAGTAGCATTACTACGGAACCGTCAGAGCGCAAGAACTACTACCAATTGTTGTGTAATTGGTTTTTATTAGTCGGGTTTTTCGTCGGTAAGAGTGTCATATAACCCACGAAGTGCCCTTGACACCAGTGTTGGGCATTTATCAATTGTAGGATCAATCAATTGAAATACCATTTGCAATTCAATTAATACCACTGAGGTACTTCGAAATAACAATCACTTGGACGTCAAACGCTTCAGTCCCTTCCGTGATCATGGATGCTGTAGACCACTCGAAACATCGGGCACAATAAAACCACAAATAAGCCGCGACGAAATCCGAAATATTTTAATTGCAACTTAATTTTTTCACTATTAATTTTTGCCCAACTCTGCTTGACACTCAAGCATTTTACCTAAGAGGGTACGTAGAGAGTACAGGGCTCCAACAGCTTCTCTCTCAACAGACGACTATTGCTTCCTTTACTTTCGCTATGAACTATGACACTAATTATACACTCGTTGGTTTTGGAGACTTCTTGCCTCTCAAATGAGACAAGATAGGAGTCAACAGTGTGGTTCTCCCTCGGTATTAACGTCCTTCAATGTTCGTATCATTTATTCTCCTTTAATTTTTATTGTATCATCTCCACAGTGGCAACTTGACGACGCGCATCGTGTGGTCGCTGTGCATGGAGGTGGCGATCTTCGTATTCACGATAATGCTGGCCATGATCGACAGCTCCGGATGGCCTGTTGTGTTCTTCTGGCTGACTATGCTGTCGACATTCCTTTTAAACTGTAAGAAAAATTTTTTTTGCTCTCAACTTAGAATCCATGGTGCGACAAGGTGCGACAAGACATCCATTGCCAACTTTACCTAAGGCCTTCTTTCACAAATCAAGGTGAAAGAGATTAGTTCATACTGTTGGAACTAATAAAGGTGCCTTATAAGACATCTAACTCTTCTTATAACTACCATATCTAGTGTTAGTCGGGGTGAATGGCTTAATGTGCCTAGCGAAGCACAGAAAAGCTCTTAAATGGAAATTTCACAAGCTGCCACTCATTTCAGACCTACAGAGCCGAACACTGCTGATTAAACTCTGGCTTGCTTTGTTCTTTTTACTCTTCCATACAAGTTCACCCAATCAGCTGATCAATTTATATTGCAAACGTAATGAGAACCCCATTAGTTCTTGTTCTCGTTGAACTTAGTTAAAAAATAAACTGAGTTTTTTTTGTTAGACTGTTATCAGTCTACAACTTTCGGCATTACACCCCAATTCCGAATCAACTGTATATTATCACGCCAGATACGTTGTGGGAGGGAGAGAGTACAGACTTTCGACAGGTACTTTCTTTACAGAGTCGGCTTATGTTCCCTAGTAAACACAGAAATCTATATATTAATACGTGAAGCAAAAACTTTGTACACATTTTTTACGAAAATGGCGCGGACGGAGGAGTATGAAATTTCCCACACTTATAGTTTAGTCTTCTTAATGAATTCGTTCTTTAAGAAGTAGCCTCATAGAAAGTGGACATGGCGAAGCCCCGACACTGTGACGAGGAACGAGATAGACTTCATCATGACTGACAGGAAGTCTATATTTAGAGACGTCACGGAGACGTCAACAGGTTTAATACCGGCAGCGATCACCGACTTGTCCGAGGCGCTCTAAATATAAACTTCAAGGCCGAAAGACGTCGCATGATGAGGTCTACTCTCAGATCTACTGCGCCTCAAATAGCTTAAGGGTCCGAAAAGTTCCAACTGGAGCTTCAAAATCGTTTCGACCTGCTGGAAACCGAAGGCAATGTTGACGAGAAAACCGACACAGTGGTCAAAACGCTACAGGATGTGTCTCGAAGGGTGTTTCCCGGCAAAAGCGGTAACAGAGAGTCTAAACTCTCGCTCGAAACTCTCAGGCGTCTTCGCCGGATGGGAGGAACCTCAACCGGAAGATCCGGAAGCTGGTGCGACGTGACCTCCGATGTTCCAACACCCGCACCATCGCGGCTGCGATTGAACAGAATAGAGGCACCAAAGTCTTCGCTCGCCAGCTAGGTAAATCCCATCTGACGAAACTTAATACAGCGGATGGCAAAACCGTGACCTCCAAGTTCGAGATACTCGAAGAAATTAAGAGTTTCTACAAAGACCTGTACGCATCAAGGATGGCTTAACCCTCGAGACCCAGCGCTGACGACCACAGAGCCCCACTCGCACGCCACGACACGGAAGACATCCCTGATGTCAACCAGGACGAGGTCAGAGTGGCTCTCGAGCAGCTCAAAAATAACAAGTCGCCAGGCGATGACGGAATCACCACTGAGCTCCTAAAAGCAGGCGGGACGCCAATCCTGAAAAAGCTAGCTTGTCTCTTTAATTCCGTCATCTACCAGGGCTTAACACCTCAAGCGTGGAGCGGGAGTGCGGTGGTTCTGTTCTTCAAAAAAGGTGACAAAACCTTGCTGAGGAACTACAGACCCATCTCACTCCTGAGCCACGTCTAAAAGTTGTTCTCGAGAGTACTCCCAAACCGCCTCGCCAGAAGACTTCCAGCCACCGGAACAAGCCGGGTTTCGAAAAGGCTACAGCACCGTAGACCACATCCATACTGTTCGGCAAATTGTACAGAAGACCGAAGAGTACAATCAGCCGCTGTGTATGGCTTTCCTTCGGCTGAAAGCCTTCGACTCCATCGAATCCTGGGCGGTTTTGGATGCTCTGCAGCGATGTGGCATCGATTGGCGCTATATCGAGGTGTTGAGATGTCTGTATGATACCGCCACAATGACCGTCCAGCTCCAGGACCAAAAGACCAACCCGATCGAGCTGCATCGAGGGGTAAGACAGGGGGATGTAATATCCCCCAAGCTCTTCACAAATGCACTCGAAGACGTCTTCAAGACGCTGGACTGGACTGGGCGGGGCATTAACATCAACGGCGAATACATCTCACACCTTCGGTTTGCCGATGATATCGTCATCGTGGCAGAGTCACTGGAACAGTTAAGCGAAATGCTGCATAGCCTAAATGAAGCCTCTCGAGGTGTCGGTCTCGGTATGAACTTGGATAAAACCAAGATCATGTTTAATGAGCATGTCACGCCGGGACCGATCTACATCGGTGGTTCGATGCTCGAAGTTGTGCGGGAGTATGTCTACCTTGGACAAGTTGTCCAATTTGGTAGAAACAACTTCGAGAAAGAAATCAACCGCAGGATCCAATTGGGTTGGGCAGCATTTAGCAAACTACGTCACGTTGTCGCTTCGCCTATACCGCAATGCCTGAAGACTAAAGTCTTTAACCAATGCGTCCTACCTGTTATAACTTACGGGGCCGAGACGGGGACAGTCACAGTGGGACTAGTCCACAAATTCAAAGTCGCACAGCGGGCTATGGAGCGAGCTATGCTCGGCGTCTCTTTGAAGGATAAAATTCGTAACGAGGTAATCCGATAAAGAACCAAAGTTACCGACATAGCTCGCAGACTCAGTAAGCTAAAGTGGCAATGGGCTGGTCAAATCTGCAGAAGGACCGACGGCCGATGGAGCAAGCGTGTCCAAGAGTGGAGACCGCGACTTGGTAAGCGTAAGGTTGGACGGCCCCCAGCTAGATGGACCGACGACCTCAAAAAGGTCGCTGAGACAGACTGGATGCGGAAGGCGGAGGACCGTGTGCAATGGCGCGTGTTAGGAGAGGCCTATGTCCAGCAGTGGGCTACGATAGGCTGATTAATTGATTGATAGTTTATATAGAGAAGGAGTGCAGAATGCTAATATTTTTTTAAAATTATGCATAAAACATACATTAAATCAATGAAAAAAACATTACACACATTACCATGTATTTGACACAATACACGTCAAATTGATGTTTGTCTATAATATTATTTATCTATAGTCTTACTGAATGTCAAACATAACCAGCAAACGATGAAAGAGTAGGTCGAATATCGACCTATGGGCGACCACTAGTCGTAATAATAAAACAATACAAGTGAAATAGCGCACGAATTTGCTCAAAACTACTGTCGCCGCTTAGTCATACATGGCACAATTTAAAAATAAAAATAGACTTACATACACTCACATTATTGCTGTAAATATTTAGATGAATTGTATTTATCATCTTATAAGTATAGTCATAAGACCGTGTCTTATCTGAAGGTCAAGTCAAGAGTCTCCGTAACCGGCGAGCGTGTATGAGACGAACTACGAGAGTTGAGGAAGCTAGAGAGGTCTGTAAGGAAAGAACCTGTTGGAACTCTGTACTCTCTGCCTACCCCGCTAGGGAACTGGCGTGATGATATAGATAGATAGATACAGTCACAAGTTTTGGAAGATTTTTATACCAACCTTAGCCACTTCATATACATTGGTCCAAGCAGTCCTTAAGCATTTTGTAATAATTTGTGGAGTGTGGAGTGTGTGGAGACAAGTTCACGCGGCTATACCTAAATCATCACGCCAGATTCCTTGCGGGTTAGGCAAAGAGAAAGGAGTTCCATCAGGTTCTTACCTTATAGATCTTTTAGTTTGCTCCACTCTCATAGTTCGTTTCTCGCCGGTTACGGAAACTGTTGACTTGCCCTTTAGATTAGACACGGTCTATTTGGTCACGGTAAGATAGTCTAAGACTTCCTTCCACATTCGCATCGTTTATCTGTTTTACATTTGTTCTTCCGGCTTTCTATATACCCGGACCACCGGAGCATACCCTTTCTCATCTCAATTGTCCAACCAGTGTTATTTGTTTGGCAGCGTTCAACGCGATCTTCCAGAACTCGGTGTACGGCGTGGCGGCGCGGCTGCCCCCCAAGTACACGGGCGCCGTGGTGATGGGCTCCAACGTGGTGGGCACGCTGGTCGTGCTGCTGCAGTGGAGCTCCGCCCTTATCAAGAGCGAGCGCACGGCCGCTATATACTACTTTATAGGCGGCATGTTTGTGCTGCTCGTCTGCTTCGATACTTACTTCGCGTTGCCGCTCAATGTGAGTATGACGTAAAACTGGTTTCTTCCTATTTTGTTTGTCTCTTTCTTAAATACCTTCGGGGAGCATTACAGCTTACAATGTCAATTTTTATATACTCCAAAAAATAAATGAGAAAATTAAATCTATTTGAGAGATAGTACCTAGTAGATAGTAACCTCACGCCAGATCCCTTGCGGGGTAGGCAGAGAGTACAGAGTTCCAACAGGTTCTTTCCTTACATACCTCTCTGGCTTCCTCGACTCTCATAGTTCGTCTCATACACGCTCGCCGGTTACGGAGACTCTTGACGTTTCCTTCATATAAGACTCGGTTTATTTGGTCGTGGTAAGATAGTCTGGGTCTTCCCCGGTACCTGCATCCTTTCATTTTCACATTGTATATCTGTTTTGTCATTCTTTCCTCTGACATTCTTTCTATATGCCCGAACCAACGGAGTATGCCCTTTCTCATCTTTACACCGATACTATGTTTCATACCTACTCGCTTTCTTACTACGCTGTTGCTAATGCGGTCGGTAAGCTTCACTCCGCACATCTTCCGCAGAGCTCTCAATTCTACCGCATTTATCCTAATTCGATTCTCCTTCTTACATACCCAGCTCTCGCTTATAACAGCGTTGGGACCAGAACTCCGTTATGTATGGCCAGATGCGCCTTATGACTTAATTGCCGGCTTCCAAGTAGCTTTCCCATCGCACCATTCACCCTGTTCCCTGCACTCACTCTTCTCTCTATGTCAGCGGTGTATTTCTCATTCTTACTGAAGGCGCATCCAAGATATACAAACTCATTCACTTGCTCCAGGACATCGTTACCAACCACAATCCTTACATTCGTTCTGGTTTCTTCCTTTTCAAAAACCATAATCTTGGTTTTCGTAACATTCAATTTTCATCAAAAATTAATTATTTTATTTAAAAGACTACATTTTTTCATTTCATTTTTTGGTGTGTTATTTCCAGAGATTCTACCGCTACCACGACACGCTGCAGCAACGTACACTCCGTGTAAACCCCGCACTAGCGGCCACAAACCAGAACGTCAGCCCGGCCGCGCAGAAGATCCCGTATGGCACCATATTCCGGCAGGCGGCGCTACAGATGTACAATATCTTCATGATATTCTTTGTCACGCTCGCCGTGTTCCCCGCTGTACACTCCGGTATGTGTTAGTAACCGACGGACGGACAATTTAGCCTAGTGGTTAAGAGTTTAAGCCGCTCCGCCTACTGTGTCTAATAGTCACGGGTTCGGTCCCGCACGGGACAAATCTTTGTGTGACACAACTATTTGTTTCGGTTTGGGTCAGAGTCAGTCAGAGAGAGCAAAGTCAGAGGTCTCAGGTTCAAACCCAGGGTGTGTTTTATTAAAGCCTGTGCGTTTTCAAAATTAACTGTCTCTTGCTTTAAGGGTGAAGGAAAACATCGTCAGGAAACCCGCATGCCTAGTTTAGTTTAGTAGAGTTTCTAGGTGTGTGAAGTTCACCAACCCACACTGGGCCAGCGTGGTGGACTATGGCCTAAACCCTCTCAGTTTGAGAGGAGACCCGTGCCCAACGGTGCGACAGTTTCTTAACAGGGCTAATATTATTACAAACGCACCCACGACACAGGAATAAATCGTTAAAAAAAGAAAACTCGGGCCGCCAGTTTTAACCCAGGCCCCTATTCGCAAATGCAAACCGTCACCATCACTTCCAAAAATGATCGGGTAATAGAGTACTATTCATATCCTTCATTATTATTGTTATATTACTCATACTTCGTTTAATGGTACTCCAGTCTATATGCCAGTAAAGAACCATCCAACGATCATTCTACAAAGTTATCATAACGCGTTGCATTACGAGTTTATATTGGAAAAATGCGAAATCACCACACTCTCAATCAGAACGCCGTAACAAAGAGGTCGAGGGGTTAATTCCGCATAGCCGGACACCTTTGCGCGGTAAAGTTATATGTACATAAAAATAGAGAAAAATTTTCCGTTTTCCGGATCATGAAATGTTTTATATTATTATCATAAAATCGTTTTCTTTTTATTTCAAGTGAAAACTAGCTATACTTTTTGAATTATCATATTTCTTTTTTTTCTTATGCAAAAGTCCGGAAAAAATGGATTCTTCCCAATATCATTTGAGACAATACTTTTCCCATATTCCAACCTAAAAGGTTAATTCATGAAAACACAGCCCATATTTTTCCGGATAGCTTGCAACACTAACAGAACATCGCATTTGCATTGCGATGTTCTGTTAGTGTTGTTAGTTCTACCATTATAACCTGTGTAACGATCATCATCATCTCAGCCTATACTTGTCCACTGCTGAACATAGGCCTCCCCAATCGCTTTCCAGCGTAACCGGTCCGATGCCACCTGCATCCAACGACTTCCTGCGATTTTCACAAGATCGTCGGTCCATCTGGCAGGCGGTCGTCCCACGCTGCGCTTGCCAATACGTGGTCTCCACTCTAGAATCTTTCTGCCCCAACGCTCGTCCGATCTAAGCGCTATGTGGCCCGCCCATTGCCACTTCAGCTTGCTAATCTTAACGGCTATGTCGGTGTGTAACGATACGAAAGATATAACCTATAAACTAGCAGACGCCTATGCGAGTCATAACGATTAGGAAAAACTTGGGCGCGTCGTGAATTGAAAGATCCATAATACACTGCATGTTGTGAAACTTGTATTTAAATTCAAACTCAAACAATTTATTTTGTATAGGCCCTGCGGGGGTGCTTACAAATAGACAGGTCATTTTTTTTTAAATCTAATTTAACTTCTAATGTACCACCGGATCGGAACGACACCTCCACTGAGAAGATCCGGCGAAGAAACTTTTGAAGGCTTGTCTTTTTTTTTATTTAATTCTCTTTTTTTCTTTCTATTTTTCTTTTAATCATATTGTGTAGATACAATGTTTAAGTTACAATTAAATAGTTTACGTTTAGTGTTGATGCATGAGCTTATTAAAACTAAGAACCAATATTGAACGGAGAATGCGCGTGAAGTCCGATGGAATGTTGTGCGAGGCACAAGGGGGTTTCAGGTCTGGAAGAGGATGTTCGGATCAAGTCTTCTCACTCCGCACCATCGTAGAGAAGCATCTGGCAGTGGGGTGGAAGGTTTTCTGCGGTTTTGTAGATCTGGAGAAGGCATTTGACAGAGTTGTGCGAAAGAGACTTTGGGACATTTTGCCAGAGTATGGTATAGATGGCACTCTGTTGCGAGCCGTCCAGTCCACTTATGTGGACTGCAAGGCATGCGTACGGGTGGGTGGTAACAGGTCACCCTGGTTTGACGTTAAAATCGGCGTCAAGCAGGGTTGCGTGTTGTCCGCTAGACTGTTTATAATATATCTGGACAAAAGTCTTCAAAGACTGAAAGCGATGAATGAAGGTGTACAAATGGGAGACTTAGTGGTAAACCATCTACTTTATGCAGATGACGCGGTTTTAATAGCGCCAACAGCCACTGCTCTACAAACACTAGTCACAGTTATGAAAGACGACTGCATGATCAATGGCTTACACTTGAATGTGAAGAAAACCAAGATTATGGTTTTTGAAAGGGAAGAAACCAGAACGAATGTAAGGATTGTGGTTGGTAACGATGTGCTGGAGCAAGTGAATGAGTTTGTATATCTTGGATGCGCCTTCAGTAAGGATGGGAAATACACCGCTGACATAGAGAGAAGAGTGAGTGCAGGGAACAGAGTGAATGGTGCGATGGGAAAGCTACTCGGGAGCCGGCACTTAAGCCATAAGGCGCAGCTGGCCATACATAACGGAGTTCTTGTCCCAACGCTGTTATATGGTAGCGGGAGCTGGGTATGTAAGAAGGAGAATGAAAGTAGGATAAATGCGGTAGAAATGCGAGCTCTGCGGAAGATGTGCGGAGTGAAGCTGACCGACCGCATTAGCAACAGCATAGTAAGACAGCGAGTAGGTATGAAAGATAGTAGTGGTGTAAAGATGAGAAAGGGCATGCTCCGTTGGTTCGGGCATATAGAAAGAATGCCAGAGGAAAGAATGACAAAACAGATATACAATGTGAAAGTGGAAGGATGCAGGTACCGGGGAAGACCTAGACTATCTTACCACGACCAAATAAACTGAGTCTTATCTGATGGAAAAGTCAAGAGTCTCCGTAACCGGCGAGCGTGTATGAGACGAACTATGAGAGTCGAGGAAGCCAGAGAGGTATGTAAGGAAAGAACCTATTGAACCTCTGTACTCTCTGCCTACCCCGCAAGGGATCTGGCGTGAGGTTATAGATAGATAGATAGAAAGAACCAATATAAAAAAAAAATCTTAAAAAAAAATAAAACCATCTTCAAATAGAAAAAAATAAATATTTGAGGTCAGTACCGGTTAGTGCAGTCGGTTACTTGGCACCGACTTCAAATATTTATTTTTTGCTATTTGAAGTCGGTTTTTTCTAAATCGATTTCTATTATACTATTTTAAGTGACAAGTGAATTATTTACTAAAATTTATATACTTATATTATATTATTTTGCTGAGTTGTACAGCAAGGTACCTACAGGATTGATATAATAACATAATAACGGAATCTATACATTCGTGCTGTTCGCCGTTAAGGAGTCCCCTAATGTATCTTTAAAGTCCAATTTTCAATACCGATTTTATTAAAATGGGACCACCTCGAAACTGTACTAAACCCAACGCAAAAAGAATCATCAAAATCAGTTCATAAATAAAGACGTTATAAAAAATTGTCGACCTCCTCCTTTTTGGAAGTCGGTTAATATTCTGATTAGTTCTATGGGAGGGTACCTATAGGATTGGCGTAATACCCATAATATCTCAATCTACGCATTCGTATTGATTATCGTTAAGGAGTTCCCTGGTGTATATTCCAAGTCCAAGGCCCAATACCGATGAAATTAAAATGGGACCATCTTGGAGCTATACTGAACCCAATGCAAACAGAATCATCAAAATCGATTCATAATTGGCCGAGTGATCGCGTAACATACAAAAAAAACATACAGTCGAATTGAGAACCTCCCCCTTTTTATAAGTCTGTTAAAAATGGCCATCTACCAAAACACACCTTCTCCATTTATTACTACGGCCTATGAATGAAGACACCTTAGAATAGCGCGATGGAGAGTGGATCTAAGATGGGCAGTCCAACTATTTTTATATAAGCCCTGTTAAGAAACTGTCCCACTGTTGGGCACGGGCCTCCTTTCAAACTGAGAGGGTAGTCCAACTATATCACGTTATAATATAATTCATATTGTATTGCTACAGACATTGTGCCGGTGACGGAAGGCTTCCTCGGCAATAACTTCGTGATGCTGACTTGCTTCTTGACGTTCAACTTATCAGCCACTATCGGGACCATCACCGCAAGTTGCTTACAATTCGTAAGTATTGAATTTTTATCTACTTGTTTTATTGGAAACCCCACACTAAGAAGCATTTCTTGATTGGTGGGTAAGTGCACAAACACCGTTAAGCCTATATTCTCCAAGCGGGGGTGGCAGAATCGCACTGTGTACACCAACTTTTCGCCAACCAGTTTTTATCAACCAATATATCAGGCAGAATTCCAGCTTCCGGACTGACAGACACTAAGAATTTTTCGTTAGAAAAGCTACATTTGTCCGATCTAGGATTTAAATTGACGTGTATATGACTAAGAACTGGATTTGCAATAGTTTTATTCATTTTTGTCTATTGAGTTATCATGTATTATGTAAGAGAGAAGCTATGTCAAACAAAAAATGGAGCGCAACTTGACCGCGGGCATCTTGCGGGGATTTTTGTGTTTCCATACATAAATAAATAGCCCTTTTATTTCTTATTTCTTCTATTTAAACAGTGCGGAAGATGTGCAGAGTAAAGGTGACCGACCGTATTCGCAACAGCGTAGTGTAAAAGCGTGTAGGTATGAAAGCAAGGATCGGTGTAAAGATGAGAAAGGGGTTCCTTTGGTTCAGGCATATAGAAAGAATGTCGGAAGAAAGAATGACCATGCAGATTTACAATGCGAAAGTGGAAGGATGCTGGGATCGGGGAAGACCTATCTTACCATGACCAAATAGCCCGTGTCTTATCTGAAGAGCAAATCAAAAGTCTCCGTAACCGACGAGCGTGAGACGAACTATTTGAGTGGAGGAAGCCAGAGAAGTCTGTAAGGAAAGAACCTGTGGGAACTCTGTACTTTCTGCCTACCCCGCAAGGGAACTGGCGTGATGATATAGATTGATAGATAGATAAACAGTACCTCAGAGCAATTGCAGTCATATTCTTTAAATAAAACATAGCACTCGAAGGATTCACGTTGCTGATAGGACCTGAAACAATAGGAATAAGATTGTCTGCACTTTTGGTACAAAAAATTTATTTGAGGTATCTGCACTAGTACTCATTGTTTTCGTCACGAGTAATTTGACAATGTTGTTGTCAGTCCGGGTTGCACCACTATTAATAATACTATCACTAATATTAATAATATATATGCTAATGATATCTGCCATTAAATGTAGTCCGACCGTGCACTGTACCCAGTGTTTCGACCGTACCAAGTTCTAATGTCGGTTTACACTATAAGATGTGAATGATTTGATGTGTTACAGCCTGGACCCCGGTGGCTGACGTTGTTCACAACGCTTCGCCTGGTGTTCATTCCGTTCTTCCTGCTGTGCAACTATAAGCCTGCTGAAAGGACTCTACCAGTGCTGGTCAACAACGACTGGGTGTACTGGGTCGGTGCTATTATCATGGGTTGGAGCTCAGGGCATGGTAGTTCTCTTGGCATGATGTATGTCAGTGGGTGAGTAACATTATCATATATTGTGTTCATGCTGTTCTTTCTGCTGTGTAACTACAAGCCAACCGAGCGAACTTTACCCGTGCTGGTTAGTAATGACTGGATGTACTGAATCAGTGCTGTTGTTATGGGCTGGATCTCTGGGCTTTATTTGTTCATCCCGTTCTTTCTGTATGAAGTCTGCAAGAAGAAGAAGAAGTAGTGGCGCTGGTGAAGAATTACCATGTTACTTTAGAGTAATTTGTCCTTTGACATTATAGTTGAGCAGTGATAGCCTAATAGTAAAACACTTGCTGTGTGCTCACATGTTTAAAGGTAAAAATCCCTGCTCGCTCTTTAGTTATCCGGAATCTATTTGCGATTTTAACTTGATAACAGTCAAGGAAAATATAGTTAGGTTGCTTATATATGAGAGCTGAATAACATTTTAAAAGAGCTTTGAATATAATGTAAAGAACTCATGGCTGGCCCTAATATCATAGGAGAGAACGAAGCGTACATACCCTTATGGGCTTGGCCACATTTAAAGAATGGGAGAAGACCGTAGTGTAAAGAAGACCTATCGGGGCCGACCAATCGGCCGCCGACCGGTTGGTCGTCCCAGGTATCGCTGGAAGGACATGGTTGACGCGGATCTACGTGAGCTCTAAGCCGAAGACTGGCAGGGAATCGCGCAGAACCGTAAGAAGTGGCGGTATCTCGTTTCGGAGGCCATGACTCACTTAGGGTCGCTGAGCCAACGGACTAAGTTAATTTGAATATAATGTGCACCCAGGATCGCAATAAGCCTGTCCTTTGTTAATATGGTTTTTTATGCACACCTGCCGCTTACGCTCTTTGCGGAAAAACGTTGGAGCAAGCAAGCTGTCTTGTCTTTATTTACCAAAACATGTAGCGTTAGAGGGATACAATGTTAATTCGTAACGTTTGCTATACGTTAAATTAGTCGTGTTTAGGGTTGCCACCTTTTATTTTAGCAAATAAAGTACATTTGTTTTTAAAGATAGTCAAATAAGTGCATTCTATCAAAATAAAAGTACTTCACTATTTTGTTTAAAAATATATTGTTTATAACTTTTAGCTTTATATTTTTTATTATTTTCAAGCAAGGTGTGTGAAGTTCGCCAACCCGCACTGGGCCAGCGTGGTGGACTATGGCCTAAATCCTCTCAGTTTGAGAGGAGGCCCGTACCCAACAGTGGGACAGTTTCTTAACAGGGCTAATATTATTATTATTTAGCAATTTTCAATCACTTTCATTATTGCTAAACAGCTTTACAGCATCTTAACAGTCTATGATAACTTGAATAGATTGGAGAAAGAGAGTAGCAATTTAGAAGTGATAATAGTATTTACTGTTTTCTTTAAGTTACTGAGGTTCGATGTAACAATGATGTTTTCTTAAATCTAGCTTACCTTAAATTATAATTTTAATTTAAGTACTAAGCTGTATGCGTAAAATTGCGATTTTTGTTTTTTTTTTTTAATGATTTATGTAAAACCTTATAGATCGCTTACCTTATAGATCTCATAAAGTATACTTACCCTAAATAACGTACAATACTTTATAATGAAGTACCGGTGGCAACCCTAGTCGTGTTTGTATTACCATGCGTTATACGGGGAACCCGCACTGGGCCAGCGTGGTGGACTATGGCCTAAATCCTCTGTGTGAGAGGAGGCCCGTGCCCAACTGTGGAACAGTTTCTTAATAGGGCTATTATCATTATATTAATACGTGAAGCAAAAACTTTGTACCCCTTTTTACGAAAATTGCGCGGACGGCGGAGTATGAAATTTCACACACTTATAGTTTATATAAGAGAAGGAGTGCAGAATGCTAATATTTTTTTTAGATTATGCATAAAAAAATACATTAAATCAATAAAAAAACTATTACACACACTACCATGTATTTGACACAATACACTTCAAATTGGGAATAGATTAATATTGTTTGTCTTTAATATTATTTGTCTATAGTCTTACTGAATGTCAAACGATGAAAGAGTTTTTACAAAAAACATCGTATACACAGAAGTTTTGTATCATTAATTAAATTATCGAAATATCTATTTCAAGTTCAATGGACAGCAATTTCTTTTTGTTTCGATAAAGAAAAGAGGTGTTTTAATCATTTTTTGATTTTTTATTTTTTGTTATTAAAATTTCATATAATTTGTTTGAAAAAAAATAGGCAAATTAACAGTGTAGCCTTGGCGAAATCTGTGATTATAGAAGTATAATCTTTGGCAATAGACCCTTAATAATGTTCAAACTTATAATTTAAATTAATTATGGTCGAATTTCGACCAATGCGCGACCACTAGTTATTATTATACGGGAAACTATCTAAAGATATTTGTCTACGTTTTCAGTACGGTAGCACCTGAGCATGCAGCCACGGCCGGCATGATCGGCGCGGCCATGCTCGTGACGGGCATCGTCGCAGGCATCACGTTCTCCCGCCTGTGCCCCATCATCGTCACGCTGGGCCTGTGGAGGGGCACTTAGCGGCTGCTTGCGCACGCGCACGCCTTCTGGGGCATCTTCACGGCGCGGCAAACGCACTGAGAACTATTCGTGAACGCACGTGACATGGAGAAGGGTCTGTCTAACTTTTGTTATACAAGTTTTTATGTTTAGTGAATATTGTTTTCTATGCAAATTGATCATTCAGTGAATTTGTGTGGGAAATTAAAAAAATAAATAGTTAAATGTATGTATTTGCCACAGTTAGCAGCATATGTCGCTTAACATTCCAGATTTGCAAACCAGTAATATTCTTTATGTTAATAAAGTTGGTGTAATACAGTGGTATATTGTGTTTCGTCAGATGTTCTTTTTTTAGTTTTCAATACAAATTTAACGGCTAGTGAATTTGTGTGGGAAATAAAAAAAATATTGTGCCACGCCTTCTGACACGGGACATTTGTCGTTTAACATTTAAACCGGTAATACTCTTTATTTTACAAAAGATGGTGAACATTCTCATAACCAAATTATTACCAACATATACAAATTTAGGTATAAACAAAACTAATGTATTTTATGTAAACCAAAAGTGTGCAAACCATTTGAAAAACTGGGAATGTGAAGGGATTTATGTGGCTGACCTTCTTTCCGTGTTACTCGGTAGAGTTTAATGCTCTGGCTAGATAATCATGCTGCATGTCATATAGACAAGGATGGAACTATACGTTAAAAAGGGAAGCATATACTTCATTATTTTCTTTCTTTAACCTATGAGTGCGTACGTCTCTACATGATATACAGATAAATCATCTGGTTTGAGGATTAGGTTCAATTTCCTTTGTCACAAAGTCGAAGCGAAGTGACAATTTAAAACTTTATATGTATGGAATATTGACCTCTATCTCCATATAGTGATGATGCAGTTTTATATCCTCGCTTAAGACAATCGTGGTGGACACTGAAGTGGAAACTAAAATAGAAGAAAAGTGACTACGATCATTTGTGACATAGTATCTAAGGACTAAAGTACGAAATTGCGAGATTGAAGGAAGCTTTTAAATTGAGAATTTCAATTCACTTTGTTAACATTTGACGTAAATTATTATTATTTCGAGCTATTGTTGGCCTACTCCAAATTTTTCCCTCCATTTTTTCCCACTCTCTCTGTTGTCAAGTCAGGCCAATCACTATAAAGTTCCTTTGATATATACAGATAAAAAAAACGAATAATACACGCATCTACATGGCTGACTCCTGAACAGGGAATTTTAACTGGTTAAATATAATAAAAATATAATAAAAATACAACTCAAAAATTTAGTTATTTGAAAAAGATTCTAATTGTATCTGCTATAAAGCTTGATTTAGCTTGTTCTTGCTTCTTTAGTTATGACATTATTCCGCCAATAATATGTACATAGACTATTATTGTGTTGGAATTCTCAATTCAAATAGCCTCAGTACGAACTAAATATGATTTAAGTCATTTGATGATATTGTCGTCCTTCTCATATCTTCATTGTATGATAGGGATGGCAATGATAAATCAAATTTAGTTTTAATAATATACAAATACGGACGTTATGTAGTGCAACAAAATGTGTTCTAAATATATAATTATAATATACGCTGGTTATCTAATATTATTTAAGTGGTGGATGTATTAACTGATGTAAATGTCACATTCAAATTTAAACTTTGACAACAAGTAATACAGTTTATTATTGTTAAACTTGAATTGGTGCATATCAAAACAAATTCTGAAAATGGTTATCTGAAAACTGAACTTTATTGGTTGTGATTAAAGTTTAGATTTAAATGTGACATCAGTTTTGGTTGTCATATGGCAGTAATAAGAAGGTAAGGATTGCCAAAAAACATTGCATTTGACAGTTTATTCGCCTCATATTTACTTGTACTGCGATACAAAGGTAGATTGCTACAAAACCTCTTGTTAAATATTAGAAGGAGTTAGTTAACATCATCTGTTATACATTTATTAGTTGTTAAGCCAATCCGAGAAATCTTTCATATAATTTTCTTAAACATGGTTAGGAGCGAATATTGGCTGGCTTAATTTCCATTCGCATGACGTCTTTTTGTGCTTAAATGCCACCAAAACATCAAGCCATATTATATGTTGAAGACACAAATATTTTGAAGGCAAGTATGGCTCAGAATTGCTTAAGTGATATAAGATCTTATGTTGCATAGCATACGGTTGAAAATTAAAGTCACAGAGTTATGTGTAGTTTGTTGAGTAGGGTGCATTATAGGAGACACATCTGATAAGTTAATCGTTACATTGCTGTATCTGTATTGGTATTATTATACATTTTTGGACATAAATTGGACTGTATGGTAGGAATATAATAATATAATATCAGCCTATACTGCCCACTGCTGGGCAAAGGCCTTCTCTCACAAATCTAGGTGAGAGAGATTAGGTCATACTCCACCACGTGGACCCAGTTCGGATTGGGGGAGGCAGGTTTGCGGCCACCTGCTGTTGGACTTATCAAGCCGCCTTTAAGGCTTCCGACTCGGTTTAACGCCTACCACATTAAGTAGTAACCGGGACCAACGGCTTAGCGTGCCTTCCGAAGCACGGAGACGCTCGGATATAAAAATGTCACAAACGGTCACCCATCTCAGGCCGACCGAGTCAAGCGCTGCTTAACCTCGGTGATCGGTAAAAACACCGTGGTCGCACAGCGCTAGGAGCGCCTGGTAGGAATACAGTTAAAAATTCTAGATCCCATTTTAAGTTAACAGTGTAGCCTTCTCAATATATTATATCTAGCTCTGTGACTATTGTATATTATAATATCGCTATATAAAGTTATATATGTATAGTTAATGTTTGCATATAAATTTATATTGTAGCTAGTACAAAACAGTTGGATATATGATGTTGATTATTGTATTTAGAAGCGTTATACAATAAGGTAATATAAACAATAATGCGCTTGACAAGTTATATTTATCTATTCGATTATATCTATATTAGTTTGGAAAAACCGAATCATAGTTCTATTTCTTTGAGTTAAGGTTCGTAATCCATAAATAGTTCACAACAAGTAGCGATAGCTGCCTATTAGATTTTCCGATCGTTAAAAGGGCGACTCGAGGGCGCCTTGAAGAGGCGCCCTCGAGTATGTCGCCCCTTGCCCTTCTGGCTCGAGCGTAGTGGTTGCACGCTCGCCCTTAAGTCCGGTGAAGCTGTAACGGCCTCGCGGCCAACAGAGTACATCACTCACACACACACAGTACTTGGAATTAATTTGCATGAGCAATAGTTTGTTATTATTGCATCATCTTTTAAAGTACTTGCACTGAGCACTGTACTGGTCTGGTATACATAACTAGATAGATAGACTTTCATTGATTTCGGTTGTTGTCATTAGCTTATAGTCGTTAAGACTAGCTGGAGCTCGAACGGTTTGAATGTTTAGTTATTTGAGGATTTGGAACCGCATCTTAATTCAATAGGCGCATGATACGGATTTTTTCACCCTATACGTTAATATTTTTATATCTATCATTTGTTACTCGAAACATTTTATTTGGCTTTTCAAATAAATTTGTGAATTCTGCTATATTGTTCTTATTAGTTTTACGCCGGTCTTATATCCGGATAGCTGAATGTTAAATTATCGCATGCTATATGCTGCTTGCTTTAATACTTGTAATTACCTATCACATGCTTTTTATATCTAGTTATTGTGGGTGTTTGGCAGTTATTGGTAATTTTATTTTGCCAGTGTGAAAAGTATTGGATTGAGGAGGTACTTTTTGTACCATTTAACTTGACGTTAAGTGTATCTTATAATTTACGTTATGGTGTAAATGTAATTACTTTTCTGTTTTTGTGTTTTTCTATTTCATAAGGAACTATTAGGAATGATATTTCGCATCATTTTCTTTATTTTTTATATTTATAGACTACTAATCCAAAGTGCTACTAAAATAATTTGACTAAAATTTATTTGTAAGTTAATAATGAAGTTTTGTCTATGCACAAAGTCTTAAATATTGTGTGAATGACACTAGATGTAAAAATTACTGAACATATTTATCTTGTCTATTATTAAGAAAGAAAAAAAAAATTTTTTTTTTTCATAAAATGTGTCATTCACATTTTAATATATTATACTTAGCGGAACTGTTAACATTTTATGTACGTTTGACAGACTGAAACCACTAACTTTTTTGTGTTTAAGGCGTCATTTGAGTGTAGTTAGTTGTAAGACATTTATCACATAATGTTACATCGACTTGATCGATAAAATTGTGTTAGAATTAATACTAATTTAATTAGCATTCATTCATTAATTAGCAGTGCGATAATGTGAGTCAAGTGAAGTGGCGATCGCATTTGATAGTCGATAATAACGGGTGTTATGTCTTTTTTTTATTTTTGTGTGTTCAATTTTGATACCAAATATTCTGTGGACATTTTCAAGAGCTGTTCTCATTTTATGTTCTGACATCCCTAAAGTGACTGTTGTTAGTCGCTGAATACTTCATAGTAAAATGTTATTTTTTAAATTTTTGGTTTTTCATTTTTTTTTCTTTCCTCGAATATAGATGTAGAGAAATAGTACTAGGATAAGATATTATTGAATAGATATTGTTGAGAGTAACTTTGCCGAACGTAATATAATTATAAAAGCTGTGGTTCCGCTTATGGATTACGATTATTTGAAAAAAATCACCACATATTACTAACAAAGTCCCCCTCCGCGTCTGTCTGAACGCGATAAACTCAATAAGTATCGAACGGATTTCCATACGGTTTTTACCAATGGACGGAATGATTTCAAGAGGAACGTTTTTGTGCATAATTCACCCGTGCAAAGCCGGGGCGGGTCGCAACTAAAAAATTTAGGTAGATGCATATAGCACAAAGCCGGTCTTCGGTAGCGGTTTTTTGTCCTGCAGTGGATGGCTATCAGCTGATGATAAATAGAAAAATAATAACATGATGGGTAGTATGAACATGCTTTGATGTCCAGTTGTCCCCATGGTCAACGCTACCTGCCGGCCGGTGCAGAGCACCACGGCGAGACATCTAGTATACGCCCTCCCCCATAGCGTCTGCCCAAGCCGAGGCCGTTGCTCCTTGGCGCCCTTGAGCTAGTTGCCTCCTTGCCCTTCTAGCTCGAGCGTAGTGGTTGCAGGCTCGCCCTCTTGTCCGGCGAAGCTGTTAAGGCCCCGCGGCCAACAGCGTAGATCACTAACACACACACAAACACAAGCTACCTAACAATATAATACGCTACCACGATACGACCCACTGCAGTATGGTTTAGGATTCGATTACAACACATAGTTAACTGGTAATACAAATTTTCGCGATTCAGTCGTGATTCTTTTCTAGAATGAGACCAGTACCAGCTGAGAAAGGTTTCTAAAAACGATTAGTTTTTTTTTTTAATTTTGAAAAACAAACCCATACTAGGATTGATTCCTGTCGTGGGTACATTTACAAACATGAAAATTTACATACACAAATACCCAGACCGAAACAAATAATTTAAACATACAAAGATTTGTCCCGTGCGGGAATCGAACCCACGACTATAAGACACTGGGCGGAGCGGACTAAGCTCTTAACCACTGCGCTAATCGTCCGTTAGATTACATATGTTTGTTTTGTTAACGGTTTGCGTGCATATGCTAGTCTGAGCTAGTCTCTGGAGTGGATACGCCGCTCCCAGTAACTTCATTCGCCGCGCCGTCAATGCGTCGCAGTGGCAGAGGACGTGCTTCATGGTTTAAGTTTCTGTACCACAGTTCTTGCATACCACGTCGCTGCACAGGTTTAATTTGGGTTGATGTTCTTTGTGCCATAATGGTCTGTGTATGCTCCAATTAGTTGCCTCAATTGAAGCCTACTATGTTTTAGAAGACTTTTGCTATCGCTGTCGCTAAATGTGGTGATAAATCCCTTGGAGTATCTCAACTTTGTATTTGCCTCTCATTCTTTCTTGTGTTGTTTCCGGGCATATTTATAGAGAATCCTGTAGGCGCCATCTAGTATGCCGGTACCAATAAGTTTTTCCATTGATCCCTTTCTGGCTAAGCCATCCGCGCGCTCATTGCCCTCATTCTGTATTTTTCTGTATATATACCGGCTCCTGTCCTAGACTTGGTTTTGACTTATAATGTAGTTAGTCCTAAAAACTATAACTTCTAATCTCTGCTAGTAAGTTCACTAGCTTTAAACAAATTAAAGGTAAATATCTTAGATAATGCTTAAGTGGAATCGATTCATCGTGGAATCACAGCTAATAATCTACCGTAACATTTTTTGAAGTAAGAATGCATTTTTTTTTAAATGTAAGCTTAATCGAAGTTATTATACCCTGGTGCCTTATCCATCTTCCATTGGTTTATCACCGCGTTAGGTGTAAGTAAAGATTATCATTTGCACGGGATAGTAGTTGTGAAATTATTATTTTTTTATATTTGTCGAGGATTTGTAATTATTTAAATTTGAAGTATTTTATCGAAGTCCTTTTAATCAGTGTTGGCAATAGAAAAAAATGTAATGTTTTTAATAACGCTGCCAATTCACAAATTAGTTTTTTGGAACAGTCCATGATACGTATTACCCAAAAGTATGACGAATTTTCTGTGCACACAGTACACCTCTGCCAACCCCCTTGGGGAATATAGTGGTATTGTATTTAAAATAAATAACTTTAATTATTCGACTTTATTTTCATTACGATAAGGTACATTTTTCTTTCGTGATCACAACACATTATGTGTTTCCCTTGGGGTTTAATCTCTGTGTGTAACCACAGAAGGTATTCGGCAATACAGTTTAACAATGTTATTACAATACGTATGGTTTTTATATTATTGAAAGTATTGAGAATAATCTGATGACAATAAAGGAAATAAAAAGAAGCCATTTATTAGTGTTAGTTGAAGTAATCAGAGAGATACTTATTTGATGGATAAGTAAATTATTATAATTAACTCTAGAGTTAATTTCATCTATCAGGGCTTAAATCTGTCTCTTTCAAGTATATCTGCTGGAAACATAATTCTGAATTGCGTAGGCTATAGGAGCTTAATTCTATCGTAACCACCGTTTATTAACGGTGAGAAGAATTAAAAACGGCCTATTAATACATTGAAAACATACTTAGAACGATGAAATCTTATTCGAAAATCTTTTAAAGATTCTCATTTCAATTGTGTGTATAAAGAGTGATGAAATTACCTCTACTTATTTTTTTTTTCTCGCATTTGTAAAATTTCCACCTTCTTAATTGCCGAAGGGTCAATAATGTTTCGAAGCATAAAACAACTATACTATACGTCTAAATATTTTCTAATGGATGTCCTAGCTCACATACCTAATGCCTGTAGGTTCTCCATTCTTTATTTAATAAATGCCAGACTTAAACATGAAGGAGTACCTACATAAAGTTTTTTTTTAAATAAACCTAGTGTTGTAAAAACGCTCGAGTCGGCTCTGAAACGCTCGCGTCTTCTACGTGTTTCAACGCTCGTAAGCGTCGACTCGGCGCTAAACGCTCGACTACAGCGCTCATTTTTACAACACTAATTAAACCTAAGCGCTAATAAATTAATTGTCACTAAACAAAGAAATTTTGTAATAATTGTGTATTTGTAAAGTTATATAATATTTATTTTTGACCATTTCTAATAAAATCTCATGAAATATGTAATAAGGTATTTATAATCTATGTATCTATTAATCTATGATACCGTATGTACCCAAAATTTTAAATATTCGCTAATCGGTCACTTTTACGAGTACCTTACAACGCACTCCTTAGTCGAAGGCTGTGAGATAATAGCTTTAACCTTCCCATTGTAGATATAACACACATTAACCAATTTTCTATTCAGATGAAAAGTTTTACAGATCGACGTTCGTTCGAATTCGTTTATGGCAAATATAAATAATACACATTCCGTGCTTCGGAAGGCACGTTAAGCCGTTGGTCCCGGTTACCACTTATCAAGCCTTAAAGGCGGCTTGATAAGTTCCAACAGCAGGTGGCCACATACTTCCACCAATCCGCACTGGGTCCGCGCGGTGGAGTATGACCTAATCTCTTTCACCTCGATTTGTGAGAGTAGGCCTTTGCCCAGCAGTGGGCAGTATAGGCTGATATTATTATAAATATAAATAATGGCATTTTCAGCTGCCATTTGAACAAAGGCACGATCAAGACCTTTCTATCCTAACTTATCCTAATTCCTAAATTAGATGAAATTAGTAAATATAGCCGGTCGTTGTGGCGGTCTTTAGGGGAGGCCTTTGTCCTGCAGTGGACGTCTTTCGGCTGAAGAAGTAGCACAATCGTCCTAACTTTATTATTATTAGAAATCGGACATCCTATCGTCCTTGTCCTAAGCCCGCATTTAAACATTACGAATTTTCCAACTTCATCCAATTTAGGAGTTGGGATAGATATTTCTAGATTGTGCTAGTCATAATATATTATCTCAAATAGAAAAATGAGTAATTACGACAGGTCGACGGTTCCGTCGAGATAAACGTAGAATTCAATAAATCAGCTTGTACTGTCCCGGTACAGCTGGGCAAAGGCCTTTTACGAATCGAAGTGAGAAATCCGAAATACGGAATAGAAGGACACACTACGCAGACCCAGTCCGGCTTGATCGCAGGCCCGAATCACAGTAAGCAAAAGTGAAAATGCCGTAAAAAAAGACTAGTGTGGTTAGCAGATTGCGAGAAGAGACATACTCGTATAAATCAATTAGTATTTCTGATGTCCAGCTCGAAATGACCGACTCTCTTTTATGAAAGGAGAAGTCTTCGTGGATTAAACGATATAAAGCATTGTGTAGCGCCCATAGAAATATCTAACCTAACCTAAGAAAGGCTCACATACATTCACATTATGCTGTCCGAGCATCCGATGAATGGAATCACTTTATAAGTACAGTTAGAAATTTCGGAAGACTCATACCAACTTCAGCCACCATACATACATTGGTCCACGCAGTCCTGAAAATTTTTATTATAATTTTCTTACATGTGTGGCGATAAATTCACGCGGCTTTATGCACCTACAACTTCTAATGGCTTACTCTTATTACGTTTTCTATGATAGCACCCCAAGCGTATAGGCGAGGAACTAATTTTAGTATCGTGAATATACAAGGTGTACAGTAATTAACGCGAACCTCGGACACCTCGATTAGCTAATTGGTTCACAAATTCAATCCAAAAACTAAATTTGCAGATTTAAAGTTATTGCCCCTTTTTTACGTAATTTTATACCCCAATTAACAATGAAACTTGTACGTGTATGTGTGCATATTGAGAAATACATTTTACAAATGCATTTGTAATCTCCATATTGCTTTGAATCAATAAAAAAATAGGCTATTATAGCGCACTGAAGGAGTAACACCTTACTTTTGCAAATTTTAAGAAAAGATATAATACTTTAAAAATAGTTGAAATAAATTCAGTTTCCGATTAACTACTTTCAGGTCTTGCGTTTATTATGTTACACCTTGTATAGACCTACAGATTTTATTAAGTGCGTTTTAACTAAAATCTTTTTAAAAATAAATATTTGAAGTCGGTGCTGGTTGGTGCAGTCGGTTACTTGGCACCGACTTCAAATATTTATTTTTTACTTTTTGAAGTCGGTTTACCTTTTTTAAAAAAAGTTTTGAGGTGGTCCTATTTCAATAACATTAAAATAGGACCACCTCAAAACTGTATTGAACCCAATGCAAAATCATCAAAATCGGTTCATAAGCAGAAGAGTTATAAAAAAAAAGGACGAATTATGAACCTCCTCCTTTTTTAAAGTCGGCTAATATACTGCTTAGTTCTATAGTGGGGCGCCTATAGGATTGACGTAATACCCATGAAACTGAAATGAATAACGCTAATTTTAGACTTATATGGTTTTCAAATTGAAATGGGACCACACGGGAAGCACCATCTTTCAAATAAAAAAAGAATCATTAAAATCGCTTCGGCCAGTTGAAAGTTATGAGGTAACAAATATAAAAAAAATACAGACGAATTGAGAACCTCCTCCTTTTTTGAAGTCAGTTAAAATTTAGACTCATCGTAGAGCTACGAATGGAGAAAAGCTTTGATGCGTTAAGGGAAGATTCAATCTTTCCCTCATTATACTATATACGTTCGCGTGATTAGGTACTTCTGTATTTTCATCTGAATAGTTGATATTCCTAAATTCATTTATCACATCGTTTTACAAGTACAAAAACATCTCGATAATTTTTCTATTTAGTAGGCCTTCTTAAATAATGTACAGTTAGTCTATTTACTTATATTCCTTGTATATAATGCATCTATACTGTATTTATGTATCTACTGTAGTAAGTTGCACATAACCTATAGTCATTGATATACATACAATGCCTATAGTCATCAAATCTTATAACCGTCAAAGATATTTAAAAATCATAGTTTAAACATGTATCTATTAAGCACCCTTTTATTTTATTTGTAGCAAACAGTGTCTTTAAAGGACAGTATGTATGTTTTTAAACACGTAATTCTTCGTTCCTTGTATTAGGCGCCTACCGCGATCGGCCGTGAGAGTGACAGTGATGCAAATACTTTACAAAAGAATAATAAGGGACGCATATATAAAGCGCGCGCTCAAAAATAAACGATGTATGTGCAAAACAAATTTTATGATTTTCTAAGAGAGAGAGAGAGAGAAGATCTTCTGAGTTTTTTTTATTTCAGTGTAGTACACTGAAATAAAAAAAACTGCTTTACAAGAACTCTGTTACAATTAATTGCTATGTTTTTAAGTAAATTCTATTGATTAGTTCTTAAGCATTTTGCGTTGGAATCAGAAAATATGAAGCAATAGAGACGACTTTAGATGTTTTTCTTTCGAGAAAATTTCGTTTAATTGTGTATTCCTTTGACCAGATTCAAAAATATACAGTCAGTCTCAAGTTCATATACTTCTTGAAGTGAATGCAGTACCAAAGCGCGTTATTTTCGCGGTAGCCCCTTAACATGTATAAGCAAAGATCCCTTACTACTTATTTAACAGTTTATACAAGGTGTAACATAAATAATGCAAGACTGGAAAGTAGTTTGTTCTAAATCGGTAACTGAATTGATACCAACAATTTTTAATGTCTTACATTTTTTTAATTTGCAAAAAATGCAGTTACAGAACGAATGCAAGGATTGTGGTTGGTAACGATGTGCTGGAGCAAGTGAATGAGCTTGTATATCTTTGATGCGCATTTAGTAAGGATGGGAAATACACCGCTGACATAAAGAGAAGAGTGAGTGCAGGGCACAGAGTGAATGGCGCGTTGGGAAAGCTACTTGGGAGCCGGCACTTAAGCCAAAAGGCGCAGCTGGCCATACATAATGGAGTGCTTGTCCCAACGCTGTTATATGGCAGCGAGAGCTGGATATGTAAGAAGGAGAATGAAAGTAGGATAAATGCGGTGGAAATGCGAGCTCTGCGGAAGATGTGCGGAGTGAAGCTGACCGACCGTATTCGCAACAGCGCAGTAAGAAAGCGAATAGGTATGAAAGATAGTATTGGTGTAAAGATGAGAAAGGGTATGCTCCGTTGGTTCGGCCATATAGAAAGAATGCCCGAAGAAAGAATGACAAAACTGATATACAATGCGAAAGTGTAAGGTACCGGGGAAGACCTAGACTATCTTACCATGACCAAATAGATCGGGTCTTATCTGAAGGACAAGTCAGGAGTCTCCGTAACCGGCGAGCTTGTATGAGACGAACTATGAGAGTAGAGGAAGCCAGAGAGGTATGTAAGGAAAGAACCTGTCGGAACTCTGTACTCTCTGCCTACCCCGTAAGGGATCTGGCGTGATGATATAAATAGATAGATAGATAAAAACTTTAAATTTGGAAATTGGTTTTTTCATTAAATTTGTGAGGCAATTATCTAATCGGGGTGTCTGAGGTCTTGCGTTATTTACGATACAACTTGTATATAATGTTTGTTTACGAGGGCGTATCTTATGGCGGTGCGATGTGCTCTACCAGGGTTGTGGTTGTTACTTTTCGGCATGCTCCAATATATATGTATTACTTATCGAATTCCAAAGTATCTACGCAACACACACGTACAGATTGTATTTGGTGCCTTCCACGGTGTTCGTTTATATACATTTAAATACTACACAGTCCCCCTCTGCCGTTCTAACGATAAGTGCAATAATGTATGTTCAAGAATAAAACATTTACTCCACTTATCATAAAGATGGCAGTCTGGGCCCCTGAAGTATTTAAAACGCACACTGTTGTTAATTTGCTTCAACATGTAGCTCTACCATGGTAGAGTCGAGCAGTAACTAAATATTAACTTAATTTGTGATCTTAATGCGTGGAAACATGAAATTTAGTAATAACCTATAAAGACTCACAGCTTATTTGCAAATTCTACGCATTTTGACGGACGGACGGTTCGGTTCCCGTACGGGACAAATCTTTGTGTGACCCATAATTATTTGTTTCAGTCTGGGTATTGGTGTATGTGAATTTTCATGTTTGGAATAAATCCTAATGTGAAGCTACGTTTTTTTTGAAGTCACTTAAAATTAAGTTAAAATTTACTTAACTACTTAATACCAGTAAACCAGCCATTAATCTAACTGTGTAAAGTAAGTGGATTTCAATTAAATGTTTCTCTACTTAAAAGAGGAGCGCAAATTACAACCTACCTACAACCAGAGATGGGCAAAATGTAATCAGTTTAATGATTTACCACCCCCGCTTATAATAAAGGCGTGATGGTATATTAATGATTAACTATTACAATAAAATTTTGTAATCTCCAACGTTAGTACACTTTTAATCTTGAATCATGATTGATTATTACAAAATGAAATTGTAATCATTAATCTGATTACATTTTGCCCATCTCTGCCTACAACCTTATAGTAGAGGTACCGCATCGAAACCGCGTGTAATTTAACAGGGTATACTTCATACTATCCTTACTCAGCATCAGTAATAATATGTTATTAATTTGCTGCTGGTTTTTAGACATCTTACAATTTCACCCGAGAGTAAAGTTAACATGCTAATACGAACCCATAATGCAATTTCTTATCGTTAAGATTTCAGTATGTATTATGTATTTGAATTTATAAATACTTTATGAATAAATACGAAGTAGAAAGAGAATCCATACCGATATGTGACAATAATAGCGAACTTACGTCTATGTAATATTTTTACATTTTTCCACATTCTATGGTGAACTAACGAGCAAATATGACACTTCTACATTTTAACTAATCATCTGATACTGTAATCGAGTTAATGGATAAAATAAAGAATATTGAATATTGGTGATGACTTTCATTTTATTCCCCTCCCCAGCCTTGCATCATCATCATCATCATCTCAGCCTATACTTGTCCACTGATGAACATAGGCCTCCCCAATCGCTTTCCAGCGTAACCGGTCCGATGCCACCTGCATCCAACGACTTCCTGCGATTTTCACAAGATCGTCGGTCCATCTGGCAGGCGGTCGTCCCACGCTGCGCTTGCCAATACGTGGTCTCCACTCTAGAATCTTTCTGCCCCAATGCCCGTCCGATCTACGCGCTATGTGGCCCGCCCATTGCCACTTCAGCTTGCTAATCTTAACGGCTATGACGGTGACTTTGGTTCTTCTACGAATCTCCTCATTCCTGATTCGATCGCGTAGAGAAACGCCGAGCATAGCTCTCTCCATAGCTCGCTGAGCAACTCTGAGCTTTTTTATGAGACCTATTGTAAGAGACCACGTCTCTGATCCATATATCATCACTGGTAACACACATTGACTAAAAACTTTAGTCTTAAGGCACTGAGGTATTTTGAATGAGAAGATGTTGCGCAGTTTCCCGAACGCTGCCCAGCCGAGTTGGATTCGTCGATTGACCTCTCTCTCAAAGTTGGACCTACCTAACCGGACTACCTGTCCCAGGTAAATGTATTCGTCGACAACTTCAAGAGTAGAGTTCCCAACGGTGAGTGCGGTGGGTACGACATGGACGTTAGACATTATTTTCGTTTTGTCCATGTTCATTTTAAGACCCACTTGTTGAGATACTCTGTTGAGGTCACCGAGCATTCGTCCTAGATCTTCCAGCGACTCCGCCACGACCACAATGTCGTCGGCAAATCGAAGGTGAGTGATGTATTCGCCATTAATGTTGATGCCAAGTCCTTGCCATTCCAAGAGCTTGAAGGCGTCCTCTAAGGTGGCCGTAAAGAGTTTCTGAGAAATGACGTCTCCCTGCCTTACTCCTCTTTTTATGGGGATCGCCTTCGTGCACTGCCCCTGTACTCGGACTGACATGGTGGCGTTATTATACAAGCACTTCAACACTTCAATGTACCGATAGTCAATGCGGCATCGCTGGAGAGATCTAAGAACCGCCCAAGTCTCGATCGAATCGAAGGCTTTCTCATAGTCCACAAACGCCAAGCATAGTGGCCGATTATACTCCTCGGTCTTCTGTATAATCTGCCGCAGCGTATGTATGTGGTCTATGGTACTAAACCCTTTCCGGAAACCGGCTTGTTCGGGACGCTGGAAGTCATCAAGCCTGCGTTCGAGACGATTCGTGATGACTCTCGAAAACAACTTATAAACATGGCTCAGCAGTGTGATGGGCCTATAATTCTTCAGTAAAGTGTTATCACCTTTCTTGAAAAAGTGTACCACCACACCCCTGTTCCACGCTTCCGGCGTTTTTCCTTCGAGCAAGACGGAATTAAACAGCCTCTGAAGGACTTTAAGTACCGGCGATCCGCCCGCTTTCAGAAGCTCTGCGGTAATTCCGTCTTCACCCGGCGCTTTGTTGTTTTTAAGTTGTTTGAGAGCCATCCTAATCTCGTACAGGCTGATGTCCGGGATATCTTCAGTGTAGTGTCGGGTTAGCTTGGCTCTTGGGTCTTTTACCAAGTCAACAGGTTCAGCTACTGAGGTATACAACTGCCCATAGAACCTCTCTATCTCCCTGAGCACCTCTGACCTATTCGACGTTACGTTTCCGTCCTCCGTCTTCAGCTTCGTCAACTGGCTTTGCCCAATAGACGCGTCTCTTGCAAACACTTTGGAGCCCTTGTTCTGCTCTATGGTCTCCTCAATTCGTCTTGTATTGAAGGACCGTAAATTGTGTCGCAAGGACTTCAATATCTGTCCATTGAGCTGCCTATAGGACTTAGCATCATCGGAGGTTTGGAGTGTCATGGTACGTCGCTGAGCCATAAGGTTTCGGGTGAAGTCAGATAGCTTTTGAGGCCTATTTTTACGGTGGGGCTTAAAATGCTTGGACCCGACCGTATGGACAGTCTCTACCAACCTATTGTTGATTTCGTCCACTGATGCGCTGCTGTCTAGCAATTCGAAGCGGTTTGACAATTCGAGTTGAAAGTTCTCGGGGTTTTGGATATGTGCATTAGAAGGTCGGAGGGTAGACTTCATCAGACGCGATCTTTCCATTTTGACATTAATATTTAATGTGCCTCTGACCATTCGGTGATCACTGCCGGTTTTTACCCTGTGAATCACGGAGAAATCATTAAATATTTGTCGCTTGGTGCTCATGATGAAGTCTATCTCATTTTTTGTGGAACCATCAGGGCTCATCCAGGTCCATTTCCTATGAGGCGGCTTCCGGAAGAAAGAGTTCATCATAAAGAGTCCCTCCTTCTCCAGATATTCGGCCTCTGACCCCTGGGGTTACGTTGCCCATATCCAAATTGCCCCACTCTCAATACATCATCGCCCTGTTTGCCCAGCCGCGCATTGAAGTCACCCATAACCACTGTAAAGTGTGCTTTGGAAGTATGTATGGCTCTACTAATGTCCTCATACATTACTTCGACGTCATCATCTGAGTATGCCGAGGTCGGTGCGTAGACCTGTATGACCTTCAGCGAATATCTTTTGGATATTCTGAGTATCAGGTACGCTACCCTGCTCGACACACTAGTGATGGACAACGTTGTCTATGAGTGACTTGTGGACGATAAATCCGACACCACCTTGGGACTGCTGTTCGCCCTCCCGGTAGTAAAACAAGTTGCCGGATTTTAAGGTTATCGTGTCCTCGCCCTTTCTTCGGACCTCCGATAAACCAACAATATTCCACCGCAACTTGTTTATCTCTTCTTCCAGCTCAACAAGCTTCTCATCTGTCCTTAACGTGCGTGCGTTGTATGTCACCAGGGCCAATTTTCGTAGTTGGTGGTAGCCGAATCTCTGCCGGAGATTCTTAGCACCCTTTGTCCTGTCGTTACCATGGCTGCTACCGTGGCCAGGACGAACAGGACCGCCGGGGACTAGGGGCCTGGTTTTATCCTTTTCTTCCATTTTAATAAATTGGGGGGTTTGCCATACTCGCCACGCTTGGCAGGCGGGTTGGCGAGCGCAGTTTTTGATGGTAGAAGTGTTAAGGGAACGCTGCTGCCCATTCCCTAGTTTTCCCTTAGTCGCCTTGTACGACACCCGATGGGATGAGATGGGTTGGTCCTATTCTAAGCCGGGGACTAGCCTTGCATGGCTACCCCTAAGTAGGTACCTAAGGTTGACGTTTCTTTAGAATTGTTTAAAAGGAACGGTTCCACTACACATTATTTTCGTTTTTGATCGTAATCCAACTAATATTATAAATGCGAAAGTTTGTGAGGTGATACATTCATATTCTGTCACATAAATACTACTAAACGGATTTTTAGTATTATACCTAAACCAAAGCCTTTATGTAAATCGAAGGAAAATTCATGTTGTCATTTTTGAGATTATAAACACTTCAATTCGTAGAAATAATTATTTTTGTTTCTTTTCTAAAGAACGTAGCCCAACACAATGATTTACTCCTGTGTCGTGGGTGCGTTTACAAACATGAAAATTCACATACACAAATACCGAGACCGAAGAAAGTAATTGCGGGTCACACAAAGATTTGTCTCGTACGGGAATCGAACCTACGACTATTAGACACAGTAGGCGGAGCGGCATAAGCTTTTAACCAATGCGCTAAATCGTCCGTCAAACTGACCATGACACGACTGACCTACAAGTGAACTTTAGAGATAAACTCATAAAAGTATTCATGACGTCTGTTTTGTTTTTACGTAATAGGGGGTGAGCTTACGCCCTCCAAAACACTTGTTTTGGAGGGCGTAAGCTCACCCCCTATTACCCAACACAGGAACTTTCCTGTGTTGGGTAGTTCAGGGCAGAAAAGATTGAAGGATCAGTGCCCGTTTTCAGAATGTTCAAACCATGAAGCAATTACAAAGTTGCTTCATATTTCGAACCATTTAAAAAGAAACTATCGCAATGGCCTTTTTCAGTATTCTTTCTGGATCTAAACGGAACGTACTTAAGACAAGACGCGATTGCTGCGAGCGTTGGTGAAAAGTCCAATTCTGCTAACGAAAAAGCTAAAACCCAATGTTGTAGAATACAAGAACAGGCAAATGTCGTCGATCAGCGGTGGGTAAGATTCGGTTTTTGCGAAATTTTGCTAGTTGAATTGGCCATCAGTGGCGGTAGGTAGAGTCGAGTTTCTAGGATGTCCACGTACGATGCGACCTTTAATGGGAGACGTTCTATCTCAGCTCTCATAATCGAAAGAGTATCGATATCATAAGTCACTAAGAACAAATGATGGGAAGTATGGGTACCTATACTGTATGCCGTCAGTCCTCACAAAGAATAATGTGGTTTAGATCTATCTGAGAAGGGTTGTCTAGGGTTACGGTTGCATGTTTTAATTTTTGGACCATTTAGGATACCGGGTCGACTTTTTCAAAATAGTCTCAATGTTTTCTCTATTTCCTAACACAGTTTCATGTAATCCAGTCACGATTCCATCAATTTTCAATTGAATTATAATAAACTTGACAATGGTGAAAGTTTCCATAAGACACCATTATCGATTAGCATTTATGTACAACCAGGACATACCATTTAAAGCCCCAGGGAATTCTATGATAATAGGACGATTTCACTCCATATTTTTATCATATCTATATATTCTTTTTATTAGAGACGTGTGTAACTCAATTTTTATGTTTTTGAATTTCTTCTGATTAAAATCAATTTATAGTATGTATAAAATTGTCTATAGATTAATGTGGTGTAATTGTTTTCGTATTTTTTATAGGCAAAGGTAGTTCAGGTTTAATAATGTATAGATTATAAAACGACAGTTTCTTTATTGTGTTCAATAAATAATAATAAATATCGTCAATAAATATCTCGTCTAGACCCTAGCCTTGTCGTTCGTGCGAGCGTGAACACTATGTACAATTTCCAGTGCTTATTTACATGAGGTAGTTTAGTAGGTGGGTGATGATGATGATGAGAGGGATGATGAGACTGATGATACGCTGGAGTAACTCGGCGACTGGTTCGATGACGCTGAGGAGCTGGAGTCACCAGGATAGTAAGAGCTGTAGGCCAGCTGTGAGGGATCCCAGACTCTGGCGTAAGGGCCTGAGCTGGCCGGCTCCCACTGAGGACTGTAGGAGTCCGAAGGAGCGGCCGGAGTAGATGGAGGTCCGTACTGAGAGGCCGGGGGACCGTATTGGGGAGCGGGAGGGCCTTCGGTTGCTGGTGGCATCATCATTGGCATGCCTAGGAACAAAATACAAACGTTAATATTTAAAACATCTTCCATAAAGACCAATTTTGAACGTCAGCTTTGATTTTAAAGCTATGAATTATATATTCCAATTTGATGTCTAACCTCCTTTTTTCAAAAGCAGGTTGTAAATGAGGAATCCAAGGACAAGCGTGATGGCCAGTTTGCTGAGGATCAGAGCCTTAATAGCCTTGATGCCGATGATGGACACCAGAATAGGCATCAGAGCTTTCATCTTCAGCTTCAGGAGAAGAAGAACTGGCAGCAGCAGCTTTTTCTTTAAGATACCACGAGCTGGAAAAAGAAAAATGAAATTTAATTTAGAGGTTTAATGGAATTTTTGAATTCTTTTCCTATTTGATGATACTTTAGTACCTTCACCATTTTCGTTATCAGTCTCAGGGATCTCCACGTCTAAGCCTCTATCAGCTCTGTAAGAGACTTCGGCGCTCTCAAACAGGAACTCGGGCAGCTGGAACCTGACCTCATGGTCCTTCAAATACCTCGCGACGCGTTCAAAGATCACTTTGTCGATGTTCTTCTCTTCAAAAGCCCTCGCGTTCTCCGAGCCTAATCCCAGCTTTGTGTCCAGGAACGAAAGAACTTTCACTTTGAGGCATGACATCGGGGACTCTGCTTCAAAACAATCACTGATCACACTCTGCAGCATCTCATCACTGGTCCGTAACCGAGCCGTTTCGATCTCATTGTCCTTTATCGCGTAACCGCGCACAATGGCTACAAAAGCTAGCAAAATACACAGACACTTCATTTTATTTTATTAATATTTCACTTTGTCATTAGATTTGATTAATTAGACGTACGGCTCGTTCGGTTAATGGAGCAACAATGATTTAATTTTTCAATGGGCTTGGTTTTTATACGTGATCCTTTGGGCGGCAAGGCACGCGGTGGGCGCGCGTGCGCTGAATAGGAATGCCTTTCATACTTGGCAAACTATTTATTTTCATTTAAAGAAAGTCCTAGTGGTGAGAGTATAGTAGTTTTTGGTATGATATTAATAACTTCAATAATAGATAATTAGTTGACGTCTAATTATGACAGGTGCACGTCGTGAGTTTATAGAAATAAAATACATTTTTCAATAGCAGCAATAGATCTTGCATATGCTTGGGTTATTTTCCTGATAGAACTTAATAGGTGCGGACATAACAAAACATTTTCTCAAAGGGCGTGTGGGCCCCTGTTCTTATGAAAGCCTTCCAAAGTTAATGTAAAACTCGTGTTAGGGAGAATTTTGAAGACAAAACAGAGCATATTTAAACAAGGAGTATACTGTCAGGAGTACTCAGGATTCAGAAGTATGTATGTTGTTTGGTTTGATAAAGCTATAGAAATATGAATTCAACCTGAAAATCACCAATTCTATGGAAACAATTTCAATGGAATCTTATTTGGAATAAGATGAGTTTTGATTTAGCGCAATGGTTAAGAGCTTAACCGCTCCGCCCACTTTTTAATAGTTGCGGGTTCGATTACCACACGGGGCAAATCTTTGTGTGATCTACAATTATTTGTTTCGGTCTGGGTATTTGTATATGTGAATTTGAATGTTTGTAAACGCATCCACGACACAGGAATGAAACCTAGTGTGGAGCTACGTTTAAATAAAAACATTTGTTATGGCCCAGTCGCATAGTGCTTACAGAGTATAGTATAATAGTGAAAGAGAACGTGTTTCGATTTCAATTGGTCTAATCCCAGCTCCCGTCTTTCAGCAGACAAGATGGCTGGGTGACCTCAAATCACTGTGAGCTTTCCCTGCGTAGATCGGAATGACAATAATAATTAAGGAATTTGACTAGACTCGCGAAGGCAAGCGGGGGTGGCGGAGGTGTACAGTGTACACCCACTTTTTGCTGACGATGTTAGATCCCATGTAACAAGGGGCGAGTCTATTCATCATACCGGGCACAATGCCAGTCTCCAGACTGATACTACATGTCTACACCATTTTGTGAACATTGTCACTACGTCACGTCACGTCAGTACGTTGTCTCTATCTCGTCATCAGTGTCATCACGGCAGATCCCTTGAGCAGAGTTCAAACAGGTTCTTTCCTTACAGACTTTTCTGGTTTCCTCCACTTACATATTTCGACTAAAGCCGGTTACAGAGATTCTGGACTTGAGATAAGACACGGTCTGGTTATAGTAAGATAGTCTAGGATAAAAAAAAATTATCGTTCAACAAAGTGGGCATTGCAGGACATAAGCCTGCTTCACTCTTACGCATCACGATCTGTTCTGAGTCCATTCTGATACCATTAGTCACGCGAGAGTAGCAAAAATGGCTCAATTGTCTAAAAATAAGTTTTTTTTTATTGAGGGCTGATCAGTGGTTGACTCCTATCTCACCTGATGGAAAGTGATAATGGAGCTGAAGATGTAGATCGCTGACTCAGTAATAGCCTATTCACTCTGAAATAGGTTGAGGAGATGGAAATTAGACCGAGTTCCCGGTAGGATGATCGAGATAGACCCATTTCCTTGTAAAGCAACTCCGAGGAAATTGCCGGAGCACGACTGGGTAGCTCGGTAGAATGACTTTATTAAGAGAGTGGTGACCAGCTACGGCCGTAGCCTACCACCGGTGCAGGTGCTGCTTGTTTAGCAGGGTATCAAGACTAAATCTATAAATAATAATTTATGATTTTTTTCAGCAGTAGAATATGATCAGGATGATCGTTTTCATCTAATTATCACGCCAGATCCCTTGTAGGGTAACAGGTTCTTTCCTTACAGACCTCTCTGGCTTCCCCCACTATCATAGATTTTTTTTAAAGATCTATCTATCTATAACCTCACGCCAGATCCCTTGCGGGGTAGGCAGAGAGTACAGAGTTCCAACAGGTTCTTTCCTTACATACCTCTCTGGCTTCCTCGACTCTCATAGTTCGTCTCATACACGCTCGCCGGTTACGGAGACTCTTGACTTTTCCATCAGAAAAGACTCGGTTTATTTGGTCGTGGTAAGATAGTCTAGGTCTTCCCCGGTACCTGCATCCTTCCAATTTTATATTATATATCTGTTTTGTCATTCTTTCCTCTGGCATTCTTTCTATATGCCCGAACCAACGGAGCATGCCCTTTCTCATCTTTACACCGATACTATCTTTCATACCTACTCGCTGTCTTACTATGCTGTTGCTAATTTAAAGATAGATATATTTATTAGCTAGGCTAACAGCCAAGTACACTACAATAAAAAAAACAATGATACACAAAAATAATATGCACTAACTATTTAGCCGCACTAATGGGGAACTCTCAGCGTAAAGCTGTGTTGCAGCGTAAACCACGACACAGCGCTGATTTTCAGTGGTACCCCATAGTAGTTCATACACGTTAGCACGTTACGGGCACTCTTGACTTGCCCTTCAGATAAGACACGGTCTGTTTGATCATGGTAAGATAATCTAGGTCTTTCGCGGTACCTGCATTCTTCCACTTCCGCACTGTATATCTGTTTCTTCATTCTTTCTTCCAACATTCTTTCTATATGCCCAAAACAACGAGCATTATCTTTCTCATCTTTACACTGATACTATCTTTCATACCTACACGCTTTATTACTACGCTGTTGCGAATACGGTTGGTTAGCTTAACTCCGCACATCACCGCAGAGCTTGCATCCTGTTTTCATTCTCCTTCTTACAGACCTAACTCTCACTGCCATATAGCAGCGTTTAGACAAACATTCCGTTATGCATGGCCAACTGCGCCTTTTGGTTTAAGTGCCGGCTCCCAAGTAGCTTTCCCATCGCACCTTTCTCACTAGTCTCGGCATTCTCTATTCTCTCTACGTCAGCGGTGTATTTTTCAGCCTTACTAAAGGCTCATCCAAGATATACAAACTCATTCATTTGCTCCAGCACATCGTTAGCATCCACAATCCTTGCATTCGTTCTGGTTTCTTTCCGTTCAACCATAATTTTGGTTTTCTTTACAAATTGTTCATGCAGTCGTCTTTCATAACTTTGAGTGTTTGCAGATCAGTGGCTGTTGGCGCTATTGAAACCGCGTCATCTGCATATAATAGATATTTTACCACTAGATCATCCATTTTTACATCTTTATTATCGCATTCAATCTTTGATTACTTTTATCCAGGTATATTATTAACAGTCTAGCGGACAACACAACTCTGCTTGACGCCTATTTTAACGTCAAACCAGGGTGACGTGTTACTAGCCACCCGTACACATGCCTTGCTGTCTACATAGGTGGACTGGATGGTTCGCAACAGAGTGCCGTTTATACCATACTCTGATAAAATGGCCCAAAGTCTCTTTCGCACGAATAATCAAACGCCTTCACCAGATCCACAAAACCACAGGAAACCTTCCGGCCTACTGCCTGATGCTTCTCTACGATGTTGCGGTGTGATAAAACTTGATCCGAGCATCCTATTCCAGACTTGAAAGCTTTTTGTGCCTCACAGAACATTCCACCGGACTTCTTGCGCATTCTCCATTCATTAATTTTACCGTACACCTTAGCTGCCAAGCTGATCAAACTGATAGCTCTGTAATTGGTGCCCTTTCCTCATCCACTACCATTTGATCAACTCGACATATATCATATCTATTCCTGCAGCTTTACCATTTTTGATACTTCCTATCGTCCACTCAACTTCCATATCACTATGGACATTACTGTCGTTGCAGCTCGTCTGTGACACCAGAATATTCACTCTACCGGTTTAGCACAGCTTGTGTGTCTGCAAGACTGCACCATCTTTAGATCTTATCCTTTCCATCATGGAGGCTGACAAATCATCCCAAGCTTTTTCTCACCTTGCTCCAAAAGAGTTTAGTTTTATTATCAAAGTTCTTCGCCAGCCTCTTCTTCTCAATCACACTAGCTCTTTTGACACTTTTATTTTACTAAAGTTTTGGTAGCATTCTTGCATTGCCGGTATATTTTTTTCCTCATCTCTGTTATACCGTCATTTAGATTTAAAGAAGAAACATAGTCCTGCCAGGCTATCTTCTTACTTTCTACGGAGCTTTTTCACTCCGCGTTCCATCATGCATCACCTTCCGTTGTTCTATGTTTCTTGGAGCTACCACATACTTTTTTTGCGGATTCTACTAAACTCTCTTTCAGGCTATTCCAGCATTCATCTATATTTGAGTCCTGAAGAACCTGCTGTCAAAAGCTTGTCCCGGACTTTGTCTTTATACACTCTCCTCATGCTCTCATCTTGCAACTTTTCAACCTTTATACGTTCTCGCCAGTACGTTCACTTCCTGGACGACCCATTAAACCGCGCAACTACGAGTTAGTGGTCCGATTCAAAAGTGGGGCCTCTATACGCACGCATATCTTGAAGTTTGCTTCAGACACGGTTATCTATCAGGATCAAATCTATTACGCTTTTCTGTTTATTTCTTCTGCACGTAAACATATGAATATCCTTGTGTTGAAATATCGTATTAGATACAAGGAGGCCTCTTTCCAAACATACATCTACAATGAGCTTACCCGCATCATTCACTCTCTTAGCACAATAATGACCCAAAGCAGCGTCGCAAGCCGCCTAGTTCACACCCATCCGTTCAAGTCACCACACAAAATCACCCTTTAATTCGCATTAGCCAGATCCAGAACTTCCCTGACATTATCCCAAAACTCCTTAAGGTGCTGGGGTGCCGACGAGCTTACGGGAGCGCATGCTGCAATCAAAATTACTCTAGTGGCACCCGGTTGTAAACAGACCCAGAGAAGTCTCGCATCGTGCAGGCTACCTCTCACTCCAGAATCACTCTGTGGTACTCTAGATCACAGAGCCATTGTGCCATCAGGAAGATCTCAGGTTTCACTGCCCCTTCGCTTAGTCTCTATTACACACAGAACATCCGCCTTTCATTACACTAATAACCTCATGCATCTTATATATTGTTATATACTCACCTCTTCCATTCTAAGTGCCTATTCAGCTCTCTACACCCCACAACTTGTCAGTTCGGGCCCGGCGTGATGGGTAGCGGCCCCCATCGCCGCTTTGGACTGTGTTTGTACCGACGGGGCGGGCCCGAGCGGGGGACGCCCTAGCCCATACTAGGGTAATTTGTCGGTTCAAGATCGCACCCATAATGACTGGCAGGGGTCGCGACAAGCACGCTCTTGGACATGACCCTCAATTTTTATCTGTTCGTGTTTAGTTTTATACGTTCGTATTACTGTTTTGTTTTTGTACGTTTATTTTGTAGTAGTCTCTAATTCGCATCGAACACAAAGTTGAGCAACATTTTCGTCAATTTCCAACGCAACAACTTATGCAGTAAGTATTGTGTTTTAATCAACACTTCGATTGTCATGCCACATTGCGATTCCGGTGTGCTCTCACCAATCAGTAGCTACATACAAATCATTCACACGTTTCCTCGACTCTTTTGTAATGGCATTGCTAAGTTTACGACTGATGTTTGGTATGAGTTCCTTGGCTTTATGCTGTGTCTTTAAAATGTTGATGTGTTCGTCTGGTTTAAGGTACTTCCTATTGGCATTATGTGGTGTTTAGAACATTTAATTATAAAATTCTTTATTAGTTCGCAATGGGTCCGCATCGTGGAGTATAACTTCTTTCATCCTGATTTGTTAGAGAAGGCCTTTGCATGTTATTGCTAAGTTTACCACCGCCGTTTGCTATGAGTTCCTTAGCTTTATCGTGTGTGTCGTATTGTTGATGTGTTCGTCTGAGTTAAGTTACTTCCTATTAGTTATTATGTGGTGGAGGTTTAAAACATTTAATTAGAGCGGTAGAGACCTACTGACGCGTCCCTCGTCTTGATTTGTGAAAGAAAATCTGTGCTTCGTGCGGGATAGTTTTTAATTATGATGTTATATATTATGTAATAGTCATCCTTTTAGTAAGTAGTAAGTAAGTAGTTTCCTTTAAGTAGTAGTAGTATATCTCAGTAGAAAAAAATATTTTGAATGAATCGCAGCATTTCCGTTTGTTTTCATAAAATTATGTATGACATATTATTTGGCAATGTTTATGTTTAACACGAACTGAAGAATATACAGAAATATTTACATAAGTCTTTGTAAATTCAGCCGCCGCGCTGCTGTTCGATTTCTTTTAGTTTTTATTATTTTACAGTACTTTGCGTAAATAGTAATCGTTCGTTTATTTATACAATATCAAATAAATGATGCCAAATACATTTTCCAATAAACCTTACATCGAACTTCAGTGTTCAAATAAGGTTTTACCATGGCATTCGTTACAAAAGCTTACATAACGTGTAAACATTTCGCTACGTTTTGTCTAGAAAGTGAAACTTGCTCCGATTAAACAAAAAGCCCGCGTGTGCAGCGAACTCAATCTCCATTATGCAATAAGGGTTGCTCGTCATCGGACATGCGGCGCGCGCGCACATTTGCATATGCGCCCATGTCCGGATTGTGAAATTGCTGTTTCACTTCCGTTCTATCTTCGTGCAGTCTAGGGATGGCGTATCTTTTCATAATAATATCGATTTTTTTCGGAAGCTAGAATAAATAGATCTAAAAATATCTGAAATTTAGTAAAACCATATGAATCGTATAAACGTGAATCTATTTAAATGAAATATTGATTAAATTTAGTTTGCTATCTTAAAAGTTTTTATAAACATAACATTTATTTTACTTAAGTAACTATTATTATATTGGGTACACATAAAGGTGATATTATAATATGAAGTAACTATTTACAATTCACAGTAGTAACCCTTTTTCATTTGAAACTTTCCAAATAGTTCAAATATTCATAGATATTCTTACCTAGGTTTGTTGGTGTTGCATTAATATGCAACTTTATGTTGCATTTATATGACTATCGATTACAATATTATACTCCGATTAATCGATATGAAATCGCCATCCCTAGATAATGTGGTGCTAAATCTGCGAATTAGTAAGATTAGAGTACGATTCATTGACACCGGGGAAAATGCGTTGTATGAAATGGTAAACAACGCGTTGGCAGATATCTTACATGGCTGTTTAAATTGTCGTTTGTGCGTAAAGTGAATACATAATGGTGATTTTGATTACGTTGTTTATGTTATGTTGATATATTTATTGTATACGAAGTAGTACTTCGTAGATAGATCTGCGAGCTGGTTCTTACACTGTGCTTTATTATTTTTAAGGGTTTTACTAATTTTTTTGTTTTATTAATATCATATTTTTGTTATATCATCAATCTGCTTAGGTACTCTAGACTTTAGCTTAAGTTATCCTCGTCTCATAAGAATATTCGTCGTTTATAGTAGTGACTTTATAATTATTTATCATCATTATAACTAATACAATAGATTCACTTGGCTTGTTAACCTCTAGTACAGTAGATATTGAGTTTGTTGTCGTTAAGCTTATGTTTACATTAATGTCAAAAATCCACTACCACCTGGCCTGCCTACTATATAATATGAATTGAAATGAACGGGTACTTTGATAAGTGTAATACAATAAGTATATATATATATATATATATATATATATATATATATATATATATATATATATATCTATAAACTGAAACGAAATCAATTTTTTTCAGAATGTATGCCACCCGTATTAGGTAACACCGAATACACATAACATACCGTCTACATACAATCATCACGATCGTGACGCACATACTAACACGTCCCCCGAAACGCGTCTATCTGATACTTTTACATACAAATAGACAAATTAACCTTTACTAACGCCAAACTTAATGCCGTGCGATTATAAGCCGTATTCCCTTGACTAATTAAAGAGGTGTCGTTTTTATTGTGATAGTAGTTTTCTTTAAAGCGTTTGATAAGGTGGTCATGCTATAAGCGCCTTAGAATAGTTTTGTTATGGGTGTGGATCCGTGCTAATGTGCGGACAGTGGGTCAGCAGGGTAAAGTAGGTATGCCAGGTGGATGCCCGGCGCATCCTGAGCACCGACTCTGAATTATAATGAGGAGTGCCGCACTTCTCCCGACTAGGCCCAGTATTTTTTTTGACATATATTTTCCAATCATCCTACAAAAGACGGGTACCTGCCATATAGGATCTGATATACATAAATAAATGTATTCATATAGCTATATTTTCTCAACAATAAAATTATTGAGTACTTCAATTACTAGAACTACTTTTAAAGATTTTACTGTTTGTTGATTTCGAATAAAAAAATGTTATTGTACCACATTATTTTATTTCTATTGGCGACAAATATGAATACGAACAAATTCTTCTTACTGACGTTTTCTGTTCTTCCGTTTCGAAATAGTACTGCATATTTGCCGCCACTTAAATCGCGTGGGGTTGTTTATTCATTTTGGCTGTTTATTGTATACTGTGAGGCACGGCTAATATTTATGACTAATTTCTGTCCGCGATTCCGTCCGCGTTGACTTTAGGGAGCAACCTTACATTGTTCTTTAATCAAAAGTATCTTATGTGTTAATCCAGGTAATAAACTATCTGTGTGCCAAATTTCATCCAAATCCTTTTAGCCATTTTTGCGTGGCCGAATAACAAACATCCCTACATCTAAACCTACATTAATTAGTAGGATTTTGAAATAACTTGATATGAATTCTTGGCTTTGCCTTGTCTCCAGTGCTAGCGTTTTACTATAATCCCGAATATAGGTTGGAATCGTGTAGCTGTGGTGATGCCTTCGGCATGCTTGACCGATTAGACCGACAGAAGCGGGTGATAAATAAGCAGTAATGATAGGGATTTTATATTTGGAAGTATATTATGAATTATTGGAACAAATCGGCACCGCCGGTCCCCCTATGGGGGTCAACTGTCCCGTGATATATAAGTTATTATATTTAAATTCTTGGCACAATTATATATTTTCATTTTTTCAATAATTTATTATAGAATTTATTATATAAGTTAGCATCGCCTTTTCTTTTCTTTCTGACTTTCCTACGATAGTAAATACGTTTTAAAAACACCTTTTCTATTATGATATAAGTTGCAAATATCCTTGAAGACGATCTTACATACCGAAGGCTTATATGAGGCTTATATAAAAAGTAGTTGCAGAAAATAATCTTAAGAAAATAATCTTAATTACATTCATTTTCATTTGCAGTTTCCCATTTAATCTTAAGATTCCACTGAGAAGTTAATAAAACTTAAAATGTAATCAGCAAGTTTATAGTTTTTAACATTTGGTTTCTTACTTCTAATTATAAAAATCACTAATAAAGAATTATAAGGTTTCATCAAAATCCGTTCAGTAACCGTCCGAAACCAAACATCTAAACAGTCATCGTCACAAACTTTCACGTTTATAGTATTAAGTAGGATACTTCTGATACCTGTCATCCCTTAGGATGACAGGTATCAGAGTAGGATTTGTGTAAACATATTTAACTCGTGTCTTTTCGTTCAATGTAATAAGCCTGTCGCATCTTTAACTAAAGTTGACGGACGATTTAGCGCAGTGTTTAAGAACTTAAGCCGCTCCGCCCACTGTCTTTGTGTATGTGAATTTTCATGTTTGTAAACGCACCACACAGGAATAGATCCTAGTTTGGGGCTACGTTTAATTTAAAAAATAAAAGAAAAAATGTATCGGCGGCAAAGTAAAATCATGCAAATCGATTGACTATTTTCTTCTGAAAGCTGTCGTTTTTCCGAGAAGCGTCGTATACTCGTGTCGATGAGAGTCTTTGCATATACATGGGTACGTGTCTGAAATAAATAATTGGCTCGCGTTCAGCGGTAGAAAGCGATTGGAACTTGACCGGAAATTTAATGCGATACGTACGTCTGCGTTCGCAATCCAAATTATTTTCATCCCTTATGGAGAAAGTGCTTTCAACGTGAGTCCTGTTTTCATTTGCCTACTTATTTGAAATTGTTATTTGTTCCATTTTTGGTTTTGAATGGTTCATATACATTTTTAATTATGTATAATGTTCATCGCGGCCCATTTTCTGAGTGCAGTGTGAAGCGTGGGGTTGGGCAGCGCTTGGAGATTCTTTCTTTACGCACCTATCCTTAAGGCTAAATAAAGTGTATCATAGTATTATTACGATTGTTGGTAAATGAATTTTATTTATTGCATGTACATTGATGTCTATGATTTGAATACTTTTATGTTTTAGCTTATTATTGTGTCTATTATATTATTACACTGGTATAAAAATTAGCTTTGCTCTGTTGTATACATGAGAACAAAGCGAATTACCTATAAGTGAAATACCCAGAAAATGAAAGTTGTTTTGTACTTTGTTCTCTCTGCCAACCCTGCAAGAGATGGGGTGTGATGATATAGACACAAAGCAGTCCTATTTATCTATGTTATTTAAGAAATTGCAGTTGAATACCTTTAATGCTTCTTTGTTTTATGAGTATGTACAACAAAACAATATATTTGTTATGAAACTTTAATAGTACATAATGTATTTTTATGAATCAGTAATAGTGTGTGCCAGGTGTGTAACAATAAATAAGATAATAATTATTAATCAATGATTTATTAATAAAATAAATAAACAACAATCAATCACACATCACAATCACACGCTCTCACGAACATTTTATTTCAATAAATAAGTTGCATTACATAGTATTTACACGGTCACGATTTCAGAACGAAATCGTTGTATTTGGTCTGTTTTATCTGTTCCCGTTCGCGGCCGCTTGAAATTTGAAAAATTGCAAATGGCCGAATGAACGGGTTTGAAAGTTCGGATACTAGGTCGTTGGGGTTGACGAGTTCGGATAGTTTAGTGGTAGGCGTTGTAAGCGAGTTCTTGGGCGAGCTCCTGGGGTTCAGCGTCTCTCCTACGGCGGGTGGCGGCGTAGGCGGCATCCCACGGGCCGTGGGCGGAGATCTGAGGGTGCGAGTTGTCGGCCGCAATCTGGGTAAACTACAACGTTAGACTTATGGATAGTAAAGTTGTGATAGAATGTTAAAACACAAGTTACCGCTTAGTCCAACTAAGCGCTAACAACGAAAAGTAAAGTTAGTTGTGCTTTTGAAATGTGCTTAAAGATCGTTGATATCATGGTGCATAAGGTTTTCGGGTGATGTGCCAGAAAGTGCTTATATAAAATGCTTTTCTCAGTGATCAAGTCTTAAACTAAACACTTAGAAATGATTTTTTTAATACTGTGTTATAGAAGTTAAAGGGTGCCGATCCATTTGTAACTTGCCCAAAAGGGACATGATAATAACTATTTAAAAATATTACTACATTTGACAAAATTGTCTATAAGATAAGATATACAATCTTAACTCACCTTCTTGCAAAGCTGGAAGATGGCCAAAGCAACGGACACAACGAAGGAGAAGAAGGACAGCTGCAGCGCGTTCCACGCCTTCAGACCGAGCACACCGATAGCTAGAGGGATGAGAGTCATGGCCTTCAGGAGGACGAACACCAGAATGGGCACGATGATCTTCTTGAGCTTGGCTTTACGAGCCTCACCAACCGAGCGAGCACCCTCCTTGTTAAACTTCACGTTAAGGGAAAGCTCGTCATTGTCCAGGTTTCTAGGGCTCACAGTGATCTTGGTGTCAGCAATGGGCAGCTTGAAAGTCACGTCATGGGATTGGATGAAGCTCTCGATGCTATCGAAGAAGTCACCAGAAGAACGGCCCGTAACGTCGTTGGCTGCACCGTTCTTCGTCACCTCAACGGCGTCAGAGATCTGGAAAAAGTTGACGTTTTTATTTTCTGAAGTTTGTAACTTACGAGATGATTTTGGAATGTTTTAGGATACCTGGAAGGTGTCCTTCTTGAATATGGAGTCCAATAACGACATGACCTTGTACTTGATGCAGGCGGTGGGGTCGGATCCTTCCGCGCAGCCGGATCTCATCTCCTCCACCATACTGTCCATAGGCGTGCCTTTCCAGAAGGCATCTTTCGCGGGCTGGGCAGCCGCGCTTCCGAACAGCGCCAAAGCCAACAAGCACACCACTTTACTAGACACCATTTTGTTTTCTGCTCCCGGTGTTCACCGAACGATGGTTAGATTGATTGTGATAGTTTCGACAAGGACCCTCCGGTTTTTATACAGCTATTTCAAATTCAGTACGTCGTGTGCAGTTCCGGCACGCATTGTCTTTCGTCGCGTGAGTAGAACGCACACTTGCGACCTTCTCGCACGGGTGGGACCCAAGCGTAAGGGAAAGCTATTTGATACGAAGCCTCCTCGAGATTGAGAGTACAAAACGTCTTATGTTCTAACATTGGCAGTCAGACTACGTTTTAGAATCGTGCCTATGGAGCGCCTTTTCTGTTGTTTGTGACACCGTACCCTGATTCGAGGAGGCGTGATCCAGTTCATTTCTCCCTTTCTATCTTATGAGTAGTGTGGGGTGTATGAGAGAGAGCCGACGTGTGTAGAGTAGCCAGGTGTTTGTTATGGAAGAGCAGGCGCGCGGCACGCGCAGGTTTGCATACATAATCGTGTTTAAGTTGATATCATTGAACTTGTAGCTGTCGGAGATAATATCTTCGATTAATTTGTATTATTTATGGGATATATTATATTTCTATGGGATAGATCGTAAAGGAAAGTTAAAATTAAGGCCTTTCGGGACTTGCCAAGAGTCGAAATTCAGTCTTTTTTATGGATAGTATTGTGGACGCTCGGTTGCAGGAGTTACAGTGTTGGGAAAGTATAGCGGTACCCCTAAAAACGTATTACTTTGGTGATACCTGACCTCTGCTTCCCGAATTCGCCCGCTAAATTTCCCGCTTCATTTGCGCAAGAATCCAGCAGTACAGGACAGTATGTGTTGGGTTATTATATATCTATTAATCCTCTGTTGAGAACTTGTCACGAAAATATGATAATCGGTAATCGATGACACCAGTAAACATTGTATTAGGTCCTTTTTTATATCCTATACTATCAAAACTACAAATTCCCAGTATTCGATGTAAAAATATATGTTTTTTATAACCTAAATTCTTTTGTCTGTGAGTCATACAGCGGTGCAAGTAGAAATTGTGCTGTTTTATTGAAATGTACGCTTTGAGGTGGTTTACTTTGTATAATTATATCGATGTTGGTTGTAAAGCTCTTGTGTCTTACTGATAACGGATGGGTATCTAAGACTGAGGTAGTGTTTGTTAGGTAGTCCATGCAATGTCCTCATCCACCCAAAGAGGCGGGTAATAAAACTCGGAGAAAGTATTTCAGAAATTCTTATTTCTTTCTAGAATTGATTACAGAAGCTCTTTAAGGATTTTTAGTATTTTAGTTTGAATATTTAGATATATCTCTTTGGATAAAGGTTGTCAAAATGATCTCTTATACGGTTCAGTGGAATGCATTCGACCAAGACTTTATGGGGAAAGCATAGGATTGCATAGCGTTTTGTTTAGAAAACGTAGCCCCGCACTAGGATTTATTCCTGTATCGTGGGTGCGTTTACAAACATGAATTGTGGGTCACATAAAGATATGTCTGTCAAAGAGTGTCACTGCGCTAAATCGTTGTTGTTTTACGTACTTTTTATATTTACCGAAATTTGTACCTTTACCACTCTCGATATCGTACAATTTTTTAATCGTCTTATTTATTGCGATTGGCTGGTTCCATTATTTCGGATAAGTGAAAAACTTGTGTGAATACAGCGGCATATCATCGTAGATATACTATAAGTCTAACTGCCTCGTTGGTGTAGTGGCAAAGCGCATCGCATGGTGATCACGAGGTTCTGGGTTCAAATCCTAGGTCGGACAAATAAAGTTTTTCTAACAAAAAGAAAAACTTCCCAGTATGAGCCCGGAGTCTGGAATTGTGCCCGGTGTATGTCAACAGACCTAACGTCGTCGGCGAAACGTGGGTGTACTCAGTCCACCTCTGCCACCCCTGCTTGGGGAATATAGGCGTGACGCTGTTTATTTTTATTTATTTTTTAGATACTATAAGCGATCACGAAACAGATTTCAGATGTTGGCGGATATGGTAGAGACGTTCTAGAAATTTACATACTACTTAAAGGGTCCTTATTTGGTATCAGTGCGTTTATTTTTACTTTTTTAAAACGTAGCCCCACACTAGCAATTATAGGAATTAATCCTGTATCGTGGGTGCGTTTACAAACATGAAACTTACATACACAAACACCCAGACTTAAACTATAAAAGATTCGTCCCGTGCGGGAATCTAACCCGCGGTTACTTAATCCAGTGGGCGGAGCGACTCAAGCTTTTTACCACTGGACTAACGGCCAGTTCCTATATTCAACTCATGGATAGATTTGCCTACTACGGATAGAATTTTGACATATCTGTCAAAATTCTACTGACAGTAAGCAAATCTATCAATGAGTTTAATATAGAAACCGGCCGTATGCCGTCCGGCAAACGTCAGTTTTTATAACTTTGTGAAATTAGTTTAAGCTAAGCACTCTAGTGGCCTACAGAATATCGTGACACAATAATTTCACGAAGTTATCGTAACGCGTCGCGTTTGGTCAAAGCGATAAGGGCCCAGAAGTAAACGTCAAAAGTTTCGTAAATTAGTTTTGTACCTAATTCATAGTAAAAACGCAGTACGTTATCTGCCTGTCCCCTCCTATCAGCCGCTACCACCGTCCGCGGCATGTTCTCACCGACCCTCCCGATGCCTTTACATCTGTTCTTTCGATACAGATACCGCACACAGGATCAGACCATTGCCCGCCAACCGGTGCAGAGCATCGCGGCCAGACACCTAGTGTACCCTGCCCTCCCCCATAGCGACTGCCCAAGCTGAGGGTGTTCCTCCTTGAGGCGCCCTTGAGCTAGTTGCCCCCTTGCCCTTCGGGCTCAAGCGTAGTGGTTGCACACTCGCCCTCTTGTCCGATTAAGCTGTAAAGGCCCCGCGGCCAACAGCGTAGATCATTCACATACACACACACACACAAAAAAAATTATCTGCCTTGTTGGTCTTGTGGCGAATAATGCGCCTTTTCGATCACTAGGTAGGAAAAATGTAGTTTTTCTATCGAAAAATTACCATTATTAATCTGGAGTCTGGAATTATGCAATATGTATATGGCAATAAGCTCGCTCTCTGTTACATATGACCTAACATCGTCGGCGAAAAATGCGTGTACACAGTGTACTCTGCTCTGCCACTTCCTGATTTTTTTTATTGTAAAAATTTTGTCCTTTCGACTGCAACCGTAACATACAAAAGGGTTCGCCCATGCCCCATGGAAGCCATACAATAATCCCATGACACAAATATTTGCCGCAAGTTAACGGGCGATATCCAATTATTATTGATCCGGCGTCATGCCGCCACACTGAATACCAAATAACATTTCCATTTGCGTCCCGATAGTTCCGCCATGGTGAAAGTGATGGACCAACGGCTCCATTAATTATATATTAATGAGTTACGAATTTTATTTCAGTTGTGCGAAGGAATTTGTGGCTGTGATATTGGAGGAAATGTTGTTAAGTCCTGGCCATCACCATTAGTCCACTGTTGGACATAGGTTTCTTGCAAGGCTCTGAGCCCGGGTTTCGATTATTCTCTTTGAACTATTGCCAGTCTTCGCTCCACCTACCTTTTTTTTCCCTTCGAGGGTAAATGTCTGCCGCATACTGCCACATCGTGGGCTTTGGTGATGTGGCAGTTATGTGGGGCTTGCACCCACTAACCCCCCGGCGTCCATCTCTTGCCCAATTGCCCTGCCGCAGGAATCGCCAGTGGCAAAACATCTGCGGCGCGGGCGGGCCTGGTCTATTTCCTACAGACCTCTCTTTTATGCCTTGTGTTTTCTTTTGTGAGGGTGCGCAGGACGCAGCGCACTTCCATCACAGGCCTGTTACTGGCCAGGCGACAAGCTGCCCACGCTTGGCGCCCGCAGGCCACTTCTCACCGTGGGCGGAGGTCATTAGCTTACGCTCTACCCCTCCGCCCAGCTCGCCTCCTACGAGCGGGATTCGCACTGGTCTCCTCCCGCTCCCGTTCTGCCGCCTCCTTTGCCGCCATTACGGTCCCGCAGAAGGTGACCATAGCCACCCAGGCGCTCTCCCTCTCGACCATGGCCGATACCACAACTGGGAGTGAGAGCGTCCTCCCCCCGATCTCAGCGCCCAATTGTTGCCACTCCACATCCCAAGCCTGACACACCAATAGGGTATGCGAGGCCGATCGGATCGCCGCATCGCCGCAATGATGACACTCCGCCGTCTCCTCCCGAACGATCCGGCACAGGTACCGCCTGAAGCAGCCGTGCCCAGACAGCACCTGTGTCAGTCGGTAGGTAAGTACCCCGTGCCGCCTCTCAACCCATTGCTCCGGCAATGGGTTGAGAGGCGGGGAACCGGGAAAATACTTGCGATGGTGGCGTGTCCAGCCCGCGCCACTCCTCCAGGACCGCTCTCTGGAGCTCCTTTCGCCGAGCTCCCAAAACTCGCTCCACATACCTGCAGGGAGTCCACCGTTTGCTGAGTCCACTCAAGAACAAGTTTCCTCTAATGGTTATCGCTTCTTCGAAATCAAAATATCAATATTAAATATTTTTATTCATGTAGACCAAAAGGCACTTATATAGTCAAAAAGAGAAAATTATTGATTACTTAAGACTCTACCACCCGTTCGGAAAGTGGAGAAGAAGGGCAAGACACTCCACAGTTACTCTTTTTTAAAAATGAGAGTTTTCTACATTGCATTCATGGGGTAAATAGACGTGCTTAAGTATAGATTAATCAGAAGTGTACTTAGATTCATGGCATCGGTCAGTGTTTCCTCTCATTTACAAAAAAGACATTTTGTAAAGGTATATAATAAAAAGTATAATAATCATAGTAAGAGAAGAAAAGGGTAATATCGGGTAATATGATCAGTCCCCTGTTACTTCAGCTAGCTAGTCATTTTGGCTATTTCGAAGACCTCGGTTCTCTATCAAATTGCCCTATTTCCGGATTCGATCCTTCCAAGAATCCCTCCTTAATGCCCGGGGCTTAAAAGAACGGGCAGATTCAGGAGTCGCAGTTGTCTGGGCGGGTGGGTCGATGCATTCAACAGAAGCTATCATATAAGGGGGAAGCCACACACTGTTGTGGGTGTGGGAACCGCAAGGATGCGGGAAGGGCGATATTTCTACACCTCCGAGACGTTTAATGAGGTACATGACTTTTAATGAGGTACATGAAGGGTAACGGTGTGGGCGTTTTCGGTTAAAGAAACAGACACCTCAGTCTGCCCCAGAAATAGATCCTTTGATCCTTAGAATCTTTTGGCTAATTTTCTTTCGTAAAGCCCAAAAAAGGAAAGATTTTGAATAACATCATCATCATTATAGTCCGAAAGATGTCCACTGCAGGACAGAGGTCTAACCCAAAAATCGCCACAATAATATACACGATTTAATTTTAATCGAGCAGCACTACGTCTGCGCAAGTCTACAGATAGTATACTTATGGATTAGCTGATGAAGTTATCTTAAAACTGGGCAGATACTTGATTAAGTAGGTACCTACTAGCTACTGAGTTATGAATTTAATAGGCTATAGGTGTATACATATTTATCCTTGTATACGAGGTGATTCGGATTTGGGATATCATGCTGAAAGTTTTAGCATTTATACGTCAGCCTTTGTTCTATAACTTTTTATTTTTCGCCAATGTGTTTGATAGCCCAATGGTTAGACCGTTGGACTGCAAAGTCAGACGTCTCGGGTTCAAACCCAGGCACGCATCTCTGTCTCTTCAAAAAGCATGTGCGTATTAAAAATTATCTATCACTTGCTTTAACGGTGAAGGAAAACATCGTGAGCAAACCTGCATGCCTTAGGGTTTTCGAAGGTGTGTGAAGTTCGCCAACCCGCACTGGGCCGGTGTGGCCCGAGCCCTGGGTGGGACAGTTTCTTAACAGGGCTAATCCAATTATTATTATTAATTTTAGTCGTCCTTGACTGAAAGCCTAGGTAATGTATCCAAAGCCTACTGTTCATTGATACTAAAAGAAATGAATAAAAAGAACACCTCAATAAGTAACATCTACCTACGGCCCTGTCCGAATATCGCTAGGATGAAAATCCGGAACACCAAAGGTATCTACCGGCCAGCTGACGAGCCCCGCCGCCCTTTAATATTATTTTGCGCTTGTGTGTATGCATTAAATTAGTATTGTTATGGAGGTATTACTTGTTGAAATGTTTTTTTTAATTTTTGTTTTTTTTCGTATTTGTGAATAGTAGGCATTGAATACATCACCTAAGCTTTCACTACAGGACGACTAAAATTACAGCGTGTATATCATGATAATTATTTGAGAAGGGATAGAGTCCAAATATTAACAGATGTCTCTACGTCTGGAACACTGTCCGAACGGTTCACATTTTGCCAAAATGATCTGAATTAGCCCGTTTATAGGAGGTAGGAGAGTAGGAGTTATATCCTTGGTAGGGTAATTGACTGATTTTACTTTAGTACTTCTATTAAATATAGGCAATTTGTGTGTTATGGACAATCACGTTTCGCTGACGATTTATCCAGATGAAATAGGGGCCGAGCCTACAACTAGTCGTAATACCGGCCATTACACATTCCAGACTGCTAAGGCTTTTTTGATAGAGCAAGCTCTATAATACTCTGTCCGACCTAGGATTCGAACCTGGGAAATTGTGATAGTCAGTCGTAGTATGAAAATTGGTGTACCAGACTTTTATTCTACAACTTTTTTATTTTTCGCGTTTTGTTTTCACTTTCCTATACAAGTTCACTCGATCAGCTGATAAATTCCTAGTTGATAACTAATTTTAATTTCAAAATACCTTTTTAAAAACAAGCTTTTATAGCAGAAACGCAACGGAGATATCTTGCTTAGGAATTCCTATGTTTTCTTTCCATCATCAGACCCTGGACGAATCCGACGAGCCCAAACACTGCGGGGTTATATTGAGTAGTTATGAGGTTCCATTGGCTACCTTTAGGCTTCATCATCAGACCCTGAACACTATCTGGTTGTATAGTACTTGTCAATACCATTCTAACAAGCCTAATTATGCGGGTTATGTATATTTCACATGTTCCTACGGCCCGACCGACTCCATCATGAGACCAACTCCATATTATTGCATTGTCACCGAACTTACGTACGTATGTCAAATTTCAGGTCAATCGGATACCGGCAAGTGCTTAAAAAATTGATCACAAGATTTTAACCGGAAAGATAGACAGACTGACAGACATACGAACATTGCAAGTTAAAAAAAAGCGCGTCAAAAACACATTATATTAGCTCTGTTAAGAAATTATCCCATCGTTAGGCACGGGCCTCCTCTCAAACAAAGGCTGATGTATAAATGCTAAAAGTTTCAGCATGATATCCCAAATCCGAATCCCCTCGTATACAAGGATAAATATGTATACACCTATAGCCTATTAAATTCATAACTCAGTAGCTAGTAGGTACCAACTTTATCAAGTATCTGCCCAGTTTTAAGATGACTTCATCAGCTAATCCATAAGTATACTATCTGTAGACTTGCGCAGACGTAGTGTGGCTGCTTATACATACCCATAAAACGCGGTCAAGTGTAAGTACGTTCTTAAAATGCGAGTTCCGTGTCACAATTGACAATAGCATCGTCTAATGGTTAAAAGTCTGCTCCAGTCACTGGAACGAGCAGTCGTGGGCTCGATTTCTGCTCAGGTCACATCTTTGTGTGACGCACAAATGTTTGTTTCGGTCTGGGTATTTGTGAATGTGTATTTTATATTTGTAAACGTATCATTGACATAGGAATTATTGGGGCTACATTTTAACAAAATATTGTTGCGATGATACGGATATACATGAGGAATATTACATGTTAAAGATCACGACAAATCGAGGAGTCTACGCTTAAAATTGGCAAATGTCGTGTCGAATCCTGCTATTAGTTACGTCGTTTTCACTGTCAAAATTTGGTATATGTCGTTGTCGATTTGCGAGTAGACCTCCAGCTTCGTAATATTGTACCGAACACTGCACGCAGTCACAAATAAATCTAAGTAAATACATTGTAGCTAAGTACTTATGATTGAGATATACATACGCCTAAACTATAACAAAATAAGCTTGAATATAAGTAAGTTGATTTGGACATATGACGACGACGACTTTCAGCATTAAACTTTCAGAAAGTGCCTAAATAAATTAAAAAATGTCTAATGAAATATTTTTAACCCCCTACCCAAAAAGAGGTGGCATAAGTTTAACGTGTGTAGCTGTGTGTCTGTCTCTGGTAACGTAGCACCTAAACAGATTAACCGATTTTGATTTAGTTTCGTTTGTTGGAAAGGTCACTTGATCGAAAGTATTTTTAACTATGACTTATTTGAGTCGGGGGGTTTCTAAATTTTTAATTAAAGTTATAGTTGTTTTCCTTATAGTACTTCAGTTATCGATCAAATATAGATGATATATTTGTTATGTAATATATTTTTGTCATAATTAATTTAACCACCACAGTCTAAATAGCGGGACATCTAAATTATGCAACAAGAACCCCTAAACAAACATTTGACCAAGCATAATCATTCCAACAAATATCAATAAAGTTTTGTAATGTCAACATTACAATGCAAACTGCATTATGGCCCACGTCAGCCAATCAGTCGTTTATAATGAATTCATTGCCACGCCTAGGAAGCTAAAGCGAACCAAAACTAAGGACCGAAGCCCACACTTGGAGCGAAGAGGCCGACCGTTCTACGTCTCATATGAACAACCGCTTAGTGCCATGACCGTCACCGCAGTGGACACAAGCGTTAGTGATATAATTCAGATCAGTGATACCAGTTTTCATCGCCTTATTCAACAACCTACCATAAAAAGACATGTCTAAATTAACTGTCACAAATTTCACCAAGAGAACTGGCAGCCCGTTTCAGAAAGGCAAAGAGTCTCCTACGGACGTTAAGATTGTACACGAAGAAGTGATTGTTAAAACTAATTTCGAGAAGCAGAAAGAGAAACAAAGTGAGTTGATGCAAAAAGTCAATAAAAAAACTGCGGAATATCAGTCTAATAAACCTAGTTCTGGTGTTTTTACTGAAGTTGTCACACATGGAGCTTTTACGTCTAAATCTAGCAATATTACTGCTAAAGTTGAAACTTCGCCTCCAAAAACGAATGGGTCAAATGGTTCTTCATCCAAATCTCTGTTCGGGTTCCCATCTTCGGCTAACGATTTGGCTTTAGACGCTAAGTCTGATTTAGAATCTGACGCAAACATATCACAAGAAGTTAAACAAAAGGTTATTGAGAAACTCTTTTCTCTGGTATCCATGGTGCAGCACGTATACGAATCGAAAGTGAGATTAATGACAGAGTTTGAGAAATTTAAAGACACACACATGAAAAATGAAATTAGAAGGGAAAAGGAGCATTCAGAACAATTGTACAAACTTAACATGAATTTTCAAAATGAGGTGGTCCAAGCGATACAAAGGCTCAAGAGCGAGTTGGATATTTCTAGAAATGTAAGCAAAAATGTAGAAGATAGGAATACTAATCTAAATTTAAAACATACTTCTGTAGATTTCAATACTTCCGATGACGTACCAGAAACTGATTTGAATGAAAAAACGAATACGGATATTGAAGAGGGACAAGAACCAAAAATGGAAGCTTTTGTAGAAGAAAACACACAGAATGGCGTAAATAAGGATGAGTAATCGCAGTTGTAGAGTATGTACGTAAGATATTTAATAAAATGTGTATGTGTATTGAAGTATTTTTATTTATTATGATATTTTCTAATTTATATAATAATTCATAATAGCATTGATGATTCTTATGTCAGTCACACGCGCCACTAAATAACATTCAAAGTAATAGTTCCGTCGCATCCCTATTTAAATAACTCTTTATTTTAACAAATACACATTTACTCAAATCTTCAATTTCGGTTCGAAATAAACAAGTTTTGTAAATAAGAACACATTGACGACATTACTCTTCAACTTGCCGCCAAAACCCCCCTCGTGTCGTCCTTTTAATTTTGTCTTCATGGATCAATACCTATTAATATTATGTCAACAAAGGAGTATGGAACAGGTGTTTGATTTATTGGTCAAGGTCTTTCAGTGCTAACAGGTAGTTATTTGAGTTGTAGGCGTAGGTACCAACGTAGGTGATGACTACTAGTTCTCTGTTCGGAATCCACTCACAATACTTAATTGACGTCATTTATGCATAATTAGTTTATTGACTATGAATACCGCCATCTTCCGATTTTAGTTGGAACTACGCGTCTTTGATGGTGAAGGTGTGAGTATGACCGGTTGCGTGAGTTAATTATTAGTTTTCGATAACGATCAATAGATTGATTGAAATAGAGAAAATATTGCGAAAACTTATGATCTCAATTTTTTGGATATTTATATATTTAATATGGAATTAACCTACCCACCTACCAATGTGTTGAATTATGCCTCTTTAGTATTAATAAGATGCTTGTATATGTCAACTTAGAAAAATGAGCTAATAAGAACTACTTTTAAGTTAAGTTTAATAGTTAGTATATGCTTCTTGTCTCACCTTATCCGCTTATGACCGGTTACTATACTTAACTAATAGATAAATTTACCTTCTGCCAGTAGTTTGATAGAATTGTCACATAAGATATGTCAAAATTCTACTGATAGTAGACAAATGTATCCTTGAGTTCAAGTGAGTTTACTTATTAGTACACTATTATTGTGGATAGAAAAAAACATAGAAAAAAAAAATTATTAAAAAGAGTAATCGTGGAGGTAATTTTGCCTTTATTTTGCACAGTAATGAAATTCCGAAGTGGTGGTAGAGTCGATATTACTTTTTTGGTGAATCCTAAATACTATAATAATTTCAAGGAATAAATAAACATTGTGATTCATGTAGTTAAAAACAGGCTGGAAATACCCGTGCATCGGCTCTCTATTATATTAAAGCCTTGATATTAATTGAGTTCAAAGGACACTAGAACAATGGGCGACCTTAGGTATCTATGATAAACTATATATTCCCTATATGTCCTTATATTACTGTTTGCTACCCTAAACAAAGTGATACTGGGAAAAACCGAAGTCTAAGTATTCTATACTTATAATTCCATTTATGTTGTGAAAACCGGCTTCGTCACACGCGAACGTGCAGTTAGTTCCTACGTGTACTGTTCTTTTAATAATTTTTGCATAAAATAATACAATATTTATTATTGTGTGTGACGATAACCTTTGGAGTGTAATCTTGTGGATGCGTTTGCATTGAGATCAACTCGACCTCTGTTGACGACATCGATAATTGTGTTACCACTTTAGAGGTATTTATGTTTCAATACATGGTTGTATTGTTGTACATTATTTCTCATGTCATCATCTAATAACATAAAAGACAGAAGTAAAGTGTAATGTTTGTAATACCTATGTAGTCATAACGCAAGCAATCTTGTGTTTTATTATTTAAACTTATTTCATAACCTATAAGTTCAAAATGCAAACTTATTTTACTTAAGGGAAAACAGTCGTAGAAATACAAATATAAGAGTTTTTTAATTGTTATAAGATACAATCAAGCATATTTTTATACTTTACGAAAGCCATCAAGAACATCTTTAATAGTCACGTAAAATTAAGATTTATATGAATTTTAAATTACTAGTTTTGGGCCGTTTTACTTTCATAGCGAGGCACAATGGACCACATTTGTCAAAAAGGACTAAAACAAAAACAGTCTGGATATAAGTCACAAACGAATACAATGAATACAAGTATAATCGATGTCATTCTATAACAGCGCAATGGCAACTAGTATAAATGCAAAACCAAGGAGGAAAGATACGGCACTAGCAACATTGTATCTACCAATTGTTTGTTTTTGTCATGTTTCACCGATTAAAGTAGTGAAACTCTCAACGCCAAAGTCGACGATGGATGAAAATGTGATTATTCTTCCTTTTCGATTGTCTTCGAAAAAATAAGTTTGTGTACCAAGAAGTAGTTATAATACGTCCTTATACTTCCATTAAGTTTACTGAAAGAAGGAGTACTACAATTCAAAAGACCAATTAAAAACTATCTTCTTTTTCAATAATATAAATTTCTTCCTTAAAAATTTCAGATATGAAGTATCAAGATGGAGCCGCGTTTTTATTGACAATGCTAGTAACAGTTCAAGCAGACATAAAATGCACTACATATCTAGAAAAAGACGTTCTGTGCTTTGCTGGGACAAGGGACATTCAGCTTGTGAGAGGTGATGTGTCAGACAACAATGTAACCACTGCTATAAGACTCAAAGCATGCAGAATTTCTGATATTGAGTATGAATCATTTAGCGACCTAAATTCATTGCAATATCTTGATTTGTCTCAAAACAAAATAACGAGATTAAAACTGGGAGTTTTAGATGAACCCAAACAGTTAACTAACTTGAACATATCACATAATTTACTAACAGAGTTTCCACTAGGACTTTTTGATCAGACCACAAATATTGAAATCTTAGATTTAAAAGGTAACAAAATAAATAAATTGGAATTAGGAATTTTTGATACATTGCCCAAACTATCTCATGTGGATTTATCAAGCAATGCACTTAAAGGTGAAGATATGAATTCTTATATATTCGATCAAAGTCCAAATATTAAATTTATGGATTTTTCAAGAAATGATATGGTTGGCGCACCTGAAAATTTGCTGCATGCTTTTCAAGCTTTGGAATTTTTATATTTAGACAGATGCCTTCTGAAAGAAGTTCCTCAGTTCTCAACGAAGCCTAATTTGAAAACTATGAAGCATTTAATACTGTCTACAAATCAGATATCGAAATTGGACGACGCATCCTTATTCATTAATTTGGATGCCTTAGAAATATTGGATTTCGCTGATAACAACATTGATCACGTGAATGACAACATTCTTTCGCCATTAAAGAAACTTCAGAAAATTGTGTTTAAAGGTAACAGGCTCACAACTATCCCAGATAATTTGTTTAAAAATAAGCCAAAATTAATTACCATTCTTTTATCTGGAAACCAAATAGCAGATGTGCCTGTAAATGCATTTAGGGGTACTCCTGTGAAAACATTGAATTTGTCACACAACAAAATTACATACCTCGTAGACAATTTCTGTTTGGAGCTAATGAATTCAGGTGCGAAATTGAAGAAGTTCTTTTTTGATCCAAATCCGTGGCAGTGCGCGTGTCTCAACGATTTGCTAAAGGAAGTAAAAAAATTCGGCATTGAGTACAATAGCGCTAAATATGATGGAAAAAAGCCAGTGTGTGCGACCACAGAAGAGTTTAAATGCGTGAGGCATCAGTCCTCCAACGATTTTTATGTTGATTTGTATAAAGAAGTTGTTTTACGCAAAACATAATCAAATGCCAATATTGATTAATACACTGCCACCTCGCGGCTTCTATAGGAACTACGTTAAAACTATAAGCGCGAAGCGTAACACCGACCTCTGTTGGGTAAAATAATTAAATAAAAATAGAATTTACTTAAGTACTAGTTACACCTTTGAGCGCAAGATGGCACTGTAATCTATTATAATTTATTATCAACAGGCTGTTTACAATAGGTTTTCAGTTAGCGTCGAGGCGCAATGCTTTTAAAGACTATGATACAGTTTGTCGGCTAATTCTAAGCTTCAAATCGGCAAATAACTAATGTTGACTAAATAAATCACTCAGGATTTTTATTCAAAATTCATTATAATATTCGTGCCAAATGAGCCGCCAACTGAAAGAGTCGCTCTATGAGGGCAAACTGTTTACTATTAGTGTGAAATGCTCTCTTCAGAGTTCTATAACATAGCTTAAAATATTTATTTTGATACTTAGAAAATATAAGAGTTGTTAGCGCAATGAATTATTGAATAAATGGCTATTTATGTTCAGTGATCTGACCATGAAGGACTTTTTTTCATTGGTTTGTGTACAACCTGTTTACTGGGCCAGAATGTAGGTTCCTCAGGCCTATAATAATTGGATAATTTATAGAAATACTCCAATACATACTAAGGTTGTGGTGAGACGTCGTAAAAATGAGAAAAGCTCGTACTATGTTTGCCTTGATGAAGACATGGCAATTATGTTATATACCTTAAAACACACATCTGCTAATTTAATAACTTCACTCTTTACTCTAATAATAAGAAACTATTATAGATAACTTTAAAATAATACTATTCGCTTTTACGTCTAAACACAAACAAAAGCCTGAAATGCATCTTAAAACTTAATTTTCCATAATGTTATAATAATCGTAAACAACTAAACGCATCTGTCATTAACACACGTTTAGTTTCAGCAATTTATTTATAATTAATCCACCTTTTTAATATTTTTAGTCGATTTCATAGACTATGCGAGACCGCACACTCGAGGAAGTAAAAAAAAATAATCGACAAGCGCGAGTTTATAATGCGTAGGGTTCTGTAAGAATGATATTTTTTTTAAATTATTAAATTGTACAGTACACATTACAATCAAAAATTACACAGTATTCTCATGGTACAGATTAAGTATAGATTATATCGTAAGTGACGACGATTTAGCGTGTGCTTGTGGCATTTTTTGAAACGTAGCCGAACACTAGGAATAAATTATGTAACGTGGACGCGTATACAAACATGACGTTTACATACACAAACACCCAGACAAACATCATCGAACCAGCGGTTACTAGATTTAATGGGCAGAGCGGCATAACTACGGCACCAAGCTGTCCATTAAATATAAGGTCCATATTAGAAAAGAAGTAACGTCACCTTTAGGGTACTTTTGTTATAGTGGTTAAAGATCAATTTCTTCATTATATATGCCTTGTAGTGTACTTGTCGTTTACGTAGTCTGATTGACCCACACGAGTATCTTAACTCCCGTTAGTTACACGTTTTATGTAAGCGCCATATATTTAGATGTGAATTTCTATTTCTTTTATATTAAAAACTGGTCTGCTATTGGCATACATACATGCATTGGCTTAATTCTTGTGCTAGAGATACTATATAAAACATTTTACAATACCATTTTTTCTCTCTCTCTCTCTGACTCTCTACATTATCATGCCAGATCCCTTGCGGGGTGAGCAGATAATACAGATTTCCAACAGGTTCTTCATCGAAACAACGTAACACTCCAGGCATTTAATATTGAACGCTAGGTGTTAAATCGTCCCGTTTTTTCTCATCGCTATATATCCCTAAAATATCAAAACACGTGCAAGAAATTTATAAAACCAACATCTGCGAAATCGTATATACTTTTTTGCTAGAATTTCTTTTGAAGTTATGATAAAAAACTCGTAGGGTCCGACGTTTTTTAGCGATCACATACCCGATAGGTTGGGCGCACGTATGTGACGGGCCTTATGGGATACAGCATGGTGCAAATTTGATGAAAAAAAGTCGAGATAGTAGGTAGATAAGTATACTATATGCTATATAAGTACAGTTTAAAAAATACAAACCGGGACAAATGCATTTTTTATTTAAAAAAAACATTGCCCCTCACTAGGAATTATTCCTGTGTCGTCGGTGCGTTCACACACACAAACACCGAGACAAATATTTGTGGGTCACACAAACATTTATCCCGTGCGGGAATCGAAGCCGCGACTAGTTGATCCAATGGGCGGGGCGACTCAAGTTCATAACCTCTGGAAGCCGGCCGTCCATAATATGACTACTGACACGAAAAGAAGTGCCCCCGACTTCGCCTGCGTGGAATTCAACAAAATATTATTCAAAAATTTAAATAGCCTTAATTAATAAAAGTTATTCCTCATAACATCTGCCAGTGAAAGTCCCGTCAAAAACGGTCCAGCCATTTCCGAGATTAGCCGGAATAAACAGACAGACAGACAAAAAAATAAAAATTGTTATTTTTTGTTATAAGTACCGTATACTTTCATCTGCATTTCGTAACACTTTAATTTTATTTATTTGTATAGATATATTTATTTGTATAATCATATAGATTAGTGGAAACAGTCGATATATAGTAGAAAAGATACAATACATAGTACAGTCAAACAGAGAGTCAGAACAATACACAGTAGAGTCAAAAGTAGAGGTAATTTGACTATTATTTTTTTTAACTTTTGTGTGACAATAACATTTAGCCAGCGATACGTGTTATAGTTACGTACTTTTACACGCCGTCACTCTTATATTCCTCAACCTGGGGCGGCCGAAGTGTACTGGGTACACCCACTTTTCGCCGACGATATACTGGGCATAATTCCGGATTGATTGGATTGATGATACAGTGAATTTTTCGATAGAAAAACTACATTTGTCCGACCTAGGATTTGATCACAGACCTTGTGATCGCAACGTGCATTATTTACCATTAGACCAACGAGGCAGTCAAAATTTGTTTTGTTTCTTTTTTTTTTTAACAAACATAGCCCCACACTCGGATTTATTCCTGTGTCGTGGGTTCGTTTACAAACGTGAAAATTCACATACACAAATACCCAGACATAAACAAATTCTTGTGGATCACACAAAGATTTGTCCCGTGCGGGAAACGAACCCGCGACTATTAGACACAGGGGGTTAGTGCGCTAAATCGTCCGTCAAGTACTCTTTATTTAATAACAGTACGTTCAGTTCGCATTCCTACAATAAAATAAAAATTGAGGGACGGCTTGATCCAGCGGTTAAGAGCATAAGCCGCTCTACACACTGGATCGAGGAGTGGCGGGTTCGATCTCCGGACGGGATAAATCTTTGTGTGACACAAAAATATTTGTTTCGGTCTGGGTGTTTGTGTATGTGAATGTCATATTTGTAAAAACACCCACGAGGCGGAAATAATTCAAAGTTAGGAATTACATTTAAAAAAAATATCTCTGGCAAGTTAAACAATGTTTTTTTCTGCCGGTTACTATGTAGTTATATATGCGGTTGTTAGAATAATTGAATACTACTTTAGGATAATCTTAGATTTGGTGGAGAATTAAATATCGTCTTTATACAATTTGAATAGAGTTGTAATTAATTTGTGAATAGCTAAACACCCTGCCGCTCTACGCTAGATTCGATATCTTAATAACTCTATTTGAGTTGGATAAGGACTATTAATTAGCAATGGGGCCCTGCTCGAGCGTTCTTTAGCAGTTCTAATCTGCCTTGACCTTTAATGTAAGTGCTTGATACTGATAAAAATATTTAAATTGAATTAACTCTAAAACATTGATAAGCGTTGTTATTGATTGAGTGATCTATGCTGTTGGCCGGGGGGCTTTTACAGCTTCACCGGCTACGACATTTATAAGTTTGTTTTAACAATATTTTTGAAAAACACTAGCTTATTCAAGACGACAGCTTGTATAATCTTTAATTTATTTAATACGTAGCCCCACACTCGGAGTTATTCCTCTGTCGTTGGTGCGTTTACAAACATGAAAATTCACATACACAAAACAAATAATTTGACAAAGATTTGTCCCGTGCGGGAATCGAACCCGCGACTATTAGACCCAGTCGGGGGAGCGATTTAAGCTCTTAACCACTGCGCTAAATCGTCCTTCAAATGATATAATGATTAGAGACTAGGCCGCACCGCTCACTGGATCGAACAGTCGCGAGTTCGATTACTGTATTAAACGAATCTTCGTGTGACCCGCCAACCTTTAGTCGCCAACGTCTAGGTTTTGTATACGTGAATTTATTATCTTTAAATGCTCTCATGATACAGGTTTTTTTCGAAGATAAAGGCTACGCTTGTGAAAAAGCACCCGCCATACTGTGGGTGCGCAAAATTCCCGAATTTTCTTATTAACGAGCAGTTAAAGTTAACGGATATGATTAAAGTTAATTGTATAAATGGCATAATTTTTATAGATTACTTGCGGGTGAAGTCAGCCTAAATAAGTTTCAGTTATAATATAATATAATAATAGCCCTGTTAAGAAAACTGTCCCACCGTTGGGCACGGGCCTCCTCGCAAATTGAGAGGGTTTAGGCCAAAGTCCACCACGCTGGCCCAGTGCGGGTTGGCGAACTTCACACACCTTCAAACTCTCAGGCATGCAGGTTTCCTGAACATGTTTTCCTTCACCGTTAAAGCAAGTGATAGTTAATGTTTAATACGCACATGCTTGGAAAAGACAGAGGTGCGTGCCTAGGTTTGAACCCGAGACCTCTAACTTTGCAGTTTAACGGTCTAACCACTAGGCTATCACTGCTTTTAAGTTTCGGTTACATATCATTTATGTATACCACATAACCAATTGACCATTTTTACGCCATAAAATATCAAGCTCTACTTTTCTAAGTATTCCCAGCTACTATCAGTTGTAAAATCGATCCACCTGTACCTCGCCAGAATTTTGATATCTCAGGTAAAGCGAAACTTTTTTTATCCTAAATGAAATGATTCCTCCAAAGCCTTGATTATCTCGCACGAGATCGCACTGTTTTTTACCAATTTTGGTCGGAGCTCGGATCTGTCTGCGTTTGGTTGCTAATCGAATTTGAGCGCTCTTTCGTAAGTCATTACACTTCAAGCTATATACGAAAATGTAGACGTTTATGGTTCTTAGCTTGATAAAACAAAGAAACCCTCATTTTATTGTATCACCTATTCTATCACCTACCCTGCAAGGGAGCTGGCGTTAAGATATACATAGATAGAGAGATCTATTACATCCGTATGCACATTATTAGTAGGCGCTTGTAGCGCTTTGCTACCTTGGTGTTCTTACCGATCGCCAAGGTTAAGTAGCGTTTGTGGCATTTTCATATTCGAGCGTGCTTCGGAAGGCACGATAAGCCGTTGGTCTCGGCTAATGAGGTAGTCGTTAAGTCGTAGTTGGAAGCGTTATTACAGGCTGCTTGCCTGCCTCCACCAATCCGCACTGGGTCCGCGTCTCTCTCACTCTTTGCAATCAGTCACACAGCAGTGTGCCTGTTTAGGGTGATTTAGACCACTCTCGTTCATCTGAGGGTTAGAAAGAGATTAAGAATCCGGTTTTCCCACTGCAAGATGCACTAACTGCGGAAGGTATGAGACGACTACGAGTAAATTTAGCAAGTAAAAAGCAGTTTCAATAGGGCAGTAGGTACTTACGCAATACCTTGATGGTTCTGGGAAAAGTGTTTCTTTGGGCTGGGTGTTGTCGGAGTCAAGACACCACTCTTTGGAATGGCGGTATCTATGGTATATCTATAATCGTCTTAGTCAGTAGGGTTGTTGATGCAACATTAATTCTCGCCAATGGCATACAAGACTTCCTCCTCTAATTACATCTATATCATCACGCCAGATCCCTTGCGGCTTAGGCAGAGAGTACAGAGTTCCAACAGGTTCTTTCCTTACATACCTCTCTGACTTCCTCCACTCTCATAGTACGTCTCACACACGCTCGCCGGTTACGGAGACTCTTGATTTGTCTTTCAGATAAGACTCGATCTATTTGGTCGTGATGATAGTCTGGTACCTACTTCCATCCACTTTCGCAAGGTATATCTGTTTTGTCATTCTTTCTTTTAACATTCGTTGTATACATACATTCCTCTCATTACATACAGTGTAATATCTTTGCGTATAGTGCGGACGTCAATCCAGCTGCCACAATGGACTGAGCTGCGTGGTGTTTAAGGCAATTCCTTTGGCTCCTAGTCTCGGGGGCCTACTAGTCCAGGTTATGGTAACAGCCGTGGTAACAGCGGGGCAGGAGGTGGAAAGGTCTGGCATGGAACATTTCACGAGTAGAGTATGTGAGAAAATCATATGAGATTCTTTTTTATCCGTGCGATTGCTACTTTTCTTTACATTGGTTGAAATCACAACTGGTATGAAATCGCATTTTTTTTTTATAATAATAATTTTTATTGTCATAAAACTGAATACAATATTTTGTGAAGTCCCTGACATCTGTGCTAGGTAATAACCTGTGTTACAGAAGTCAGTGCCCTCTCCCATGGTGTAAGGTGTTAAATTAATTCATAATATGAACAAAGCAAATTATTATAAAAATAAAAACAACAACAATGAATAGAAATTAGACAAGGGAATTTAAATGTTAAAATTCTTAAGCTATAAAATATAAATTCTGTGCGCGCGCGCGTTGTGTGTGTGTGTATGTATGTGTGTGTGTGTGTGGGTGTGTGTATGTATGTATGTATGTATGTGTGTGTGTGTGTGTGCGTGTGTGTGTGTGTGTGCGTGTGCGTGAGTAATGTAGGAGAAAGTACGTGTTTACTAAAAGACAAATTTCATTTGAGCTTGACTTGCTTACTGGAGTATTATCATATTTATTTTATGTCGAGAACGTAAAATTTTGGGTTACTCTCCAGTAAAAAGAAGCATATACTAGCCAGACTATTTAACACTAGCTCTTAGCGAATTCAAAATCATTGTCTGTGAAAATTCACATGTGGAATTACTGTGAATTAAGAATTTAGGTGACTATGAATCAAAAGTAGTGGTCACACCTATTCTTAATGGAAATATACAAGATTAACACGTGTCATACCGGACGACTTGGAGTGGGCAGGTCCTTCATAATGTGGACCGGTGACCTGGTGAAGGTAACAGGTTAAAACTGGATGCGTAAAGCATAAAGCCGGTCGCCTTGGCGTTCTTAGGGGTATTTATTTATTGGTCTACAAAAAAGCCGTCTCGCCTATATTCCCCAAGCGGGGGTGGCAGAGGTGTACTGTGTATACCTACTTTTCGCCGACGATGTTAGATCCCATGTCCCAGGGGCGAGCCTATTGCCATACACCGGGCACAGTTCTAGACTCCGGACTGATATTGGAAAGTTTTCGATAGAAACACTACATTTGTCCGACCTAGGATGTGAACCCAAGACCTCGTAGACTAGACCAACGAGGCATTTCACAAACAATTCCTATATCAAAAAGATACATAGCATTGAATCTTGATCTTAATGTACAATTTTAAGGGTAAACACTCATGCAATGAAAAAAATAGGAAGTTAGTGTGTGTGTATGTGAGCGCGCAACTAATGAAAAGTTGAAAGAGAAAAGAAAAAATAAGAAATTAATCTATTTTATTGCATAAGAACTAGTTACCTCTGTACCTTGGTAGTTGAGTTTGCCAAAGCTTGTGTGGTACTCATCTATAAAGGTATTAATTTTATGCATCGATCAAATATAGATAGAAAGATACAAGTTCGCCGCTCGAAAAATGGCACCTCCAAAAGGCAGGCAAAAGTGGACGGTACTAAAAATTAACAGGCGTTCGCTTTTTTGCAAACCCAACACGTACGTAAGTGGTACAAGTAAGGTACAATATGCCTATATCAGAACTCACGTAGATTTGGGGACGTTTTGTAGTGTCACTTTTGAACGGGTCTGTGTCTCTTGTGATAAAACGATGTTTCATGTCCTGCAGGGGACGCCTTCGGGTTAATGCTGGGAATATATAACACTGTGGAATACCGTCTCTATTGAGATTGATTACTATACTCTCTTCAGTCTATCGCTCAAATTGATCGAACGTTACACAGTAATCACGCAGTCGGCACGTGATCGAGTTCAAAGAAACTTTGGCATGTGCCAACATAGCATAAGTATTGTATGTAGAGAATTTCACATTGTATAGTTTAGGCTGTCTAGTGTAAACCAACGACTAATCGATTACATAAAAATAACATTACGAGAGTGAAGTAAGCCAGAGAGGTTTGTAAGGAAAGAACCTGTTGGAACTCTGTACTCTCTGCCTACTCAGCAAGGGATCTGGTGTTATGATATAGATTAACAAAAAGACTGATAGATAAGTAAAAATAATAAACATTACAGTTAGTAATGTAACAGACATTACTAATATTACAATTTAATTAGGAATCTAATAGTAACGCAAGTTATATCGCTGCCGAATGCAGTAGCGACACAACTCACAAATATGGTTAATTGATTTAGCACTCTAATTACTAAACTACAAAGCTTACTTCACCTATTCTTGATGTTTTTGTTGTGCCATTATTCCATTCAGCTGTTATAAATCTAAGAGGACGCGCCCCATTTTTTCTTGTAATATTCCAATCTTAGTCTAAGATTTCAACACACGCAATATAAATGTAATAAAATATGCGAATATTTAGATTATTGGACGTTAGTTTCTCAAATACGTCTTAACGGCTAAATGGTCTATGCTGTTGGCCGTGGGACTTCACAACTTTACCAGGCAAGAGTGCGAGCGTGCAACCATAACGCACGAGCCAGAACAGCAAGGGGGCAACTAGATCAAAGGCGCCTCAAGAAGGAACGGCCTCGGCTTGGGCAGTCGCTATGAGGAAGGACATATACTATGTGTCTCGCCGTGGTGCTCTGCACCGGCCGGCGGGCAAAGGATTCTTTCGAGCTCGCCGGCGAGGTCGGTGTCTGATTCTGTGTGTATCTGTATCCGAAAGAAGGGATGTAAACAAAAAATAACGCGCAACACCGCGGGAGTTTGTGTTTTCATAGATATCTCATGTGTATAATCTTATGTTTCTCGAATTGTTTAAACAATTATTTCTTGGGTATCATAGTGCACACCAAGGCATATTTTTGAAATAAAACTTACCACTCGAACACGTCACGTTGCGGCCAGCACCTGGCACAGACTAAGTACACCAGAGTGTATGCACTCTAATAAGTGCTACAAAAGAATTTTTGAGGTGTCTTCTCTAGTACGGAGTACATAACTAAAACTCAAACTCAAATCGTTTATTTTGCATAAACCCTGCGGGGGTGTTTACAAATTGTCATATTTACATATTTTTTTTAACTTATTATTCTACCACCGGATCGGAACGCGGCCTTTACTGAGAAGATCCAGCGAGAAACTCAGCGGGCTTGTCTTCTTTGTCTAATTCTCCATTCATTTTTTTCATATTTTTTTGTATTGATATATACATTTTTATTTTATACAAAATCATTAATGCAATCCAGTTCCAGTGTGATTGATGCCTTACGACTGAGATATAAGACTAATAATAAAAAAACAATATATGTTATAAATATATAATAACGCGTTCAGAGTACTAGTTCGACTGATCCGATTCTGTAGCGCGTTAGGGATGTTCGCAGACGCCAATGTAGATTGCTTCTACACCACAATGCGGAAGAGGTGTGCATCTCTGGTGCGCAGGGCGTGGAGCAGCTCTAACAGCCTGCTGAATATGATTTCCAGCAGGCTGGACTGTCTTTATGTGAATCACTGCTGCGCCATCTCGCACGGGATGGCGCATGTTGAATCGAATATTTTATACTACGGAATACTAACATAGGTTAAGTTTTACTAACATGATGAGTCCTGGTCACTCGAATAAAGAAATTATATTATTATTATTATTATCATGAAAAGCTAGAGGATTCTGGGTGGACCAGTCTCCACAAGCAGCACCTGTTCACGAATACGACTACTTGAGCAGTCATTACCTCCCTCGATCATATTAGAGGGAAGGAAGTGACCCACACCAAATAGCCACTGCAAGCATAGACTTTTTAGTAAGTATGACCAATCCCAGACCCCAGAGTGCAGTCAGAAAAAGTCTACAAAAGGAGCAGTACTTCGAGCTCGTTTTGCACGACACGCTACGCTTTGACATTTTTGTTTACATTAACGACGTGCTTTATGCCCAATAATCGTCAACAAAATAAATAGACACTCGAGCAGAGAAGGGCAAAAAACCTCAAATGGGTCTCGTACCCGTTCGTCCCCTGTTTTCGCCCCTTTTAACGGTACCCGTTCGCCCTTTGGCACGGGGCGAACTTATTTGTAATATTTGTGATGTACCCGTTCACCCCCTTGTTCAATAAGAGCATTATTTCCCAAACTAAATGTATATTGTAATCTGAATTTTATTTCACTGTGACTACAATTTATTTTTAATTGATGGCTTGAAAAGTTTTTATAAAACTGTATGTTGATATAGACTACAGGAGGGGCGAACGGAACCATTTTCACTTTTAAGGGGCCTACGAGTTCAGTTAGGCTATCAGGAGCGAAACATACAGGGCGAACGGGTTGCGAGACACTCAAATGTATTTGGTATCCATCATAGTTTTTGCAACCAATTTTTATACTTACTAAAAAGACATTATTGCGACTGTTCGTATATCTGCCTAGGGCCTTAAAACTGGCCAGACAGTTTATAGGCACAGATGTTCGCACACAGCCTTTTAATAGACACTTTCTATGCGAAAACGTACCGCGAAATTGTTAAGAAAGGAAAAGTATGTCGATGGCAGCTGACAGGCCACGGGCCGTGCTCCATCCGTCTTATTTGTTGGCTTGATGATAAAAAAAATATAAAAAAAGGACGGCCAAAAAAGCACAATTTAGCAAGGAAGGTTAAAACAGGAAGGGAAGCCATGTTGCGGATACTTCCGCGGTTTGGTGGAGACGTATAGGTTAGAATGGATATGCCCTGATTTTTATATTTGAGTAGTATAGTGTCATTTTGGTTCGCTTGTTTGTAATTTAATTTTATTTTTATTAGATTTCATATGTAAAGAACATAGTCAAATTTTTTCTGATTCCTAATTGTGGAACGCACGTCCGTCAGGCTATGTTCTGTGTAGAGAATTCGAAACTCTTAATCAATATGCTAAATATAATTTATAAAATGCAAGTTTCTTTTCTTGTCAACCATAGTTGTCTAAGCCAACGGCACTCCAGAAATACTATGTATATATAACCATAAAAACGTTGTAAAAAATACAAAACGATACGTCAATATTGTTTTTAAACATAAACTGTAACAAGAAAGGAAGACAATAATATCGTAAGTAACCATTTTACGCATTATACCACAACATATGTAAACTGTGTCGTATCCATACTAAAATTACCACACAATAAGGACCGCCACTTTTTTTCTTAATTTGATCAGCAATTGTTCAGATCATAATAACACACTTTGGAAAGAAAAATTTAAAAAAGTTGGCTCGTGCTTCGTCTATGTTTTTTTTATGACGCACAGTGCCATTCGTTTTTTTTTCTTTTGTGTTTTGGTGCGATGCAGTGAAATTAATTTCGTTGGCATGTGTTTAATGACAAGATGTATCTGTGAGGCAGATGCAAGAGAAATGTTTTATCTGTTTCGTATTTTACTTAAAAAAGTGAAATCGAAAGCGAAGTTATTAAAATCATTTGCTATTTGAATTTTTGATGCCGTGGTATCAACAAAAATATTTTTCTGTTTATGTTTACACTCTGACGGAAAAGAAAACAATGACGAGTGTATATAAGAACAGAGTTCTCTCTTTATCTTTGCATTACAGGTTCTTACAACCTAATGAAATAAAAAAAAACAACAGTGGCACTCTGGGAGTGTCGACAGAAGTGAAAATTTGAACAACGTGCATGTGTATCTATGTACGTACTTACACAATATATGTACATAGTTATATACAGAGGTGTCGGTAACGGTAACATTGTCGCGAGTTCAATCGTTTTTTTCCCATCTCAAAAATGCCCAACGCGCCTAAAGTTGTTTTCACTTCAATAATGTACACACCAGCCATAGCTACATTTTATTATTATCTTTGTACAAATGAATTTTGCCAGGTGATCAATCTTCCTGTTGATAAACATTATCAATGTTTATTTCCTTCAGATTTTCTCGTAATAATTAACATGAACAAGTAATAAAGCAGGTTCTGTTATTTTGTGCTGAATAAAAAATACAATAAGCAAAAGTATGTTTTATCGCCAGAATAATCAAATAAACTATTGCTTAGAAAAAACTAAACGTCATAGATAAGGGTATGTCTACTAAACGTTACCGCAAACAGCGGAAGTTTGGCACATGCCGCGATTAAAAAACATCCAATATTGCCAACTATGACAAAAAAACATAGTTTTATTTAAACTTTTTTTGTAAGTCGCGGGCTTTTTAGCAAGTATTTTTTTATCTTTACGCACAATGTTTTTACACAGTGACCAGATGTTGTATGCAGATGACATTTTTTTTATTTCTTAGTGCGATTTTTAGTGGTTTGTCGGCAGATCGGACTTTTTTGAAGGCAGATGGTTTGCATATTATTTTTTTTTGTATAATAGACAGGCGAAAAAAATGGACGCGTGCGTTATCAGCTGCCGGTGGAAGAATTTGCATAAGTAATGGTAATGTGTAGGCGATGACTCATGAAAAGCGTTATTCTATTAAAGGGACAAATTGTTTTATTTGTGTATGTGTTATTGTAATATTATGGTTATTTATCTTAAATAAAAATAAACTGAGGGTAAGAAAAGTTACAATTATGGTAATTTCGTTAAAATAATTTTACTTCAGGCGTTATTGTTCTAGGCCGTTAATCGAATATAGGTATTTAAGAACACGCTATTTTTCGCGTGATGTTAAAAATATTTAAAACCGCTTGGCTTACAGTTTATCATAATCGCGTGATTATAATATCAAAAATGTTGCACGATGTTGATCCAAAATGTTTTTGTTGCTATGTTGGCAGCTCGAGACGAATTTCGCGGAAAAATTAGACATTAGGGATCATGCGAGACGATGCATTCATAATAAAATAAAATATAATTGCTATTCAAAAACAAATAAATTCGTGAGGCCGTCCCGCCGCTCGACGATCCACAATCAAAAGATTTTCGATTTGAATAAATCAATCCCTTATAGAAATGCATCCAGTATACAGGGGACTGAGTTTTGTTCAATAGATTCTAACATTTTTATTGGGTATCATTTTATATGATTAAAGGATAATTAGTCAATGATTGCAGAGCACCGAAGGTCATGCTGTTGTCAAGGCAATATGTAATTAATAATTTATTTTGTTTTATATTGTTATTGTTGTTAAGATTGGTTTTATTAGTTTTTTATTACTAATTTAATTTTTATTGCGTCCGATTTAAACGTATATATTAACGATATTTCTTTTTTCAATTGAGTACATACATTTTTGCATTTTTATATCTATCTGCAATAATTATTTTTGGTTTTTGTTTCTCAAGAAAATCAAAATGTTATGGCACGGAACCCTGATAAAATCAACCCAACTTGCATTAGAACATAAAAATCAGTTTAAAAATAAGATAATTTCATAACTCACCAGTAACAAAAAATATAAACACAACATCAATAAAAATCAAGATATTTCTTCAATTTTGGTATTTTTGGTAATATTCTTTTTTATTTTTACATATTCGTGATAAGTTATTCAGATATGTAAATAGAAAATAATTCGACAATGAATCGTTGTTTGTATTCTAATCAATTGTATTAGACACGCCGTCATCCGCCACACACCCTGTGTATTGCACTTTTTCGTTACGTTTAGAGGTCGACTTTTTAAAGGGTTTTTTCTCCTTTTCGACGCCAATTATGCACATTTTTGCCGACGCGGTACGTTTGGGTTGGACCCTCAAACTTTCGTCGAAGGATTCCACGGAATAAAAATCGGATTGGACCCTTTTTGTGATGTGTTTTTGTCGGTATATTGATGAGTCCTTCAGGTTTTGAAGAGATTCCTGAGAGGGCGTCGCGGACATGCTATTGTGTCTCGTAACCTGATTTCTGTAAGGTCCTGTAATATAATGAGGTTTGTAAAGTATATGCGGCCATTTATAGGCTGTGGAATGTGGATTCTCGAGGGTACAGGTGGATTCATTTCCGTTGGTATGTTGGAGGATCGGTGGGCATAAGTTGTATTAGAGATTTTTACAGAAGGCATTTGGTACAAAAATGGTCCTACATATTCTATTTAATTTATCCATATTATTTGCCTATAATACTTTTGCAATATATTCTGAAGCAAGGGAAGCTTAGTCATGTAAAGTCGTCTCCCTCATTGTCATCCACTACCCTCATCACCATTGCCTAGTGTTTTGATCGATGGTAGTTTTAGCGAGTAGAAAAGGCCTGATAAAGTAAGCATGGCCATGCGTTTACATGGGGCTTACTTATTTAGTCAGTGTCGCGAGTTTGGAAAACTTTTTGCAATTTTGGGGATGAAAAAATTTACTGAGAAAAGAAAAATAATACAAAACAAGAAATTTTAATACTTACTTTTCACCAATTTATTTCTTTTGTGTGTGTGTGCTTTTTTTTTTAAAGAAAAAAATCCTGTGTTATAAAAATACTATAGTATACGATTTCCATAACTGTCTTTTTATCGGAACGTTTTTGAATACAAGCTCATTATAAAAACAATAGCATAACCATATTATAGTTAAAATTACAAATACAATAATATATCATTACTATTATTTAACAATACAATACTAAATTAAAATAATAAGCAAGTGCAAACTGGATATCACTAAAAAACATACGCGTGAAACATAAAACTTAAAATAGCCCTTTGCTTAAGACTAACAATTAAAAAAAATAGTACGTTTGCATTTTCGTCTCGCGCATGCCAGGTCTGTAATCCCAAGTGACAATGCCAGATCCACCTGTCAAAACAAGACTGGTCAGGCACAGGTGGTAAAGCACCTGACCAAGAAGGGTGGGGGGTACCAGGTGACGAACACTATATTGAAATAATCCATTATTGGTCACCGCAACCCGAATGATCTATCATTTAAAGGGTTTAATTTAGCATAAGTCCAATTTATTTCGAAGACACCGTCGAAGTTTTTGGAATTGGGTGATCATTACGGTGATATGAAAACGATAGTTTATTTACCGACCCGGTAAGTCCTTCAGGTAAATTTATATTGATCTAGATTCAGTCCGGGACTTTGTCGGCGTTGACTTTAGACGGGAACCTAACAATTTTCCGGGATAAAGTATCGTATATTTTAATCCAGATAATAAGCGATCGGTTTTTGCATGATTTAGTGACAATCATCCAAACATCTAAACATACAAACTTACACATTTATAATATTAGTAGGATGAAGTCAGTAAATATTCTTCTGTCTAAATAAATGGAGAGGAATAAAAGCTTTGACTGCCTCGTTGGTCTAGTGTAACAGGTGAACACGAGGTCTTCGGTTTGAATCCTATGTTGGACAAAGTGCGGTTTTTTTATTTAATAATTATCAGTTTTAGTCCGAAGTCCGACATTGCCCCCTAGGCCATTAATAGACAAACCCCCTATTTTGTTGGGACCTAACATTGTCGGCAGTATGTTAGCGTACTCTGCAACCTCCGCTTGAGGAATATGTGTGATGGTGTTTATTTTGTACTAGCAGTTTACCGCGACTTCGTACCCGGTCTATAACAGCGCCACCTACCGGGTCTATATACAAGCTGTAACATAATAAACGCAAGACCTGAAAGTAGTTTGTTCTAAATCGGTAACTGAATTGATTTCACCTATTTTTAATGTAACTTACTTTTTTTTTAAATTTGCTAAAAGTTCTTTTACTCCTTCAGTGCGCTATAAAATAATAATTTATTCTTGATTCATAGCAATAAGGAGATTTCAAATGCATTCCTAATACATATCAAAACGCACACATACACGTACAAGTTTCATTGGTAACTGGGGTATAAAAGTGCTTTTAAAAGGGGTCAAAACCTTTAAATTTCGAAATTTGTTTTTCGTTTTGAATTTATGAAGCCATTCTCTAATTGGGGTGTCTGAGGTCTTGCGTTTATTATGTTACACCTTGTATATATATAGCCTATGTTACTTCTGGATAATGTAGCTATCTAACCGTGAAAGAATTTTTGAATCATACCAGTAGTATTTGAGTTTATTCGTTACAAACATACAAAAATACAAATCTTTCCACTTTATAATATTAGTATAGATATAAACGGATTAAGTTTAATAGAATGTAAATATTGCGGGATTGCACTGCGGGCCTAATCTTTTTTGCAAGCACAGTTAGAATGGCCGTTAAAAATCAAATAGAACATTTGGATTAGGGTTCAATTTAACGATGATTTCGTTCATCTCAATTTTAAAAAAATCTAGTCGTGTAGATTTTGCTACATCACAAAATCAACGACACAAAATGTTAGCGGATTCTTCTTTATGTTACTAGTTTATATCGTTATGTCACACTATCTGATTCATGTATGGTATAATTATGTATGTATGCATATTTATGTAATATATTTATAGATTATGAAAGCTATGACCAAATAGACCGTGCCTTATCTGAAAGGCAAGTCAAGGGTCTCCGTACACGGCGAGCTTGTATGCGACGAACTATGAGAGTGGAGGAAGCCAGAGAGGTCTGTAAGGAAAGAACCTATTTGAACTCTGTACTCTCTGCCTACCCCGCAAGGGATCTGGCGTGATGATATAGATAGATAGATAGATTATTATAATACTTATGTATTATATTGTCGTATAATATGTAGGTACATCTTTAATTAGTTATTATTATTTTCTTTGCCTTTTTTGAACTCTCATATTTTAGCACCTACCACAGTTGTTTCTAAACCACCTAAAGACTGACAGAAAATACCTAAGGTCTCAGGCATTACTATGTGCATAAGTGCATAAAGAATAAATAAATAAATGAAGTCAAGGAGAGGAAAATCAGAATATACCTCTTATTATAAATATTATTTGTTTAAGTATCCAGTTAATAAGCGTTGGGTTTTTTATTTTGCACCGCAACATGTGCAAGAAATCCATAAAATCATAAGGGCGTTTCAACAAAAGACTCGTGCCGATTTTTTTTAAAACTCGGAAGACGATAGGCGAAAGCAAACATTTGTCCGCAACAAAAGACTGGCACACTCCACTCAAGATCGAGTTTCTTTAAAAAAAGTGAGAAAAAAAAAGATAGCACATGCCGAAATCTGATTACACCGACATATTTGATCAAAGGGTTGCCGTTTTGCTAAACATTGTGCATCGCAAAAACTATCGGAATGGAACGTAGCCCGTACCTTTTTGCACCCGTTCGATTTTTTTTTTACAAAAAGTGCAAAATTGATTTCAGCAGATGTCCACAAATAGAAAGGGTTTGATGGATGTTATTTTTTTTAATAAAAAATAGCGGACGCTCTGCGTAGACAATGGGTTCGAACCGTTATGCATCGACTGTCAAATTCGCCATTATTAAGGTTAAAGAGTTATTTTAGCGGGCCATTTAATATGACGTGTTAAATAGATGTTTTTGTGTTCCTTATCGCTGTAGTTAATTATTTTGGTAAACGGAAGAGGATGTGTGGGTGTTTAGTAGCTTTTTTAAGTTAATGGGTTTTGATAGTTTCTTTAAAAAGTATTTAATTAAAATTGAAATAGCTCAATATTATATCAAAGTGTATGAGACTTTGCCTTATTCATAAAGAAATTAGAATGCCTAATTGTTAATGGAGTGCTACAAGCATATTTTGGTCCGAGGATGACATTTACTGGGGTTGGTGTAATTAGGGTTGAAATTTAGTAAAATTTTTATACTTCCAAGGAAGGTGAGTCCGCACGATTACAAATTAAAAAAATAACTTGGATATATTTTATAGCAAACGGTAACTCTGCGACTGTCATAAAGTGACATTTGGCGATTGTTCCGATTTTGGCCGCGGGCCAAATATCCTTGTATGACTAGAAATATTTTGTTGATCGTTTCCGAACGTTTTATTTTTGACTTTCATGTTCGCTAACTCTTGAACAATAGCATAATGTAAACGCAGTTGTCAAAATTATAAAAATAAACTTAAATTGCCATAAATAATAAATGCTTTACTTTATCCCAATAATTTATGCATGCACCGAGTAATTGTTGATCAACATTTTATCACTTAATGGGTATTATTAATTTTATTGAATTGTACGAAATTAACACAAAGTGTAGAAGGACGGAATTTAATAATTGCTTTTATTTATGTTACGTTTTGCATTATTTACATACCGACTTGGCAGGAAACCAAAGTGTGTATATTTATGTTGTACATTATATAAGTTGTTTTGTAGTGTGTGTAACCCTTTGTGTGTGTGAATGATCTACGCTGTTGGCCGCGGGGCCTTTACAGCTTCACCAGGTAAAAGGGGGAGTGTGCAACCACTACGCCCGAGCTAGAAGGACAAGGGGGCAACTAGCTCAAGGGCGCCTTAAGGAGGAACGGCCTCGGCAGTCGCTATGGGGAGGGCTAGGTGTCTCGCCGTGGTGTCCTGTACCGGCCGGCGGGCATGGGATTCTTAGAGCTCGCCGGCGAGGTCAGTGTCTGATCCTGTGTGCGGCATCTGTATCCGAAAGAACGGATGTGAGGGCATCGGGAGGGTCGGTGAGAACATGCCGCGGACAGCGGTAGCGGCTGATAGGAGGGGAGTTAGGTTCGTAGTCGGCGGCGGCTACAATTAGCGGATTCCTATGATTGGACGCGTTCGCGAAATATCGGGTTGTCGCCTTTTTAATAAAGGCGCGAATAGGTTCGAGACTGAAATCGGAATGGAGATATAACCTATAAAAGGCGAAAGTAGAAGGATATACATACCGCAGAAGACATAGACTATTTTATCTTGACTTCACCAAACAAACCGTGTCTTATCTGAACCAGCTAGCGTGTATGAGACGTAGTATGAGAGTGGAGTTAGGCAGAGAGGTCTGTAATGATATAGATGGATATAGATTGTTTAGTATTGATAACATATTTAATTTGTTTCGTTATTAGAAGAACAATATACCATTACTCCTATATTCCCCAAGCGGGGGTAGCAGAGGTGTACTGTGTACATGAACATACATATTTTTTTTTTATAAATAACGTAGCCCCACACTCGGATTTATTTCTGTGTCGTGGTTGCGTTTACAAACATGAAAATTCACATACACAAATACCCAGACCGGAACAAATAACTGTGGATCACACAAAGATTTGTCCCGTGCGGGATTCGAAACCGCGACTATTAGACGCAGTGGGCGGAGCGGATTAAGCTCTTAACCACTGCGCTAAATCGTCCTATATCGCTGACGATGTTAGGTCTTAATGAAATAGGCGAGCCTACTGCCATTATACCGGACATATTTCCAGGCTTCGGACTGATACTGAGAATATCTCTATAGCAAATTCCGACTTTGTAAGATCTAGGATCCGCACCTAGGATTTAGACCAACGAAGACGTCTAGCATTGATGAAACATAGTTGAACTTATAGAATAATAATATTTTTACAAGCTTTTATTTAACTTATAATGTTTGTTTGTTTGTTCTGCTCAAATCTTCACGCTGAATTAGAACCACTTCCCCATACCCCACGGAGTTGAAACTTTGACATCTTGGTGCAGTTTCTATGACAATGCATTTTTGGGCTCCAGACGAATGAACACCTCAATAGATAACAACATAGAAACCGAATTTGGTATTCAGATGTAACTTTGATTGGCCGCTGTAAATTGCCACATTACTTGACTGCGTAAAAACATGTTTTTAAAAACGTTTTTGTTTTACAATTAAATCAATAATATTAATTTTACAATTATTAACACTAGAAAAAGTAAATGCCAGCAAACACACATTATACAAATGTTGCCGACAATTTACTTCAGGAGCGTGATTCAATAACCAACAGGGGCTAACACAACACGACCTTTAATAATCAATGATTTTACTAAAAACGCCCAAAAACAAGAAAAAAATGGTTATCAGAAAGGCAAGTCGGAAAAATCAAATTAAGCGTACCAATTCGCTGGTAGGTAATAGATTTTTATTCTTTTGCGACAAATAGACGCATTCTACGAGGATTCTTTTTTTGTGTGTGTGTGAGTGATCTACGCTGTTGGCCGCGGGGCCTTTACAGGTTCACCGGACAAGAGGGCGAGCGTGCAACCGCTACGCTCGAGCCAGACGGGCAAGGGAAATTAGCTCAGTCACTTCAAGGAGGAACGGCCTCGGCTTGGGAAGTCGCTATTGGGAATAACTTATACTAGGTGTCTCGCCATGGTGCACCGGCAGGGGGGGGGGGGGAGGGTTTCACCAGCCTCGCCTCGCGGTGTCTGATCCTGTGTGCGGTATCTGTATCCGAAAGAAGGGAAGTAAGGGCATCGGGAAGATCGGTGAGAATATGCCGCGGACGGCGATAGCGGCTGGATAGGAGGTTTTGATGATTGGACGCTTTCGCAAAGTAGCTGGTTGCAGGCAAGGCAGGCAGTTTGTCGCCTTTCTGCGCGATTTGGTTCGAGACCGTAATCGAAATGGAGAAGACCGAGATTGGAATGGAGATACATGGATTCACCCGACGTCTAGAATTATTATTATACTTGTTTCTGCCCTCGACTTAGCCCGTGTGAATTTTAGACCGGAATCTAACATTTATGTATAAAATGTATAATAAAAAGTGTCTATCTATCTCTATCTATATCATCACGCCAGCTCCCTCGCGGGGTAGGCCGAGAGTACAGAGTTCCAACAGGATCTTTCCTTACATACCTCTCTGGCTTCCTCCACTCTCATAGTTCGTCTCATACACACTCGCCGGTTACGGAGACTCTTGACTTGCCCTTCAGCTAATTAAAAAGTATCTTATATGTAAATCCAAGTAATAAACTATGTGTGTGCCAAATTTCTTCCAAATCCATTTAGCCCTTTTGCGTGATTGTGCAACAAACATCCAAACACCTAAACATACCAACTTTCACATTTATAATACTAGTGGGATATAGGAGGAAGTGGGTCTAGCAGTTTTCCCGGCTTCGCATCTCGTCAACAACAGCGCTATCTATCGGGTCTAAGTTACTTCTTGACGTATATTTCTAATGGTGAAAGAATTATTAAAATTTGTTCAGTATTTTTAGAGTTTATCGATGGCAAACAAATAAATTTTTCCTTTTTATTAATTTAAGATGGACCGACGATCTTGTGAAAATCGCAGGAAATCGTTGGATGCAGGTGGCATCGGACCGGTTACGCTGGAAAGCGATTGGGGAGGCCTATGTTCAGCAGTGGACAAGTATAGGCTGAAATGATGATGATGATGATGATTAATTTAAAGAAAATAAACTCAAAGCTACGTATTAAGGCAGGTTTTCACTGCGAGCGGGACGGACTCAGTACGGAGTCCGTTTAACTCGCAACAGTAAATTTCATTAAAGTGCTTCCACCAAGAAAGACGATGGACGATTTAGCGCAGTGGTTAAGAGCTTAAGCCGCTCCGCCCACTGTGACTAATAGTCACGGGTTCGATTCCCGCACGGGACAAATCTATGTGTGATCCACAATTATTTGTTCCGGTCTGGGTATTTGTGTATGTGAATCAACAAAATTTTCATGTTTGTAAACGCACCCACGATACAGGAATAAATCCTAGGATGGGGCTACGTTTAAAAAAGAAAGGGTTAAGCGAAAAGTGCTGAGTGATTAAAAATAGTTGCAAACGGACTCGTTCTGCTTCTTTGCTTTAGTAGTGAAAGGCAAATAATAAAAAAAATCATAACTCTTTCTTAGTGGAAGGAAAAACCTATTTTGACTAGTTGTACTCTGTTCCGTTTGCGTATTTCTTGCTCATTAACCCTTTTTCAGTGGAAGCCCGGCTTAAAATTCACCTAATACCATCTCGCAATCCTAATGCCAAGCTTAAAGGAGAAAATGTCCTTACCACAAAAAGTAATCGAGGCCTCTGACCAGCCTACGAAAATAAAACCTATCTTTAAAAACTAACTCTATAAGCTTAAAAATAAGGTCCAGTTCGTTGAAGTTAGAGGTCAGGGTAACAGGTAATTCCTTACTACGGTATGCGACGTAAATTCTGTTCTGGGTTCTTATTCGCTATGGCTAAAGCGACGCGTTACGATCTCTGTTTGAAATGATCGTGTAGTTGTATTCTGTATGCCATTGGAGAACCATTAAATGATCATTTGACGATTTTATGGCTGACGACTTATGGCCGGACTCAATATCCAACGCGGCGATAGATTTGCCTACTACCAGTAAGTAGTATTATGACATATTTTGAATGGAATATCTGTCAAAAGTCTACTGAGTAAGCAAATCTATCCTTGAGTTGAATATTGAAACCGGCCCTTAGTCTAGTGGTTAAGAGATTAAGCCGCTCTTTGCGTCGAGTAGTTAGGGATTCGATTCTCACACGGGATAAATCTATAACCCACAAATCGACGGGTGCAAAGCACAAAGAGACATTTACAAAATAGTGATTTTTACTTTTTTAATCTATCTTAGATAATTAGTAAGATAAACTTTATTATATAGTGCAATTATTTTTTAATTAGGTCACTTTGCTCCGTCAAAATTGGTCAATAATATAAAAATTGGTAACTCTTTTTTTTTCTAAGCTCTCTATACTGAAAAGTTACTAGTTTGTACATAAAATTATGTACTTTGCACCCCTCGCAATTTTATTTCCGATCTGGATGTTTCTATATGCGACTTTCACGTTCGTAAACTTACCGACGCAACAGGAACAATATCTAGTGTGGACTCCGTTTTTTAAAAAAAAAACACCGTCACGCCTATATTCCCCAGAGGGGGTGGCAGAGGTGTACTGAGTACACCCACGTTTCGCCGACGATGTTAGGTCCCATGTTCAATTCCAGACTCCGGACTCGAACTGGGAATTTTTCGTTAGAAAAACTACATTTGTCCGACCTAGAATTTGAACCTCGTGATCACAAAGCGATGCGCTTTGCCACCAGTTTTAAATGTCGTAAGGTGCCGCGTTAAGTATTTAATTGGTTATAGCGAATAAGGTACGGAGACTTGCCTTGTAAGGAGATGAAAGGGAAAGCCCTTTGAATTGGAAACGTTTTGGTATTTTCGTTCGAGAAAAAATTGTTGGGGCTACGAGTGTGTTTTTTGTGCAATTTGGATTTTTACGTCTAAAGTATGTAATGTGGAAATTATGCTGAATATCCTTGAGTATCTAGGGAAGTCCAGAGATTGCGTAAGTGTGGTAATTTTCTTGGGGCTTTTCATATGGTTCGCGATAAATGATACAAGAATGTGTCAAAATTATAGGTTTAAAATTTGGTCAAATATCCGACGGAGCGCAACGGATGCGCTCGGTTCGTTCGGTCGTGACGTTTGTCGTCGCGCCGAGTGGGGCTGCGCTGTGTGGCGTCTCCCGTACATTTCAGTACGTAACAACTCCTCAAGCCGCGCCAGGCGGGGCTGCGCTGTGTGGCGTCTCCCGTACATTTCAGTACATTACAACTCCCCAAGCCGCGCCAGGCGGGGCTACGCTGTGTGGCGTCTCCCGTACATATCAGTACATTACAACTCCCCAAGCCGCGCCAGGCGGGGCTGCGCTGTGTGGCGTCTCCCGTACATTTCAGTACATTACAACTCCCCAAGCCGCGCCAGGCGGGGCTGCGCTGTGTGGCGTCTCCCGTACATTTCAGTACATTACAACTCCCCAAGCCGCGCCAGGCGGGGCTGCGCTGTGTGGCGTCTCCCGTACATTTCAGTACATTACAACTCCCCAAGCCGCGCCAGGCGGGGCTGCGCTGTGTGGCGTCTCCCGTACATATCAGTACATTACAACTCCCCAAGCCGCGCCAGGCGGGGCTGCGCTGTGTGGCGTCTCCCGTACATTTCAGTACATTACAACTCCCCAAGCCGCGCCAGGCGGGGCTGCGCTGTGTGGCGTCTCCCGTACATTACAACTCCCCAAGCCGCGCCAGGCGGGGCTGCGCTGTGTGGCGTCTCCCGTACATTTCAGTACATTACATCTCCCCAAGCCGCGCCAGGCGGGGCTGCGCTGTGTGGCGTCTCCCGTACATTTCAGTACATTACAACTCCCCAAGCCGCGCCGGAAGGGGCTGCGCTGTGTGGCGTCTCCCGTACATTTCAGTACAATACAACTCTCTAAGCCGCGCCACCGTTGCGCTCCCGTCGCGCTGCGTCGGCTATATGGCGAAACCTTAATTGCGAAACAATCAAAGTGAGACCAACATTATCGTGGGACAGTGGGGGTATGCTTTGAAAAATTCTGCTTATATTATCAGGGAAAATGGGCGTGGGGGCTATTTATGTCAAAGTATGGTCTTTGTCTTGGGTAGGGTGGGGAAGGAATTTGTCGTGCAGTGGACGTCTTTCAGCTGATGTTGATAGTGGCAAATTTTTTATTTGTCAAAGTCCATTCTAGGATCATACGAGTACTTTGAATTTGTTTTGAAACTCAGGGTTTTTTTCTTGCTAATATAATCTGTGGCTATGTGGATGTAATCTGTACCCTTATGCACATTTCGTGTTTTGTTTTTAGTTATATACTGGTTCTGGTAGATATGTGGCGTAGCCAGGAGGAGGATTATCAGCGAACCGAGTGTGCATTGGTGGAGGCAGGTAAGTTGCCTGCTGTTGGAACTTATCAAGCCACCTATAAGACTTCCAACTTGGCTTAACGACTACCACATAAAGGTGTAACTGGGACTAACGTGTTAACGTGCCTTCTAAAGCACGGGTGACGCTCGAATATGAAAATGCCACAAAAGGTCACCCATCTCAAGCCGAACGTTGCTTAATCTTGGTGCCAAGAACATCACGGTCATACAGCCATTGCGAACGCCTCAAAACAATAATAATGTGGTCAAAATCGAAATATCTACATCGTAAATCGTTGTCCCATGACGGTATTCTTTCGGTAGCATCTGAGATGCGATCAAAAAAGCATCTCGGGTGGAATTCTGGCCTGGTCCTTATATAGAGAGGTTTAGACTTACAAGGGCAAGCGATGTACGAAATCGATCGAGGATTAGCCGATTAATTGGATTGATTCGAGTGTTTTATAAGAAAAACGTCAAAGGCAAAGTGTACGGATAAATCCGAAATACAGAACTATGAGTGTGGAAAGAAAAGGGATCTATCTGTAAGGAAATAACCTATGTACTCTTCGCGTACTTGGAATCAGGCGTGAGGGATAGAGAAAGATGTCTGTTCTATATTTGTGAGGTGCTCGCAGCGCTGTGCGACGGCGGTGTTCGTTGCCATCATCAAGGTTAAGCAGCGGTTGACACGGTCGGTCTGAGATGGGTGACCGTTTGTGCCATTATCATATTCGAGCGTCTCCGTGCTTCGGAAGGCACGTTTAGTGTTGAAGAATGCGAGTTAGAAGCTTTGTAGGCGGCTTGATAAGTTCCAACAGCAGGTGGCCACAGGCCTGCCTCCACTAATCTGCAATGAGTCTGCTTGGTGGAGTATGACCTAATCTCTCTCACCTTGGTTTGTGAGAGAAGGCCTTTGCCCAGCAGTGGGCAATATAGGCTGTTATTATTATTTATTTATCAGTGTATAGGTATGCCTTAATGCTGGGGTATATTATATCGAATTCACACATTACGAGGCAGTGATTGCAAAATGGCTTCACTCACTTACAAAGTATCTCAAGTTTAGCATTGACTTGTCTGAAATAAATTCGCGTTTCCTAGTACAGTCGGGGCCTTAACGTTATTAAATATGTATAATCGCAGTTGACAAGTTTTATTTATTACTTTTGTGTTTATTTTGAGAGTTATTTTATGGTAAGAAGCTTCTATTTACAATTTATTTAACAAAGTTATGATATCCGTATTTTGCTGTAAAAAATATGTGGATATACGCTGCTTATAGCTCTGTCTCTTTTTCATGGCAAAGTGAGATTAAAATAGTTTTGCTCAAGAGGTATTTCTCGTGCTAATCCTCCAAGTCTATTGCGGAACAGGAATAAAGTGACAATTGGTTTTTCATACACTCCTGTCTCAATCTTGCAAAGCCGCAGTTTGTGACTTATTATAATTCTGATACACTTTTTTGCTTCTTCTACATTCATACATCTCTACGTGTATTTTCTTCAGTTAAGAGTACTTTGTATTTAAGCTTTAGCTAAAATACCATTTATTTAGTCATGGTGTGTTTTCTTTAGACACTTCCATGTATTCTATTCTATTAGCTATTCCTTTCGTTAGTCGTCTGTCACACCTGTCCCAAATATTTATACCAATTGAGACTGTATTGATTTGCCTGAATTTAGACTATTGCTTCCTGATATCCAGGCGATTATAGCAAAATCATTTCTTAATAAGCTACAAACAATATTTATGCCACATGTTTATATATTGGTATGGCGTGCCGTTACAAAATTTTGACACGGGAAATCTCGTTTCAAGAATTGTATTATATTGGCGTAAAACGTTGGACGTAAAAGACTCAATTTGGGCTAAAGGTTTAGTCCATTGTTTAAGAGTTTCAGCTGCACCGCCCACTGGCATGAGTAACAGGGGATTAGATCCCCGTTTCAAATTTTTGTATGACCAATAAATATTTTTTTCCGGCCTGGGTGTTTTGTATGTGTATCTCTATCTACATAATCACGCCAGATCCTTTGCGGGGTAGGCAGAGAGGACAGAGTTCCAACTGGTTTTTCCTTCAGAACTGTTTGGCTTGGTAAATATGTCGAAATAATACAGTAAGCGAATTATTAATATTGAAACCGGCCGTTGTTACATACATGAGCATTTCTTTCTTTTTTTACTTTGCTGTTTTTTGTTGCCTATCAATTGTAAATTTAATGTAATGTGAAAATCCCGATAGCCACTCGTATTCGCTCGCTTATCTCGTGTGTTATGTAGTGTAAAGTTCAACAAACTGTAATCAGTAAAGGAGCCACTGAATCGAAAAACTATTTAAAGTAGGTTCAATGACTTCTATTTGTCGTCTAGTTGACAGAAACGTGGAAATTCTTAGCAATTAATGTTATTTTCTATTTGACATGTATTTTTGCGGTGCTTTTGCTGAAGATGATCGTCGTGTCGATCTTTAAGGAGGCATTTGTCCTACAGTGGATGTCTTTCTATAAATTATAGACGTAATGCGTTATGGGACAACACACTGGGCCCTTGTGATTTGTTAGAGAAGCCCCATGGCTAGCAGTGTAACAGTGCAATGGGACCCCGCGGTGGGTTAGACCTATTCTTTCTTAACTCAGTTTGTAAAGAGAATTGTTAGGCCTAGTATCGGGGCAACACAGGGGATCTACTTGATGGGATGTAGCTTATTCTCTCTCACTTGAATTTGTGAGAAAAGGCTTATGGCACAGTAGACTAGGACTAGGTAGGAGGGACTTCTTCTTGTTTACTTCAGCTTGTAAAGAGATGGTCTGTGCCTAGCGTATACCTAGCAATGGGACAACACACTGGGTCCTTCTGATGGGGTATAACCTGTTCTCTCTCACTTCAATTTGTGAGAGGAGGCCTATGGAAAGCTGTGTGACAGTGGATTGGGTCCGCGTGGCGGGGTATAACCTATTTTTACCTCAGTTTGTAAAGAGAAGGCCTATGCTTAAAACTGGGACATCGCAATAGTTTTGCTTATGACCTACCTCCTTATCCTTTTACCTCAACTTATGCGAGAAGGCCTTCGCAAAGCCTCTAAAGAACCGTATCCACTTATGACGTACTGCACTTCAGACCTATCCTTTTTTACCTCAACTTTTGAGCAGTTTAGCAGAGAGCGAACTTGGTCTAGCTGTGTGACATAGGTGTGATCTATCTTCTTTTACTTCAACTTGTGAGAGAAGAATCATGTGCAGAAAAGGGTCACTCCATTGTCTCCATCATCATTAGCCGAATAACGTAGACTGCAGGACAAAGGCCTCCTCCAAAGATCGCCACGACGACTGGCTTTACCGAGACACTTCATGATTTTATTATAATATTTATTATAATATAATATATAATATTTGTTATAATATATAATAATAATAATATCAGCCTATAGTCTCCCACTGATGGGCAAAGGCCTTCTCTCACAAAGCGAAGTGAGGGAGATTAGGTCATACTCCACCACGCGGACCCAGTGCGGATTGGTTGAGGCAGGTTTGTGGCCACCTGCTGTTGGAACTTATCAAGCCGCCTATAAGGCTCGGCTCGGCTTAACGACTCCCACATTAAGTGGTAACCGGCACAAACGGCTTAACGTGCTTCCGAATCACAGAGCACTTCGAATATGAAAATGCCACAAACGGTCACCCATTTCAGGCCGACCGAGCCGAACGCTACTTAACCTTGGTGACCGGTAGGAACACCACGGTCGCACAACCCTACGAACGCCACCATGATTTATTAATATTAACATATAAATTATGTTTCCGACAGTACTATAAAATAAGGTTATGGATAAATTTCGTCGCGATCAGTTGACGAGAGCGCCAACTGCATCGGAAATGTCACGGCCGCGTGCGCCGGCGCATTACGAGTGTTACGTTTACCGACCGCCGCGCCATTGCAATTTATATTTTCGATATGTAAGTGTTCGTTAGGTCCATTAACCCTGAAAGCGTAGGGAGGGGTAGGTATGTTTTGAATAGGTTTTTGGGTGCCATTTTGTTATTATGCCAAACCTGTCTGTCTGTTACCGGAGTAAGCAGGGGTAGGCATACTGAGCTCTTAAATTTACGCGAATATTACATATGAAATAAAACTATTATTCGGTTTTTATCACGGTTTATTTTTAATTTTTAAGTTCCCGTCCACCTCACAACACCTCAGTCCTTCCTGTGACCATGGGTGCTGCAAAGCACTCGAAACGTCAGGCACTTAAAAATCAAAAATAAGCCACCATAAAATTCGAAATCAGTTTTATTTTAGGGGTAGGCATGTTTTCAATAGGTTTATGCCATTTTGTTGTTATGCCGAACCTGTCGTTACTTTTCGAAGTAAAGGATTTTACATGATTGAAAAAAGAAAGAAACATTGTCTGTTTTCCAAGCGGAGACGGTTCAGGTGTATTTCGTCGACCATGTTCGGTCTTAAAGCCCCAAACAGGGGGCAGGTCACCACGTAATAGGGGGCAAACGTATTGCCATTATACTGGACACAGTTCCAGCTTCGGACTACTGGTTTTCGATAGAAAAATGCTAATACTATTATGTCCGATGTAGGATGTGGACCCCTTGGTCCACATCCTACATCTCATTATCGGATCTCATTATCGTCAATCTTTTGTGCGCCACTAGACGAAACATGCAAATTTGTATGTATTTTACGATTCAAAATTTTCTTAGATTCAAGTATTATGTGGGGTTTCACAGATATACAAGGTGTAACATAATTAACGCAAGACCTGAAAGTAGTTTGTTTTAAATCGGCAACGGAAACGATTCCAACTATTGTAAAGTATGTTTTTTTTAATTATCAAAAATTGCTGTTATTCGTTCAGTCCGGTGTGTTCAACAAAATTTAATCACTATTCAAAGCAATATGGCTATTTTCAATTCATTTAATTCATTCCCATTACACACACATCAATATGCACTCAAAAGTTAATTATTTATTAAATTTCGTGGTTAATTTGGGTACAAAAGAGCTTAAAAAATTACAGAAAACTCCTAAAAATTGGAAATTTTGTATTCGTATTGAATTCGTATGCCAATAATTTAATTGGGGTGTCTGAGGTCTTGCGTTATATATATTACACCTTGTATATATGTAAATTTTACAAATACGATTCCTTCGAGGTACACCGTGCGCACAACGTCATGTTGTTATTGCTCTTTGAAAATAATGCGAAAGTTACTACCTAAAAGTCAGTAAAGTGTTTTTAAAGTGAAACCCATAAAGAAAATTATTAGTACGATAAACCTACAGTGAAAGACAAGTGTAATAAGTGTGGGATTAATCAAATTTGGACCAAATCTGGTAATAAAGTTATTCTAACTACCGCCAGTATTACACAAACTGTGTATCGCAATAAAACGCGTAAGCGCCCCGTATTCCACGGCGCTTATGATCTTTTTCTCGCCAACTTTAGTTCGCCGCAATTGCATACCGTTGGAAAGTATTACTGTGGGCCTTTTTTAGTGTGCAATTTAATTATTGGAACAATAACACATCTACGAGGGCCTTTTATAGTGTGCATTTTAAATTCAGTGCATTAAAATGCCAAAGGTCGTTCGCACCCCACCTCAGTCATCGGTGTCTGCTGAATCTGATGACTCTGAACGGACTAATGTATCCCAACGGAATAAGCGTAGACGGGAGTGCTGCTCCCCTGGCAGCAACCTCGATCAATTAAAAAATGAGATAACTCAAATGCTGCGGAATTGGAAGAGTGAACAAGATGCAACACTTTCAAAATTGGTTTCTGATATAGCTGACATGAAAATTCAATTTTTGAAAGTCCAGAAGACTAACTTGGAAATAGAGAAAAATGTTCAATTTGTTAGTGAAAAATATGATGAACTGATAAAGAAAATGGATGATATCGAAAAGGAGAGGGTTAATCTTCATGAATGCATAAATAATATAGAACAACAAGTTAACGATATCCAATACGGTCCTCGTTCTGCAAGTATCGAGCTACGAAACATTCCTGAAACCGAAAAGGAATCCCATGCAGATTTGAAAAACATACTAATGAACGTAGGAAAAGTCTTAGAGTCCAACATACAACCGTCAGAAGTGCGAGATATCTACCGAATCCATGGAAAAACGGGTGGAAGTAGAACTATTGTAGCGGAATTAACCACTGTTTACACAAAAGATGCAATAATTTCTGCAGCCAGAAATTTCAATAAAAACAAAAATAAATCGGAAAAACTACACTCCGAACACCTCGGTTATGCTGGACATCGATCACCTATTTATGTAGCTGAATATCTCCCACCAAGCGTCAAAAAACTTTTTTATCAGGCACGTGAATTCGCCAAAGAAAAGGAGTATAAGTTCTGTTGGTGTAAAGGAGGAAGAATCTTCTTACGTAAAGAAATTGGTAAACCGCACTGTTTGGTAAAATCGGAAAAATGCTTAGCTAAACTAAAGTTACAACAATGACTACATCTAGTTCTGTATTGTGATTTTGTTTCGCATAATTTATACCTATGTCGGTCTGAAAGTTACTATAGTTTTTTTATCTTTATTCTGCATGATGTATTTACTACCTATATACCTTTAAGTTACAAATGTACACATTACACAATCGCTACACTAACATTACAAATGAACGCAAATTCTAACACTCCAAACTTACAAATTCATACCCACTCGTACAACATCCCTATAATTTACAAACATTCATACATTACATTCAGATATACACAGTCTATTCATACATACATTTACACATACTCGGCTCTATCACACGGCGTAGTTGCATCCTTGTTCATAGTTAAAATTCTTTTGTATGGCTTTCGATCATCGAGTCTTCTTTTGCAACGAATAAATAGAAAAATTAAATATACTAAAAATGGCTAATTTGAACCAGTTAAATTCCGATATTGACTCGTTCAGTATCTCATCTTCATTTAGTTGTCAACCTGAAAAATGCGCCCAAATAATAGCCACAAAAAATAAGCAGTCTCTAAAGATAATACACATGAACATACGCAGCATTAATAAGAACTTTAGCAGTTTTCTAACATTTTTAGCAAGTATTAAAATAGAATATGATATCATTCTTTTGTCCGAGTGCTGGTTGAAACGAGATTACATCCTGCCAGTTCTCAATGGTTACACTATCTATTACACAAAATTAGTAAATAATCAAAACGATGGCCTTGTCCTTTATGTTAGAAATAATATCACTTGTTCAGTAAGTGAACCCGTATTCGTTGATGGAAATTGTCTAATCTGTAAACTTAGCAATAACATAGTGTTTGTGGGCATATACCGGTCACCATCGTTTAAAAGTATTGATAATTTTTTAAATAGCCTCGATAACATTCTCATTTCAATAAAAACTTTCGCAAACATAATCCTAGCGGGAGATTTAAACATCGATATTAAGTCTGGGAACCTTGATACCCGACGATCCAATGAATATCTAACTTTGGCCGCTACTCATTGCCTTCTACCCACGCATTTGTATCCTACTAGGTTAGAGAACTGTTTAGACCACATATTGTTAATAACTAACAACATAGCTACAACTATAGTAGTAGAAACTTGTGTAACAGACCATTACCCAGTGATGTTGTGCCTAAACCTTAAAAAAGCCCATCATAAGCCTAGTGCTTACACTACATCCATAAATTACACAGAAATTAGAAATGCTATTGAAAATGCGGACTTCAGGCAAGTGCTGTCAACTACAGATGCAAATTATGCATGTAATGCACTCATCAACATTCTTTCGCCACTAATTAAACTTAATACCAGAGTTTTGAAAATCCCTTCTAAATGCCGTATTCTAAAACCCTGGATTACGGAAGGTTTGTTACGTTGTATACGTAACCGTGATCTAATGCACTATAAACTTCGTAAGTCTCAGGGTAATATGATTCTTAAAACTACATACGTTCGGTATCGTAATTTTTGCAATGGACTGCTACGTAGACTCAAAGCAGCATATGAACAATCTGAATTCTCAAAGACGAAAAACAACCCCAAAGCCACTTGGGATACAATCCGTAAAATTACAAATATGCAGCATGACAAGAGAATAGCTTTGGAATTGCTCAAAATCAAAAACAACCCCGATCAATCTGTCAATTATGTAAATTCTTTCTTTGCTGGGATTGGAAGAGATTTGGCCACTAGTATGACATCTTCGGGCCGCCGCGATATTCCACCGCTAGGATTAGCGGATAGCATATCACCAGTTAACTCGTTAGTCATATTACATGTTGATGAAGCTGAAACAGAACGCATCATAATGAGTTTGAGAGAGGACTGTGCGGTGGGTTGGGATGCTATTTCCTCTAAGATATTAAAAGCGTCACGTGCTACTCTAGTTCCATTAATTACATATATTTGTAATCTTTCAATAGATAATGGCGTTTTCCCCTTAGCTCTAAAAAAGGCAGTTGTAACTCCTATACACAAGAGTGGAAACAGAGACGATGTTAATAACTATAGGCCAATATCGGTACTTCCCGCACTCTCTAAAATACTGGAAAGAGTCTTGAATAATAATTTGGTAAATTTTTTACAAAATCAAAATATTATTGCTAATAACCAATTCGGTTTCCGTGCGGGAGTATCTACTGACGATGCTTTGATAAGTCTCACTAACTGTATAGTTAAAAACATAGACAACAAGCGCAAATGCATTGGGATATTCCTCGATTTGTCAAAAGCTTTTGACACCGTCTCTGTCCCCATTCTTTTGTCGAAGCTGGAAAAAGTAGGTGTGAGGGGAATAGTTTTGGACATTTTCAAGGATTACTTAACTGGACGTATGCAATGTGTTAAAATAGGAGACTGTATTAGCGGAGAAGAGCCACTTCTGTACGGGGTACCGCAAGGCAGTATCCTGGGACCAACTCTCTTCCAGATTTATGTCAATCATCTCTGTCAATTGAAACTACCAAACTGTGAGATAATTGCATATGCTGATGATACCGCGCTAATCATTTCTGGTGCAGATTGGCCTGAAACGAAAAGATACGCTGAAAAGGGGTTAAAAGTAGTAATGGATTGGCTCTACAGAAACCTTCTTACAGTTAATCTTGAAAAAACAAAATTTATAACATTTACAAACTCATTATCTCATAACCCACCGCAAAATTTCTTTTTGAAGGCACATACCTGTCACTTTTTCCCCCCCGCAAACGATTGCTCATGTACAGTGGTAACTCGAACCGCAGAAATTAAATATCTTGGCGTTCAAATTGATCAACGACTAACTTGGCATGCGCATATACAGTCACTCGCTCCTAGATTAAGAAAACTAATTTATATATTCAAAAAATTACGCCAATCTGCAAATAAAGACACACTAAAACTCATCTATTTTGCGCTTTGTCAATCTCTCCTAACATACAGCATTGTAGCGTGGGGAGGGGCATCAAAAACTGCCTTTCTTGAGCTCGAAAGAGCCCAAAGAGCAGTCCTAAAGGTGATGACCTCGAAACCGTTTAGGTACCCAACTACTGATCTCTACCATGAGTGCCAAGTTCTCACTGTAAGGCAACTTTATATACTCTGAACAATATTAAAAAAACATAAGTCACTAATCTTTAGGCCGCAATTGATTAAAAGTAAACGCAGAAATCATCCAGTGTGTAATATGGTAAAACACAGAACGACCTCGGCGAGCCACCAATACTACGTCTTACATGCCCGACTATACAACAAAGTCCACAAAACTTTGGATATTTACTCTTTAAATTATAGGGAAGTAAAATGCAAGGTTACAAAATGGCTGAAAACTTTAAACTATAGTCATACCGAAATGCTGCTTAACAGTATTCTTTAAGCACATTTGATTATGTAAAGAATTGCACTCCTATATTAACCCACATATCACTATCAATACCACATCTACATAAACTCACATCTCACACACGTAACACAATACACACATCACACACGTAACATAACATACACACATCACACACCACCACACATAAAAAACTCAGACAAGTTAAAAAAAGGATTCCTTACCGTAACTTTAATTAGTGTTATGTAACCTGTGAAGGAACACTGACTCCCAAAACACAGGTTGTTACCTAGTTTGGAAGGCAGAGGTTACCAAAATGTATGTCATTAATTACCAGTCTGTATTTAGCCACTAGGAATCTTTGTATTGTGATCCCTTATTACTGGTACTGAATAAATTATTATTATTATTATGTGTTTACAAAAACATTGTCTCAGGAAAAACCCTGGTATTTTTTAGACCACACGGGTGTCAACCAAGTGTGATCTAAGATTTGGATAAGTTATAGGTTATGTTGGTTGTTCTGCTGTTGTGAATTGTGAGTCTGAGTCTAGCTGTAAGAATTTTCTGACAATGCGGCAAGTATTGAGTATGGCAGCTTTCTGTAACGTAAGGTATGTGTATGGTGATAGTTTAAGTAGTTGGAGACCGTTAAATAGTTGTTTGGGAATTATACCAGTAGTAGAAACAATAATGGGGACTATCGTGACTGTATTCATTTTCCAAACTCTTTTGATCTCTTCTTGTAGCTCTGTATATTTTCTTATTTTTTCGGCTATTGTTGTTTGCAGGTTATTTGTATTTGGTACAGCAATATCTATTAAATATGTGTGTTTATTTTCTTTATCTACAAATGTAATATCGGGTCTATTATTATATACAGTATGATCAGTTATTATTGTGCGATCGTAATATAATTTAACAGAATGATTCTCTAGTACTGGTGGGGGTGAATATTTATAATAAGGACTGTGTGGTTTATTAGTTAATTTATGTTTTGTGGCTAGTTTTTGATGGATAATATTAGCAAGCTGATTATGTCTGTGCATGTAGTCGTTCTGTGTGAGTGTACTGCAGGCACCCGTTATATGCTGGATCGTTTCCGGCTTCTTATTACATTTTCTACATAGGTCATTGCGGAGCGTGGGGTCTTTCAATATGTATTTTCGGTAATTTTTGGTCTTTATAACTTGGTCCTGTATAGATATAAGGAAACCTTCAGTTTCTGGAAATAGTTCTCCTAAGTCCAGCCATTTGTTGGAAGCTTCTTTATTGATGTGAGATTGATCCAGGTCATGTGGGTGTCTGCCATGTAATTCTTTCTGTCTCCATATTCTATGTCTGTTTCTATGGTGTTCTATCTTATCTATAGGCTGGACCACCTCATCACAGAGATTTAAGGGTGTGAATTGTTTATCTATTTCAACGATTGCTTTGTGTAAAAGACTATTTTCTTTCTTTCTAATGAAAAATTGTTTTAAATTTGCTATTTGACCATGGTATAGCTGCGTGATTTCTATTAAGCCTCTTCCTCCTTCAAGTCTCGGGATATTTATACGTTCTTTAGCTGACTTAGGATGATGATATCTATGTTGTGTAAGAATAGTTCTAGTCTTTGTTTCAAGGGAATTAAGTTCAGTTTTGGACCATTTAATTAAACCGAATGAATATGTTAGTACTGGTATGGCATACGCATTTATTGATTTAAACAGATTTTTACTTATTAATTGCATTTTACATAAATTATGAAGTCTATTAAAGTATTCCTCTTTTAATTTCTTTTTAATGTTAGAATGATCTATGAGTCTAGCCTGATTGTAACCCAAATATTTATATAATTCTTCATTATTCATGGCCTGTATACATTCTGTTTCGGTAATCATAAAGTCTCCTTCTATCATTTTTCCTTTCTTTATATTAAGCTTACGGCATTTGTCAAGCCCGAAATCCATTTTTATATCATGTGAAAACTTTGTAGTTATACTAAGTAAATTATCAAGATCTGTACTTCTGTTAGCGTATAATTTTAAGTCATCCATATAAAGTAAGTGAGTCAGTTGAAAAAGTGTTTGTCTGTTGTTTTTTATATTAAAACCTAGTTTAAAGTCTATTAGTTCCCGAGATAATGGATTCAAGGCTAGACAAAACCATAAAGGGCTCAGAGAATCCCCTTGAAATATACCTCTTTTTATTGCAATGTCATTCGAAGTGAAGTTTTTGCTATCCGTACGTATGTGGAGAGTAGTTCTCCAAGACGTCATTACAGTTTGAATAAAGTTAATAATGACAGGATTAATTTTATATATTTTTAATACCTGTAGTAACCACGAGTGAGGAATACTATCAAACGCTTTCTTGTAGTCTATATACGCAACAAATAAGTTTTTCCTGGATTTTTGTACTGATTTTAAAATAGCTGAATCTATCGTTAATTGCTCCTTACACCCCATATGATGGCGTCTACAACCTTTTTGCTCTTCCGCTAAAATACTAAATTGTTCAATGTGTGCATTTATCCTATTTGCTATGCATGATGTAATTATTTTATATAATGTTGGCAAACAAGTGATAGGTCTATATTGAGAAGGATCTTGTGTTTGGTTACTTTTTGGTAACATATAGGTGATTCCTTTAGTTAAAAACTCTGGTACATTACCTTTCCCTTTAATTAATTCATTAATTTGTTTAGTTAGCGTTTCATGTACGGCGTGTAGTCTTTTAATCCAAAAGTTATGTATACCATCTAACCCTGCAGCTTTCCAGTTTTTGGTTTTATTTATGATTCGTTTCAGTTCTTCTAATTTTATTTCTTCAAATTTCATCTCATCTATTGTACTTGTTCGAGTAATTTCTCTATTTATCCATTCTGCTTCTGGGTTGTGTTCTGCATTATTTGACCATATATTACTCCAAAAATGCGTCATTGCTTCTTCATCAGGTAAAGCAGTTATTGGTGTATGTTTGTCCTTTAATTGTCTGTAGAATCCTTTTTGATTATGAAAAAATAATTTATTATGCCTTTTTCGGTTTTCAGCTTTTATATATCTAGCTAACCTATGGCTTTTAACAGCTAATATTTGTTTCAATGTATCTAGATGATCATCAATTCTTCGGTTAGGATCTTCGTATGAGCTATGCTTGTTTGATTTAATTAAAATTTGTTTAATTTTGGCTGAAAGCTTTTTGGATGTATTGCCGTTTTTATGTTGTGTTAGTCTACCTATGTCTTTCCTTAGTTGTTCTATATCCTTTTCTAATCGTATTTGCCACGCAGGTTTAGTTTTTATGATTTTGTTGCATTTATTACGTATTTTTATTTTAAGGTGTGTAACAATAGTGAGGGCAGAACAATATATTAAAGTGTGTGTATCAGTTATAGTTTCTAGGTTAGTGATTTTTTTTGGTATAATTGTGTTATTGAATGAATTTATAATTTTTGTCAAAGTTCTTGAACTTCTTATTTTAGGCAGAGAAGGTCTATCAGCTGGGTTAGTACCAGTATATTTAGTAAGATATGTTTCCAAATTCTCTGTTAGAATATATTTTAAGTCTGTATCATCTAGGTGAGTTTGTGATTCCTCTAATTGTAAGTTGGTTTGTGTGATTGGTTGAGTTTGAGTGTTATATTGTGGTATGTTTTCAAATGACTGTATGTTACTTATGTCTTGGGTTAATATACCAGTATCTTCTTGCGAATTAATATAATCACAGTGTCTTGGGACATTATTACCTATAAGGGGACTGGGTATAACTTGACTAGTATTGTCAAATTTATTTGAGCTTCGGATGCTGTATTGTACCTCATCTCTAATCTGTTGGAGTGTCTCTTCTGAAAGAAATCTATTGCGTATTATGGCTCTTCTCTGGTCTGAAAGACGTTGTTCTGTAACATTTGCGTTGGGGTATTGCTGTATGAATTCTTGGTGTAACTTTTGGCGGTATTCGGTTAAATCAGTTTCAAGATTGGTAATCTGAAGATATGTGCGTATAATGAATATGTTAACATCTTTATCCCATTTCATACGCACACGTGGTTTGCCAGCTTTGGTGGTCGCAGGTCTCATTGCCGAAGCTGCCTGCGAAGCATCCGCGGCTGGTTGAGTTTGAAACTCTTGGGCTATGGTAGGATTTGAAGTGCTGGACGTGGCTTCTTCGGGTATCCCGGCGAGAGACCGTCCAGTTATGCTCTCACCACCGGTGGCTTGCATGCTGCTACGCCCAGCACCGGCTCCAGGCGTACCCCGGCGATCGCCCCCGGGCAGCGGCATTAAACGTTTCCTATTACTTCTGGTCTCCATATTGAATGGGTTGCCAGAGCCATGTTAGCCGTGCCAGTAGTTTAGTATCACGTGTCCGCCCCCCACGTGAATCAGGTGTTCGATTCGGACGTACGGCTGGACTTTAGGGGGCTTATTATTATTATTATTATTATATGGTATTGATGTCAGTCAGTTGCCGTTTTATAAACAAATTATTTTTCATGTCTTTAGGGTTTTATTGAGTTAAATTTTTGGTTTTAAGTGACTCAAGTTTTGAATGCTTTATAGCAGCCATGGTCTCGGAAAAAACTGAGGTATTCGTCGTCCATATGGAACTCCCTATTCTACCAATTAAGTTATCACTGCTATATGTATAAGATACACTAAGTTTTAAGCAAAAACCGCGGGAAAATACTATATTCTCGTGCTAGAAAATAGTCAATCATCCACCATTTAGTCTTCGCATGTCGAACAACAGCCTACAGTATCCATATATTATCCTCACAAATAATATATCGATTGCCCAAAGCATCATACAACACGATATTCAACTACTATCAAGCACAGGTGATCAAGTACCAACACCAACTTGTTGCCAAATTATGATGCGCATATACAATCAAAAATAACACTTATCTCCAACACCTAAAGGTAACTAAGACCGTAAATTGAAGTGTCAAAGTAAGTTAAAGCATATGCAGGGCGGTTCAGTAATTATGGAAGAACACATGCCTTCCAGCACGTGCCATCCAGAACAGGTAGTCGATATAAACCGGACTATAATTAGAAAAAAAAATGTCATGCGCCAGTTTCTTGCAGATGTATTTCAGGTACTTGTTTGGGTAGTTAAGAAATATTCACGGCATGTATAGGACTGCAAAATACAGGTTAATAAAATATTGGTTCAGAACAGTCGCGTAAAAAGACAAAGGGAAAGGACATTGTCGAAAATTGCCCCAGAACCAACAAACATTTGACTCATGCCATCATTATTTATCTATTTTATTAAAATAATGCCAAATATCCGTACCTAACGGACAATTTGCAATCTACAACGAATATTTCAAAGTTTTGTAAGTACTTATATCGAAGACGACGACATCTTTACTGAATGTCAACACACAATATAACCTTATAAGTATTAATAGCTACTGAATTATAACCTCAAAATCTAATACTTTTTGTGCAATATTGCGATTCCCCCGCTTGTCCGTGTAATAATAAATGCCTTAAGAGAATTTATGGGTGATTTGAGCAAGGAAAACATGCTAAGGTGGAAACTAACTGACAGCACGAATCTGGAGTGTTTGTGTGGTGCAACCCAAACAATGTCTCACCTTGTATCGTGTCCTGCGTGCCCTAACCTGTTGCAATCCTGTACGCAGGAAGACTTGATGTCTGCTTCCAAAAATGCAGTTAGTGTGGCTACTTTCTGGGCCGCATCCATATAATTTTTATCACGTTTGCCGTCGAAACGCTAAGAAGAAGATCTAATTTGCGTTTAATGAGTGGGTATTGCCAATAATCGAGAGTGCACGAGGTTCAATAATCACTAAATATTATAAAACAATGTCCCCCCGGCTTGTCTGTATGTCTGTCTGTCTGAACGCGATAAACTCAATAACTACCAAACGGATTTACATACGGTTTTCATCAATGGTCAGAGTGATTTAAGAGGAAGGTTTGCGTATAATACACCAAGACTATCTTACCATGACCAAATATACCAAGTCTTATTTATCTGAAGGACAGGTCAAGAGTCTTCGTAACCGGCGAGCGTGTATGAGACAAACTATGAGAGTGGAGGAACCCAAGTTCATTTTTTACATACCTCGTAAAAAACGAACCTGTTGGAACTTTGTACTCTCTGTCTACCCCGCATGGGATCTAGCGTGATGATATAGAATATTATAAATTCGAAAGTAACTATCTGTCTGTTACCATTTCACGCCGAAACCGCAGAACATATTTTGATAAAATTCGGTAAGGAAATAACTTTTATTAAGGGAAAGCTAACTTTAATCTCAAAAAAAACTTAAGGGTTTGAAATATATGTCTCAAAATAACGCGTACGAAGTTGCGGGTACAGCTATTTACATATCCGAAAGAATGAAGTTGTCTTTTCCATACATTTCTGTCCTGCCCATTCACTAGTTTATCACATACAGTTGCCACAGTCTAAAATACACAGTGTACAAATGATGTTCTTAAAAATCTACAATGCGACAAGTGAAATGTCACTTTATGACAATCGCAGAGTTGCTGTTTGCTATGAAATGTATTCAAGTTCTTTTTAATGTCCAAGTTAAAATTTTCACGGTTACTAAAACCGTGCAAATTTTACTAAATGGTAAAACTAATTTGACACCAACGCCTCTCTGTCAATGTTATCCACAAGCCAAAAGATCCTTGTCGGACTATACGCATGTCGAATGCATGCATGAAGGCGCGTGATGCTTTGTTTAGAATCATACATACAAACGTATTCGCGTTATGCCACCCCCGCTTAGGTTATATAGGCGTGACGGTGTTTATAAATACGTATTATCGGTATTGCACAATAACTGTTACATACAATACCAGTACGGTGGAAGGGCATGGCTGCAGTAGTTGCCGGCGTAGCACCAGTGGCGGCCATTGGCAAACGCGGTCTAAAATAAATCACCAAATCAAACCGGCGGCAGCAAAAGGCCGCTAAAGGCCAGCATGGCATGGCTGACATGATGTTTAGAAGCTATTAAACCGTCGTGAGAACAAACGTAGACTGCTTATTGCAGCTTATAAAATGTTATCATACTCTACTTAATAATTTCTCGTGCAATACAAAATTTGTTCTAAATCTTGTTGTTTTACGCATATTAAACGTCATTGAAACCATCTGGCTTTTAAGGAAACTGTCGTATGAAAACGTATGCACATTAAAGCAACAGCTTGTCCTACTAGTTGGTCACTATATTTCACTTTTTTATGTTTATGGTATCGCGACGACGCATATTATGCCAATGTCAAGTATTACGCATATTCATTTCTAAATTTGTGGAACTCCCCGATGTACTTGATGACAAAGATGATTATAAGTGAAGTGCCCCGCCCTGAATAGTAAAGCAATGGGTACTTTACATACCAATTGCGACGGCCGTTTGAAGGGAAATCGAAAAGGCACGGTTTATCACTTTCTTACAAATATTACCTTCGCTCGTGCATATATAAGAATACATAATGGTTAATATTCCACCAACATTACACATTGTAATTCGAATAACACGAGTTTTGGAAATTAAAACAAATTGACGACATCACTTTTCGATTTACCGCCAAAACCTCCTGTATTTCACTTATCTGTGGTATAATTTTACCACCTGTTACGTGTTATATAAATTTGTAATTTCAAAATCGAATTGCTATTGCTATTAGATATTGTAATATAGTTACAAGCTGGTTTTATTGACAACTTCTTATTTATGCGTTCCTTGTCCTTGTTCGTACTATATTGTAGCAAAAGGGAAGCGGCGCTATGGCACGGCGTTTAGGTTATTTTTACATATTATTCTATTTATAATATTAATTAGAGCGAGGTTAATTGCTAAAGTTTATTTTTGTGTTAATATTATGCGCCTTGGTGTCGTTATAATTGCAATTAAGCATGTAATACACAAGAAAACCATTAGATTATTTTCACATGAGTATAAGCTTAGACTACATACAAGCTCTTTGATTTCTTTGACTTACTTCAAACATCCTTGTATAGTCGTTGCATGAGTTTGTTTTAATTCTATGTAACTTCGTCGTCCCTATGGACACAATTAATTAATCATGTAATACACAGAAAAATGATTAAATTATTTCAATATAATTTTAGACAACTAAATGTAATATTAAATCTATACTAATATTATAAAAAGAAATGGTTTTTATTTGTTTATAATTGATCAAACTACTAAGCCGATTTAAATAATTCTTTCACCATTAGACAGTTTCATGATCCAGAAGTAACATTGATCCGGTAGGTGGCGCCGTTGTTGACCGGGTGCAAATCCGCGGAAAACTGCTTGTATTACATACAATATACGTACAAGATCTATGATTTCTTTACTCCGCGCCATCCTAGTATTGTCGTTAACCAATCTTCATACCTACATACCTTACCATAATTCACCACTCATAAAAATGGTAACCCCAATTAATGTAATGGCAATTACTGTTGACATGAGAAAATTGTTATCTATTTTCCTAATAGCACATGTAATTGACTAACACACAAACTCCTGCCAACGTATGTTGTCCTGGTACTTTTGAGTTCCGTTAATACGTTTTAATCTGTTCTAAATTCTTGGATTAGTTTAATAGTGGTTTGATGTAGGTGTTGTATTATTAATTCGGATAAGGTTGAATATAAAAAAGATATAACTATAGTTAACTCTATTCAATGATAAGGAAGTCCTAGATAAGTTGAATGACGTATCGGGATATTAGTGAGTTTAAATGCGCAGTATGTAAGTTTAGTAAGTAAATAGTCCACTTATCATTATTTATACTACGACTATTATTACATTAATTAAAGACGCCAGTCGCGTCTATTCTATGAAAGAACCTGTAAATTTTCAAAACTACTGCACGGTTTTTCAATCAGATTTCGCCAATAGACGTATAAGTTTGAGACTTACCTAATAATTATATAGAATCATAAATTATATATCGGCGAGCGTGTATGAGGGTGGAGGAAACCAGAAAAGTTTATAAGGAAAAATATCTGTTGGAACTCTGCACTCCCTGCCTACTCTGCAAGGGATTTGGTGTGATGATAAAGATAGATAGATAAACTATATATCTTAATTGCCCTTATTAATGACAGTTTAAGTATATGACTGATTCCAACTCAAATAATTTATTTTGTATAAGCCCTGCGGGGGCGCTTAAAAATAGTTAATTTACATTTTTTTAATCTAATATAACTACTAATCTACCATAGGATCAGAACGCGGCCTCCACTGAGAAGATCTGGCAAATAAACTCAGTGGTCTTGTCTTTTTTATTTACTTCCCTTTCTCTATTTCCTTTCTTTTTTTATTCAATCATATTGTTTGGATACAATGTTTAGATTTCAATTAAATAGTTTACGATCTAGCTCCAGATGCCTTACGGTCGAGATATGAATCTAATGATCTAATCTAATCTGTAAAGAGTGTTTAAAGGATTCCAGATGGACCAGTCCCCACAAGCAGCGCCTATTCACGTGTATGACTGCTGGAACAGCCATCACCCGCGCCAGACAGCCACCGCAAGCAAAGACATAATAGTGAGCATGAGATAGTGGTATGAATGTGTTCTGCAAATCGCCAAATTGGTTGAATTATGATGATGATGCCACCAGGGACTTAACCCTTCTCTTGCTATTTTAAATAAAATGTAGTTCATTGACATTAAAGTTGTTGATTTTTGACAGATTTAGTACTCCCATAACTTTACCTATAACTAAATGGTGTCACTATGGGTTTCCATATACATAACACTTGTAAAAATTGTTGTTACGGTAATCTAGTAAATAATGACAATGTAATTGTTTGTTTATTCGGTACTCCTTTATTATTTTTACGGTTTTTTATACACCTTAAATGTAATATCGTAATCGTTAATAATACTATTGTAATAGAGAATAGATATTGCAGTTTGTAATAATGACTAATTACGTTAAAATAGCAGAGTTGAGGCCCAGTGCAAAGTCGGAGGGCTTCGTTACTTAGTTATAAATGGCAAGAGGGCAATGAGTTATGTATACGAAAATATTTTGGTATAACGGTATTTGGTATAAACATAACGGTATTTGGAGCTTTGTATCATGTGTCTACTCTGCGAAGATCCCTTAGGCCCTTATTCGCTATGGCCAAACGCAGCGCGTTACGATAAAATCGTGATATGATAGTGTAGTAAAATTCTTTATGCCACTGGAGCACCATGAAACGATAATTTCATAAAGTTACCATAACGAAACGCGTTACGTGTATATTGGTTATAGCGAATAAAGACTAGCATGACGATATAAAAGTTTATCTTAAAGTTTGTCTTCATAAGTCAGCATTGTCTGATCATTAATTGAGATAAAAAATATTTTTGTACTTTATAATAACATAGGAAATATTTTCATATTGCTTTACATACCTACTTGTTAAATATTGCCCGCTTATATATAAAAAAACCGGTGAAGAGTGAGTATTATGAAAGGCTTTGGGTTTGTTCGCGGGTTTGATCTCCGCACCTCACAAATCTAAGTGCGACCCACAAAAAATTCTTTCGGTCTGGGTGTATGTGCATGTGAATTTCGTGTTCAGAAACGCACCCACGACAGGAATAAAACCTAGTGGGGCTGCGATTAAAAACAAAAACAAAAATAGATAGGTCTATCTATCTACCGATCGTTTTTTCCTTACATACCTCTCTGGCTCCCTCCACCTCTCATAGTTCTTCTCGTACACGCTCGCCGGTTACGGAGAAAATAGATATGTACGTTTTTATATATAAAATTCCGGTGTGCGTGGGTTCGTAATTTTTGTCCTACTCAAGGGCTCTACTTATGGAATCACCTAGATGGTTTTTAGCTAGGTATATTTGGTACTGGTGGCGGTTCTGATGTTAACTGGGCGTAAATCCGCGGGGAACTGCTAGCGATACTACATAAGTGCTCGTAGAACAGCTCGATGGATTGATCATTTTCCAATAATAGTCTGTACCATCTGACACAGTTCTATGTACACACATTTTGCGGAAGATGTTAACCGTTTGCCTTTATACCGGGAACAGACTTAGAACTGCTACTCTTCGATAAAAAATTCAATAAATACCTTATTTTTGCATCGATGCTCCCTAGCTTCGAACGGAATCCGTTTAAAAACCCTAGGGTGATCGATTTCAGCACTTGAGAGGGGCTCCGGGATCTCCGCGTATGGAATGTACCGGCGGGCCCGCCATCGGGGGGAGACTTGATAACACGCCCCCCCTGCACCGACCCGGTGCTCACGGCGACGTGAGCTACACCACGCCGCCTCATCTTCGATGTTGCTCGTGAAGGACGTTCAGGGCCCCTGCCCCTTACGTCCGCGATACCAAAGGCCTCCCCTGCTGATGTCAACATCAGCAGGGGAGGCCTGGGATCCTGGGCCTGGGACCGAGGTCCTGGGATTCGAATCCTAGCATCAATGCTAGGATTCGAATCCCAGGACCTCGGTATCGATAACCTCACTATGTACCATTAGGCCAGCGCGGCAGTCTAGAAGAAGGCAACCAAAGAAGAAATCCATTTAACACCGACGAAGCAGTTTGATACAAGAATTTGCTGTGCGACTTAAGTTCTTAACCACTGAATCAAGCTGTCTGTCAAATAACAACGCCTTTATATAACAACGCGTTTTTCTTAATATGGTACCCTAAAAATTAATTGACATCTTATTAAAACATGAAGCAAAATGTAAATAAGCGCATTAGTTAGGCATGTTGCAGCTTTTGCGTTTCTGGTGCAATGTCTAGATGGTATCTAGACGGCTCGTCTGTTATGTACTGATACACCTTGGCCGGCGCTGTTGTCCTGGTATTCATTTATAATAAATGGTGATGTTGAGTTTAACTTTTGATGTTAATTTGGATTAATTATGCTAACGATATGTGGGATGGGTGAAATTAATAGTAAATTGTCACTAATGAATCCCATCAAATATACGGACATGAAACAAACAAGATGACACCCAGATAAACTTTAACTCTGTGTTCTTCTGTTTAGCATGCCTGACTTCCTATCGATGTAAGTAAAACCGCCATTATAGAACTTCAATGAAAATGGGTATGCCAACCAAGTCCGTATATTATTTTATTCGTCATTGATTGTAACTGTTGTTAAAAGTTAGTTAAAAAAATAATAGGTGATATTTATAACTATATTTATTAACAAGAGTCATTAAATGGTTTACATCTAAGAAGACAAAGTCCCACTATAACTGATCGATTTTGACGGACGATTTAGCGCAGTGGTTAAGAGCTTGAGCTGCTCCGCCCACGGTGTCGAATAGTCGCGGGTTCGATTCCCGCACGGGACAAATCTTTGTGTGATCCACAATTATTTGTTCCGGTCTGGGTATTTGTTTGTGAATTTTCATGTTTGTAAACGCACCACGACACAGAAATAAATCCTAGTGTGGGGCTAAAAAGAAAAAAAAAGAAAAGAAAGATTTATAACATTAATAAAGAAAATTCCAGCCCGCTGACTGTCTTTCCGGATCTTCTCAGTCAATGCTGCCTTCTTTCTGATGGCGTAGTAGATATAAGAAATGTTATCACTTTGCCGTCTGTAAGTGATCTTAGATCTATACTAATAAACGCTTTTAGACATACAAGGCTCACTGTAGCTTTATACTACAAAAATACCAATAAAAATAGTTTTATATATTTTTATGTCACGTTTTGTGCGTATGTTGTTTTTTATAGCTACATAAGAACATCATCTGCTATGATCGTATCGTTTATCATCGCGTTTCTAAACGCATCCTGCACAGATAAACATCTTTTAGTCTGTTCGCGCTAAAATTAAAAAAAGATATATCGGATGTAACCGTTAAAAATGATTTATTGAATGCAAAGATTTTATTGAATCTTTTTTCACGTATTAGTCTTTTTTAATTTTTAATATTATGTTCGGAAATAAAATATATATTTGGAGTTTTGGCGGGAAGTCGAAGAGTGGAGTTGTCAATTTGTTTTAATTTCCAAAACTTGTGTTATTTCGACTAATAATGTGTAATGTTGGTGGAATATTAACCATTATATGTTCTTATATGTGCATGAGTGAAGGTAATTGTAACAAACTGATAAAACGTGCCTTTTCGACTTCCCTCAAAACGGCCGTCGAAATTGGTATGTAAAGTATCCACCGCTTTACTGACTAGGGTAGGGTACTTCATTAATTTCATTATCATCGTTATCATCAAGTTCATCGGGGAGTCGAATTAATTTAAACAAACACGATTACATATCTCACTGGACACTGGCAAAATACACTTAAAATTAGTGTGAAGCCATAACTTAAAGAAGAAGAAAATATATTTTTTTAATACCTAAAGTTTTAGTGTCATATTTACTGTAAGTGTGTATTACGTAGAATATTTGTGTTATACGCACGATGTCTAGAGTTCCATTTTTGGCTTCTCTTAGTCGTAATGATTATCATTTGCGAACGGTGTAGAACCTACATTTTTGAGCTTACTATAAACGTGTTCAGGACAAAGCCCAGACCAATTTCAAGACGCCATCTTGACACACCTGTCACATAGAGACCAAAAATATCAAAGTATATCGTGCCTGCCGTTAATCTAGTAGCTTATAGTGCAGATTCGAATTAGATTCTAATCCTAATTCTCAATAGCCGTCTGAGTGTATGGCCAATGTGGTCACAATAGGCTAGCCTCCTATTATGTTGGACCCTACTGCCGCCATCAATATTTGGGTGTACACGACTGCCGCAGTGGCGTGCGTTTCATAAAGGATATTATTCAGTGCTTGCCTGCTTGAGTATTATGCACTTTAGACGCTCTTCACGGATAACATTAGATTCATATCTCGATCGTAATGCATCATACTGGAGCTAGGTCATAAACTATTTAATTGTAACCTAAATATTGTATCCACACGATATGATTAAAAAAAAGGAAAGAAAGAGAAGTAAATAAAAAAGACAAGTTCGCTGAGTTTCTTCGCCGGATCTTCTCAGTGGAGGCCGCGTTCCGATCCGGTGGTAGATTAGTAGTTTAATAGATTTGAAAAAAAATGGCAATTGACTATTTGTAAGCCCCCGCAGGGCTTATACAAAATAAATTATTTGAGTTTGAGTTTGAATGCAGGTTTACGTTATTTATCATTATTAAAGTATCATCTTAGCCTATACTTGTCCACTGCTGAACATAGGCCTCCCCAATCGTTTTCCAGCGTAACCGGTCCGATGCCACCTGCATCGAACGACTTCCTGCGATTTTCACAATATCGTCAGTCCATCTGGCAGGCGGTCGTCTTACGCTGCGCTTGCCAATACGTGATCTCCACTCTAGAAACTTTCTGCCCCAACGTCCGTCCGATCTTCGTGCTATACGGCCCATCACTTCAGCTTGCTAATCCTGAGGGCTATGCCGGGACCTTGGTTTTTCCTCATTCCTGATTCGATCACGTAGAGAAACGCCGAGCATTTTTTTCGAGCTTTCCATAGCTCGCTGAGCAACTCAGAACTTTTTTTTGAGACCTTTTGTAGGAGATTAAAGTATGATGAAAGATATTATCTTATTTATATTTAAATGTAATGTAATTGAATTCTATGCGGTAGGCACTGCTTATTTTCCCATATGCAATGCACGTCACTGCTGCCTCTTAGCTTGGGAAGTATAGACGTTACGGTGTATTCCTAAGTACTCCTTAGGGAAATACAGGCGTGAGAGTTATGTTACATAACTGCCGTCGACGGAGGAAGCAAATCTTATCAGAGTACAAGATGCGTTTCTCACGCGCCCCTTGCTAGTGCGGCGCGGGCGGCGCGGGCGCAACACACGTGATAATCTATGGCAAAAACACCGCGACGGTGCACGGAAATATTATGATTATGAAACGGCTTTGGGGTTCAGTGATATGCATATTACATTAAGGGCCTCTTTCACCTTCTCCGAGTAGTGCTGGTTAGTTACTTCTCGATTATCATTACTTGACAATTAAAACTGGCTAGTTTAACTATTGGATAGGGTTAAACAGACATGGTGAAATTTGTGCATGGTTTTACTTATAGTAATAGATTATTTCCACAAGACAGCACTGAGTGGACTTCTGACAAACATCAAGAGCTTGTGAAACATGCGCACACACGAAGTCACTGCAGACGTCATGGCTCGTCTGTCGAGACTTCCAGAGTCACTGACGTCACGAGACGTCACTGCGCCACGCTAGCAGATCTTAGTGCAACAAGTGTAGATTGTAATGCATGGGCAGCAGCAGCCTCCGCAGCAACCACCACCACAACACCGTCCGCACACATGACTATTTAGATGAAGAGTACAGTAAGCCGAAAAAATCGAGGATGCGTATCTAAAGGATGCGGAAAAACCACTTGTTTTATCAAGTTTTTTTAGAAGCTTTTGGTTATTTTTACTTCTTTTTGTGTGTATCACTCAAACGATTTTATTGTACTTGCAACTTTAGCTGTCAATTAGGGTTCTTCAGACTTTACATAAGGGTGGTAAAATAGGCTCTAAGATCAAAGAGCTGGTGTGATAATATAGATAGATAAAAGATCGAAGAGTGATTTTTTTTTTTTCCGCATCCTCTTCTATTAGGCTGATCGAATGTCATAGTTACATAATTAAAAAAACAGTAGAATAATAAGCAGTGAAACATAAGTAGTGATAGCCTAGTGGTTAGACCGTTGAACTGCAAAGTCAGAGGTCTCGGGTTCAAACCCAGGCACACACCGCTGTCTTTTCAAAAGCATGTGCGTATTAAAATTAACGATCACTTGCTTTAACGGTTAAGGAAAACAACGTGCAGTTTTCCTGCATGCCTAAGAGTTTCTTGAAGGGGTGTGAAGTTCGCTAATCCGCACTGGGCTGTCGAGGTGGACTATGGCCTAAGCGCTCTCAGTTTGAGAGGAGGCCCGTGCCCAATGGTGGAACAATTTCTTAACAGGGCTAATATTATTATTTTATTATAGTAGAATAGCTTTACAGTGACATTCTGGTATGTAGACACTACCCCTACAGGCCCGTCTGAAGTCTGCAATTGTGGCTAGTGTCATGGCAATATACTAGTGCCTATTGAATTGGGACCTAACATCATTGACGATATGTGGGTGTACAAAGTAAACCTCAGCTACCCCTGCTTGGAGAGTATAGACGAGACGACTTTTGATTTTTTTATTTTTACTGATTTTTATTAAATAAGGTCCTGGGTTCAAATCCTAGGTCGGACAAATGCAGTTTTTCTAACGAAAAATTCCCAGTATGAGTCCGGAGCCTGGAATTGTGTCCGATATATAGCAATAGGTTCGCCCCCTATTACATGGGATCTAACATCGTCGGAGAAACGTGGGTGTACTCAGTACACCTCTGCCACCCCCTCTGGGAAATATAGGCGTCACGGTGGTTTTTCTTTTTTTTATATAAATTTGTTATTATAGCGCTAAGATGACCTGTGTTGAGCGAGCTTCTCCCAACTTTTGGGGTTAATAGCACAGGAGTTAAGATGGCTTTTGAGCAAATCCTTGATCGTAAATCGTAAATGCTGGTCACTATGCTTCCGTTTGCCTTCTGCTAACTCAGATTAAGCACAGCTTTAGGTAATCGGTGGTCTTTCATACGAAAACATGCCCACACCGTCTGAGTTGTCACTGCATAAGTAACGCCTCCATACCCAACATTCCGGAACATTGCAGAATTACGTAGGGACTTATCATGCTAATCAACGCGTTTTAAACACAATATCTTAAAACAAGAATAACTAGGTACAGAACCAACTTGCTTCACAGGTACAACTTATGTCATATTTTTTTGACCGCCAAATGAGTTTTGAAACCAAATGGGGCGACCACATTTCACACCCGGAAACGTATCGAGACTTTTTGCGTTAAATTTAAGTGCTACTCGGTACCTTTTAGTTCTAATTTCCGAGCAATAGAGTCTAAAATCGCATTAAAAATATTTTAAAAATTCATGTTTGCGTCTGGCTGAAACCGCAATATGTTATGACAACGAAAAAAAATAGTGAGGCGGTATTTAAATGAATGCGTTCGTAAATTGATTGTGAGCGAATAAATTTTTAAACATTTATTCATATTTCAATTAAAATAAAATAAAGGCAGTTGGTAGGTAGCTAGGTATTAACTTCGTTAAATTTATTGATAAGAATGGTAGGTCTGATAGGTTACGATGACAGAAACTTTTAAAAGGTATATTTAAAAAAACACCGTCTCGCCTATATTCCCCAAGCGGGGGTGGCAGAGGTGTACTGAGTACACCCACGTTTCGCCGACGATGTTAGGTCCCATGTAATAGGGGGCGAGCCTATTACCATATACCGGGCACAATTCCAGACTCCGGACTCGTACTCTGGGAAGTTTTCGTTAGAAAAACTACACTTGTCCGACCTAGGATTTGAAGCCTGGACCCCGTGATCACAAAGCGATGCGCTTGCCACTAGACCAACGAGGCAGGGAAAAGATATATTTGATAGGATTTTTCAAAATACAGGAAAAGTCGAATACTTTCTAGACTAGAATTTCCTATTCCATAACATGCAATCATGAATATGCAAAAATCATCAGTGTATCTCTTTCAGAGCTAATTATATTATAAAAATATTAGTTATGAATCATAACAGATGTTATGATGAAGATGTTATGGCAGGACAAGAAAATGGCGTAAAAAAGGAGATCTATGGCAGTGATGTCACACTTCAAAGTTTATAGACGACGAATGAATTAAATAGAGAAGTCATATGTCGTTATTGACATTCTGCAATTTCGGAAAGTACTAGACATCTTTAATTAGTGATAAACTTACCTAAACTAATACACTAGCATGCACACATACACACAATCGCTTACACACACAAACACAACCATACCCACGCGTCCATACATTATATATTTATACATCTAGTCCCCTTTTGGGTATCTATTTATATTCAAAAATTCACTTTTTCATGCACACACAGTTCCACTCTTCTGGTCTATATTATTTTTAAGCCGTGTATTAGAACTATTATCTGGTTGTCCAAGATACAGGCTTTGCCTAGTTTAGGATCGTCTAGCAATTATGTGGTATAAATGTTTTCTTAAGATTTTAAGGTTTATAATTTACTGTAACTACTATTGCCTCGTTGGTCTAGTGGCAAAGCTTGGTGATCACGAGGTCCTGGTTTCAAATCCTAGGTCGGAGAAATGAAGATTTTCTAAAGAAAACTTCCCAGTATGAATCTGCAGTCTTGTGCCTGGTATATGGCTAAAGGCTCGCCCCCTATTACAAGGGACCTAATATCATCGGCTAAAAGTGGGTATACTTAGTACACCTACCCTCGCATGGGGAATATAGGCGTGATAGTGTTATTTTTTTTAGAGTACTGTAACTACTCTGCTAACTAAATAAATTATTATATAGTCATATTTAATTTATCTTAGGTATCTTGAGTTACATTAACCTAACATTAGCCCTGATAAGAAACTGTCCCACCGTTGGGCACGGGCATCCTCAATCTGAGAGAGATTTAGACCCAAGTGTAGGTTTAGGCCATAGTCCACCACGCTGGCCCAGTGCAGGTTGGCGAACTTCACACACCTTCGAGAAACTCTTAGGCATGCAGGTTTCCTCACGATGTTTTCCTTCACCGGTAAAGCAAGTTGAGTGAGTGAGTTTCTTGAGTTACTTTGCATTATTTTATTTATTGAGTGAAAACAAGAGTTAGGTTAAAAGGACAGCGTCGAAAATGGCCCCAAAACCAACAAACATGTGACCTATATTCATATAGGAAATTCAAAACTATTTTTCGGATTTTATCGCGGTTTATTTTCGGTTTTTAAGTTCCCGACGTTCCCGTAACACCGTCGCTCAAAGAAGTCTGCAGTCTGTGAACATGTCCTTGACCGCACCCGCCATAACATCAGATTTGATAGACCAGAAATCCTCGTGAAAGAACACCGATTCCTACCAAGGATGGTTCGCGAGGCTATTGAAATTAAAAAAACATCCTAATTTCAATAGAGAAGATGGCTGGGTGCTTCCATCGTCTTGGGATCCGGTAATTAATATAATCAAATCCAAAACCAAGCATAACACTGCAAGACCTCAAGACACCGTGTGCTCATTCTGCGTAGATCGGACCAACAAAAATAATTAAGAAGTTTGAGGGTACCCCGGAACAACTATGCCTTTTGGACGTCTAACACCTCAGTCCCTCCCGTGACCATGGGTGCTGCAAAGCACTCGAAACGTCGGGAACTAAAAACCAAAAATAAACCGCGATAAAATCCGAAAAATAGTTTTATTTCATGTGTAATATTCGCGTAAATCTAAGAACTCAGTATGTGACCTATACCTTAATTATTTATCTGTTTTATTGTAATAGTTGCAAACGTCCATATCTAACGGACAATTTGTAATCCAAAACTAATATTTCAAAGTACTGTAAGTACTGGACTGACGATTTAGCGCAGTGGTTAATAGCTTAACCCGCTCCGATCATTATGTCTAATAGTCGCGGGTTCGATTCCCGCACGGGACAAATCTTTGTGTGATCCACAATTATTTGTTCCGGTCTGGGTATTTGTGTATGTGAATTTTTATGTTTGTAAACGCACCCACGACACAGGAATTAATTCTAGTGTGAGGCTACGTTTTAAAAAAAAAAAAAATTTAAATCAACGTCGCCAACGTCTTTTCCGAATGCCAACGTTGTTATGGAATTAGGAGATGTCAATCCTATCAATCGGTTATATACAATCGATTAGATTTAATAATGATCGATTTGATTATCGTGTATTTTTATATAATGATTTTACAAATGTATTATTGGCTACTAAATTATAACCTCAAAATCTATTTTTTTTAGCAATAATGCAAATCCTCCGATTGTCGGTTTAATAATAAATGCATGAAGATAATTTGCAGGTAACTTGAAATCATACACGCATTTTCATTGCTGTTGGTTCTGGGGCAAATCATGTATGGCCGCAGGACGATGTCCTTTATTGTGAATACAATTAAATTAAAGGCGCTCGTAGCGCTGTGCGACCGCGGTATTCTTACCGATTACCAAGGTTATGCAGCGTTCGACTCGGTTGGCCCGAGATGGGTGACCGTTGGTGGTATTTTCATATTCGAGCGTCTCCGTGCTTCGGAAGGCACGTTAAGCCGTTGGTCCCGGCTACCACTTAATGTGGTAGTCGTTAAACCGAGTTGGAAGCCTTAAAGGCGGCTTGATAAGTCCCAACAGCAGGTGGCCACAAATCTGCCTCCACCAATTTGCACTGGGTCCGCGTGGTGGAGTATGACCTAATCTCTCTCACCTCGATTTGCGAGAGAAGGCCTTTGCCCAGCAATGGTTAAGTATAGGCTGATATTATTAATTAAATTAATGTATTTCGGATTATATCGCGATTAATTTTTGGTTCTTACGTTCCCTTCGCAAAGTTTCGAGTGCACTATAGCACCCATAGTCACGGGAGAGACTGAGGAGTCTGCCGTCCTAAAGTCATTGTTATCCTGGAATACCTTTTTAAACCAAAAACGTAGCCCCACACTAGGATTTATACCTGTGTCGTGGGTGCGTTTACAAACTGGAAATTTCACATACACAAATACTCAGAGCGGAACAAATAATTGTGGATGACACAACGATTCGTCCCGTGCGGGAATTGAACTGGCGACTATTAGACATAGTGGGTGCAGCAGCTTAGAATCTTAACAACTGCGCTAAATCGTTTGTCAAACCTTAGGGGAATTAATTTATTTACAATTGCTTGATCCTAAAATTAAAAAAATAAATATTGAATATTGCCCAACACTGGAATACCCATAGTGAGATTTATTAAATCGTAAATGGTATCAATATTTGAAGTATAGCAAAAAGCACTAATGAATAGTCAAAAAGAAAAAAATATTGATTACTTAAGACTCTACCACCCGTTGGGAAATTCATTCCTGTGGAGAAGAAGGGCAAGAAACTCCACGGTTACTCTTTTTTAAAATGAGAAAGTTTTACAATTCTTTTCGTACAGTGTAGAACGAGCTAAGTAGATGTACTTATAGATTAAACATAAGTGTATAATTGATATACCTACATACTGAGACGTCTGTCGTTTTGATCTTATGGCATATGATGCGGTTGATTCTAAGGGTTTGGGCTTGAAACCTCGTTCGGTTAAAGTGTAGCTTTTTAACGAGGTAAGTTTGGGGACTGGATTCATGCCTGATAAAATGGCAAAAGACTCTACCTCTGTTACATTTGACCTGACACAGTAGGCGATATGTACACCTCCGTCAGGTCCGCTTCAGAATATAGACTAGACCGTGTTCATTTTCATGTTGTGCCTACATATTTTTATTCTGTTTAAGGGCCTACCGCTAGCGACCACTTATCGACCGGGAGTGACAGTGATGCCATTACTTTACAAAAGAATAAAAAGGGACGAATATATTGAGCGCACGTCCGGAAATAAATATCGTATGTGCAAAAAACGACTCTATGAAATAAAAAACTGCTTTACAAGAACTTTGCTAGAATTATTTGCTGTTTTTAAGTAAATTCTATTGATTAGTTCTTAAGTATTTCGCGTTGGAATCAGAAAATGTTAAGCAATAGAGATAGCTTTAGATTTTTTTCTATCTAAAAAATAGATTAACGTGGATTCCTTTTACTAGATTCTTAAATATACAGTTAAAAAACATATTTTGAAATATTAAGTCTCTAATTCATATACTTTTTCAAGTACATGGAGTACAAAAATACGTTTTTCGCTAGCCCTTTAATGTTTTTGTTTGTTTTTTTCTAGAATAATTTTGTAGTGATGGTAAAGTTATGAGCCCCTATTCGTTAGCAATGTTCGTTAGTCGATGTAATACGTTAAAATTACTATTGTTTGGTATTCGATAACATTGCAAAACGCACTACAATGAAATAACGTGACCATGTTATCAAGAGTTTCAATAACATTTTGTTCTAACACTCGCTGTAACGTTTGTTGATATTTTACGTTTGAGGTGACACAAACTTTACATACTATTGTTTCTTCGACGAAGAGGACAGTATTAAGATGAAAATGAAGGCTAATATGAATTAAAAATGATTATATTTTTAAACAATTAAAAAAAACTGACACCGTCACGCCTACGCAAAATAACTATTTCTTTGATGATATAAAACTATTTTACGGATTTTATCGCGATTTATTTTTGATTTTTAGTTCCCGACGTTTCGAGTGCTTTGCAGCACCCATGGTCACGGGAGGGACTGAGGTGTTAGACGTCCAAAAGGCATAGTTGTGCCGTGGTACCCTCAAACTTCTTAATTATTTTTGTCTGTCTGTGAACATGCCCTTGACCGCACCCGCCATACTATCAGATTTGATAGACCACAAATCCTCGTGAAAGAACACTGATTCCTACCAAGGATGGTTCGCGAGGCTATTGAAATTAAAAAACATCTTATTTCAATAGAGAAGGTGGCTGGGTGCTTCCATCGACTTGGGATCCTGTAATTAATAAAATCAAATCCAAAACCAAGCATAACACTGCAAGACCTCAAGACACCGTGAGCTCATTCTACGTAGATCGGATCAACAAAAATAATTAAGAAGTTTGAGGGTACCCCGGAACAACTATGCCTTTTGGACGTCTAACACCTCAGTCCCTCCCGTGACCATGGGTGCTGCAAAGCACTCGAAACGTCGGGAACTAAAAATCAAAAATAAACCGCGATAAAATCCGTAAAATAGTTTTATTTCATGTGTAATATTCGCGTAAATCTAAGAACTCTGTATTTCTTTGATGTTTATTTCTACTATCTGTGGTCACGCGTATATTACCCAAGTGCAGTTGGTGGAGGTCCACTTAGTACACTCAAATATCGCCGACGATGTTAAGCCGCCAGGTATAAGAGGGCGAGTCTATTGCTATTATGCTGGGCACAATACCATACTCCGTACTGCTATTGATAATTTTTCGTTAGAAAAATCATATTTTGACCGACCGAGTACCCAACACTTTTTTTTTATGAATATGGCATCACGACGACGCGTATTTTACCTGTGTCAAGTATTACGAGTATATCTATTCATTTCTAAATTAACAAAGAAGGGCCTGGTGACAAAAATGATTATGAAATTGATGAAGTGCCCCACTCTGGATAATAAAGCGATGGATACTTTACACACCAATTGTGACGGCCGTTTTGAGGGAAATCGAAAAGGCACGTTTTATCACTTTGTTAAAATCACCTTTACTCATGCACATATACGAATACAAAATGGTTAATATTCCACCAAAATTACGTATTATAATTCGAAATAACATAAGTCTTAGAAATTAAAACAAATTGACGACATCACTCTTCGATTTCCCGCGAAAAACTCTACCCAAGACTTAATTTGGGTCTTAATTTGGTATCAACCTCCTAATGTGATAGTCGCGCAGCCAAGTTGAAAGCCTAAGGGCGGCTTGATAAGTTACAAAAGCAGGTGGTCACAAACCTGTCTTTGCCAATCAGCACTGGGTCCGCGTGGTAAAGGATGTGTATCTCTCCCATCTCGATTGGTGATAGAAGGCATTCGCCCAGCAGTAGGGCAGCATATAGCACATAATAAATGCCTTATTATATTATTATTATAGGCTGATTGATTGTACTTGTTTGTATCAATCAATCTCAAAGATTTATTTCAGTTTCCTGAGTTGTCACGGAGAATGAGAGTGCTTAATTTTTTATTTTTTATGTTTATGGCATCTCAACGACGAGTATTTGGCCAATGTACTTGACATTGGCCAAATACTCGTCGTTGAGATGCCAAAGATGACAAAGTTAGGGAAACGATAAAACAAACAAAAAATATTTTTCAGCAATCTATTTAAAAATTAATGTTTAGCGTGGGTAAAATATACATCACAATATACAAATATATGCAAAAACGGTATAAAATTTAATTAAATTATGTTTTTAAATTATTTACAGATATAAGAGTACTTAATTATTTGTTTAGATACCACGTCACCAATAGATAAAAGTACCTATATATTTTTTTATATTAGCCCTGTTAAGACACTGTCCCACTGTTGGGCACGGGCCTCCTCTCAAACTGGGAGGATTTAGCCATAGCACTGGGCCAGAGTAGTGGACTACGCTGGCCCAGTGCGGGTTGGCAAACTTCACACACCTTCGAGAAACTCTTAGGGCATGCAGGTTTCCTCACGATGTTTTCCTTCACCATTAAAGAAAGTGATAGTTAATTTTTAATACGCACATGTTTTCGAAAATACAGAGGTACATGCCTGGATTTGAACCTGAGACCTCTGACTTTGCAGGCCGACGGTCTAACCACTAGCCTATCACTGTTATATGAAAGAGTAATTATCATTGATAAATTGTAATTAAAATACCTAATGCAAATCAACACCATGTAACTTGTGTATACTTTATATATTACAAACGTCCAGTTATACCTCTTAAACATTAAGAGTTCATCCTTCTCAGAATTATAGTCCTCATTCCAGAGAGGAATGACTTTAAAACTAGATGTTATCACGGCAGGATGGTCATTCGTCCGCGGCCACGGTAAGTAACGTGCCCAGTATCCTGTACCGAGAGTACATACAAGTTGGGCAATTTAAACATGGAAGTACTTATGAACTGCCCTGACTACTCGGCAGGTTTAGGGGAGCAATGACCTATATCCTAGTCGCGCACTACGCGAGCAACAAAGCTACATGTACACCACGTCTCAACAACTATACTAAACTCTATTTTTTGTGTATTAGAATCTAATTCTAATCATAGGTTTCAGGGCGTGTATCCGAACTAAAATGTCGAACGTCAGTTTTGGCGGCAATTCCAATTTGATTCCTATTGGAGGACGCGTGCGTTGGAATTTAAAAATCATGTTTGTCATTTATAGCTGTTTGGACGCTGTGTAAGCTAGTGGAGTTTATGTTTTTTAAGAATTTATACTGGTATAGACGGTGGTGTGGACGCTTGGTTATTTTTAACCAATCCAAAAGTTTATTACATGTGCTTACGCAATTAATAGGAGTTTTTATTGGACCGGTAAAGGACTAAAAGCGTTTGATCGAATGTTGCGCTCATTCGACGTATTTCGGGGATAGATCAACAAGGTGCATCTTTAAATAAACGTTACTTCCTCGTTATTCGTTTGAATCTTAACAACATTTGAAGCTATACCCACAAGTTCTCGAATCGGAATTGATTTGAAATAATTTTAAAAATACTGAAGGTAATACTTTGATGTTCAGTCTCTTTTGGGTAATATTACCATGGCCTTGTTATGGTGAATGTAGAGAAGAAGAACAATATATCTATGTAGGTATATGGAATCGATAGTAACTGTACACATTTGCTAATTCTAGTCTTTGATATTCCTACTTCAAGAGAGGATAAATGGACACAGATAGGATTTTACTATAACTTATATTTCCGTAAAACACGCAATCATTCAGAAATGTATTAGAAACTTATTATTGTTACAAGTTATTTGTCATTCAATTTTTCGTAATTTATAGGTAAAGTGTATAAATTTAGATTATTTTTTTCTAAATAACAACTGATATACAATGCGTAAGTGGAAGGATGTAGGTACCGGGGAAGACCTAGACTATCTTACCATGACCAAATAGACCGGGTCTTATCTGAAGGATAAGTCAGGAGTCTCCGTAACCGACGAGCGTGTATGAGACGAACTATTAGAGTATGTACGTAAGGAAAGAACCTGTTGGAACTCTGTACTCTCTGCCTACCCCGTAAGGGATCTGGCGTGATGATATAGATAGATAGATTTTTTCTGGAACGCATTTATAATGTATTTAATCAGTATAAATGCAATTGGGGAGTTTTGGTGGGCAGTCGAAGAGTGATGTCGTCAATTTGTTTTAATTTCCAAAACTTGTGTTATTTCGAATAATAATGTGTAATGTTGGTGGAATATTAACCATTATGTATTCTTATATGTGCATGAGTGAAGGTAATTGTAACAAAGTGATAAAACGTGGCTTTTCGATTTCCCTCAAAACAGCCGTCGCAATTCGTATGTAAAGTAAACATCGCTTTAACATCCAGGGTGGGGTACTTCTTTAATTTCATTATAATCGTTATCATCAAGTTCATCGGGGAGTTGAATTAATTTAAACAAACACGATTATGTATCTCACTGGACACTGGCAAAATATACTTAAAATTAGTGTGAAGCAATAACTTAAAGAAGAAGAGTTTCGGCGGGAAGTCGAAGAGTGATGTCGTCAATTTGTTTTGATTTCCAAAACTTTTCAAAATTTCCCTCAAAACGGCCGTCGCTTATTGGTATGTAAAGTATCCATCGCGATACTGTCCAGGGTCGGTACTTCATCAACTTCATTATTATTGTTGTCATCAAGTTTATGGGGGAGTTGAAATAGTTTAGAAATTAAATCTTACAAACAGGATTACGTATCTCACTAGATACTAGCAAAATGCACTTAAAGTTAGCGTGAAGCTATAACTTAAAGAAGAAGAATGTAGAAGTTTTTTGGCGGGACGTCGAAGAGTGATGTTTACAATTAGTTTTAATTTCCAAAACTTGTGTTATATCGACTAATAATGTTAAATGTTGGTGGAATATTAACCGTTATGTGTTCTTATATGACCATGAGTGAAGGTAATTGTAACAAAGTGATAAAACGTGCCTTTTGACTTTCCTCAAAACGGCCGTCGCAATTGGTATGTAAAGTATCCACCGCTTTACTATCCAGGGTGGGGTACTTCATTAATTTCATTATCATCGTTGTCATCAAGTTCATCGGGGAGTTGATTTAATTTAAACAAACACGATTATATATCTCACGGGACACTTTAAAAAAAACTTAAAATTAGTGTGATGCCATAACTTAAAGAAGAAGAAGAATGTAATTGGTTTTATTAGTATTCTTTAGGTTTTAATAATAATTGTACGGTGTGATTTAAGAGAGTGTGTTTTTATTTTACCTTGAAATGGTTTATGTATCTTTTACGTGGATAAGCTCGTTATTTCATATTAAGTATTTCGATTAAATCAGTAATCTGTTTTGTTGACCATAATATCAAAGTAGCAATAAACAAATGTTAAACTGAAACTTCCGAATTACAGAGATGCTGGAAGATGGTAAACTCAAATTCAATTCAATTAAACCCCGCTCTTACAAATTGTCATACATTTATTGTCTAACCTAATATCGAAACATAACACGGCCTACATAGGACGGCGGGTGAATTACTCATCCATCTCAGACTGACCGGATAATGCGTTGCTTAAACTTAGTTATTTAAGAACACCATCGTCCGTAGGGCTATAAGCGCCTCAGCACTTACAGTAGTCCGAATATTTCTGAATACACCCATTGGATACTATCGTCAAGATATACACATAAAATTTGGTATACTTCAAGAACTCCCCGGGCAACTAAATATTTTCACCTGTGCAAAACCGGGTCAAACAGCTAGTTACAAATAAAAGGTATATCGATTATTTTTATCTTACATAACTAGAAGACTTCAAAGGCAGCTGTCTTAGACAATTAAAACAAGATAGACAGTACCCAATCACGTATTCATGGAAGAACAGAAAATTATTTATTATTAAAAAAATAATACAATTATTCTTCAAACAATGTCAACGATGACGATGTATGGCGCTCGACTCATTGAATCGAGGATCATAGGTTCTATATCCATACGGCTTAAAACTTTGTGTGATCTACAGATAGTGAAATTTAAGACGTGACACGAGAATAATTTCTTGTCTTGATCATAAGAATCATGGGAACCAAGTAATGACCCCTTTCACCCCGCCGATTTAAAAATTGCGATTCCATGCAAACGCAATTCTGTGCAATTATTTATTTTTTAAATGTTTTATATAAGTACCTAACTAGTGTGCATGGCAACTATGAATTTTCCTTGATAGGTAAGGTAATTGACGACATTTCGATTTTGGAAACCTTTAATTGACGTAAGGGTCATAGCGTGTTGTGTACCCTTACGTCACACACGATTCTTGCTATTGATATATTCCTCTATCTTTATTATTTATAACCCACTGCAGAACATAGGTTTCCTACCTTTTGTACTATTCTTCGGGGTTCTGTGCCGATCTGCCTCAAGTTTGCCTTCAACTCTCCATATGATTTCTACCTATACAGCAATTGGTCTGCTCACTGTTCTTTTGCCAATTCTGGGCCACCATCTCGTCAATTTTACAATACTTTTTGTCATTACTACATATCTAGCTCACTGCTACTTCAATGAAGATATTCATTTGCTTTCGCCAAAAAATAGTATGATCTATCTTTGCCCAACTATCATATTGTTAGAGAATAATATAATTCTATATTCATGCGCTATTTAAATGTCTTAATTTTCCTTGACTGGCAAATAGAACATCGTTACACCGCTACTCATTCTCTTCGTCTATTTTTGCATTATTCTGAGACAGCTGCATTTAATTTTAGCGTCAACATGCCCTGCATACGTATATGTCCACATTATGCGCGCGCGCATATAAGGCCTATATATTATGCGAAAGAATAATTACCATCTGAGTCGTTGAAAGGTGAATCAATTTGATCTAGAAAAAATATGTCAGCACCTGTTTTCTCCTTGGTGTTAAAATCTATACAACTCTACCATTTAATAATAGTAACAAGTTATAATGGCTCGGTGGGTAGAAGACATATCGAGAGATGGAGGAAGAACTCGGGGTAGACAGGGCCTCGAAGAATGGCACAAAAGGGAGGAGGCTTATGTTCTGTAGTGGGTTGTAGAAAGCTGATGATGATGATGACTGGCATCACAATTATCTAAGCAATTAAAAAAGAAGTCTCCTTTTAAGCTTAACGCCTGAGACCGCCTATTTATTGTAACTCTATGACTGACTAACTGTCTCGTTGGTCTAGCGAGTGATGCATATTTCTTTTTTTTTGTTTTGTAAAACGTTGGGCTACCAACACTAGAATTTATTCCTGTGCCGAGGGTGCGTTTAAAAACATGAAATTTCACATACACAAATACCCACACTGAAAAGAATTATTGTGGGTCACACAAATATTTGTCCCGTGCGGGAATCGAACCCGCGACTATTCGACTCAGTGGGTGGGCGGATTAAGCTCTTAACCACTGCGCCAAATCGCCAACCCAGTTCGGCTGGTATTAACGAGGTCCGAGGTCAGACAGGGATTTTTGTAATGAATAATTCTCAGTAATTATTATTCCAGAATCAGTAATGATATAAAATAATAATATTAGCCCTGTTAAGAAACTGTCCCACTATTAGGCACGGGCCTCCTCTTGAATTAAGAGGGTTCAGGCCATAGCCCACCACGCTGGCCCAGTGCGGGTTGGCGAACTTCACACACCTTCGAAAAACTCTTAGGCATGCAGATTTCTTCACGATGTTTTCCTTCACCGTTGATAACTTCACAGTAATGATAACTAGTATAATTGCAATAGAGTTGTTCCACATTACATTGGGATCTTACATTGTCGACGTGTGGGTACTGCGATCCTCGACTGACTGATATACACCGTGTAATTTTAGCCGTCCTGGAACAACAGTTCAGGTGATGCATCCAATGCCTATTGTTCAAAAAAGAACATTTCAATAAATAATGTGCGGAGTCACGCTGACCGACCGTATTCGCAACAGCGTAGTAAGAAAGCGAGTAGGTATGAAAGATAGTAACGGTGTAAAGATGAGAAAGGGTATGCTCCGTTGGTTCGGGCATATAGAAAGAATGCCAGAAGAAAGAATGACAAAACAGATATACAATGCGAAAGTGGAAGGATGTAGGTGCCGGGGAAGACCTAGACTATCTTACCATGACCAAATAGACCGTGTCTTAGCTGAAGGGCAAGTCAAGAGTTTCCGTAACCGGCGAGTGTGTATGAGACGAACTATGAGAGTGGAGGAAGCCAGAGCGGTATGTAAGGAAAGAACCTCTTGGAACTCTGTACTCTCTGCCTACCCCGCGAGGGAGCTGGCGTGATGATATAGATAGATAGATAGATAGATAGAACATTTCAATAAGTAACATATTCATAACAATACTAATTAGGTGCACTAAGAGGCAACTTTTACGTGTACCAAGCGCACAATGACATTAAGAGGCGGCGCGGCTCATCAGCTGGCCGGTACATGTTCCGGATTTACACCCTAGCAACGATATTTGGATAGGCCAGTAGGTACATAGATGTTACTTATTGAAGAATTTTTTATTACCAGTGAACAGTAGAAATTGCATACATCATCTGGGCTTTCAGTCCGGGACAACTAAAGTTACACCTTGTATTATGAATGAATGGACTTTTGGACAATCTATACTAATATTATAAAGAGGAAAGACTTGTATTTTTGTATGTTTGTAACGAATATAATCAAAAACTATTGAACCGATTTAAAAATTTATTTTACCTTTAGAAAGCTATTTTATCCAGAAGTAACATAGGCTATATAACATAGACCCGGTAGGTGGCGCTGTTGTCGACCAGGTACGAAGTTCTGGGAAACTGCTAGTTCTGTATAAAGTAAGTAAGCACTAAAAAGAATTTTAGAAAATTAATAATTCGCCAAGTACTCAATCAAGCTCATTCTTAAGGTATATTATTTCAGGTCTTTTGAAAACTCAAGATTCTCAGCGTCATGAGAAAATTTCCGTGTCCAAACACGGAAATTTTCTCATGACGCTTACTTTCATCTGACATTATTTACCAGATATAACAAATGGTGCATGCCGGGGTAAGAGTCCTGGATCTTGATGGTTGGTTATGCTCTGTATGTTTTCTCTCTAGTTATCGGTATTACACACCGTTACGCCTATGTTCCCCTAGCGGGGGTGGCACAGGTTTACTGAGTACATTCACTTTTCGCCATCGATGTTAGGTCGCATTTAATAGGGGGCGAGCCTATTGCAATATACCGGGAACAATTCCAGACTTCGGACTCATAATGGGAATTATTCGTTCGAAAAACTACTTTCGTCCGACCTAGGATTTGAACCCAGGACCTCGTGATCACAAAGCGATGCGCTTTGCCACGAGACCAACGAGGCAGTTACCAGTATTAGTTTTGTTATATCTAATTATGTATCTAATGTTTTTAGAATTAATATAATCCTCCACCAATCTGCACTGGGTCCGCGTGGTGGAGTATGATCTAATCTCTCTCACCTCTATTTGTGAGAGAAAAGCCTTTGCCCAGCAGTGGGATTATATCGGCTCATATTATTAGAACTAATAGAGCAAACCAGATCTCATTAAGAAATTTAATACATAGTCAAGACTGTCTCGTTGGTCTAGTGGCAAAGCACATCGGCTTGTGATAACGAGGTCCTGGGTTCAAATTCTAGGTCGGACAAATGTAATTTTTCTAACGAAAAATTCCCAGTATGAGTTCGGAGTCTGGAATTGTGACCGGTATATGACAACAGTCTCGCCACCTATTACACGGGACTTAACATCGTCGGCGAAAAGTGGGTGTATTTAGTACACCTCAACCACCCCCGCTTGGGGAATATAGGCGTGACGGTGTACATAGTCAAATATAAATACTGAGGTCTATAAATAAGACTGGTATATGAACAAGTGAGGAAAACCCACGGCAGCTGATAATTTCCAGTTTTAACATTAAATAGGTTAGTATTACGATGTCTGTAGAAGATAACATTTGATAGCACTTTGTTTGTTTAAACGGTCGATTAATTGGACAAGATAGGACTGATGATAAACTCTGATCTAATTAAGATGAGAAATTCCATGTGTTAGGATCCGAGACCCACAGTCAGTGAAACAGTGACAATATAAACGAAATTTATTATTTCTATGAGGCAGTAAAAAATATAATATTGCATAAGCTGTTGTTATGACAGCAATTTGTTCTCTATTTAAATATTCATCACTCGTACCACATCCAATACTAATTCAACGTAAAACCCCACAAATTATTCAAATTAATAAAAAAAAAATCAAAGCTTCTCAAAAAATCTCATCTTGGCGTCCTATAATGACACCGTTCAATATAAATAGGTCATTCCACCCCGTATCTACTCAGGGGTCAGTAGCCCCGGGTAACAGGACCCAACAGTTTTTTAGGCGCACCATAGACAAGGCTCCATTTTTTATCGGCCGCCCTAGCGACTGATTTTAGTTATATGAGTACCGTTAAATACGGGTATACAAGGTAGGAATCCTCCGGGCTAGGGCTTACGATACAATTGATTTTAGTGTGGAATTATTCTGGAATTTTCAAATTGATTCTGATACGATTAATGTTGGTATGGAAATTGTGTTTATTCTTGTATTTCCGGATATATATATATATATTTTCAAATAGACTTATAAGTCTATCTATCTATCTATCTATAACCTTACGCCAGATCCCTTGCGGGGTAGGCAGAGAGTACAGAGTTCCAACAGGTTCTTTCCTTACATACCTCTCTGGCTTCCTCGACTCTCATAGTTTGTCTCATACACGCTCGCCGGTTACGGAGACTCTTGACTTTTCCATCAGATAAAACTCGGTTTATTTGGTCGTGGTAAGATAGTCTAGGTCTTCCCCGGTACCTGCATCCTTCCACTTTCACATTGTATATCTGTTTTGTCATTCTTTCCTCTGGCATTCTTTCTATATGCCCGAACCAACGGAGCATGCCCTTTCTCATCTTTACACCGATACTATCTTTCATACCTACTCGCTGTCTTACTATGCTGTTGCTAATGCGGTCGGTCAGCTTCACTCCGCACATCTTCCGCAGAGCTCGCATTTCTACCGCATTTATCCTACTTTCATTCTCCTTCTTACATACCCAGCTCTCGCTACCATATAACAGCGTTGGGACAAGAACTCCGTTATGTATGGCCAGCTTATAAGTGCTTTCCAAAAATTATCTAACTTAAATCTAGGAATTTATAAAGTTGTAGTTAGCTAAAGTACAGGTATCTTAAGTAAGAGGCAAGTATGTTAATGATTGGGAAGTATTATACTATAAATGAACTTGACGAAACACGGTAGTATATACTACTTTATAAAAGTCTTGTGTAAATATTTCAAGTAAGCATTAATTAAAGGTCAAATGGCACCTGCACGTTATTGGCACCGACATTCAATAGCATTGACATTAAATCACGTATTAACCAAATATAGGCTTAAAAATTTACGAAATATGTAATAAGTTTTATCGACATGGATATCAACGACCAATATTTTTTTTATTAATACACCTATAATTACAGGTGTACTATATCAGAGTTTATGTTACATTAGTCTCTTTCTCTATCTTACTTAAAAGAATTACTGCGAGACGTTACACATGAGATAAAAATCCCACTTGCTCTCAGTTTTCCCCACGCAGAGTAAGGAAATTTTGGAAGGATTTTTTTCGAACGAATCGAAACAAAAGCCTTTCGCCTGATTTATAAATGCTACCACTATTAAATAAATTTACAGCCCTTATACTTCCTTATAATTTTTTTTTGTTATCCCCAGTTTTATAATCTATTTCATACCGAGCCATCTGACTTAGATATATGTATAAAGACAGACATGAAAATGTTTGAAAATAGACGGCGTAGGTAAGGTATCTCGGGATAAATCTGTGCGCATTGCTGTCGTGTATTGCCGTGCGGGATAGAGACGAAGCCCTTCCGCATTCCCGGGCCGCGGCCGGCGACCCACTGCGCCACTGCCCGCGTGTCCCTGATCCTGTCAAGAGACGCGCAACGCTATATCGATTATCGATACTTTGACTTAGATTATAAACCAATACACCAATTGGAGTTTTGCTTTTCAAATTCAATACCAACACCAAACTTCCAAATTTAAACAATTATTTAACACTTTTTAAGCATGATTACTAAATTACTTTTGAAGGATTTTGAAAACTAAATTAATTATAAGCCATAGAAATAACCATGGAAAATGTTTTTTTTTTTAATACTATAATTTGTTCCGGTGTCTTGTTTAAAACAAATATTTGTGGCATCCGCAAAGATTGGTCTTGTACGAGAATCGAACTCGCGACTTCTTGATGTTGTGGGCGGAGCGGTTTAAGATCTTAACCACTGGACCAAGGCTGCCGCCAATTGGGATAAATTAAGTATAATCTACAATTTCTAAGTACCCCTGTAGGGTTTACACCAAAAAAATTATTTAAGTTTGAATTTATTACACGATTTATTGCTTTTTATTCAAAAGAAAGGTCGAAGTTATTGCAGTATGTGTTTCGCAGTTTCTTTTTAAGTAGGTACTATATTTTAATTATTTTTCTACAAATGAAAAATGTTCAAAGTTCCCCAGCCTTTACTGGGTAAAATTGAGGGGATTTTTATAGTGTAAAAAATCCCCAGTGACACAGGATTTCCAAACTGTACTTGTACATTGCCTTGTTGAATTTTATAGTATGTTAAAAGCTTTTTACTGAATAATTCCTAAGATCGAATACTAGTTTGATAGTGTAATTTTTTGAAAAAAAAAATCTACAGTAAGTTATGGTAATAAGCGTGACCCTGTTAGGTAAATATTTAATATCATCAGCGAAAGAAGATGTACTCTGAACACCTCTGCTACTCACGCTATTACAATGTAGGCGTGACGGGGTTAACATTTTTAAGGTACCTATTCTGCTGCTTAAGTTCATTCGGCCTTTACAATAATTATTTCATAAAAGAAAACACCTAGAATCCCTTTGTTATCAAAAGTTACGTATGAATATATAAATTTACCGATTTGGAAATATCAGTTTAAAAAAGTAAATAGCACATATGTGTAACTTTAAAAGCTGCCAGTTTCAAGGTCTTCATGCATTCCTTCATAACTGCAGTGCGATTTACATTTTTAGCATAAATTTGCATATAATATGATATGCACATATATAAGTAGGTAAATACTGTATTGTAGGTAAATGTTTTAATATAAAATCTGGTCTGAGTGTGTAAATAATTCTACTTCTCCCAAACAACCGGTTTTGAAGATTATCTTTTGTACTTATGGGTCACTAAGATGGTTCTTAGTTGTAGGTCAATCCTATAGGTGGCGCTGTTGTCGACCGGGTACGAAGCCACTTATAATATAGATCTCAAACATTAAATTTAACACACGAAGTTGTTTAAACTAGTTTTATTTATTTACAACTTAAAGCGAAAGAAGTCTGTAAGGAAAGAACCTGTTGAAACCTGTACTCCCTGCCTACCCCGCAAGCGATCTGGCGTCATGATATAGACAACTTAAAAAATGACTTTAATTCCTCTTTTTAAGAACGGGATAGAAATATTTAAATATTTTGCTGTCAACAAGAATAACCGAACCCAGTTACTCTTAACTCATACAAAGCAATAACGTATTATGAATATAAAATCTTTTTTCTGAAATAGAGAATTTAATACATCACAATAAAGCTCAGATTCGAGTACGTGAGTACAAGTACGTGAATTAATGATTTATTTTAAATATTTATACCAGAAATTATATACGAATATAAGTACAATACTTTATTCCCACTTATTGAAATTTGCGGTTTTTTAATACAGGCAGATTGGTGTCACCTGTTTTTATTGCTACTTAACAGAACCCTTCATTTTGTTCCTAAGCTGCATTCCCCTATTTTCTTAAGTTTAATTATGCCATGTTCTTCTCATTAAAGGATCTACGGACATTACTTATTAGCATCAATATGACGTGTTAGATTAGAATTTTAATATTTTTGAGTCTTATTTCAACTTACAGACATACATCATGTGTATGAGTGCATTACTTATACATAAAGCGACGGACGATTTAGCGCAGTGGTTAAGAGCTTAAGCCGCTCCGCCCACTGTGTCTAATAGTCGCGGGTTCGATTCACGCACGGGAACGTGTGTGTGAACTATCATGTTTGTAAACGTACCCACGACACAGGAATAAATCCTAGAGTGGGCCTATGTTCCTTAAAAAAAAAATTATTTCGAAACTTATTAGTATTAAACTTATTCTACATTTTATCGTATTATCCTTCTACTCGTAAAATTGTATCAAAAAAGTAGTCTGGATCTGGACTAGATCGCTGTTTGTGCTCTACTGTCGTATGTCCTTTATTATGCAAGTAAACCTATTTTACATACAAGTATGTATGTGTTCCTTTACACAGGAACAGTAACAACAACACAGTCACGCCTATATTCCCGAAGCGGGGGTGGCAGAGGTGTATTGTGTTTAACGATAACAATTCTTAATACTTGTAGATTGATTGAAGCCATTTCCTGCATAGTACTTAATCTCTTGGTTACTAGGCGTGGCTATACAGTTACCCTAAGATTATTTTAACCTATTTCATTAAAAATAATCTAAACTGTGTGAAGTGTCATACTAAAAAATTAAAAAATATTTACACAGGTACAGGTCGTATCTATCGATAAATCAATGCCCATGGCGCATCACTACAGTAATGTTTAACGGGGCCCAGCCTTACATAGCCAGCTAGCTTACATGGGTACCGCTAAACGATACATCAAAGGTTAGTACTTTGGTAATAGCTTATTATACCACTCCTATCTGTAAGTGTCCGCGATTATACCGCTCCGGTGGAATTTAGGACTAACGGTGAGGCCTTATCGCTCTTCGGCCGTTATGCACGCCTGGTGCTTGGGATGTTATTTATATTTAATATTTTATTCTTTGTTTTAAGGTACTTTTGCTTGAATTAAAGGGTGTTTGTTGATTTTTTTTATCACCAATTATGGCACTCGGGCAGGTTAAGTAGAAATAACTAAGTAAATGCAAACTAATTCTTTAATAGTGCTTATAAAAATATCTTGTTCTAACTAGCTTAGTTTTATAAGTCTCTCTTGATTTGCCGATATTCCTTCTTAAGCACAACTATCAAAAATTAAAAATAGGGTTAACCCTTATTTATTTTTCCTTTGATGTAAAAATTATCTGAATTTAGAATTTTGCAAAAGGAATTTTAATAAAAGTACTTGCGAGAGAATTAAAAAAAATCTAAGGTAAATATTGAAACAGTAATAATATAATTCGAACAATTCTGTCTCACTACTGGGCAGATGTCTCTCGAATATTGAGCGAGAAATATGTCATAATGGTAGAGCTTACGAGGACCAAGTGCGGGTTGGTGGAAGAATTATAGGTTTATGAAATCATTATAAAACTATCTCTCTATAACTTCACGCCAGATTCTTTACGGGAAAGGCAGAGAGTACAGAGTTTCAACAGGATCTTTCCTTACATACCTCTCGCCTTCTTCACTCTCCTAGTTCGTCTCATACACGCTCTCAGAATACGACGATTGATGATCGTTTGAGATCATAGCTATTAATATATTTTACTGAATACTCAGTGAAAACAAACTAATTACTTTGTAGTTTATTAAAGGCAGTTAAACCTACTTCTTTATTCCGTGGTGAAACCGATAAAATTATGAACTTCTATGACACAAATTAAAACCGGTTACTAGTAATTTTTAGACAAGCTATTCCCTTGGGGCGGTTTGCAATGTCTTGTAGTATTAATATTCTGCGATTATTAATTACATGCGAACTTTACGACGACATTGCTATAAGAGGTAGCTACAGATATATTTACGGTGATTGTTGATATAGTTACCTACACTATGATAATACGTTACTCAAAAATTATTTAGCCATCAATTTATGCAATAGTAATCATACAAAGATATACATAACAACACTATTTTAGTGAAATTGTATAAGATGAGTACAGATTATGTTTTGGTAGTTATTTTCTTACTAGATTTTATTTAACTTGCACTGTTCGTATGTCTGTCTGTCTGTTTTTCGGGTTTAAATCTCTTGATCCATTTTTTAAGTATCCGATTAAGCTGAAGTATGGCATATGTATGTAAGTTCGGTGACAATGCAATAATATGATTCCATGGAGTTGGTCTAATGTTGGAGTCGGAAGGTGGCCATAGAAACGAGTCAACGACTTAACCTGCTCGTGTTTAGGATTATTGGATTGGTTCTTACAAATAGTATGCAAACAGATGGAGTTTAGGGTCTAATAGTGAAAACGAATGATGGCCAATGGAACCACCCAAAATATTCATCATAACCTCGCCGTGTTTGCATTCGTTGGATTTGTCTTGACAAGTACCTGTAGACCCAGATGGTGTCCAGAGTCTGATGCCCCTATCTTTTAAATTAAAATTATTAAGTTAAGGAACTTATAAAACTTTTTAATAAAACTGACAATGCGACATACCTTTTTGTAAGGAAATGACAAAATCCCGGTTACCCCTCAATGTGGTCATGTGGTGTCGTTAAGCCAAGTTGGAGGCATTATAGGCGGCTAGAGGTTGTAGCCACCAACAATCCGCACTGAGTTTGCGTGGTGGAGTATGTAGTACCAATCCAAAGAAATCCTTATAATATGACACTAAGTCGTGCTGCGCGAAGTTTTCACCACACATGTGAGAAATTTAGCATAAAATGCTTTAGGACTGCGTGGAGAAATGTATGTGATGCAGTGGCTAAAATTAGTTGGAGTCTTTATAATATTTTTCACATAGGATGGGTAGTAACAGTTTTAAGTTCCAAACGAAATTAATATTTAATTCAATGGTGTTAAGGGATAAAACAATCAGTATAGAAACCGGTCATGCCTCTTATTGCCATTGAATAAACTATAATACGTTTTTAAAATCAGAAGTTTTACGAGCATTGAAAATAGCAAAGAAAGGGAAGTCGCCTGGACCCGATAACATTCCAATCGAAGTACTACAGTTCCTGGAGGAGGATCATGTTAATTTGATGACCCATTTTTTTAATAAAATCTATGACACCGGAGTATTCCCTAAAGATTGGCTGAAATCAACTTTCATTACTCTACCAAAAAAGCAGAATGCAAAGATATGCAAAGAGTTTCGAACGATTAGCCTGATGAGCCATTTACTAAAAGTATTCTTATCGATCGTGCAGGATAGGATCCGACCAAAGTGTGATGAACAGCTAGGAGAGAGTCAGTTTTGTTTTCGATCGGGTGTCGGTACCCGCGAGGCACTCTTTGCTTAAATGTTCTTGTACAGAAATGTCGTGACATGCATACTGATGTTTTATTGTGTTTTATCGACTACGAAAAAGCATTTGACTGCGTCAAACACGAATTGCTAATAAAGCACCTGATATTGGTTTGGATGCCAAGGACATCACAATAATAAACAATTTGTATAAGAACCAAAAGGCTACTGTGAAAGTGGAGAACGAACACACAGAGGAGGTTAATATATGCCGTGGTGACGTCGAGGCTGTATTTTGTCCCCCCTGCTTTTTAATATTTATTCCGAGGCTATTATGTCTGAGGCTCTCGATGGAGTTGATGCGGGTCTCCCGCATGACCCGTCTATTAACCCTTACCGGGTTAATAGACGGGTCATTAACAACCTGCGCTATGCTGACGACACTGTTCTCATCGCCTCATCCATCGCCCAGTCCATGAGAGTAGCAAAAGGGCCGGTATGTGAATTAACATTTTGAAAACCAAATATATGGTAGTATCCTGAAATCCCGCATTACAACCAAAGATATCGGTAGGAACTAAAGATCTTGAGTGAGTTCGACATTACAAATATCTCAGTGATCAAGAGATAAAGACGGTGATCAAGAGATAAAGACCCGGATAGAAATTGCTCGAGCATCATTTAACAAAATGAGGAAAATTCTGTGTTGTCGGCAAATTAACCTTAAGCTCAGAAGTCGCATTCTCTTATGCTATATTTGGCCTATAGTCATGTACGGCTGTGAAACCTGGACTCTTAAGAAGGATACCAAGAAGCGCCTTGAAGCATTTGAAATGTGGTGCTACCGACGCATGCTCTGTATAAGCTGGACACGGAAGGTCAGCAATGATAGAGTGCTCCAGCGTATTGGTGACTATTGATGCAAACCATCAAAAAGCGAAAAATTTGATATCTCGGACACGTGTTGTGCCACGATAGATATCACCTGCTTCAATTGATTATGATGGGCAAAGTTGAGGGCAAAAGACGCGTTGGATGACGGAAAAAATCATGGCTGCGAAACATTAGGGAGTGGACCGGAATTGCCAGCGTTGAGCAGTTGTTCCAAATGGCTCAAAAAAGAAGCACATACGTAGAGCTGACGGCCAGCCTCCAGTAATGGAGAGGCATTTGAAGAAGAAGAAGAAAGTATAATTTTCTTTGACACTTACAACTGTCACAGTACTTTTCATGAAAAATACTATAATTTTTTTTTAATTTACTTGTAGGGTAATTCATCGGAAAAAATACAAACACTAATAATGTGAGTGTACGTGTCTGTGTCTATTTATTTCAAATTGTGTATGTATGGCATAAGCATTCATATAATAATATCAGCCTATACTGCCCACTGCTGGGCAAAGGCCATCTCTTACAAATCGAGGTGAGAGAGATTAGGTCATACTACACCACGCGGACCCAGTGCGGATTGGCGGAGGCAGGTTTGTGGCCACCTGCTGTTGGAACTTATTAAGCTGCCTTTAAGGCTTCCAACTCGGCTTATCGACTACCACATTAAGTATTAACCAGGACAAACGGCTTAACGTGCCTTCCAAAGCACGGAGACGCTCGAATATGAAAATGCCAAAAATGGTCACCCATCCGAGGCCGACCGAGTCAAACGCTGCTTAACCTTGGTGATCGGTAAGAACACTGCGGTCGCACAGCGATACGAGCGCCTCATAGCCTCAAGCATTTATATGCAAAGTCAGAGGTTGCGGGTTCAAAACTAGGCACGCCCCTCTGTCTTCTCGAAGGCATGTGCGTATTAAAAATTAACTATGACTTGATTTAACGGTGAAGGAAAACATCGTGTCGAAACCGCCAACCTGCACCAGGCCAGCTCGGTGAACTATGGTCTAAATCCTCTCAATTTGAGTGGAGGCCCATGCCCAACGGTGGGATAGTGTCTTAACATGGCTAATATTACATGGCAAAGGCGATTTTCCCTCCCCGCTTCCGGGCGGTGCAGTGCGATATTTGTTCACGGACGGATTAAAAAATAAATTTTGTCCTTTTAAGGACAATTTTTCGGCTCGTATTAGTGTCAAATTGTGCTGTGTAAGGTGTAGTGTGTAGTACGTGTGTTTGGATAAGTATTGTTAACTTCGGAAATCGGTAAGTCGTTTACATATTTTTTTTCTTCCAGCCCCGGGGTAGGCGTCAGATCACCGTAAGTTGTTCTTGTCGTGCATAAAATTGGCTCATTTTCACATTAATCCGTTGTTTATAGATTGTTTTTATTGAAAAAAAAAGTCAACCTTTAATGACGATCCGCCAGATCGTGGCGGTGGCGCATTCCGCTTGAGCCAATTGACTCCAAGGTCGCCACCGTCCGGTAACAGAAGGCGTGCCCTGTACGAACCGCCATCTCCCTCATACATTACACCCGACGCGAAGCCTCTGCCATCAACAACTACCAGGGGAAAAGTATCGCCGCTTAGTATCAGCGACTCCGGACGAGCCGACTATGCGACTTAGTATTCGAAGCTTCGACGTTTTTGACGAAAATTAATCACCTTGTCAATGATCAAGTTTCCCGAATTAATATTGCAAATAAAATGGCAATTATGGACATGATTCAGCGGGTTACCACAATCGAGTCTCTTTTGGCTATAAAATCCTCAAGTAATGAAACTAAATTGGCAAACACCGAACGGGAACTAGAACAACTAAAAATCATTCTAGGATCACCTCGGCGTAGGAAGGTTTGTTTACCTGGATGTTGACACCAGGTAAACGAACCGTCCTACGCCGAGAAGGTAAAATTATCAAAGGCGCTGGTGGAGGCGCGCGCCACGCGCGCGCCGTGCGTTATCGCTTACCCGACAGCTGAGCGGTCAGCTGAGTATGCGTCATCGTCTGCAACAAAACAAGCGCTAATGAGCGCGATTAAACCTAGTGACGATGGCTTTCAAATTGTAGGCGTTAAAAAACCGCGAAATCTGGTGTAGTGCTGCGCGGAATGGAATCAGTCGATGTGATTAAAGCCGCGGGATTGCGCTTAGAAAAACCGAAAGGCCGGAGACCGCGTATGCTAATTAAGGACATTCCCGGGTCAATGGAGGACAAAGCTTTTGTTGTCGCGTTATATCGTCACAATATTATAGACGAAATGTCAATTAAAGAGGACGATTTTATTAAAGCCACGAAAATTATTCGCAGTCGTCGTATAATAAACACCGGGCAAAAATGGATCGGCGTCGAGATCAATACGGAAGTGCGCAAACATCTGTTGGCCACAAAAGACAAATTGTTCCATTTGTCGTTTCTTTGATGACGTAGAATTAGTGCGTTGTCTTAATTGTCAACAAGTCGGGCATGCCCATAAATACTGTACAGAAAAGTCACCATTATGTGGTCATTGTGCGGAAGGACACGCGACGAGGTCCTGTAAGAATAAAGATAAACCCGAATTCGTACCTGTTTGCGCGTCGTGCAAACGATTTAAGAAACCATGCGACCACCGCTGCGGCGCATCAGACTGTCCCACGTAAAATTTAAACTGGAACAGCTGGTGCTTAACACCTATTATTAAAAAATGGATAATCTGTCTATAGGACAGCTAAATCTCCACAACGATAGGGTGGCGACGTCCGAATTAGACCGCTTAGTTATAGAATATAACCTGGACATAGTACTTATTCAGAAACAATACCAAGATGCTGGCTTACGCAGTAGGGTAGTGCAGTTAGACAATAAAGCAAGAGCCGGAATCTACGTGTCGATTTCTAAATATACGGTTACGTCACTGCAACATCTTATGACGTCACACTGTGATGTCGCGGAGGTTTCATCCCCATCCTGTAGAGTTTACGCTGTGAGCTATTATTTTCAATATTCAGACCCTGTCACTCCACACTTACACCAACTCTACCACGTTTTGAGGGCTCTTGCGGGTCGTAAAACTATCATCGGCGCCGACGTCAATGCGACATCTAATCTTTGGTATGGCAAGTTTAGGTACACCGACACTGATCGCCGGTGCGCGATAGAAGACTTCATCGCTGAGATGAACCTTTCTATCCGCAACAGACCCGAAGCACCACCGATCTTTTGCAGCCCGTTCGCCTTTTGTATGGGTGAATCTTCTATTGACGTCACACTTTCAAGTTTAGATGTCCGATTGGATAGGTGGCGCGTCTTACCCGATGCGTCTTGTAGTGATCATCGCCTGATCGTGTACGATCGTACGAATTTGTCCCCGAAATAATTTGGATCCTCCTAGTCAGAGTCACAATTATAGATACAAATGTAAAGGAGCAAACTGGGAGTTTTTTAGTACACTTTTTTCGTCCTGTGTCGGAGACTTTACTCGCCAGGAATAATCCGCGGAAGAAAGTGCAGAAATAATGTCCGATTCTTTAATATGTTGTGCCATCGTAGCTTTAAGCCGCGTATCTTTACCAAATACCAAAATATGCGATTGGTGGAATAATCACTTAGTTGAACTCCGCAAATGTTTCCGAAGGGCACGCAGGAAACACAATAAGCTCAAAAAAACTAAAATCTCGGGAGATACGTTTGAGGAAGCTTTAGTTGCACTTAGAGTTGCCAGGTCTCACTACAGAGCTGCGGTTGAAAAATCTAAAAGCGCTTTACTTAATAGGGTAGTAGAAAAATTAGATAGCGAAGGCCCTTGGTCTCCACTGTACCATGAGTTCAAAGCAAATCGATCAATCGACTTAGCATACATACAAAACATCAAAGTAAATAATAAGCATTCCGTTGGTATTGAAGAGACCACGAGTGTCTTGCTCGATACGCTAATCCCTGACAACGATACGACAACCGATAGCGAACATCATAAGCAGAAGCACGCGCGTGGGCTATAGAGCCACCTCTTTCCCCCGCGTCTGACTTCCATCTCGCGACGAATTCATTAACATTGTTCGAGCTCTCCTTCTAAACAAAGCAGCCGGTGAAGATAAGATATCAAATAGAATGATAAAAGAAGCTAGTCGAGCGTCGGGTGACTGAATTTTACAGGTTTTTAATCGATGTATATCTGAGGGAATCTTCCCTAGAGAGTGGCGTCGCGGATACATACGTATTATTCCGAAGAGTGGTGATAAGCATCCTAATGACCTAAAGTCATATCGACAGATTACCCTGTTACCGTCGCTGTGTAAGCTCTTAGAGCGTCTTATAGTCTTTCGCCTATTACCCGGTGGACCAACATTTATACGGAATCAATTTGGTTTTACATCGGACAAATCGACTGTAGACGCAGCCCTATCCGTTAGAACAACTATCAGCACTACAGATTTTTAATGTGTTTTAGGCGTTTTCCTCGATATCTCTGGTGCTTTCGACAACGCATGGTGGCCAATGCTACTTCTTGAGCTGAAGGCTCGTAGATGTTATAGAAACATCTACCTACTTATGCAGTCGTACTTTTGGTTACCATGCAGTGTCTAAATAGCTGACGTTGGGATGTCCTCAGGGGTCTGTACTAAGTCCGTAACTCTGGAATTTAGGGTTTGATGATTTCCTAGAGATACCTCTGCCACGTGGTTGCACGTTAATCGGTTACGCTGACGACGCACTTCTACTCATAGAATCTAACACTAGGGACGGGCTAAAAAATTTGGGGACATATGTCTGTATCCGAATCTAAAATGAGGTGAAAGAAACCGCCTTACATTTGCTCCTCAAAAAACATACCAACTCTTATTAAAAGGGAATATACAATCAGCGCCGCATATTAAATTCAACAATCAAACAGTCAAAAGAAAATAATCGGTTTGTTATCTCGGTTTAGTTCTGGAGAGAAATTTATCATTTATTGAACATATAAAAACTGTAGGCGAAAAAGCTAAACGAAACTTTTATGTACTCACCAGAATATCAAGGTCAACTTGAGGCCTTTGTTTTAATACTCTTAAAATCATCCAAGGCCACGATAGGGGAGGCACGGCGTAAACTGCTTCAGAGTTAACGCTTGGCACTGATATTTTTGTGTAAGGCATAGAGGACGGTCAGTACAGAAGCCCTACCGGTACTTGCTGGTGTGCTTCCAGTCGATCTTGAGGTTCAGAGACGCGCGTCAATGTACTATTCCACTAGAGAAAACTTGAACACCGAGTTCCTAATGCCTCGAGACCGTTGTAAAATCACCTGATTATTCAAACCGCCATCAATCGCCTATGAAGATCTCCTGACCGAATTCACCTCTACCTGTTCTTTCCGTACGTGAGCGTTTGGCGAGAACATGGCTGGAGGTGGACCACTGTGTGGCTCAATTTCTCACCGGACATGGCAACTTTAAGAGTAAATTATTCTTTTTTAAAGTAGTACCTTCACCGCTATGTCAGTGTTCCACGTCTAACTACAAATATGAACAATCAGCACACCACGTTCTTTGGGAGTGCAGTCTCTGGCACAACGAGCGTACCATTATGTTAAACAGTCTGCGAAATACATCTAGGGTAATCTACTACACGGATCTTGTAGAAACTCGGGATAATTTCCGTGCGTTCAAGCGTTTTTGCCATACCTATTACTGGAATCAAACATGAGGCCCACAAATAGGCCCTGATAATTTTTTTTCGTATCCTTGGTGCTTTACAACTGGGCTTATCCTAGTTGTAAGTCTCATTGTCTATGGCTGATCTGCCAATTATTTGGAGTGGAATTTTTATATTTCCTACTCCTCCTGTTTTTTTTTCTAATTAAATTTATTGCGGGTTCCAAAACAATTAAAGTGCTTCCCGGGACACCCCAAGGTTCAAACCTTGGCGTCATATAAGGAGACTATTGTAGATCCTGACTTACAGGAGTTACAATGGCGGGAAAGAGTGGCGGGCTTAGTCCCAAAAAAAAACATGGCAAAGCTGCAACAACGTTTAGAAAAAAGGGCAGTATTTAACTCCTAGTGTTTTAAAAAATAGTGTTTTTACTATTTCTGTGACCTAATCTCTCTCACGTAGATCACGTCATCTACATCGTATCCTATTTAATTATAACCTAAACATTGTATCCATACATTTGATTGAAAAAAATAGAAAGGAAGAAGAGAAAGACAATTAAATAAAAAAGACAAGCCCGCTGAGTTTCCTCGACGGATCTTCTCAGTGGGCGCCGCGTTCCGATCCGGTGGTAGATTAGTAGTTAAATTAGGTTAAAAAAATGTAATTGTCATGTAAATGTAATGTCTGAAGGACAAGTCAAGAGTCTCCGTAACCGGCGAGCGTGTATGAGACGAACTGTGACAGTGAACCAGTTGGAAATCTGTACTCTCTGCGTACCCCGCAAGGGATTTGGCGTCATGATATAGAAAAAAATGTAAATGGACTATTTGTAAGTGCTCCCGCAGGATTTGTATAAAATAAATTAAGTTAAGTTTGAATTTTGAGTTTCACCACGATTTGTGACAAAAGACTTGGAACACTATAGGGTAATTTTTTGTAGATAGCTATAGAAGCACGTCACAAGATTTACCAAACTTCGGCTCTTGGGTAATTTCGGACGGGATACTCTCGTGTATATTGGTATTATTGGTATTGGTAAATCCTGCGGTATAGGTACTTAATTAATGCTGTAAGTAATGAAACCGATTAGTGTAATGGCCGACAATTTTTGTTCTCTTTCACAACTTATCCGACGAGAAATGCGAATGAAGTTAAATTCATTTTTTTTAAATTGGAACGATTTCGCGAGTGTTCGTTTTACGAATTTTTAATTATGGCCGCACATGTGCTGCTACTTACAAAAGCGATTTTTAATCGAATTATATGTCTTTAATTTGGCCATGTAACCTTAAGAGATTTTTTTACAAGCTTTTATTTAACTTGCAATGTTTGTTAGTTTTATTTTGGTGAAACCTTGTAAGCAGAATTAGAACCACTTCCTCTTATATAAGCTCTTCTTCTTCTCCTTTAAATTATGGCTTCACACCATTTTTAAGTGTATTAGCCGATGACTAGTGTGAACTTGATGACAACGATGATAATGAAATTGATAAAGTACCCCACCCTGGATAGTAAAGCGATGGATACATACCAATTGCGACGGCCATTTTGAGGGAAATCGAAAAGGCACGTCTTATCACCTTGTTACAATTGCCTTCACTCATGCACATATAAGAATACATAATGGTTAATATTCCACCAACATGACACATGATTCGAAATAACACAAGTTTTGGAAATTAAAACAAATTGACGACATCACTCTTAGATTTCCCGCCAAAAAACCGGTGGCGCTGTTATCGACCGGGAACGCTGTCGCGGGAAACTACTAGCCATAAATAAAATAACTTCATTTTTTGAAGCGAATGTCGGCAAAAGTAGCCGAACAAGTGCACGTAATTTGACATTGATAAAGGATTGTATCGTTATAATAACAAGCTCCAGCGAGTGATATAGTTCACATTGTTTAGCTAAATCATACTAAGATGTGATATTCACATTTTGATACAAAAACAATAACGTACTTGCAAATATATTGTATTGTATTCATGAGTAGAATTGAAATATCTCTATCAGTAAAGTACCTTGTTGCTGTGGAGTATTCTTAGCGATCACCAAGGTTAAGCAGCGTTCGAATTAGTCAATGTGAGATGGGTGACCGTTCGTGGTATTTTATTATTCTTATCTATTTTACAGCGCCTCCGCGTTTTACAAGCCACACTAGGTCGTTGGTTTCGGTTACCACTTAATGTCGGTAAGCCAAGTTTGAAGCCTCGTCTTGATATGTGCCACCAGCAAGCCTGCCTTTACCAATACGTACTGGGTCCGCGAGGCGGAGTATGATCCATTCCGTCCCACTTCGATTTGTGAATTTGACCATTGCCCATCAGTGGGACAGTATAGGTAGATTTATTACTTATATTTTGATCTTTTGTAAAGGATCGTTCTATAATAAGTTATACGTTCTATAATAGGTAATACGTTCACGATAAGGCTATTTGCGATAGGTTACTAACTAACTAACTATAAAGTTACTAGTTGACACGGCAAACTTCGTACCGCTAAAAATAAAATTGTTGTTTTTACTACTTTCCCTGCAATTTCTTTATATTTTCTCACCTTTTAAACCTTCCTTGGACTTCTACAAATATTTAAAAACCAAAATTAGCCAGTCCAGCCGTTCTCGAGTTTTTGTGAGACTAACAGACGTCAATTCATTGTTATATATAAAGTTATACCGCACCTCTGTTTAAATGATGTCACAAGGGGGTGACGGAGGTGTACTCTGTACACCCACCTATCGCCAAAGATGATAGGTGCGAATGGAATACAGGGTAAGCCAATTTTTTTTGGTTGCCCTTATAATAATATATAATTCCAGACTCAAGACTGATATTGGGAATTTTTCGATAGAAAAACTGCCCTGTATCCGACCTAGGATTCGAACCCAGGACCTCGTGATTGCTACGCGTATTATACGGCAGTACACCATTGTATCTTAGGCATAATATGTCCTATATTTATGATGTAATGGAGACAACACGCTTAACCTCAATATATATATATATATATATATATATATGTCTCATACACGCTCGCCGCTTGCGGAGACTCTTGACTATTTTTATTGTCCTCTTAAATAGCTGTATTAATATCGAAACAGGTTTCATTCGTAGAAAGGTGAATAAATAAAAAAATAAATGATATAAAACATCTTTATTAACCCTATAATATAAGATACGCATAATTATACCGTTTTCAAACAATTTTTCAAATATCCTAGGGTGGGATCCTTTCTGTGTATATTTTTACCGAAAGAAACTTTAAAGGTTATAGGGTTCAAGTAATTTTAATTTTTAATAATTCAGTCTTTCTGTGGCAACACTGAATTTCTAAAAATAGCCGCTTATATATAACACAGTCTTATCTACATATATCTACATGATAAAAAAAGTATAGCGGACGAGAAGCATTGGAAAAGCGTTGCAATTTTATTTACATCATCAAGCGGAAGGTCATGGTAACTCGAATTATGTTGGAAGTTACGTATTTTAAGGAGCCGGAAATCGTAATGCTAATAAAAAAAAACTTAGCTTATAATGTTCTCTATATATACGGTCAATTTTTGAAGGTATCTCTAAATAATGTACAGTCGATATGAGGATAACCATTCAAAAACCATTTGCCTCTTTTTGCTTGTCATTTTAAAATTTTCTTAAATCTATATTGTCTATGATGTTATGTCATTGACATAAAAGCGATTCGATTTTCGAATTTCTTATTTAAGGCAATCGATCAAAAATGTTGTCATTTTAAATTAAATATTTATGTCAACAAAATAACATCGGCTTAATTAGGATTATAATAATTTATATAAAAATACAAATGCATGAAGGATATGTGCCATTATTTTCTTGAGAAAACAAAATATCAGTCATTATAAAATCTTATACGCTAATGAGTATTAATTAAAATGATATAAAACTAATGAAAACATGGGTATGGGTGATGGTGATGAAGTAGGTGATGATGAAATGTGTTGTGAAGCTGAAGGCCGATGCGGTTGCTTTAACATCTGGAAAAAAGAGAAATAAAATTAATAAATCATTCTTTAGGGTGACACAGTTTTATTACTTCTACGTAGTGTTAGGAACCTGTTGGAACTCTGTATTCTCTGCCTACTCCGCAAGGGAGCTCGCTTGATGATATAGATAGATAGATAGTGTTAGGATATTCGTATAAAGTTGATAATTTGTATTAATAAAAAATGTGCGGGTAGTTTTATGTAGGGTTGACATATTGATTTTGACAACTGCACCACCATCTTGACATTTCGATGTCAACACTAGTCGCTAGATGACAACAGTGTTGCTATTAATATTATAGACGAATAATCGTTTTGGATAATCGATTTGAACAAGATGGCGATGCAAAACAAGAGACGTAAGTCTATGGATAAAATCTAAAATGATGAACACTTTGCGCGAGTCTTCGTCGAAGAGGGTTGTAAAGTTACAAATATAAAAGGAAATTATAACCGCCAACACATTTTTATTTCGCGCTCTAACAGTACGTAAAATATTTTTTTTAAAATAGTGTCCTTGACTGACCAGTGTCTCTCTTTGCACTGGTGGCATATTTGAGTTAGTTACAAATGCCTCTACCAACAGATCTAACCTGACCAGAGTCAAATAGTAATAGAAGTGCAATTTTAGCGCTCTCTGTCTCATCGGACGGCTTGGTTCATTAGTTAACTCGCGGGTTCGATCCTCGCACGGGACAAATCTTTGTGTGGCCCACAAACATTGTTTCGGTCTGGGTGTTTACGCATGTGAAATTGATGTTTGTAAAAGCACCCACGACACAGGCTTAATTCCTATTATGAGGCTACGATTTTTTAACAAAAAACAAAAAAATAAAATGTAACTCAGAATTACTATATAAAAATAATTTTAGAATACCTTCAACCGCGTTTAGCTCTACACAATTGAATCTTATGGAATAAATTAGAAAATTGTTTTATTAATATCGGCTGTCTATTTTATGAACGTTTTTTTCAATCATTGTGCAGTTATTGCAGCCATAATACAAGCTCTTGGCTTAACTATTGTTGTAGTTTAGTCAAAATCTGATTTAGGATACCTATTCCTACTCTACTCTCTCTATACCTTATGAAATGGTTGGTCTATTCATAATAAAAAGCAAATAAAAGTCCTCCGTGTCTAGACCAAGCGTGCCGAAGCTTGTTTGACACATAAAACGGTGTGACTACATGACTACCCTAATTCAATTGATACCAGTGTAAAATAATACAGAGTTTAAACCCGGTTCTACACAGGCTAAGATCTGGTACTTATTGCATATGCCGTCAGATGGCAGCCAGAGGTACCTCTACTTTTTTTTTGCCCTCTCTAACCATGTTAGCAACCTTATTTAGTCGTAAAAATATGCCAGGAATACTTAAACATTTTTTGGTAGAGCGCATAGAACATCAAAAAACTCGTAGTATTTTATTGACATTAACTTCAAAACATCACCCAAATTTTACAAAAGGCGGACAAAAATCATAAAAAAGTTCTTTTTTGCTTTTGAAAAAGACAATCTGCCGCTTAGACGGAGTTGCGTATACTTTTATTGCCAGGTCATTACAAAATTATTGTGTGTACATTTTTTGCATAACCAAATGTATTTTTTAACAATTCGCTTTGCAAAAACGTCATTTGTTTTCCAAAAGGCCTTTTTCTATTTGCGCAAGGATAATGGACAGCGGGTGATTTAATGCTTTTGTTGCATCCTTGTAGACAATAAACGTTTTTTTTAAGTTCGAGCCTCAAAATTATTACAACGCATTTTAATTTCAATAAAAAGGATAGTCAGTGACCGAGTTTTATGAGATTCCATTTATCAAACTAGTGAGATGTTCGCAGATTTCACAATTAAATATAAAATGAATATTAAAGTTTAATCTACAGAATGCGTTTGATTAATAATTTTTAATTACACTTTCTTTAAAGCTTATATGCAATTGTTGTGTCTGTTTTTTAAAAAAGTGCACGTTTTTGTATAATTCTAGATTTCGACTACGTAAGATAACAATTATTTTTAAACGCTATGCAATTTTAAGAACAGGTTGCTTAACTTAACATTTATATTCGGAATGCTGCATTCAGGACACAAAGAGCCTAGTTTTTAACGCGATGCATCCAATAACAATCTTCTGATAGAGCTAATTATAAAGAAGTGAAGCGTGTCCCGCGCATGTCCTAAGGCAAAAACTGGCTAGCCAATATTTGCCGCCATTCGTTCTACTGTGCACCGGCCTGCAGTGGTCATCCTTGGCTGGGGCAGGCTCCGTGCACCTGTCATTGTGCAATTAAACCTGGCGACACATTGCCTTAAATAATTCCTGAAATTGTCCGCTCGCATATTATACCGTATGCCTATGCATTAATAATGAATAAATACCTTTTCGATTCGCTATGTAACATTGTGAGCGTGGAAATAATCAATTTGACGCTAGTCGATAACAGATGGCGGTACACGTCTTGATGCTATTTTGGTTTTGTAGTTTATATTGATTTTTTTTATTGTATTTAAAAAAATACTCATCTTATTAGAAACGAGGATGTATAACGATTAAAGTTTTAAATTACGACCGTCATCTCGTGCTTGCTCGGATCGTCAACTAGAACACTTAGTACTAGGGTAGCAGAGCTAATAAAGAGTTAAGTATTGTACGTGCGTTACAAGGCAGTCGCCTGTTACTTCTTAGCAGTTATGAATACCGAGTGTAAGTGTAAGTCTTACAAAAGGACTTGCAGGTTTCAACGACCTGCCTAAATGAGAAAAGTGGGATATATTTTATTTAAATTGAACCTGGGGATATTGACGTTTCCAAATCATCTATTTTTAACTGTGGACCATTTCTCATGAATTCCAGTGATTTTAGAATAAATAATAATAACCTGAGAAACAAGGTTTATTTTTTATTTTTAATCTTTTAATCCTTACCAAAACACGGAAGCTAAAAATAATGTCTTCCTTCATTGTAAGATCAAGAAAAGCGAGTTATCTTCAGCTTATTACGGGGAGTCGCGGTACCAGGCTCACAGTGATCGCGGGAGGCCAACTTGTGACGTACCTAGCTTCAATGTTGTAGTTATAACACAGATGAGACGAGTACGTTACGTGGGCACGTTTAGAGGTGTGCGTTAGCGCGTGTAGGCGCGTCACAATCACAGCTATTGACGACATTTTGACGCATTCTGTTTCCTTCAAAAAAGTGTTCTTAGTTGGTTACAAATTGTATCTCTATTTATGGTAAGTAGACATAGCGAGTTATTTAAAATGTGTGCTGCTATTAGTACTGTTTGGGGTTACTAATACCATTATTTCAAACAAATTCGTAGTTCTTAAAAATGGCCATAAAATCCGGACCGCGGAAAGGCGAGCGAGGTAAAGCGACTTTTTTCTAATTTGTAAGGTTGACGATCTCGTGTTCACACGGGGGCAAGCCTCACACGTTCGTGTTCGTTGCCTCTAAGAACTGCCTATGCGGAAACACAACTTTGCTATTAACACGCGTTCCTTTACTATGAGATACTGCCACTTATGCACGTACATACATACATGTGCGTTATACATGCGCGTTATAGTGTCGTACGTGGAAAGCGTTTTCTCTACACAACACACAGGCATCCATCCGTATACTAGTATTAGTTGAACGAGAACAAGCGCCGTGTCCGCGTGCACATTTTACATTAGTGTACGATTTTTCCACATGTGAAAGTTGTGCTCATGTTGTTTTCAGATTCGTTCGTGAGCGGTTTCTATGTTTCGGGTACTAGGAATGCAGATGCGCGGAAGAGTTAGCGTCGCACTTGTGTTAAGGTTTACATTTGTGTGCGTTATCTAATAATAACGCGCACACACAGAACTATGATTTGATTAAAATTCGAATGTTGAAGACGAATTTTCGTGTTATATAGTAATTGTTTTCGCAACATGCTAGTTTTGATAAGGTGGATGCACCGCGAGAGTTGATTGAACGCTTGCGATCTCATCATGTCCTAGTATGTTGAGTTCGGTGCAGCCGTGTCAATGACTTGATCGATGACGAATCCATCAGTAGCCGGCCACGTTAGAAAAACACGGAAAGCTATCATCAGTAAATTAAAATGGTCATCACACTTTTTATCACATAATGGATCTACAATGTATATAAGGTGACACTGGATGAATAATAATGGATATCTAATTTCGTGTTTGTTATTTCTTCCGAAGCAATGTACGTGTACGTTGTTAGAAGTCGTTTACGATTTTTAAATAAATACTATTTCGTAATCAATACCTGATTATTCTTAATATTCTCTTTAGATTGTCATAGTGCCTGCGATAGGGGCCAGGCGACTAGTATCATTGGCATTATCAATGTGATAATCATAAAAATGATAGCACATAAATTTAATTAATTAATTAGTCAGCGGCGAGTCACCGACCGCCGAATGATAGTTATGGCGGGTGCCCGCATTTTTTTGCAATAGCCCAGGTTAAGTCCATCCAGCCCTAATTTTCGTAAACTATTGACTCTATCCAGAAACATAAAATTCTACCGGAATCGGTTCGTTGGCGATGGTTCATGTTCAGCTTGGTTTGGCAAGCGAACTACATAACATAAAATTTCCTCAGGGTTTCTACTTTGGACCTATGTCCCCGCACAAACCTTCCAAAGGACTAGAAAAATCCATGGCGCATTAGATTAAAAAAAATTAATAAAAATAATTATTAAAGTAATTAGGGATACATAGGTTTCTACTATATCTCTTAAATAAGCCAAACTCTCTAAAATAGTTTATATAAAAAGTTAAATTTTTTTCAACAATCAGTGAGATATTGAGGTATTTAAGAAAAGGGCATCCATAGACTTCTGAGATCGCATTAACAAATGCCTTCATTTATAACATATACAAGAAAATAACACTAAGATTTATAAACATATAGTTTTTCAAGCCGCTTTTAAGGCTTCCAACTCCGATTAACGACTACCACACTATGTGGTAGTCGGGACCAACGGCTTAACGTGCCTTCCGAAGCACGGAGACGCTCAAATATGAAAATGCCACAAACGGTCACCCATCTCGGGCCGACCGAGTCGAACGCTGCTTAACCTTGGTAATCGGTAAGAACACCACGGTCGCACAGCGCTACGAGCGCCTAAAGTATGTATAAATAGGTCATATTATCGAGAATGGAATAGCAAAAAACAATAATTAAAGTGGAACAAAATCGATCGCAGAAAAGCAACGCTCACGCGGATATTACGCCAGGCGTAGTTATGCAAGTGTTCTGATGCAACTAAACTTGTATTGTAGCAAGTAAGGTTGCAGATAAATATTTAATTTTAGGTGTCTGTGGCCAATATTTGACCTACTGGCTGCGTTTAAGACCGACATTTATATGTACAGTCGACGAGAACAGGATAAATGTGGAGTTTAACAAAAAAAATGTATTCGAATTTCAAACGGTGGTATTCTTATGTTTTATAATTTATTTGTATAGGTTTCTACCAGTCAGTACTTTGTGGTACCTACCTGGTGGTATTTAATATTTAATTCTTTTGCAAAATTTCAAAGAGATATAAAAATGAACCAACTCGAGTAAATATTAATTCCTTCAAAAAAGGACTTTTATCAATAGATAAATAAATGTAAGTGTAAATAAAATACCCTGACTTTCTTTCTGCATAGGTATGCATAAACGCAATCCCTTATATATAGTGATATAGAGACTTTCTTCGTAACGGTAAAAGAACAGACATTTTGCATAAAGCTGACATTTTAATGCTGAATACAATTTTATCCATTCAAAGGGAAAGTCTTCAATCGTACAAACTACTAATACAATTCGTGCAGAATATAAATAAATATTCAAATATACACCGTTGTTTTGTATAGACGCCGAAATATACAGGAGTAGCTCGTTTGACTCCATAAAAAAGAACAAAAAGACGATAATAAAATTAGTTATAAAATCGCCACACCTATGTTCCCCGAGTGGAGGTAACAGAGGTGTAATTTTAGTTATAATTTCATATTAGTTATTAAAAAAAATCTTTTTTATGTTACCCTGCGTGTGCACTAAAACAAAACAGTTACGGCCAGTTTGAATATTTAACTCAAGGATATTTGGCTATTACGGACAAAATTTGGACATATTTTGTATGGAAAATCAGTCAAAATTCTACTGACAGTAAGCAAATCTATCCTTGAGTGGAATATCGGAACCAGCCATTACATACCTACCGATAAAGTATACTTAAATTCATTTTACTATCAGTATAACGATGACAAATTTATTTATATTTTAATTTAAAAAACTGTAACAATTTTTACACTACTGACAGGTGCCGAAATAAATGATTCATAAAAGTGGTTATATTTTATTGTCTAATGAGTACTCATAAAAATATGGGTTAAAAATATAATTATATATGTAAAGATGAGAAAGGGTATGCTCCGTTGGTTCGGACATATACAAAGAATGTCCGAAGAAAGAATGACAAAACAGATATATAATGCGAAAGTGGAAGGATGTACGTACCGGGGAAGACCTAGACTATCTTACTACGAACAAATAGACCGAGTCTTATCTGAAGGACAAGTTAAGAGTCACCGTAACGCGCGAGCGTGTATGAGACGAACTAGACTAGAGTGGAGTAAGTCAGTGTACTCTCTGTTTACCCCGCAAGTGATCTGGCGTGATGATATAGATAAAATATAGCGTGCTTCAAGTAGCGTAGAATACTAAGTACGTAGTTACCTCTCTATCTATCTATCTATCTACCTATCTATAACCTCACGCCAGATCCCTTGCGGGGTAGGCAGAGAGTACAGAGTTCCAACAGGTTCTTTCCTTACATACCTCTCTGGCTTCCTCGACTCTCATAGTTCGTCTCATACACGCTCGTCGGTTACAGAGACTCTTGACTTTTCCATCAGATAAGACTTGGTTTATTTGGTCGTGGTAAGATAGTCTAGGTCCTTCCCGGTACCTGCATCCTTCCACTTTCACATTGTATATCTGTTTCGTCATTCTTTCCTCTGGCATTCTTTCTATATGCCCGAACCAACGGAGCATGCCCTTTCTCATCTTTACACCGATACTATCTTTCATACCTACTCGCTGTCTTACTATGCTGTTGCTAAAGATGTGCGGAGTGAAGCTGACCGACCGCGGTCAGCTTCACTCCGCACATCTTCCGCAGAGCTCGCATTTCTACCGCATTTATCCTACTTTCATTCTCCTTCTTACATACCCAGCTCTCGCTACCATATAACAGCGTTGGGACAAGAACTCCGTTATGTATGGCCAGCTGCGCCTTATGGCTTAAGTGCCGGCTCCCGAGTAGCTTTCCCATCGCACCATTCACTCTGTTCCCTGCACTCACTCTTCTCTCTATGTCAGCGGTGTATTTCCCATCCTTACTGAAGTTACGTATTCTATTAATTCGTAAGAATACAACTGAACTCGCATACAACGTTTGGTGTTGTAAAATCAAAAATGTCCGCGACAGTACTTACCCGCCGAGGTCAGTGTTATTGTGTAATTATTTCATGTCTCACTTCATAAAGTTTTGTCGGGCTGTTTTCATGCTTTAAAATCAAAATCATGATTTACCGGTGAAAGGAATCATGCAGACCGGTAAAATAATTTAAAGGTGCCGACCTTTCTGGTTTGATAACTTTAAGATGTCTAAGTGGCTACTGAAAATTTGGCAAGAATTAATTAAAATTCTTAACTCAATATGACCTTATGTTATCGAAGCAAATGCATACCATGTTATCGAAATGTTATAAAAATGCATAGCTTTTTTTCATATCGGCTATATAGGCTTTAAGTTTAATGGAAATTGGTTAAGTAGATCAAAACACCGTCACGTCTATATTTCCCAAGCGGGGGTGGCAGAGGTGTGGTTCACCCACTTTACGCCGACGATGTTAGATCCAATATAATAGGGGTGAGGCTTGCCATATTACCGGGCACAATGCCTGACTCCAGTAGAGACACCTGAGTACAGTAGAGACTCACTCGTTCGGCATATTAAAAACAAGGGGTACCGGATTATTGGAATGTTTGGATTACTGGCTTATATAGAAAAATTCATCTATACTAATATTATAAAGAGGTATAGTTTGTGAGTTTGGATGTTCAGGGTAATCTCCGGTACTATTGATGCGATTTTAATGATTCTTTCACCATTGGAAAGCTACCTTATCCAGAAGTAACATAGGCTATATAAAATCGACCCGATAGGTGGCGCTGTTGTCGGCTGGGTACGAGGTCGCGGGACTCTGCTAGTAATAATAAAATAATGCCGATGCGTGTGCGCAGAGCGGGCGTAGAGGGAGGAGGGTAAAGGAGGCGCGGACAGCGGGTGCCAGATTATTGGACGTGCCTAACTATTGAAGTGCCCGATTTGTGAGACACTACTATATTTTCTATAGAAAAAAATACATTTTGGCCAACCTAGGATTCGAACTCCAGATCTCGAAATCGCTACGCGTATTATAACCAACGAGGCATCAAGATTCAAAACTGGCATAAAACACGAATAGGCATACAATTTCAATGGCAATACCCCCATTTATTCATAAGTAGCATAATAAAATTGTAGGAAGGCCTAATTAGAATTATAAATACACATATTATATTACTTTCGCTTGCCGCTTTTAAGAAGGGTGTGAGTTAGTGAAATTGGTAAGAGAAAACAATTATCAACTTGATTTACATAGCGGAGACTGGTCATTGCCCTTTTGTAATCTACAAATATCTTGTGTTTTAGACCTCCTTTACTCCTTTATAGCGGTCGATAATATTAGCATAATGCGTTTATAAATGTGTAGGCATTATTATAAGGCGCTCGTAGCGCTGTGCGGTGTTCTTACCGATCATCAAGGTTAGGCAGCGTTCGACTAGGTCTGCCTGAGATGGGTGACCGTTTGTGGCATTTTCATATTCGAGCGTCTCCGTGCTTCGGAGGGCACGTTAAGCCGTTGGTCCCGGTGACCACTTAATGTGGTTGTCGTTAAGCCGAGTTGGAAGCCTTAAAGGCGGCTTGATAAATTCCAACAGCAGGTGGCCATATACCTGCCTCCGCCAATCCGCACTGGGTCCGCGTGGTGGAGTATGACCTAATCTCTCTCACCTTGATTTGTGAGAGAAGGCCTTTGCCCAGCAGTGGGCAGTATAGGCTGATATTATTATTATTATAATATTTTTCACATATGATGGGTAGTGACAGTTCTAAGTGCTAAACGAAGTTAGTATTTAATACAATGGTATGAAGGTATAAAACTATAAGTATAGAAACGGGTCATGACTCTTATTGCCATTGAATAAAGTATAATTTTTTTTAACACTTACAACTGTCACATTTCCCTTCCTTCATGAAAAATACTATCGTTAGATCATCTATATTAATACTATAAAGAAAAAAGTTTTTTTTGTTTGTCTTCGATAAACTCTGAAACTACTGAAACGATTTCAATAATTCTTTCACTTAAAAGGTAAAGTATTATGTAGTTGGAACACAAAATTTAAGGACTGAAAGAACGCCTCTACATTGATCTTTTAAAGTATTACATTCAGAAATTTAATATGATATTTTAATAAGGATTGTGTTCGGTATATGGCAATAGGCTCGCCCCTATTACCTGGGACTTAACATCGACAGCGAAAAGTGGGTGTACATAGTACACCTCTGCCACCCCCGCTTGGGGAATATAGGCGTGACGACCTTCATATTTTAAGACTGAAAGTTTCGCATTATGTTCACTAATGGCTGGTTCCTATTTCAACTCGTAGTGATTATATTCTCTTTGTTATAATGTGACATGGTTCTTTTGGCTCATGGATGTCATTTTCAGGGGGCGCTGGGGTTTACATTTAGTAAATTTTCCTACCTCCAAGGAGATATTTGAACAGGCGGGTCTGTACTGTAGCAAACGACAACTCTGCGATTGTTATGAAGTGACATTTCTCTTTAGATCCGAATTTACCCGCGCGAAAAAGATACTTGTCTATGTGCCGGGCTGTATTTTTCATGTATTGTTAGTAATATTTTGACGGATTTTCCATATAAAATTGATCAAATATGTCAAAATTCTTCTGGTAGTACTAAATATCTATTCTTGAGTTAAATATAGGAAACGGCCGTGAGTGATCAGATAAATTAGGCTTACAATTGATTATCATCATCATCATTTTCGCCCACTACTGAAAATAGGTTTCCCCAAACGCTCTCCAGCACAGCCGGTTCAATGCCACCTGCACCCAAAGACTTCCTGTGATCCTCACAAGATCGTCGGTCCGTCTGGCAGGTGGCCTTCCCACGCTGCGCTTGCCAATACGTGGTCTCCAATCTAGAATCTTTCTGCCCCAACGCCCGTCCGATCTTCGCGCTATGTAAGCCACCCATTGCCACTTCAGCTTACTAATTCTATGGGCTATGTCGTTGACCTTGGTTCTTCTTCGAATCTCCTCATTTCTGATTCGATCACGTAGAAAAACGCCGAGCATACATTCTTTCCTTTCAATTGATTATAATTGCTTGGAAATAGAACAGTTTTTCTAATTACCAACCTAAACGAAACCTAGGATTAAAATCATGATTTTAAATACCTACGCAATAGAATAAATAACATATATAATACAATCTTAAAATATTTTTCCTAAAATATTGTATTTCACTAGATTTTACAATGTGTAGCTCAAACATATTTGTGTTTAAACAAATAGGAACCAGTTCCTTGTAAGTTTATTGACTCCATCGAAATACGACCATACATTCCTAGCCATTGATTTTTCGATAGAAAAATTAAAAACATTTGGGTGATATGGACGAATTTAATGTACGTAAATAGCTAACGGCATTAATGTTTAATATTAAAATAATCTTCTCGTTTTTCCGAGTGTATTATGTGCTTGATATATGTACATAAATATGTGTGTGTATGTTAGACTTGTTATCCAACCAGTTATGTTTAGGTATTTATGGTTTTATAACTTGTAGGTGGTTGGGGTTTGGTTATGCTAAGCTTGTGAATTGGAAAATAGCGGCTGTTAAGTATGATGAAGGAGAATGAAAGAAGGATAAACGCGGTGGCAATGCGAGCTCTGCGGAAGATGTGCGGAGTGAAGCTGACCGACCGTATTCGCAACATCGTAGTAATTAAGCGAGTAGGTATAAAAGATCGTATCGGTGTAAAGATGAGAAAGGGTATGCTCCGTTGGTTCGGGCATATAGAAAGAATGTCAGAAGAAAAAATAACAAAACTGATATACAATGCGAAAGTGGAAGGATGTAGGTACCGGGGAAGACCTACACTATCTTACCATGACCAAATAGATCGGGTCTTATCTGAAGGACAAGTCAAGATTCTCAGTAACCGGCGAGCGTGTATGAGACGAACTATGAGAGTGGAGGAAGCCAGAGAGGTATGTAAGGGAAGAACCTGTTGGAACTCTGTACTCTCTGCCTACCCCGCAAGGGATCTGGCGTGATGATATAGATAGATAGATTAAGTATGATTTGGGTAGATATATGTCAGACCATTTATTTGTTTAGTAATTTAATTATTTGTAATAATTTGTGTGTACAATAAAAAAATAAAAATTAAACTTTTACAATGATTTAATACATAGTTTTCGCTAATGTTTAAACAACAGCTTGGTCTAGTGATTTAAGGATGATTGTTCGGCTCATTAGCATTAGGATGTTTAATCCCGGAACAGGACAAATATTTATGTAACCCAAAAATATTTGTTATGTTTTATGAGTTTGTACTTATGATATTCATATTTGTAAATATAGGAACAACTCTTAGAGCAGGAAATAGGACTTAATCATTTAATGACACGTATTAGTTCCTTAGATTGATAGATCTTTGATTTGGTTAATAATCAACCTAGAGTTAGCCCTATTTAAGCAACCCGAACGCTTTGAGTTTGACCCGAGATGACGAGACGAGACGAGACCCCCAAAGGACGGAAATTCTCTTGCATTTTAAGTGGAATAAACCGATAGACGAATAATAGTTTTGGATGTACGTAAAAAGCGATTAAAATATACAATATAGTTTATTTATGTACTTGCGGAGGAAATATAACTAATAAAGAGCGTCTACGAGTATTTGGATTTAATTTGGACAAAGACCCGTAGCGGACGTGACGGAAATCATGTAAGCGAGTTAACAAGTGTCAGCGTTGCAGTTGATGTGTATGTTATAAAGCTGATTATATATCTATCTATCGATATCATCACGCCATATCGCTTGCGGCGTAGGCAGAGAGTACATAGTTTCAACACGTTCTTTTCGTACCTTTCTGGCTTCCTCCACTCTCATAGTTCGACTCATACACGCTCGCGGGTTCCGGAGACTCTTGTTTGCTTGATCGGAGTCTTAGATAATGCTTTTTAAGCATTATCCAAGACTCCGATCGTGTTTACGAGAATTTAGACGAAATATCACATTATCTATCTATATTATTACGACAGAGCCCTTGTGGGGTAAGCAGAGAGTACAGAGTTCCAACAGGTTCTATGCTTAACAGGACCTCTCTGGCTTCCTCAACTCTCACAGTTCGTATCACACACGCTCGCCGGTTACCTAGAGTATATCACATTATAATTCATTGAAATAAACAATTTTAAAATATGAAGTGTAAAAGAGTAGAGTAACTAACATGCACTTACTAAGGAAGAATATAATTATGTAGACGAGATAAATAACCCTACAGAAAAATCCAACGATATGCATATTCAAATGTGACTTTAAACAATTTATATTACGTGAGAATAGTCTATAACAACGTCGAAATTATTAATGTAAGTAATTTGGCGTGTGCCTAAATAAATTTTTATTGCTCGCTGCAAGTACACGACACCTGCACGATCTACCCACTTAATTATTAAACATAAACCTTTAATTAGACTGTACCAGCTGCCCGACCTTGCGAACCACCTTTGTAATACGCGAAGCAGTTTTGCATGGCAAAAAGTATACATTTTTAACTGCAAACTTGTTGTTTTTGCATCGTATAAAAATATGCGTCTCCTAGATATTCATTGTTGATATTTTCAGAATCTATAATGTTATTTGCATGTTAAGACGAAGTTTTGTGAGCGCATCTGCTCGCGTTTGTGGCAGTTGAGTTATTTTATGCACCTGACCAGAGTATTATAAGCTGTATGGAGTTGTTTGCAGGGAAAACTCATCCTGATGTAAAGGACAAGACAATCTGTAAGGTTATCCATGCTGTAAGGCTTGCTCATACACGTCTAAGCTTTTCAGTGTATGTGTGATTTTGTTGCAAAGAATGATTAAAAAATTATGAAACTTGTGAGGCATTCTGGGCCCTAATTGGCTATGACTAATTAAACACGTAATGCGGTGCGTTATGTTAATTTCGTAAAATGAACCCTTATAGGTACACTAGTAGGATACAAAATACTATATCACGAAGTTGTTGTAATAGTGCACTGCGTTTGGTAAATAGTTTATAAAGGCCCGGACTAGAGCTAGGGATTAAGTTGTATGGCGTTTAAAGTGTAGGTTATGATAAGAAGACCCCATAGTGATTTAAAGGAAAGACAGTTTGATAGGCTTGCTCACATGTCTCAAATAAAAAAATAAAACTAACAAGTTTGGTTTACAAACTTGTAACATAAAATGAGTGGTAGGGATCTAGTGTAATAACGACCAGGGTATTAGACATGGACAGGAGGTCACACACCAAGACGAAATCTGCTAGATTGCGACTAGCTATGATTGCTACTGTTGGAAGCGCAAAAAAGCTAGAGATATGATGCTATTATAAGTCGAGTAGGTACTAGGATACCACAAGTGACCTGAGGACTTTGACGTTGGCGTGACGCTATCGAGTGATCGCGCTGTCACGTGCACGTTTATTTAGTAATTTGGTAGTGTGATAAGGATGGCATATCAAATCGCTAGCTAGCGACACGCTAATGTCAATCTTTTCGTACTAAGCTCTCTGAAAGCGTAGCATAAATCATTTGACGTTATTATAACGTTGTCAAAAAATAGTATTGTTACATTCATCTTTAATAGTAAACATAAAGTGTGTGTGTGTGAATGATCTACGCTGTTGGCCGCGGGGCCTTTACAGCTTCACTCGACAAGAGGGCGAGCGTGCAACCACTACGCTCAAGCCAGAAGAAGGGCAAGGAGGAAACTAGCTCAAGGGCGCCTCAAGGAGGAACAGCCTCGGCTTGGGCAGTCGCTATGGGAAAGGGCGTATACTAGGTGTCTCGCCGTGGTGCTCTGCACCGGCCGGCAGGCAAGGGATTCTTCGACCTCGCCGGCGAGGTCGGTGTCTGATCCTGTGTGCAGTATCTGTATCCGAAATAAGGGATGTAAGGGCCGATGCCCTGCCCTGCAAGGTAAACATGAAGTATGAAAAGGATAGCATATCAACTCGATAGCGTCACGCTAAGCCCTCTATGTTGGAGCGTGGCAGTAGCTATGATAATAGTCGTCATTCACAGCTCACAGTATAGAATTTATTCTAATATTACCTATTCATGTTGTACACTGACGATTGACTGACCTTTGATATCATTCTTTTAAATTTTACATGGGAACAATGTCAATTTAAATGTTATTTGGATATTTTGTGGGAACGGTTTTTAATTTATTATTTTACGCTGTGTATAATACTGAAATGTTTCTTTGTCTTATTGCCGAGTCCATGCAGTTATTTGTTTAGACTCACACCGTCACGCCTATATTCCCCAGAGGGGGTGGCAGAGGTGTACTGAGTACACCCACGTTTCGCCGACGATGTTAGGTCCCATGTAATAGGGGGCGAGCCTATTGCCATATACCGGGCACAATTCCAGACTCCGGACTCATACTGGGAATTTTTTCGTTAGAAAATTTGTCCGACCTAGGATTTGAACCCAGGACCTCGTGATCACAAAGCGATGCGCTTTGCCACCAGACCAACGAGGCAGTCAAAGTTGTTAAGACTCATCGTTTCAATTTATTTATTAAATTTAAAAAACCAAGCTTCTGAAGTTATTAGAAAAAAGAGCATCATCATATTTTGGGATATTGTGTGTGTGTTAGCTGCGGGGCCTTTTCGGCTTCACCAGACAAGATTTTTTTTGGGATATGCCTAAGCCATATAAAAGAGTAAATACCATATTTGTCCATTTTTTTAAAACGTAGTCCCACACTAGGATTGATTCCTATATCGTAGGTGCGTTTACAAACATGAAAATTCACATACACAAATACCCAGACCGAAACAAATAATTGTGGATCACACAAAGATTTGTCCCGTGCGGGAATAAACCCGCGACTATTAGACACAGTGGGCGGAGCGAATTAAGCTCTTAACCACTGCTCTAAATCGTCCGTCGAACGACCATTTATGATTTAGGAGACCCGTAACACGAGTTTTTACTTAGTAGGAACTAGTTTTCCTATCAATATTCTTTAAAAAAATTAGTACAGTGTACGTATCTTGTGGAAAAATATAGTTATAGTTAAGGGAGTAAAATAACTCAAACAGCCATATACCTAGAGCGATAAGAATGAGAAACGGACGGGAAATACCTAGACTATCTTACCATAACCAAATAGACAGAGTCTTATCTGAAGGACAAGTCAACAGTCTCCGTAACCGGCGAGTGTGTATGAGAATTGAGAAAGCCAGAGAGGTCTATATATACACCTCTCTCTATAAGGAGGAATGAGGTAGAAAGGAAAGAACTTGTTGGAAATCTGTACTCTTTGCCTACCAAGGAATCTGGTGATGATATAGATAGATAGATGAGACGAACTATGAGAGTCGAGGAAGCCAGAGAGGTATGTAAGGAAAGAACCTGTTGGAACTCTGTACTCTCTGCCTACCCCGCAAGGGATCTGGCGTGAGGTTATAGATAGATAGATAGATAGATAGATAGAGAGATAAGTTCTCAGATTATTTTGTTAAAATGTAGATATTCAGATTTAATTTATAGCATTTATAAAAGAAGTTTAGCTGCAAGCCTATACTATCGCATTGTTATACAAAGATCTTCTCTTACAAGCCGAGGTGTAAAGAAATCTTATAAAAAAGTTAAGGATTCGAATTAACTTTGTATTTTGGAAATAACATATTCGACTGATCCAAACTTCCAAGTTGAATCACTGTGTAACTGAATGTTGTAACACGATTAATATTTTCAACGACTTTGAATAGCGTTCGATTTAATTGAAAAAATGTATACAGTTTTCATAATATCTGTAACATTTACAAAATATCCGTTCTCATATCGGCATACTTAGTTCTTTTAAAATTACCTACCATTAGTGATTGATTAAATGGTTGTAAAAAATTTACTTATCGACTTGTCCATTTTCAAAATAAATAGTTACACTATTTCTGTTAAAATATGTATAACAAAATAATTAGAATAAATAAATAAAGCATATTAAATACTATTCAGGCCATCTAGTGATAAAAATGTGCACTATTCGAGTATTATATTATCTGTGGATCTTTATTAGAAATAAAATTTAGTCTGTTCGCAACCGTTGATCTGTCTGTTTCATTAATTTCGTCATCGCGTTGCCAATTCGGTACAGCTGACGTTATCTAGATTATTACATACAAGAAACTTGCGATATTTTATTCATATTATGCAGTATTAGATATAAGGTATTGTGGAGTTGACTGCCTCGTTGGTCTAGTAGCAAAGCGCATCACTTTGTGATCACAAGGTCCTGGGTTCTTCTCAAATCAAATCAAATCCTAGGTCGGACAAGTGTAGTTTTTCTAAAGAAAACTTCCCAGGGCGAGTCCGGAGTCTGAAATTGTGCCCGGTATATGGCAATAGGCTCGCCCCCTATTATATGCGACCTAACATCGTCAGCGAAACGTTGGTGTACTCAGTACACCTCTGCCACCCCCGCTTGGGGAATATAGGCGTGACGGTGTATTGTGAAGTATGTATCTAAAATAATACTTAATCATATTAGATCATTCCTCTGACGGGTTCAGTTCATTATGGAAGTTCTTACATTTCTAGCAGTTGATTAGATTAGAGGTTTCGCACGAGCATCCAGTGCAGATTGGAAGAGAACAATAACATATTATTCAGAAACTTTTACTTTACGATTTCATGTGTTATAGAACAGTGTCAACCTTTCATTGTATATATGTCGTAAAAGACGAGTAATGGAGTCTTAGTGTGTTTTATGATAAACGGTTTACCGTCAACAGTCATTGATCAAGCGGTTCAAAACCGCTTCCTCCGTAAAGCCGTAGGAGCCCCATGGTTCGTACGGAACGTCGACCTCCACTCCGATCTAGGTCTCGAACCTATTCGCGCCTTTATTAAAAAGGCGTCAACACGTCACTTCGCGAACGCATCTACCCATGCGAATCCGTTAATCGTAGCCACCGCCGACTACGATCTCCCCCCCGACCCCTGCCGCCACCGCCGGCCGCGACATGTTCTCACCGACCCCCCCGATGCTTTGTCATCCCTTCTATCCGCTCAGAATACGGGCGACGACGACGACGACGTAGACGTAGTAGTAGATCCCCTCCCATAGCCGGCGGTTGACCGGTGCGCTTAGTAGTGCACCCGTCCCCCTACAGCGACTGTCCCAACCGAGGGCGCCTCGAAGAGGCGCCCTCGAGTATGTCGCCTCTTGCCCTTCTGGCTGGCTGGAGCGTAGTGGTTGCACGCTCGCCTTTAAAATCCGGTGAAGCTGTAGAGGCCTCGAGGCCAACAGCGTACATCATTCATACACACACACACACACACACAGTCATTGATGATCAATTTATAGACACGTAATTTTTCTTCATTACGTACTTTTTTAAAATAGCTCAGGTGAATCTGTAGTGATAAATATTCCTCTTTTTCTATTATACAAGGTGTAACATAATAAACGCAAGACCTGAAAGTAGTTTGTTTTAAATCGGTAACTGAATTGATTCCAACAATTTTTAATGTATCTTATTTTTTTTTAAATTTGCAAAAAATGTTATCATTTTGTTTATGCTTCAGTGCGCTATAAAAGAATAAACTTATTCTTGATTCAGATCAAAAAGGAGATTTCAAATGCATTCCTAAAACGTATTTCTCAAACCGGACACATACACGTGCAAGTTTCATTGATAATTTGGTTATAAAAGTGCTTAAAAAAGGCGTAAAACCTTTAATTTTGGAAATGTGGTTATTGTTTTGAATTGATGAAGCATTTCTCTAATCGGGGGTCTAAGGTGTTGCGTTTATTTCGTTACACCTTGTATAATAATAATAATCATTTATTTCACTTCCACAAAGGTGACTTACAGTAATGCTTACATTGTGATTTAAATTTTAAACCTTTGTGGGAGTCTGGTATCCGCACTAGGAAACCCTGTCACACAGATTACCAGGCCCCCCATAAAACAATTTTATATTTTATTAACAAATTTTGAAACCTTTGTTGTGAACTTGCTAAAATTATTATTACAATGTTAAATCTGTTTATATGCAAAAGTAAGAACAGTTCGTGCCCGAGTGGTGGTAGAAGAAAAAAAAATAAAATAAAAAGAAAAAAATTAAAATAAAATTATGTATGTGCGTGCGTGTGTGTAAATGTGTATGTGTGCGTGTGTGTGTGCGTGTGTGTGTGCGCGTGTGTGTGCGTGTGAATGTGTGTGTGCGTGTGTATGTGTGTTTATTCATCTTATTTTTGTACGATTAAAAGGTTTTCAGTACTATTGTAGTCTTGATTGAGTAGGTATGTGTTAAGTACTTGCTTCCACTTGGACTTCGTCAAGGGGTATATATTTAACATAGAATTTATTTTATTATATAGATAGGAACTAAGAAAACAGTAGGTGCGATGTGAAAGGCTGGTTTTATACAATTTTGTCTGGCAAACTTTAGCTTTCCTGCGTTTATTGGCGTATAGGTTTGGATTATATGTGATGTGCCGTATCACGGCGCGTTAAAATAACTTCGTGAAATACTTCAGTTGCATACTACCATTACACGATTAGTTCTCGAAGTTTTCGTAATGCGTCACGTTGGTTATAGCGAATAGGGGCTCTGGTATCAATCAATCAATCAAATGAGCCTATTCCAGTCTACTGCTGGACATAGGCCTCTCCAAATTCGCGCCACAATATACGGTCTTCCGTCTTCCGCATCAAATCCCACCCTGTGACCTTCTTAATGTCGTCGGTCCATCTAGCTGGGGGGCATCTACGTTTGCCGAGTTGCGGTCTCCACTCTAGAACCCGTCTGCTCCATCGGTCATTGGTTCGTCCATAGACACGGCCAGCCTACTGCCACTTTAGCGAGCTTACTCTGCGAGCTATGTCAACTACTTTGGTTCTTTGATGGATAACTTTATTTGGGAGTTTATCCCTCAAAGAGACTCCGAGCATAGCCCGCTCCATAGCTCGCTGCGCGACTTTAAGCCTATGGACTAGCCTACTGTTAGTGTCCACATCTCGGCACCGTATATCATGACTAGTAGAACGCACTGGTTGTAGGCTCTGGTATCTTCTACATAAATGTTGTCAAACGAAAAAATGCTTTAAATACTACATACTAAAAGTTTAATTGCAAACATGAGACGTAGGCGTGTTGCGACCTTTTATTACAATAATCAATAATCGACTTACAATATGTGCAAATTATACCCAACCGTCAAAGAACTTGTTGTCAACCAGTTAGGTCTACTCAATTGACGGCTTGGTATAGATCAAGCCGTCATTTGAGTAGAGAGTAGTCTCTACTCTACTCAGAATTAGGCCGTGACAGATTTTCCATACAAAATATGTCAAAATTCTATCCGTAGTAGGCATATCTATCGCCGAAGGCTCTGCCATTCTGTACAATAGATCGATGTTCGATCTACGTACACACATGGTCTACAAGGAATCATTTCTTGTAGGGCAAAGTTAAAAATTATGAAAGTTGACTCTATCGCGGAATACTGGTGTGTTTTTTAATTTATTTCATTCAAAATTTCAGACAAAAATATCTTAAATCGACGTGTGTCTATGAGATGAGCTACAAAGGTGGAGAAGGTAATAGAGTGTGGATCAGTTAGAAATCTAGTCTGTGCCTATCCCTGGATGAACTTAGCGTAATAGTATATTTATTATAAGCACAAATTTTTCACCTATCTATGACATATTTATTATGCACGAGTCACTTTATCATTGAACTAAAGGTGAAGACCACGAACACGTGGGCCATTTATACTATAATTTTAATCTCCCTAGCTACATTTTTATGACCATTTAACAACAATTAATCTATTCACACACCATTCTTTTTAGGTAACTTGAACTTGGGCCGTTCGTCTCGCCATAACCGCCTTTTATTATACCGACTTTGCCCTAAATAAGAAAAATAATAGCTCTTTTCGACTCGAGTTTTATCACAATCAAATTACGCCACATTAAGTTACGTCGCGACCCGTCTCGACTATATTAAGTCACCAAAATAGATGGCATGAGTTTAAATGGACTAACAAAGGAAGAAACCAACGTGCTGTGAATATTATGAGCAAAAAATATGGCGGGCTAGGGTGGTAGTGACCTATGATGACGCAATGCCAAAAACAGGCCACACTGCAGCCAACGAAGCCTCCGCCGACGAGGGGTCAAGGAGGTTCATCGCGGAATATTGCTCAATCTTTATAAACATGTGCGATCCTAAATATCGCGCCATGATTCACCGTATCATCGCGCAAAAGAAAAATGTCGGACCAAATGAATGTAAATGACCGAAAATGTTCTAACTGAAATCAATGTCGCATTCCAATTTTAATCTGATCGGTACTTGATAGAGTTCAATTTACTAAAAATGTTTTTTGTTCTTTAATACATTACTGCTCGGGTTCCGTGGAATTTCGAAATTTGAATATTACATAACTCTTCCGTATCGCATTTATCAAAAATATCGAGTTTAGTGCTGTCATGGCGTTACAATGCCATTAAAAAAGTGTTATTTTTATATAAAGGCAACGACAATTTTTGATGTCGCCGGAGGAGCGTGGTGGATTCGTGTCCGCGTCTATTTTGAACTCCCGATCGGACGTTCGCCCGGTTGTTGAACTGGAATAATTCGGCAAACACGGCCACATTACGCGCTTGTTAATCTCGCAATATTATGATACGTGCCGCGTCGTGTGCCGATTATAAAATACCTTACAATGTACTCATTTATATGTAACATACCAATATTATTAGCTATATAGTTCCAGAAAGTGTTTAAACGATTGTATGTAGATATACAACGTTATCAAATTTTAGCGTACCAATAAAATTAAATATAGTTTTTAAAATTTGTTTTTCCGATAATCGCGATTTTTATGATACAATAATGATAATTAATTACAGCAACGATTACATACGCGACACAAATGAGCGCCGTGTTATGTTTACGCGAACCGAACGCAAACATGCAGAGATGTGTCGCCTCTGTGTGGGTGCGCCAGCGCATTTGTGTGGGTGTGTAGTCTCTGTGTGTGTACGTGGAAGCCCGCGATGAAATAAAATATGTCCGGTCAATGAACTCGCGGTCGGTGCCATAAAAATCGCGATACTGGCCGAAATTCGGACAGAAAATCGAATAACAAAGTTAACAAAGTATAAAAAATATAAAATAAATATTGGTTTTACAAAAAAAAGTTTTAAAATAAGAACGTTCTCATTTCGGCATCCGAAATGTCCGAATATGGCGGGCGGGGAATAGGAAGGATTACAGCTGTGCAACGAACTTTAATATGCAGCGTGCAGCTCCGGTGTCCGCCACGGCGACAGCTGTCCGTTTCGCTCTTTGTCTTTACAACACCCATGACTGAATCCTAATTTCGTGAGCAACCCTTAAAATGCGGACACGTTTGTCAATTACAGAACGTGACGTTCTAATTCATTATTTGACAGTGACATTTAGTTGCAAAGATTAAATAAATAAAAAAGATACTCACTTTGATTAAAATTTTCGCATCGTCGATTTTGAAACTGCCTTTTGAATTTTTCTCATGGTGTTGTTTCTATGGGTGTATGTTTCCGGATTGCACGCGGCGCGCGAGTCAGCTGATTTCCATCCAACGACCTTGCGGGCGCGTCCTCCCTTCATTTTATTCTATTTACAAGCGATGAGTGAGTCGATAGGACTCAAAAAACCTTCTCTTTCGACAGGAGGACGTCTCCCCCGGACTGGTGCCTGTAAATATCCTTCGACTTCCGCAACACATCTTGTCTCATCGGAGATGGGGTTTAGTATATTTCCGTCGGGTCCAGACCGATCATTTTGGCACTTAGTATTGGCCAGTAGGATCGAGTACTTTTACGCCCATTTTTAATAAGATTCTAATAGGATTTTAGAGAGACTAGTACTGACCGGTGGGGTCCAGAGTAGAGTCCATCTTGAAGTATTATTTTTTTAATATAGTCCAGTTGGGTCCAGGGTTAATATATCCATGATAGCACAGTCAACACAATAGTTCGTAAGCACGGGGTCGCGACAGTCGAAGAACGGTGACACAGTGTAGTGAACGCGCGTGCGCCTCGGCGGCCAATGAGAGGCGCCGCGCGGACGCAGGTTTATATGATAGGAACGAGCTCTGCCTCCGCCATCTGGCGGCGAGTGGACAGAACAAGAAAGTTCGTTTTTAGATGATCAATAGAACAGCAATACATTTTGATTTATTTAAGTTAATTTGTGAAGATTTATTCCAATTATTTTTATAAGATGATCATGCTGTGATTATTCTAACAACCCTTTTTTATTATAATATCATTCTTAATAATGGTCTCATGCTATGTGAATACTATTTGATTCGAATTCATGCTTATTATCATGACGCGATTACAGTACTTAGGAGGCTCGGCATACAATATAATGCTAATTAAATGCGTTCCGCACCATTAGATTTTTCCCATTTCCTTTATGATAATATATTTTTTAAGCCTTTTTAAATAGTTAAATCATTTCAGAAAAGAGGGACTACTAAAAGCAATTGAATGCTAACATACATGTTTAAATTATGTTAAGTTTTTAGATTTAAATCGCGATAAAGTCTGAAAATTTGTTTTATTTTATTACTGCGCAGTTACGGTCGGTCAATTTAGTATAGTTAAGATTTAATTTTATTAATAAAAAAACAACTGGAGAGGCTATGTCAAACATAAATGGTGCACAACTAGATGACCGCGGGGTTAACGAGGATGTTTGTATTTTCATAGATAATAAACATATTCTTTTCTTTTTGGAGTTGTTTAAACAGTATCGCAGTGCACTTGAAGGATAATTTTTGAAATAAAAGCTAGCACTCGAAGGTCACCTCGTAAGAAGCACCTGGAACAAGGGGAACTAGACCGTATGCACTCTAATTTTTGCTACAAAAAATTATTTGAGGTGTCTTCTCTAGTAATTGTAGTACATAACTCAATTCCCAGGTCACGTTATGTTTTATAGCACTAAAAGTATATTTTTTTTTAGACACAGTAGGTTTCAACTGAGGCAATAAATTGGTGCATAAACAGGTAATTATGGCACAAAAGAACATCTACACAAGATGAACCTATCAAGCGACGTGGTATGCAGGAACTGCGGTAAAGAAACTGAAACCATGAAGCACATCCCCTGCAACTGCGACGCACTAGCGGCGCAGCGAATGAAGCTACTGGGAGTGGCTTATACAACTTCAGAGGAATTGGGGTTCTTCCCCCTGCTGGAATCTACAAGTTAGTACAGGGAGTATGTGGATCTTGAGGTACGTAAGAGCATCAGGGGAAGGACAGCACAAAAGATCCCATCGGGTCAAGTGCGCCTGAGGACACCTCAGTCCGCTAAGTCAAGATAAGATCATTTCTCTTTAAACTCTTTGTAATTATTCTCTAATATGAACAACAAATGAAAAGTTCTACCTACCTTAGTACCTTCTGATACCCCTAGATTAATATCAGCCTATACTGTTCTACTGCTGGGAAAAGGCCTTCTCTCACAAATCGAGGTGAGAGAGATTAGGTCATACTCCACCACACGGACCCAGTGCGGATTGGTGGAGGCAGGTTCGTGGCCACCTGCTGTTGGAACGCCAACTGGCTTCCAACTTGGCTTCACGACTACCACATTACGTGGTAACCGGGACCTGTAGTTTACTTTATTCTTCTTCGTCTTAGCGTGTTCCCGGTAGCATCCTCAGCTGCTGTTTCGGAGCCCGGGCTCCGCTTTCTTGCTTCTTCTTTTCCCCTTCGCACGGTCTTCAGCATCCATTGTGGCGAGGCCATTGGTACGCATGTCATCCCTAACGACGTCAAGTCAGCATTTCTTGGGTCTGCCCCTTCTTCCGGGACCCGACGGAGGCGGCATGGCCAGGCACTTGTTACCCAAGTAATTTTCCGGTTTCCGTAAGACGTGGCCGTACCGTCGTAGGCGGTTAGAGTTTATCTGCTATGTCACGGACATGAAGGCCTGTTTACTTTATTATATTTATATAATAAAGTAAACAGATAAAGCCTGTTCTATCCCACTGTTGGGCTATGTTCGTCTGTATGTATTTTTTTATGTATGTGCACTAATATTTGCGTCCATTGTAGACTAAACTTAGATGGTTTTTTTTTGCGTTGTGTTCAGTGTAGCTCCACGGTGGTTCCATTTTAATTTCATTGGTAATGGGAACTAAGCTTTGCTGATACACCAGGGCACTCCTTAATGGTAAGCAATACGAACGTGTAGATTAAGTTATTATGGGTTAAGTTATTACTCTGCTGTAGAACTAAGCAGACTATTAACAGACTTCAAGAAGGAGGAGGTTTTAAATTTATTTGATAGCACATCGTCCTTTCCCACATCGTGGGATTATTATGGAGTGGGTTTTTTATTTGATTTATTGTAAAGGATTAGCGTGGTATTAAAATAATTACAATATAGCTGACATGGCAATGCTGAAATCGATGTGTACGAAGGAATATATTTTAAAATGCGCATGAAATTAAAGATTGTCTAGTGTACCTGCATGTGAACAAATTGATGTTTTAAAGTTTGTAAATTGTTGGGCAGCCATTTTGGAGTGGGCGCAATGACAGTTACGTGATAGTTTCGCAGTGCGAAGATTTGATAGCGTGACAAGCTTTTTTTGGCCTGTGGATGATATTTCCAAGGAGGCGTTGATGTGAAATTAGGGTAGTCATCTAGTAAAATTTACCTACTTCCAGAAATATATTGTAACTAGAAGGTCAAGTAACCATCAAAAACGGTTCATGAATAAAAAAAGTTATGCTTGAAATAAAGAATACAATAAAAATATGTGTATACAAACGATTGGAAAATTTATCAGTTTTCCGAAGTCGGTTATATTATTTAAAGTTTATACAATGGACAGCTTAACTCCTCAGAGGAAGTGACTGACTCTCTATCAATTCCACTGTATATTATCACGCCAAAACTCTTGCGGAGTATGCATAGAATACAGAGTTCCAACAAGTTCTTTCCTTGCGGATCTCTTTCGCTTCCTCCATTCATATACTATATTTCTTATAATTCTTTAAGACAAATGTTTTTTTTTTGAATCGTGATATAGAATTTATATAAAAAAATATACTTTTAAACACGATTGGCCCTCAATAGCCCCAAAAAGAAAAAATAAAATAGTAGAGGAAAAAGTCTTTTGCCCAGCATATAAATAGCTTGCTGTGCCCCGCTTTTCCACCCGGCGTTTACTTCGAAACTAATAGGGTTGAAGCGTATTGCCCGCCCGCGCTATTACTTATATTTACGCTTAACATTGTTTCTAACTTTTGCCTTTTGCTCGGCTCTTTAGGGTCATTAGTTATGTTAATAACTGTCTAAAACTTCCTCAAACATTCGGCTAGCAAATGCATAAATAAATTTTCAAATCCGACTGGTAGTTCCGAAGTTTAAAGCGTTCAAACAAAGAAAACAAAGTCTAAACCGTCACGCCTTTATTCCCCAAGCGGGGGTGGCAGAGGTGTACTGTGTACACCCACTTTTCCCCAACGATGTGTCTTTCCATGTAATAGAGCAAGCCTATTGCCATATACCGGGCTCGATTTCAAACCCCCGGACTGATACTGGAAATTTTTCGATAGAAAAACTACATATGTCCGACCTGGAGAGGACTTGGATCCAGGTATCGTGATCTCGTGAACGTAAAGCGCATGTTTCGCTACTAGAAAAACGAGCCAGCCAACACAAAAACAAACAACTCTTTAACTTTATTATTTTAGTATATATTAAATCATATAGTGTACAGGTTTACCGGTCAGATATATATGTAGTCGTAAGGATATCTTGATATATATAAATCGTCCACAAATTATCATAATAATACATGTAACAATCGTCGTTTAAATCAAAAACAAACATTAATAACTATACTTAAATAAAAAATCCATTATCTATCTATCTATATCATCACGCCAGCTCCCTCGCGGGGTAGGCAGAGAGTACAGAGTTCCAACAGGTTCTTTCCTTACATACCTCTCTGGCTTCCTCCACTCTAATAGTTCGTCTCATACACACTCGCCGGTTACGGAGACTCTTGACTTGCCCTTCAGATAAGACACGGTCTATTTGGTCATGGTAAGATAGTCTAGGTCTTCCCCGGCACCTACATCCTTCCACTTTCGCATTGTATATCTGTTTTGTCATTCTTTCTTCTGGCATCCTTTCTATATGCCCGAACCAACGGAGCATACCCTTTCTCATCTTTACACCGATACTATCTTTCATACCTACTCGCTTTCTTACTACGCTGTTGCGAATACGGTCGGTCAGCGTGACTCCGCACATCTTCCGCAGAGATCGCATTTCGACCGCATTTATCCTGCTTTCGTTCTCCTTCTTACATACCCAACTCTCACTGCCATATAACAGCGTTGGGACAAGCACTCCGTTATGCATGGCCAGCTGCGCCTTTTGGCTTAAGTGCCGGCTCCCAAGTAGCTTTCCCATCGCACCATTCACTCTATTACCTGCATTCACTCTTCTCTCTATATCAGCGGTGTATTTCCCATCCTTACTGAAGGCGCATCCAATATATACAAACTCATTCACTTGCTCCAGCACATCGTTACCAACCACAATCCTTGCATTCGTTCTGGTTTCTTCCCGTTTAAAATCCATTAAATATATTAAACATGACATTTGAATTAAAACTTTAAATCTTAAACATTTACGCTCAATTATAAAATGGAATATTTTAATGTTTGACATATTATTGCTTATTTGTGCCCCCCAACACAGGCACGAAATAATTTAGAACATAAAGGTTAAGAGCCCTTATTTGCTATGACCAATCAAACACGTAACGCGTCGCGTTACGATAACTTTGTGATATGACCGTTTGATGGTACTTAAGTGGCATACAGAACACCATTACACAATCATTTCATGGAGTTATCGTAACGCTCCGCGTTTGGTTATAGCGAACAAGGACTAAGGTAGGAAACGACTTAACACGCTATTAGCAAAATATAATTTGTATATCATTTTATAGAATTGCTTAAAGGCATGATTGATTTGCATACGAAAGACTTCAACGCGCGCGTTATTTATAATAGCGTCAATGCAACCTTATTGCTTGTGTAATAAGGCCCAATTTCGAATGGTGTACAATTGAAGATACTTCGGACTGATTTTATGAAATTCTACTGGTTCGAAGGGAATTGGTGTTTTCAGAATTCAGGTAATGACCAGAATTAAAACTGATAATTTCAAAAACAAAAAAACCGTCACGCCTGTACGCTTCAAGCGGTGGTGGCAGAGATATACCTGATGATCCTTTTGCCATTATACCTGGCACATTTCTGGACTCCAGACATCAGTATCAACTGGTAATTTTTCCATCAAAAATATACACTTTGTCCGACCTAGTATTCGAATCCAGTCCCTCGTAATCGCTACGCGCATTAGAATCAGAATCAGAATATTTTTTATTCATGTAAACCATTCCAGTATTTATGAATCGTCAAAATAGTAACAAAGACTCTACCACCACTTCGGAATGTCATTCCTGTGGAGAAGAAGGACAGGAAACTCCACGGTTACTCTTTTAAAATAATATTTTTACAATTTTTCCATCTACATTTTGTTGTGGGGTATGGGAGAACAATGTAGTATCAGGTGAGTCTAAATTAAATTAACCGAGTTAAACTATTCATGTGAATGGATATGGTTCTCTCATTTACAGATAAAGAAATGAGGAAGAAAAATGATAAATTTTATTTAACTACTAGAAGGAAGAGAGGGAATAATAAATAATGATAGCTGAACATATTATCCACATTCTTGGAGCTGGAACATCATTCGCCACTAGACCAACGAAGCAACGACTTATAATATACTAGTAAGTTCATTTATGTAGACTATCTTGCCCTGACTATACAAGGTGTAAAATATATGAAGCAAGACCTCTGACAATCCAATTAGATTATTGCTTTACGAATTCAATACGAAAATCAAACTTCTAATTTTAAGGAGCTTTCTACCACTTTACAAGCTCTTTGGTACCCAAATTAACCATCAAATTTAAGTATTAATTAAATTTTGTATGCATATTCAGGTGTGTGAAATATAAATACATTTAATAAAGCCGAATTGCTTTGAATATTTATTAAATAAAGTTTAATACAGCAAACAGAACGAGTTGACAGCTTTTACTGTAAGTTAAAAAAAGTTACTTAGTTTATAAATAGTTGGAATCGATTCAGTTGCCAATTTAGAATAGACTACTTTCAGGCCTTGCGTTAATTAAGTTACACCTTGTATAAACCGTGTAAGGGCAAGTCAAGAGGCTCCGTAACCGGCGAGCGTGTATGAGACGAACTGTGAGAGTGGAAGAAGCCAGAGAGGTCTGTAAGGAAAGAACCTGTTGGAACTCTGTACTTTCTGCCTACCCCGCACGACATCTGGCGTGATGATATAGATAGATACCTTCCTTTGGAGATAGTGAAAAACTGCGTAACGAGCAACAGACAAAAGGGTGTAAATTAGGTATGGAACATTTCTAGATTTCGGACTCATATTGGGAATTTTTCGTTTGAAAAACTACATTTGTCCGACCTAGGATTTGAACCCAGTGTTTCGTGACCGCTAGGTGCCCTTTTTGCTATTAGATTAACGAGTAAAGATAGAGAGTAACGTACAAACATATAAGGGACCCAGACCTAGAGGGCGGCCAAAAACAAGGTAGGTAGATGTGGTCAAGAAGGACCTGTGTATATGCAATGCTTTCTTTAAACTACATTTAATTATCTTAACCACTGACATTTGTACACCTCACAGGCAAAGTATAGAGATCTTTATAGTTTATATATATATATATATATATATATATATATATATATATATATATATATATATATATATAACAACAAAACGTATTGTACCTATACTTGACAAATAAAATATTGATTGATTGATTTCGAACACGACACGTCCGACAGAGCGAAGTGGAAGAAGAAAATTAGGAAGGCAAACACTACCATCAGATGGGAATAATAATTGCCAAGGAGAGAGAGAGAGAGAGAGAGAGAGAGTAACGTGCCCGTTAGCAATGGATATTAGTATTCTTAAATTACATGGATCCAACTAATATTATAAATGAAAAGGTTGTATGTTTGGATGTTACTCAATCACGCAAAAACGTTTGAACGGATTTGGATGACATTTGGCACACAGATAGTTTATTGCCTGGATTAATACAGTATATTTTTTATACCGGGAAAATGTTAGGATCCTGTCTAAGGTCAACGGGGATGAAGTCGCGGGTAGAAACTAATTTATAATATTAGTAGGATAATAAATACTTTTTTTTGTAATAGTTTCTTGAGTTAAAAAGGCAGTGATAAGGTTAGACCGCTGAATTGAAAAGTCAGGGGTCTCGCTTTCAAACTCAGGCACGTACCTCTGTATTTTCAAAAGCAAGTGCGAATTAAAAGAAAAAAAAATATCACCTGCTTTAACGGTGAAGGAAAAAGATAGTGACGAAACCTGCATACCTAAGAGTTTCTCGAAGGTGTGTGTTTCGTAACAGGGATAATATTAATAATATAATATTATTATTATAGTTTCTTGACCATGGATATTATGTCCTTCAGCCGTATACACAGAATGTTCTTAATAATTTCTAAATCAATTTAACTCCCCGATGAACTTGATGACAACGATGTAAATGAAATTGAAGACGTACCCCACCCTGGATAGTAAAGCGATGAATACTTTACATGCCAATTGCGACGGCCGTTTCTTTGTAAACACACTAAACAATAATTGCCATAAATCACCACTATATATGAATAGGTCAATACAAAAACTTACAATGCATTAACTAAAATCCACACCACGTTATAATTTAGGCGCTGGACATACGCGATACGGTTGAGTTTTCTTTATAACATTATCCTTACATATATTAATGTGTAATAGACGTAAATAAACATTAGAGTATCAACAACAATTGCGTATGCCAATCTAAGCCTTTATCAGCACGCAATAAAGTTCAGTTTTAAAACAACACTTAGTAAATGATATGAATTGTTACATTTTGGTTTTGTGGGTTTTAACAATGCATCATTGACAATATTAATGTGTAAACAACACCATATGTGCTTTTATTTTTATGAAAGTTATGTCTTTTTTGCAGTGTAACTACCGCAGTGCGGTATTGATAGCCGAATATAGAACTTGATAGCCTAGTTTGATGAAGGTGGTCGGAACGGTAAGGATTATGAATGACATGTGTATTTTCTTTGAAATGAGGTGTATGTTTCATTGGAAATTTACTACAGTACTTTTACCTTCCTTATATTTGTTGATAATATTATAATTTGAATTTTATAAGAGTAGAAAAGAACCTTTGTGTAAACATGAGAAAGGTTACGCTCTGGTGGTTTTGGCATATGACAAAACAGGTATACAATGCGAAAGTGAAGATATATAGGTATCGTAGATGACCTACACTACCCTACCATGACCAAATAGACCGTATCTCATCTGAAGGGCAATTCAAGAGTCTCCGTAACCGGCGAGCGTGTTGGAGACGAGCTATGAGAGTGGAGGAAGCCAGAGAGGTCTGTAAGGAAAGAGCCTGTTGGAACTCTGTACTCCCGGTCTAGCCCGCAAGGGATCTTGCGTGAAGATATAGGTACATAAAATATTTTAATAAATTACCGTATACTATTCCACTACTATTTCCATAAGTACAAATGCTTTCTATCACAAATCGAGAGATTGGTCATACTCTACGCGGACCCAGTGGGAACTGGTGGAAACAGGTTTTTGGCCACCTGCTGTTGGAACTTATCAATGCGCCCATAAGGCTTTTGGCCACCTGCTGTTGGAACTTATCAATGCGCCCATAAGGCTTTTGGCCACCTGCTGTTGGAACTTATCAATGCGCCCATAAGGCTTCCAACTTGCCTTGACGATTACCACATTAAGCGGTAACCGGGACTAATAGCTTAACGTCCTTTCTGAAGTACGGAGACGCTTGGATTTGAAAATGCTACTACCGGTCACCCATCTCAGACCGACCGAGAAGAAAGTTGCTTAACCTTGGTGATCGCTAAGAACACCATGGTCTTGTAGCGTTACGAGCGCCTAATATTTGATAAATCAAAAAAATGGTGTAGATAACTTTCATTGGTCGTACAAATTTTACTTGAAATAAGAAATTAAGCCGACTAACTTAAGCAGGTCTACTGGATCGCGGTTCAATACTCGCACGGGAGAAATATTTGTGTGACCTATAAATATTTGTTAAGGTCTGGGTGTTTGTTTAAGCGCATGCCATGTTTGTAAACGGGCCTACTATACAGAAATAATTAATAGTGTGGGGCTACGTTTAGAAAAATGTTGATCTTTTTCATAAGACAATATACCGATTGCTAAAGTATTACGACAACAACAGATCCCTCATGTTTCCTTAGTTTTTCCTTCCACAATACCAGTAGGTGAATTAGTCCAGTGATTCCTAGTATAGGCCGACGTTTTCTTTTGTACCATAGCGACAGATACGTCCTAATGACGACAATACATGCATATGTATATTTATACCCGGAATTATCGGATGTTATTACAATGATTTGAACTGAATTACAAGTTTGGGGTATTCTATCTATCTATATTCTATCTATATTCCCCAAGTGGGGGTGGCAGAGGTATACTGACTACACCCACGTTTCGCCGACGATGTTAGGTCTTATATAATAGGAGGCGATCCTATTGACATATATCAGACACAAATCCAGATTCCGGACTCATATTGGAATTTTTTTTGCTAGAAAGCCTACATTTGTTAGACCTAGGATATGAACCCAGGACCTCGTGATCACAAAACGATACGCTTTGCCATTAGACCAACGGGGCAGTCTATTTAAGTATAATGTAATAATAATTATTAATAGAGGCGCTCGTAGCGCTGTGCAACCGTGGTGTTCGTACCGATTATCAAGGTTAAGCAGCGTTCGACTCGGTCGGCCTGAGATGGGTGACCTTTAGTAGCATTTTTATATTCGAGTGTTTCGAAGGCACGTTAAGCCGTTGATCCCGGCTACCCCTCAATGTGGTAGTCATGAAGCCGAGTAGGAAGCCTTAAAAAAGGCGGTTTGATAAGCTCCAAGAGCAGGTGGCCACAAACCTGTCTCCACCAATCCGCACTGGGTCCGCGTGATGGAGTATGACCTAATCTCTCTCACCTCGATTTGTGAGAGAAGGCCTTTGCCCAGCAGTGGGCAGTATAGGTTGATATTATTACTATTTATAATGTAAGTCTGTGTCCAATTTTTTGCACACAATGCCTGTATAGCAAAACGGCGTCAGTGGTTTTAAACGAAATTCTGTTATTTCACTTCCCTGACTTATTTCTGGGAATAATCGTTTAATGATAATCCTGTGGAAATGGAAAACCCTTTTCTGTGTGTCTACGCTGTTGGCCGCAGGGCCTGTACAGCTTCACAAGACTAGTGGGCGAGCGTGCAACCACTACTTTCGAGCCAGAAGCGCAAGTGGGCAACTAGCTCAAGGAGGGACGACCTCGGCTTGCGCAGTCACTATGCGGAGGGGGGGGGGTTATACTAGGTAGTTAGTACTAGGTTATACTAGGTACCGGTTACACTTAACCGACTGCACTAACCGGCACCGAGCACAAGTTTATTTTTTATTTTAAAAGTCGGTTTCCCTTTTTTTTCAAAAGTTATTTATTTATCAAGTCGTCAATCAAATAAAAACTTTGCTCATAAGTCATCTTCTTAGTACAGAACAGAAACGACCATGCCGCTAAATCAATGAGGAAATCTTAATTTGCAACAGTGTGTCTAATCACCCCCATATGCCGGTAGTGATCATAGCCGAGCCGGCCCGAGCCGTTTCCATTTCCCCGTCCGAGTGAAAACTGCTTTCTTATGTCGCTATATCCAACACGTATACATTTTAACTAAGTACAGGCGAAGACAACTTCTTTAAGTAATGTACTTCCTGTAGTAGTACTTCCTCGTTGGACTAGTAGTGAATCATCGATATATTATTTTGCACTTGATTAAAAGTGACGCAAAGGAACTCGCGTGATGATATTGGTAGACAGATTAAAAGTGACAATCTGAAAACTGACCCGGTAAATAAGAGCACGACGATGCGTGTGGTCCTAATTCGAATTTTTCTTTTTTTTTTTTTTTTTAAAACGTAGCCCCACACTAGGATTTATTCCTGTATCGTGGGTGCGTTTACAAACATGAAAATTCACATACACAAATACCCAGACCGGAACAAATAATTGTGGATCACATAAAGATTTCTCCCGTGCGGGAATCGAACCCGCGACTGTTAGACACAGTGGGCAGAGCGGCTTAAGCTCTTAACCACTGCGCTAAATCGTCCAAAATGTCCAATTAGTTGGATCCAACCATAGCCAACGTGAGGACGCGTTAAAAAGCTACAGTATGCTAAAACTACCATTATAAAATGATCTTAGGTCATTATTAATTTAAAACGAATATCTACAATTGCTTGCTATAATGCGACAAGGATATTTTGGCACGTGGATTATATGTGGGTCGTTGGCGCGAAATTAGGGTTATCTCTGTCTCTCTATCTATCTATAACATCACGCCAGATCCCTTGCGGAGTAGGCAGAGAGTACAGAGTTCCAACAGGTTCTCTCCTTACATGCCTCTCTGGCTTCCTGCACTCTCATAGTTCGTTTCATACACGCTCGCCGGTTACAGAGACTCTTGACTTCTCCTTCAGATAAGACTGGATCTATTTAGTCTAGGTCTTTCCCGGTACCTACATCCTTCCACATTCGCATTGTATATGTGTTTTGTTGTTCTTTCTTCTGACATTCTTTCTATATGTCCGAACCGACGAAGCATACCCTTTCTTATTTTTACACCGATACCATTTTTCATACCAACTCGCTTTCTTACTACGCTGTTGCGAATACTGTCGGACAGATTCACTCCGCACATCTTCCGCAGAGCTCGCATTTCCACTGCATTTATCCTACTTTCATTTTCCTTCTTACATACCCAGCTCCCGCTACCATATAACAGCGTTGGGTCAAGAACTTCGTTATGTATGGCCAGCTGCGCCTTTTGGCTTAAGTGCCGGCTACCAAGTAGCTTTCCCATCGCATCATTCACTCTGTTCCCTGCACTCACTCTTCTCTCTATGTCAGCGGTGTGTTTCCCATCCTTACTAAAGGCGCATCCAAGATATACAAACTCATTCACTTGCTCCAGCACATCGTTTCCAACCACAATCCTTGCATTCGTACATGAGGGTTATCGTATAGTAAAATTTACCTACTGTCAGGGAAATATATCAACAGGTGGGTCCGCACGATTACTACTTACAAAAAGAACTTGGGTGAATTACATAGCAAACAGCAACTCTATGTCTGTCATGAAGTGACATTTCACTTGAAGACAGCGTTAGTTCTGATTTTGGCCGCGGGCCAAAATTTTCTTGCGGGACTGTACGAGCGGGTATAGATCCGTAAAGTATTCGGTAATTTTTAGCTGTCATTTTGTTCGTGAACTAGTACAAATAGTATCGATGAGTGTGTGTAAATTGTAACAGTGTCTCTAATCTCATAGCTAACCGAAATACACCTATTAATGTGAAAGTGGAAGGATGCAGGTACCGGGGAAGACCTAGACTATCTTACCACGACCAAATAAACCGAGTCTTATCTGATGGAAAAGTCAAGAGTCTCCGTAACCGGCGAGCGTGTATGAGACGAACTATGAGAGTCGAGGAAGCCAGAGAGGTATCTAAGGAAAGAACCTGTTGGAACTCTGTACTCTCTGCCTGCCTCGCAAGGGATCTGGTGTGAGGTTATAGATAGATAGATAGAATAGGTTTAAACAAGCTATTAAAACTAGACTGTGTAGTAAAGGATATTATAATATTTCAAAATAAAGCGACGATAAAACTGGCTGGGTTTGAGCAGCTACTCATTCGGCAACTCCTAAATATCTATCTATCTCTATCTATATCATCACGCCAGCTCCCTCGCGGGGTAGGCAGAGAGTACAGAGTTCCAACAGGTTCTTTCCTTACATACCTCTCTGGCTTCCTCCACTCTCATAGTTCGTCTCATACACACTCGCCGGTTACGGAGACTCTTGACTTGCCCTTCAGCTAAGACACGGTCTATTTGGTCATGGTAAGATAGTCTAGGTCTTCCCGGGCACCTACATCCTTCCACTTTCGCATTGTATATCTGTTTTGTCATTCTTTCTTCTGGCATTCTTTCTATATGCCCGAACCAACGGAGCATACCCTAAATATAGTTTGTAAAATACTTTGTTATTAAAATACAAGCAGTGATAGCCTAGTGGTTAGACCGTTGGACTGCCAAGTCAGAGGTCTCGGGTTCAAACCCAGGCACGCACTGTCCTTTCGAAAGCATGTGCGTATTAAAAATTCATTATCACTTGCTTTAACGGTGAAGGAAAACATCGTGAGGAAACCTGCATGCGTAAGAGTTTCTCGAAGGTGTGTGAAGTTCGCCAATCCGCACTGGGTCAGCGTGGTGGACTATGACCTAAAACCCTCTCAGTTTGAGAGGAGGCCCGTGTCCAAAAGTGGGACAGTTTCTTAACAGGGCTAATATTATATTAAAATACAATTTTGTAAAAAAAGAATGTGAAGTAGAAAGGCCAGTCCAATTAAATTAAAAGACTAGCCCGTTGAGTTTCTCGCCGGATCTTCTCAGTGTGTGGCCGCGTTTTGATCCAGTGGTAGTTGTAAAAATGTAATGTTTTTTGACGTTTGTAAGCGCTCTTGTTGGTCTATACAAATAAAATATTTTGACTTTGACTTTGAAATCACCCCTATATGCCGGTAGTGGTCATAGCCGAGCTGGCCCGAGCCGTTTTCTTTTCCCCGTCCGAGCGAAAACTGCTTTCTTATCTCGCTCTATCCAACACGTATACATGTTATCTAAGTACTGTCGCGTGTGTGGTACAGGCGAGCACAACTGCCTTAAAATCGAAAATGTTATTACATTGATTTCTTCATGATTTGTTCTCTCATTGATTATCCAACTGTATCAAGTTTATTATTTTAAATGGCCACGTCATATTTTTTTAAGTAATTTTCCACGTGAGAAAATCGGACTATATCTATGCCACCACCCGGCGTAGGCATATAGTACAGAGATTTGAATATAATTAGAATAACATCAAAATTAACTAAGGTGTACACTTACACATTGGTTATTAAAAAGGTGAAAAATAGGCCAGACCTCAGTTAAAAAAAATATCAGAGATTCAAGCAGGCAAGCTTCTGAAGATTAATAAGACAGGATTATGAAAAAAGATGATTCCTTAGGTCTTGCAGTTGCGCTGCTCCTCGCGGTAGATTGTTTGCGGCAAATTATCGGTTACATACACGATAAAAGCACTGTTAATACTGAGTTCTTAGATTTACGCGAATATTACACATGAAATAAAACTATTTTTCGCGGTTTGTTTTTGATTTTATGTTCCCAACATTTCGAGTGCTTTGCTTTGATTAATATAATAAAATCTAAAACCAAGCATAACATTGCAAGGCCACCCCAAAAATAATAATTAGGAAGTTTGAGGGTACCCCAGAATAACTATGCCTTTTGAACGTCTAACACCTCAGTCCCTCCCGTGACCATGGGTGCTGCAAAGCACTCGAAACGTCGGGAACTTAAAAATTAAAAATAAACCGCGATAAATTCCGAAAACTAGTTTTATTTCAAGCACTGTTAATACTAATTGTTGTAACAGTACTTTAATAGAATTATTTATAGCTCAAGTAAAAACAATGTCGCCGTTCTCACCGCGCCTGTATTTCTGTTATTAGAAAACAAGTACTTTAAGCTAGATTTCTAGTTCCTCGGTTTCTAATCTATAAGCTACGCCTTTTATGGCCTGTTAAATGGTTCCTTCGATGCTCATACTCTCATAAGTTATGTAATTACGAATGAACTATAACAATATAATGGGCACTGCGCAATGTAATCATTATTAGATTATAAGCTAATTATCGAAGGTTATAGATTAAAATCTTAGGTAAGGCAGAGTTTGGTTTTTCTGTCGATAAGTTCTTAGCAGTAGTTCGCAGAATAGAATTATGCCGGGTATAATGCGATTAGACTCTCTCTCTATAATATTCTGACGTAAAACATTGGCAAAATATAGGTGTATCTATATAATAGGCACTCGTAGCGTTTTGCGACCGCGGTATTCTTAGAGATCAACAACGTTAAGCAGCGTTTGACTCGGTTGGCCTGTGATGGGTGACCGTTTGTGGCATTCCATATTTCAGCGTTTCTATGCTTCGGAAGGCACGTTAAACTGTTGGTCCCGGTTACCAGTTAATGTGGTGGTCGTTAAGCCGAGTTGGAAGCCTTTATAGTGAAATAAACGTTTATAATGAAATAAACATATTGCACTTAAGTAAGAAAAGGTAAATTGGTGTAAATACAAAAGGTTGGAAGTTATTTATGACAGCGTATCACTAGTGACAGGAGGGAGATGCTGGATTAAACAGGACGTTGTATAAAAGCGATAACAAGTGAGCATTCCGGCGAAGGCGAATTGGCAGCCACTTGAGCAATATAATAAAAAATAATCTGTATAGTAAACCTCCATAGGTCTCATAAAAAAGCTCAGAGTTGCTCAGCGAGCTATGGAGAGAGCTATGCTCGGCGTTTCTCTACGTGATCGAATCAGGAATGAGGAGATTCGTAGAAGAACCAAGGTCACCGACATAGCCCTTAAGATTAGCAAGCTGAAGTGGCAATGGGCAGGCCACATAGCGCGAAGATCGGACGGGCGTTGGGGCAGAAAGATTCTAGAGTGGAGACCACGTATTGGCAAGCGCAGCGTGGGACGACCACCTGCCAGATGGACCGACGATCTTGTGAAAATCGCAGGAAGTCGTTCGATGCAGGTGGCATCGGACCGGTTGCGCTGGAAAGCGATTGGGGAGGCCTATGTTCAGCAGTGGACAAGTATAGGCTGAGATGATGATGATGATGATGATAGTAAACCTCTGGTACTTCCTCTTGGGGAATATAGGCGAGACGGAGAATATTTTTTATTTTCTAGTCCATATGTAATATGTGTAAAGGAATTTATTATATAAATCTTTACATTCGTTTAAAGTGTATATAATTTATGGATTTTCACAAATGTAACGTCAAGTGTGTGACAATCCATTTTTTAAACTTTTAAAGCCATTTTATGGGTTTATAAAGTCCAAAAATAGGTTGCCGTAGGGCTTCCAACTTAAAGACCCTAAATCGCAACTTTCAATAAACAGGGATACCTGACTTAATATCACTAATTCGTCTCTTGTAAAATGCCGAGGCAATTTACCACGTTCGGGAATCTTCATCGTCAACTGAGAGACGTCTTCTGTAAGACTCTGTATTGTGATGACCGAAACTCCTAAACAACAGACGTTCAACATGAAGTAGCTAATGATCTTTTAGTTAGCAGCATCTATCTTCACCCGAGTCGTCCACTGCACGACAAAAGCCTGCCCCAAAGACCGCCGCAACGATCGGCTTTGTCCTGTAGGCCTATCTACCTTCTGACCTTCACCTTCATCACGTCACTCGTCGACTTTTCTGCCCCAACGGCAGTAAATACTAGGAGCGACGTGCGCTACTGCTGCTTAATTTTAGCAATTCTGAGAACTATGTCAGTGACTTTGTTCTTTCTGCGGATTCCCTTGTATCTGATTCGATCCCGCAGGGCAACTCCGTGTATAGTCTCTATATCGCATTTTGGGTGATCTTGAGCATTCTTATGACGCCCATCGTAAGCGGCTGTGTATCAGAGCCGTAAGTCATTACTTAGCGCAGTAAGCAGCATACAAGAGTAGTATCTTTTAGGCAAGTACGCAGCGGCTCGTTTTCACTGCGTATACGCACGTCGTATAGTAATGCAGGCGCGTGGTTTGCTATGCGCGCCGCATCGTTGCCTTTGCGCAACACTCCACTGTTCTACATTACAATTTGATTTTTTTGTCGTATCTTTATTAATGCGTCTTTATCAAAATGTTTCTGCTCATGAGTCAGCTAAAATTATCCCAAATATTCTATACTATCAACTGTGTGACTAACTGTCATCACGTCTGGGCCCTTGCTGGGTAGGGAGAGAGCGGGTCACTCTTTTCCCTCTAATATGGTCTAGGAGAGTGTTGACTGCTTCTCAAGTCTTACTTGTGAACGGGTGCTGATGGTGGGGACTGGTCCGTCCTGACTTTGACTGATTAAACATGTACCGTAGAACTGTTGAATTTTGTCTCGTTCGGCAACACACTGGAGCTATAACCAATTATTTCGTGCGCACTCTTTACATATTTTATAGTAACCCTTTTTTTTCTCTTATTATACTATTTTTTATATACCTCTACAACATCTCTATTTTGTAAATGAGAGGACTATGTAGACACTGACCGATACCATGAATCTACACATATGATTAATCATAGCACACTTATGATTAATTTATACTTAGCACATCTATTTAGATCGTTCTGCATTGTTCTTCCATACCCCATGAATGCAATGCGTGTCCTTCTTCTACACAGGAATGACTTTCGTTGAGTCTTAAGTAATCATAAGTGCTTTTTGGTCTACATGAATAAAACATTTTTGATTTTGATTTTGAGTACAGAAATCCAATAGGGCCCTTTCTTACGCTTCTCTCGTTTCCTGCTCCTTTTTAGTTCGTCTCATAGAAGCTCGCCGATTATGGACTAGTCTATCAGATAAGACATGGTCTATTTGGTCATAATTCTTTATCTAGATAGATAAAGAATCCTGACCAAATCCATGACATATCATCAATGCAGATTTTTTGTAGAATAGATAATAAGTTTAGTTCTAAGTGAATGGTCTCTGAACCGATTAGCGTGTATCAGACGAATTATGAGACTGGTGAAGGCGAGAGATGTCTGTAGGTGTTTGCGAGGAATAGATAGATTAGATAATCTATCCATATCCTTAAGCCAGATCCCTTGCGGGGAAGGCAGAGTACAGTGTTTCAACAGGTTCTTTCCATATAGACCTTTCTGTTTTAATTCTGGCTGACCTCTAATTAATCTGAATAATATTCTAATTTTTCTTTTTTTAAATACTCTTACGTGGAACTAAGTGTTGTGTGCTATTAGGGGTTTTCTAACAAATTTTCTACCGGTCTATAGCATTAGTTTTTTCACACTTTAACTTTGCCGTTAACTTACAAAATAACTCGTGATTTGAGTATAATCATTTTCTTCAGAGGACCTCGGCCGAATTTAATAGTGACATAACTCAAAAATATGATTATTTGAGTTACACTTTGATTTCTAAACTAGTAAAGCCTAATTTCTGATTTTCTCGCTATTTAGTTTGGTATGTCATGTCAGCGATATGCTTGAAACGAGATAAATATGTTTATTTAAGTATTATTACATATAAATCCAAGACAAACGTTTAGTACCAGGATTCTGACGAACAATATAAATGTTTTTTGTTTGAAATCAATCAATGGAACCTATATCCGGATATTAGATTACCTATTCTTTGACGTAATCGAATAAACACTGGCTAATGATTTTTTGTCGCTTGAGCTTGTGGATTAGTTGTTTGTGTATTTAATAGATCGTGGTAAGCGGTAGTCGGCAAGGTCAGATTATGGATACCCATCCGCTGTTCAGTTTTATTCTTCGCGGTGCTTTCGCCATAGCGATAGCTCAAGTCAAGGCAGTTCCTCCTTGAGCCGCCCTTGAGATAGTTGCCTCTTTGAACTTCCAGCTGGAACTAAAAATACCTACTGTACCTCCGCAAAGCAGTCGGAGCTCCGTGGTTTATACGGAATGTCGATTTCCATTCCGATCGCGGTCACGAACCTATTCGCCCCTTTATTAAAAAGGCGACAACCCGATATTCTGCGAACGCGTTCAATCATAGAAATCCGCTAATCGTAGCCGCCGCCGACTGCGAACCTAACTCCCCTCCTATCAGCCGCTATCGCCGTCCGCGGCATGTTCTCACCGACCCTCCCGAGGCCCTTATACCCCTTCTTTCGGATACAGATACCGCACACAGGATCAGACACCGACCTCGCTGGCGAGGTCGAAGAATCCCTTGCCCGCCGGCCGGTGCAGAGCACCACGGCGAGACACCTAGTATACGCTTACCCCCATAGTGACTGCCCAAGCCGAGGCCGTTCCTCTTTGAGGCGCCCTTGAGCTAGTTGCCCTCTCGCCCTTCTGGCTCGAGCGTAGTGGTTGCATGCTCGCCATCTTGTCCGGTGAAGCTGTATTTTATGACTATAATGTTTAACCCCTCAAGGCTCACTTGCACGAACCAGGGTTATGTGTTGACTAACTCGCGGTTATAGCGGTAACTTAACGTTATAGGCTCGAGTTAGTCAATAGGTAACGTGGACCCAGGTTCATGCAAGTGGGCCTTAAGAGATGAATATTCGAAAATCCTTTCTCGGTCCTCTCTTGTGTCATATAAGAAACTTCACTAAATTTCATGGTGGTATACCTTTGTAATAGCTTCGTGTTTTATACCCACTGAGGCTTCGGCTTTAAGCTGTTTTGACCTGTCAGTCAGTCAATGATTAATAGTGTTATAGTAGTTAAAAGTCAATGTCTACTTTATCAATAAAAATCTTTAAAAGAAAAGGTGAACCGACTTCAAAAGCAAAAAATAAATATTTGAAGTCGGTGCTGTTTGGTGCAGTCGGTTACTTGGCACCGACTTCAAATATTTATTTTTTGCTTTTTGAAGTCGGTTTACCTTTTTTGAAGTGACGAGTGTGACGACAAGTGACGAGTGAATTATTTAGTAATATTTATATACCGATATTATATTATTTTGCTGAATTATACAGTAAGGTACCTACCTACAGGATTAATATAATTACCATAATAACGGAATCTATACATTCGTGCTGTTCGCCGTTAAGGAGTTCCCTCTTGTATCTTTAAAGTCCAAGGTCCAATAGCAATAACATTAAAATAGGACCACCTCAAAACTATACTGAACCTAATGCAAAAAGAATCGTCAAAATCGGTTCATAAGCAAAGGAGTTATAAAAAAAGGACGAATTATTAACCTCCTTTTTTGAAGTTGGTTAATATACTGCTTAGTTCTATAGTAGGGTACCTATAAGACTGACGTAATACCCATAATATCTCAATTTACACATGCCTATTGTTTGTCGATAAGGAGTTCCCTGGTGTATCTTTTAAGTCCAAGGTCCAATGCCAATGAAATTAAAATGGGACCACTTTGGAGCTATACTGAACCCAATGCAAAAAAAAATCATCACAATCGGTCCACAATTGACGGAAATATCACTGATCATACATAAAAAAAAATAAAGAAAAAAAAGCATACAACCGAACATAGAACCTCCTTCTTTTTGAAGTCGGTTAAAAACGGGTCGTACTCATTTTCGAAAACATTGTCGCAGATCCACCTCGTGGATAAGGCAAAAATCATTTATTTTGTTAGAACGCTGCGGAGGAGTTTACAGATTCTAAATGTTGTATTTTCTTTTTTAAATTAAATCTATCTACTGATTTACCACCCGATCCGACCACGGGCTCTACTCAGAAGATCCACCGGGAAACCCAGCAGGCTTGTCTTCTTTTATATGCTTCTCTTTGTTTAAATTTTATCACGTTGCTAGAAGTCATATTTCCATATTAAAAAAATGAAGTCCAGCGTACCGTAACCAGCGAGCGTGTGTAACACGAACTATGAGAGAAATGAAAGCCAGAGAGGTCTGTAAGGAAAGAACCTGTTGGAACTCTGTATTGTTTGCCTACCCTGAAAGGGATCTGGCGTGATGATATGATCATCATTATCATCATCATCTCAGCCTATACTCCAGCGCAACCGGTCCGATGCCACCTGCATCCAATGACTTTCTGCCATCTTCACAAGATCATCGGGCCATCTGGCAGGCTGTCGTCCCATGCTGCGCTTGCTAATACGTGATCTCCATTTTAGAATCTTTCTGCCCCAACGCCCGTCCGATCTTCGCGCTATGTGGCCCGTCCATTACCACTTCAGCTTACTAATCCTATGGGCTATGTCGGTGACCTTGGTTCTTCTACGAATCTCCTCATTTCTGATTCGATCACGTAGAGAAACGCCGATGATGTAGACAGATTGATAGAATATAATACTAAAATTCTGTAACTACTAACCGTGTGTCTACCTATTGTTATTCTTTTAACCTGCTAATAATGTATGTGTGTATTAAACGCCAATCGGAGGTCTCGTCGCGACAAAATCAACCATGGCAGGTACCAATTAGAAGCGTGTTTTAACATAAATGCAATAAAACAACTCGGGCGCACGCAGCTGATACTTTTACTTTGCTAAAAAAAGATAGCTAAATTGCTCAGTTTTGTCTGTTTTTATGTGATACAGACATGTTAATTACATATTGCAATACACAAGTATCTGTATTGTATGAGTATTTCTGAAGTTTTACTATAATTATGTAGACTCAGTAAGCGAAGATAATTTTCGAGGTAGACTTCAAATTATTTATAAGTAGAATGAAGAGTTAATATTTTTTTAAGGAAAAGAATCTTCAGAAGACGTTCAGTCACCTGTGGGGAAAACTGAAGTATGTATATGGGACTTTTACTAAACTAATAGCCCCTGAGGCCTTTTATCAGCATGATAGGGAGCGCCGAGATCTCCAAACAAAACACTTCGCTGTCCCTCTCTTATAAGTTGCTCGCTTGAGCGCATCATGGGGATTCAGAATTGCTTTGCCCAGACCCCTGTATTGCTTAGAGTGACGAGGAGCCACTCACGCCACCGTTCACCTCAGAATCGCTCAGTTAACTAGACACAAGAAGAATTTTCAGTAACCCTAGCTGCTCTTTACGATTAGGAGGCTCGAATAACTCAAACTTGAATTTTGTATAAATCTTGCAGAGGCATATACAAATCGTCAAGTTTACATTTATTAAAGCGTAGTTGTTGCACGCTCGCCCTCTTGCCCGGTGAAGCTGTAAAGACCCCTCGGCCAACAGCGTCGATCACTTATACATACATACACACACACGCACTATTTTTAACTTACTAGTCTACCACCAGATTGGAAAGCGGCCACCCCTGAGAAGATCCGGCAAGAAACTCAGCGGGCCCCTTTTTTTTATCTAATTCACTTTTATATTTATAGTTCTATCTCCCTCTTTTATAGATACAGCGTTCATCATCATCATCATCATCTATCAGCGTGTCTATTCACTGCTGAGAGTAGGCCTCTCCTCTATCACGCCATTCGTTCCAGTCCTGTGCTAGTGTATTCCATCATTTGCCAGCAACCCTCACGATATCATCGCTCCATCTAGCTGATGGTCCTATGGGTCTGCGTCCTATGTTATATTGCATTAATTAAATGTAGTGTACCTAGAAAACTAAAACCCTTGCAATCCATTTTTTACTTGTGTTAAAACTTAAATTTGAACGTCGCATAAAAAGCTAGTGAATTATTAAGTAGTGATGGCATGAATGTTTCTAAGTAGTGTCAGCTAATATAGACGTGATGTCACCTGGCGTAATTGTGCGGTGCTAAGTGCCGGCTCTGTTGGAGAGAGTAAGCTCACTTAAGATGCGACACCTAGCTTTGTTTAGATGCAGTTTTGAACAGTGAGTGGCGTAGAGACGAGTTTTGTTCGTTAAAACTTAGGAAATGTACTAAAACTGTAGTCCATAACGTATAACGTAGTAAATATACTGAGTCTTATCTGAAGGACAAGTCAAGAGTCTACGTAACCGGCGAACGTGTATGAGACGGACTATGAGAGTGGAGGAAGCCAGAGAGATATGTAAGGAATGAACCTGTTGGAACTCTGTACTCTCTACCTACCCCGCAAGGGATCTGGCGTGATGATATTGATAGATAGACAGATAGACGTATAACGTTTGGTTTAAAAAAATCTTTTTAAAAAAAGGTAATCCGACTTCAAAAAGCAAAAAATAATTATTTGAAGTCGGTGCTGGTTGTTGCAGTTGGTTACTTAGGACCGAATACAAATATTTTATTTAGCTTTTTGAATTCGGTTTACCTTTTTCTTAAAAAGATTTTTATTTTACAATTTTAAGTGACGAGTGATTTATTTACTAATATTTATATACCGATATTATATTATTTTGCTGAGTTGTACAGTAAGGTACCTACAGGATTAATATAATAACTATAATAACGGAATCTATACATTTGTGCTGTTCGCCGTTAAGGATTTTCCTGGTGTATCTTCAAAGTCCAAGGTCCAATACCAATAACATTAAAATAAGACCACCTCACAACTATATTGAACCCAGTGCAAAAAGAATCATCAAAATCGGTTCATAAGCCAAGGAGTTATAAAAAAACAGACGAATTATGAACCTCCTCCTTTTTTGAAGTCGGCTAACATACTGCTTAGTTCTATAGTGGGGTGCCTATTGATTGACGTAATACCCATAATATGTTCCAAGAATGCCTCTATCCGAGCGTACGACTCTTACCCCACCGAAGCCAATCGGGCCCGGATGCGCGCTTTACAACGAGAGGTAAAGCGTCGTGTCGCGGAGGTCCGGGAGGAACGGTGGGGTGACCTCCTAGAGGGCATCGCGCCATCGCACCTGGCCTACTGGCAGCTGGCGCGAAGTCTCAAAACCGACTCCACGACTGGCATGCCCCCGCTGTCCCGCCCTTCAGACGCACCCCCAGCCTTCGACTACGACGAAAAGGCCGAGCTTCTCGCCGACTCCCTCGAGAGCCAGTGCACCCCCAGCTCTCAGTCCGTCGACCAGTCCCACATCGACGCGGTCGACAGGGAAGTCGAGCGCAGGGCATCCCTCCCCCGCGTCGATTCCTTACCTCCTATCACCGAAACGGAGGTCGAAGATCTAATTATGGGTCTCAAAACTAAAAAAGCCCCCGGCTCTGACGGCATTTCGAATCGCGTTCTGAAATGCCTGCCCGCCCAACTCATCTGCCTCTTAGTGGCCATATTAAACGCCGCCATGACGAACTGCACCTTCTCCGCTAAGTGGAAGGAGGCGGACGTCATAGGCATTCCCAAGCCCGGCAAACCTCGTAATCTCCCCGCGAGCTGCTGCTCTATCAGTCTCCTCAACTCCCTGGCCAAGATATACGAGTGCCTACTTCTGGCGAGCCTCAAAGACTTCGTAACGTCCAGGGGTATCCTTATCGACGAGCAGTTCGGCTTTCGAGCCAAACACTCTTGCGTCTACCAAGTGCACCGCATCACGGAGCACATCCTCTCTAGTCTCAATAGACCCAACCCCATAGACTACGCGGGCGCCCTCTTCCTAGATGTCGCGAAGGCATTCGACAAAGTCTAGCACAACGGCTTGATCTACAAGCTCTACCAATTGGGTGTGCCGGACAGACTCGTGCTCATCTTACGAGACTTCTTGTCGAATCGCGCCTTCCGTTATCGCGTCGAAATGACGCGCTCCACTTCCCACTCCATCAGTGCTGGAGTCCCACAGGCCTCAGTTCTCTCTCCGCTCCTGTTTAGCCTTTACACGAACGACATTCCTCGTTCGAGTAAGGCGCATCTAGCCCTATTCGCGGATGATACCGCTCTCTACGTCTCGCATAGGAATAAGGGTTTCATTATCAGAAACCTTCAGGCATCCGCCAATTCCCTAGGGAATTGGTTCGGTTGCGCTGCGGTGTTCTTCTCCAGAGGTGCCACTCCCTGCGCCGCCCTAGAAGTAATCTCGGCCAAGTGACCATGTTCAACCGACCCATTCCCTGGGTCAAAGAGGTCAAATATCTAGGGGTCACCCTAAACAGTACCATGTCCTTCGGCCCGCACATCAAGCCCGCAATCCGTCACCGAGCATCCTTTGTGCTCGGTCGTCTCCATTTGTTAATCTGCAAGCGGAGTAAAATGTCCCTTAGAAATAAGGTGACACTTTACAAAACTTGCGTTCGACCCATCATGACTTATGCGTGTGTTGTGTTCGGGCATTCGGCCCCCTCTCACATCGTTAAACTCCAAGTGGTTCAAAACCGCTTCCTCCGTAAAGCCGTAGGAGCCCCCTGGTTCGTACGGAACGTCGACCTCCACTCCGATCTAGGTCTCGAACCTAATCGCGCCTTTATTAAAAAGGCGTCAACACGTCACTTCGCGAACGCATCTACCCATGCGAATCCGTTAATCGTAGCCACCGCCGACTACGATCTCCCCCCCCCGACCCCTGCCGCCACCGCCGGCCGCGACATGTTCTCACCGACCCCCCCGATGCTTTGTCATCCCTTCTTTCCGCTCAGAATACGGGCGACGACGACGACGTAGTAGTAGATCCTCTCCCATAGCCGGCGGTTGACCGGTGCACTTAGTAGTGCACCCGTCCCCCTACAGCGACTGTCCTAACCGAGGGCCTCTTCGAGGCGCCCTCGAGTATGAGTTTAGTGAGTTGAGTATGTCGCCTCTTGCCCTTCTGGCTGGCTAGAGCGTAGTGGTTGCACGCTCGCCTTTAAGTCCGGTGAAGCTGTAAAGGCCTCGTGGCCAACAGCGTACATCATTCACACACACACACACACACACCCATAATATCTCAATTTACACATTCCTATTGTTTGGCGTTAAGGAGTCCCTGGTGTATCTTCTAAGTCCAAGGTCCAATGCCAATGAAATTAAAATGGGACCACTTTGGAGCTGTACTGAACCCAATGCAAATTATCAGAAACGGTCCACAATTGACGGAAATATCGCTGAACATACATAAAAAAAGGATACATACAACCGAACATAGAACCTCCTGCTGTTTGAAGTCGGTTAAAAATCTTTTGGCCTATATCCCACAGGGGTGAGCAGAGACTTACGTACATTTACACCTATATCACACAGGGGTAGGAAAACACTCCGGTTCGCTTAATACTACTATTTTGATACACCTATTTCTTATGGTTTACATGGCATAGAGTTCCTCACGCTATTTTGTCGATTTAGAGTGCTGCGCTCTTGATCCTTTTTTGGCATCAAAGAGATCATTAATTTGGTCGTGGAAGGTCTCCCTTAGCAATCTCTTTCAACGACTTACTTACATTTTCTCGATATATTTCTTTGATTAGTCATTTGTCACTTCTCTGTATTTTACGTAATATAAATGCGTAAATGCGTACGTAATATGCGCAAATAAAAAACAACTGAAACAGATTTTTATATAAATATAAATTAAATACAATTATAGTCTTCTCGTTACATCAATCTTGCTTCTTCTTCTCGTTACATCAATCTTGTCTTCCGCGTGTACTAGTAACTGCAATACAGAAATCGAAAATTAATATGGTACAAAATAGTCGCAATTGTGTTGAAAACATATTTTTATTTTTAGAATTTGTATGTAATTCAGTGCTATAATTAACCATTGAATCATTAAGCGGGTAGAAGCTTATGGTGACGTTTGGGGAGGCCTTTGGCTAGCAGTGCACTTCTTTTGGCTGTAGATAGATATCAAGTCTCGTTATGACGGACGATTTAGCGCAGTGGTTAAGAGCTTGAGCTGCTCCGCCCACTGTGTCGAATAGTCGCGGGTTCGATTCCCGCACGGGACAAATCTTTGTGTGATCCACAATTATTTGTTTCGGTCTGGGTATTTGTTTGTGAATTTTCATGTTTGTAAACGCACCCACGACACAGGAATAAATCCTAATGTGGGGCTACGTTTTTAAAAAAAAAAAAAAAAAAACACAACACGAGGTCCTCTTTTAACTTCACCAAGTTTAATTTTACACATGATTTTCAAATCAAATAAAAACCTAGAATCATTCGTGCATGTCTAGAAATAAAGTAATTAGAAAGCTTGACAAAAAGTGCTACTCCACTGATTCTCTGTGCGCAAAAGTGGGTTAGCGCAAGAAAGCGTCGCGCCGGGCCACGAACTGCGCATGACCGCGCTCCCACCTGCGCCCGCGCACACCACAAACACTACACTCTGTACTCAATACTTGTTTTGTTTTATAGCTTTACAACGATCTTAGTTGACTCTATTAAAGAAAGAAATTATTTTTATTTATTGCAGTTAATCGATATTGTGTAGGGATGGAGAGCGTGCGAATTAAATAAGTATTTTTACATTCATATGTATGTTCATACTTGGCTGAGTGAAACAGTGACATCATAAAATATCAAGAAGAAGCTATCAAGATTGGCTTTAAAAATAGAGAGCTAATTCAAGTAACCACGTTTGGAAGTTACACCGTCACGCCTATATTCCCCAAGCGGGGGTGGAAGAGGTGTACCATGTACACCTATTTTCGCCGATAATGTTAGGTCCCATGTAATAGAGGGCGAGCCTATTGCCATATAACGGGCACAATGCCAGACTCCGGACTGATACTGGGAATTTTTTGATAAAAAACTACATTTGTCCGACCTAGGATTTGAACCCCAGATTTCGTGATCGCAAATTACATTATTCGTCACTAGACCAACGAGGCAGTAACATTCAAGTAACAATGTTTGGAAGTTGTTTTTTTTTATTATATCCTTAGTAATTTTTACAGCGTGCTTAGGAAAAAAGAGTAAACGTTTCGCCACCAAGCCGACGCAGTGCGACGGGGGCGCGACTGTGGCGCGGCTTGGGGAGTTCTCATGTACTCAAATGTACAGGAGAGGCCACAGAGACAAAACGTAGCCGAGCGCGTTCGTCGCGCTCCCGTCGCCTACTGTTCACTGTGTATGATGATGTTACTGTTCACTGATGTATCCAATGTCTACTGTTCACTGGTAATAAAAAATGAATTAATAGAACACTTAAAGTAACATCTACCTATTCGAATATCATAGCTTAGGTAAAAATTCGGAACACTGAAGGTTTCTACCGGCCAGCTGACAAGCCGCACTCAATCTCATTTTGCGTTTGGTCTAGGTTAAAACTTGTTTTTCACTTGCACTTATTCGGTATTGTTATGGAGATGTTTCTTATTGAAATGTTCGCATTTTTATTTTTTTTAGAAACAGAGAAGAGGCACTGGATACATCACCTGGGCTTTCGCTCAAGGCCGCCTTGAATTTCACCTTGTATAAATAAAGTAGTTAAGTGCCCAATTGGGCAAATTCGACTACTATAGACTTTTGGATACCAAATTCAGCAAATTCTGCTACACAATTTCTGTTTTGCCTATAAATTATTAATTAAACATTTATTGACAACCAAACCCTTTATTATACACGCTATCATTAATTAGCTTGAATGTGAAACTTTCTAATTTTAATTAAATCACATGTTTTATTCTGATAATAAAACTAAAAACTAAGATGTTGGATAAGTGAGACTAGAAAGTGGACTAATGTGTTTTGGTCATTTTCAAATGCAAGACAGAGAGCGAAAGTTTAACTTTAGCTTATATATTGGCGTTTTTATATTAATTAGAAATGATAGCACCACTCCTTCTTCCTGTGGTCAATCACATATCTCTGCTTTCACTGAATCGCATAGTCTCTGGTCCCAATTCCTCCGCAGAGCGGTTGGTGCACACGGAACGTTGATATCTACTCCGATCTGAATCTGGGACCTATTTGCGTCTAATGTTAAAAAGGCTACGACCGACTATTTCGCGTACGCGTCCAATCGTTTCTACCTCCTAATTGTAGCCTCCACCGACTAAGCAGCTGACTCTTCCGCCGCTGTCCGCTACATATTCTCCGACCTTCCGGCTGCCCTACCTACTTTCTTTTGGATACAGATACCATTTACAGGACCAGACACCGACCTCACTGGCGAGGTCAAATAACCCCTTGCCCACCGGCTGATTAAGAGCACCACAGCGAGGCACCCATTATATACCCTTTCCCATAGCGATAGCCCAAGCTGAGGCCGTCGCCTCAGCTTTGGCTGACGATATGGGAAAGGAGAACGCTTCATTGAAGCGCTTTAGAGCAGCTCTAACTGGCATTCAGTTATCTTAGTGCTTTTCCGGGCCGACCTTAGTTGTTGCACGCTCGTCTTCTTACCCGATAAGCGGTAAAGGCCACTCATTCAACAGCGTAGATCATTCACACACACTCACAAAATAAAGAATCGCATAGTCTCGGGTTGTATCTTCAGTAGGGCTAGCAGTGACAGAAAGATTTTTGCGTGGGATAATATTTTGTTGGCCCGCGATCAGAGTCTTGTAAGCAAATCATAATGGGTTTTGTGTCAATACAAATTTTTAAAATAAGTATCACTGCATCAATATTATGGCACGATACGTCATGGTAGCGTGTAAGACTAAGCCAAGTTAGTAGCCTTATTGACGGCTTGAGAAGTTCTAATAGCAAGTCGCTAACCTGCCTCCACTAATCTGCACGGGTCTGCGTGGTGGAGTATGATCTAATTTCTCTCACCTCAATTTATGAGAGAAGGCCTTTGCACATAAGTACGAACAACCAATCAATAAAATAACCTATAAGGCATCTTTCAACTTTATCTCTTGCCAACAGGCGTCGAAACAAAGATAATTACAAAGATTTTTGTTTACATTTTGGCCAACTGTCCGCGTGGATATTACGTGTTCGCTATAACACTAAATCGTTTCGAAGGTCGCAGGACTCGTTTCTGATAATTAAATACAAATGATGACAAAGTTGACGTTCGAGGTCGCGCCAGGTCCGCGTACCGACCCGCCCTTTAATGCCGATTATATAATATGACAAGACGACCGTAGCTCTGCGCGACCGTGGTGATCTTAGTTATTACCATGGTTAACAAACGTTCGGCTTAGTTATCTGAGATGGGTGACCGTTTTGGGCGCAAATGGATCTTAACAAATGTGGTTTTTTATCGAGAGAATTATTAAATTACTCAGTAGCAGTCCGCAGTCTTGAATTGTCTATCTATTCATCTATATCATCACGCCAGGTCCTTTGCAGGGTAGGCGGAGTGTATAGAATTCTAACAGGTTCATTCCTTATATACCTCTCTGTCTTCATTTACTCTCATAGTTCGTCTTATACACGCTCGCCGATTATGGAGACTTGCTCTTCAGATAAGACACGGTTTATTTGGCATGGTAAGATAGTCTAGTCTTGAATTATGGCCGATATAATGGAAAAATGCTCGTTCCCTATTAGAATCCATCCTTCCGACACCATCGTCAGACCAGCTCCATGGTACCATATTATTGCGTTGTCATCGGACTTACATACGTATGCCAGATTTCAGCTTAATCGGACCATCAGACATCGCAAGTACTTAAAAAATGGATCACAAAATTTGATCAGGATAGACAGACAGTCAGACAGTCAGACAAATAAACACTGCGAGTGAAATAATAGCTTAAAAAAATAACAAATTAACACCGTCACCCCTATATTCCCCAAGCAGGGTGGCAGAGGTGTACTGAGTACACGCACTTTTTGCCGACGATGTTAGGTCCTAATAGGGGGTGAACCTATTGCCATATACTGGGCACAATTCCAGACTCCGGACTCTTATTGGGAATTTTTCGTTAGGAAAATCACTTGTCCGACCTAGGATTTGAACCCAGGATCGAAAAAGCGATGCGCTTTGCTACTAAAAAAACGAGGCAATTAATAAAAGCTTGTAAAAAAATTATGACTATGAATAAGACCTAGACTATCTTACTAAGACCAAATATAGCGAGTATTATCTGAAGGACAAGTCAAGAGTCTCCGTAACCGGCGAGCGTGTATAAGACGAACTATGAGAGAAGAAGAAGCCATGACTCTCTGCGTACTCCGCAAGGGATCTGGCGTGATGATATATATAGATAAAGAAAAGAATATGACCTATATAAAGACCGTAAGCTTCGTATGGTTTTATGGAATAATATCTCCACAACATATCGCATTGCATTATACTCGTGTCTCTACTAGGATAGCGGGTTGCAATTATAGGAATGTTTGGCGGGCTAAGCAGTGTTACGTATAAGCTAGTTAGAGATAACTAAAGGTCAAACAATGTGTTTCTGCTATTTTGATATACATAGGTATATTAAGGGCCTTGGGCCGACCCAGCGTTAATTAAGATCCGCCACCTGTACTTACTTCATCCTGGTTGGTGTGTTTCTGAGAAATATTGCATAGAGTTGGATTGTCAACTATAAATACTTAAACATTATTAATCACTATCACTACATATAATCTAATCGTGTCTTATTTGAAGGGCAAGTCAAGAGTCTCCGTAACCGGCGAGTGTGTATGAGACGAACTATGAGAGTGGAGGAAGCCAGAGAGGTATGTAAGGAAAGAACCTGTTGGAACTCTGTACTCTCTGCCTACCCCGCGAGGGAGTTGGCGTGATGATATAGATAGATAGATAGATAGACTACATATAATAAAACAAAGTCCTCCCGCCGCGTCTGTCTGTCTGAAGGCGATAAACTATTGTATGGGTTTTCATATGTTTTTCACCAATGGCCGGAGTGATTCAAGAGGAAGGTTTCTTTGTATAATTCACCCGTTTGAAGTCGAGGCAGGTCGCTAGATAAATACTAGGGTTGTCGATCAGTAAATTGTTCTTTACTACTGATATCTGTATAGCAGTGATAGCCTAGTGGATATACCGTTGGACTGCAAAGGCAGAGGTCTTGAGCTCAAACCCGGGCACTCACCAATGTCATTTTTTTTTTTTTTTTTTTTTTTTAATAAAAACGAAGCCCCACACTAGGATTTATTCCTGTGTCGTGGGTACGTTTACAAACATGAAAATTCACGTACACAAATACCGAAATTTTCGAAAGCATATGCGATATAAAATTAATTATCACTTGCTTTAACGGTGAAGGAAAACGTCGTGAGGAAACCTCGCCTAAGAGTTTCTTGAAGGTGTGTGAAGTTTGCCAAGTCGTTCTGGGTCAGCGTGGTGGACTATGGTCTTAACCCTCTCAGTTTCAGAGGAGACCCGTGCCCAACAGTGGGACAGTTTCTTAACAGAGCTAATATTATTATTATTATACTAATATCTAGTCTGGATTGGAATATAAGGTTGTGTTTTTTGACATAGTAGTGAACGTTATTTGAGATAGACCATTATTCGAAGTAATATTGCTTAGTAGAATGACATTTTTTGATAACTTTGTCACATGTGTGGCGACGTTCACTTACGACTCTAGTGTCTTATTAGTACAGATAGTGTCTTATTAGACGAGGATCTTTTGGCCTATGGATGACGTTGGTGTGAAATTAGGATTAATATTTAGTAAAAAAACAAACATTGGCACTCCGGGAGTGCCCACATCACGTGTGTATCTTGTGAATCGTCAGGAAATATTTTATGCATTTTTTATATACAGAGGTGTCGGTAACGGTAACAGTGTCGCGAGGTTTTTTCCCATCTCAAAAAATGCCAACGTGCATGTGTATCTATGTACGTACAACCACAATATATGCACATACTTATACAGAGGTGTCGGTAACGGTAACAGTGTCGCGAGTTCAATTGTTTTTGCCCATCTCAAAGAATGCCCAACGCTGCTAAAGAAGTTTTCACTTCAAAAATTTCTACTCCCAAGGCGATATTGCAACAGGTGGGTCTGCAGGTTTACCAATTAAAAAAAGAACTTAGGTTAATTTCAGAGCAAACGGCAACCCTGCGCCTGTTGATACACTTGAATTGGTGGCCAAAACATCCAAGGATCTTATGACTGTACTAGTGACATAATATCGTTATGTCGCGTGGTTCCCTCGAATGACGCGCCGACCGTCATACAAGGATGATTGAACTTGAATTGAACTCTAGGTGTTCAACGATTTTCCCTTAGTATTCCTACGTTTGTCCTTTTATTTGTATGCTCATTTGTTGTTTACTTATTATCGCAATCAACAGGAAAATATAGCTGGACGAATTTACCTGGTTTGTGTGGAAGGAAGAACTGAGGAAATACTATGTAATCGGTATTTTTTTCCTCATCAAAAAGGTCAATATTTTATTTATCGTAGTTCTGTATGACTGAGTCGTGTCGTGCGTTAACAAACATGAAATAAACTCGAACTCAAATCATTTATTTTGCATAAATCCTGTGCGGTGTTTACAAATGGGCATACTTACATATTTTTTTCACTTACTAATCTACCACCGGATCGGAACGCCTTCGCTGAGAAAATCCGGCGAGAAACTCAGCGGGCTTGTCTTTTTTGTCTAATTCTCCATTCATTTTTTTTATAGATATAGCTAATTACATACATTTTTATATTCTACAAAATCATTTATGCCATCCGGCTCCAGTGTGATGCCTTACGACTTAGATATAAGACTAATAATAATATTGTGTGTGTGTGAATGATGTACGCTGTTGGCCGCGAGGCCTTTACAGCTTCACCGGACTTAAAGGCGAGCGTGCAACCACTACGCTCTAGCTAGCCAGAAGGGCAAGAGGCGACATACTCGAGGGCGCCTCGAAGAGGCGCCCTCGGTAGGGACAGTCGCTGTAGGGGGCGGGTGCACTACTAAGTGCACCGGTCAACCGCCGGCTATGGGAGGGGATCTACTACTACGTCGTCGTCGTCGCCCGTATTCTGAGCGGAAAGAAGGGATGACAAAGCATCGGGGGGGTCGGTGAGAACATGTCGCGGCCGGCGGTGACGGCAGGGGTCGGCGGTGGCTACGATTAACGGATTCGCATGGGTAGATGCGTTCGCGAAGTGACGTGTTGACGCCTTTTTAATAAAGGCGCGAATAGGTTCGAGACCTAGATCGGAGTGGAGGTCGACGTTCCGTACGAACCAGGGGGCTCCTACGGCTTTACGTAGGAAGCGGTTTTGAACCACTTGGAGTTTATCGATGTGAGAGGGGGCCGAATGCCCGAATACAACACACGCATAAGTCATGATGGGCCGAACGCAAGTTTTGTAAAGTGTCACCTTATTTCTAAGAGACATTTTACTCCGCTTGCAGATTAACGAATGGAGACGACCGAGCACAAAGGATGCTCGGTGACGGACCCGCTTGATGTGCGGGCCGAAGGACATGGTACTGTTTAGGGTGACCCCTAGATATTTGACCTCTTTGACCCAGGGGATGGGTTGGTCGAACATGGTCACTTGGCCGAGATTACTTTTAGGGCGGCGCAGGGAGTGGCGCGGGGTGGCACCTCTGGAGAAGAACACCGCAGCGCTCTTGTCCGGGTTCACCTCAATACGCCACTTCCTGAACCAATTCCCTAGGGAATTGGCGGATGCCTGAAGGTGTCTGGTAATGAAACCCTTATTCCTATGCGAGACGTAGAGAGCGGTATCATCCGCGAATAGGGCTAGATGCGCCTTACTCGAACGAGCAATGTCGTTCGTGTAAAGGCTAAACAGGAGCGGAGAGAGAACTGAGCCCTGTGGGACTCCAGCACTGATGGAGTGGGAAGTGGAGCGCGTCATTTCGACGCGATAACGGAAGGCGCGATTCGACAAGAAGTCTCGTAAGATGAGCACGAGTCTGTCCGGCACACCCAATTGGTAGAGCTTGTAGATCAAGCCGTTGTGCCAGACTTTGTCGAATGCCTTCGCGACATCTAGGAAGAGGGCGCCCGTGTAGATGGGTTTGGGTCTATTGAGACCGGAGAGGATGTGCTCCGTGATGCGGTGCACTTGGTGGACGCAAGAGTGTTTGGCTCGAAAGCCAAACTGCTCGTCGATAAGGATACCCCTGGACGTTACGAAGTCTTTGAGCCTCGCCAGAAGTAGGCGCTCGTATATCATGGCCAGGGAGTTGAGGAGACTGATAGGGAGGCAGCTCGCGGGGAGATTGCGAGGTTTGCCGGGCTTGGGAATGCCTATGACGTCCGCCTCCTTCCACTTAGCGGGGAAGGTGCAGTTCGCCATGGCGGCGTTCAATATGGCCACTAAGAGGCAGATGAGTTGGGCGGGCAGGCATTTCAGAACGCGATTCGAAATGCCGTCAGAGCCGGGGGCTTTTTTAGTTTTGAGACCCATAATTAGATCTTCAACCTCCGTTTGGGTGATAGGAGGTAAGGAATCGACGGGGGGGAGGGATGCCCTGCGCTCGACTTCCCTGTCGACCGCGTCGACGTGGGACTGGTCGACGGACTGAGAGCTGGGGGCGCACTGGCTCTCGAGGGAGTCGGCGAGAAGCTCGGCCTTGTCGTCGTCGTCGAAGGCTGGGGGTGCGCCTGAAGGGCGGGACAGCGGGGCCATGTCAGTCGTGGAGTCGGACTTCAGGCTACGCGCCAGCTGCCAGTAGGCCAGATGCGATGGCGCGATGCCCTCTAGGAAGTCACCCCACCGTTCCTCCCGGACCTCCGCGACACGACGCTTTACCTCTCGTTGTAAAGCGCGCATCCGGGCCCGATTGGCTTCGGTGGGGTAGGAGTCGTACGCTCGGATAGAAGCATTCTTGGAACGAATGAGATCCCTAACATCGTCCGGCAGTCGAAAGCGGTTGAGGTAGAGATCTTCCGCCTCGACTTGCTTGGACGATCGACTGACAGCCGATCGGAAGTGCTCGGTTAAGGCATCTACGGCCTGATCGGTGTCCTGAGGGGACGGGATGGAGTCCGAGCTGAGAGGCAGGGGGGGAGGGTCGGCATCCGCCAAGGCCGTGCTTAGCGCATGCCAATCCACCACCGTCTTTTTGGGTCGCTGAGGGGCGGAAGGGGGGGAACCGAGTCTCATGACTACAGGTCGATGGTCAGAGTCGAGTTCCTGGACTACTTCCAAGGAGTGCAGCCGCAGGGTGACACCCTTCAGAAGCGCCATGTCCAGGACGTCGGGTCGGTGGTTGGGATTGTTAGGATAGTGGGTAGGGTGCATAGGTGCGATGACGTCAAAGTCGAGAACGTCGACCAGGGCGTCAAGGCTCCTACCGTTAGGGGAAGTGGTGAGACCGTTCCAGGCCACGTGCTTACTGTTGAAGTCGCCTGCCAGAATGACGGCGCTTCCCAGATTGAGGAGTGCTTCAAAGTCTCTCCTGAGAACGGATTTAGTGGGGGAAAGGTATACGAAGGCGATCACGATGGGCTGGTGCCCCGTGAGAGAGACGCGACAGACCGAGGCTTCGATGTTGGTGAGCGCGGGGGGATCGAGAGGGATGCAGTAAAGGGACCTCCTGTAGTAAATGAGAGTACCGCCTCCGCGGGAGCCGATTCTGTCATTACGCACGAGGTTATAGTTTGCGATCCTAGGATCGCGTTGTGCGGGCTTCAGGAAGGTTTCCTGCACGAGGAGGATATCAAGTTGGTGATCTCGGAGGAAATCAGCAACCTGATCTCGCTGGGAGCGAAGGCCATCGGCGTTAAAGAACGCCAGGGATAGGTTGTGGGGCTTATGGCGGGGAGATCGTAGATCCATTATTGGGTGCGGGGGGGTTGGGTTCTGAGGGACGCCAGGACGTCATATACGTCCCTGTATTCCGCGGCCAGGAGAACCTGGTCTGCCAAGTTGGTGGCGGCGCGGAGCCGAAGGGCGAGTTCGCGGACTCTGGGGAAAAGTGCGGGGCTTATCACCGCCGAGACGCTCATGATGAGGTCGACGTCCTGACTGACGTTAGTGGGCGGAGGGGGACAAGCCGCCACCGGCTGGATCGCCGGCGCGCGCTTCGGGGGGCGGGCAGGGCCCACTGACGCAGGGTGGGAGGCCGCGGTGTAGGGCAGCGGCTTAACCCACGCGTTGGCGCCGAGGGACGGCCTGAGCGGCGGGGGAGGGGGGGTCAGCTTCAGTGGCGCGGGAGCGCGGGGAGCCGTGGTCGCTGGCACAGAAGGCACCGGACGAGGGTGCGCTGAGGGCGCGGGGGGGTGTTGCGCTGAGGGTGCAGAGGGGGGGGCAACCGCGCGGGGGCGGCGGCGGCCGCCGCGCCTCGCCCGGCCGCGCTTCCCCTTCGGGGCCTTGGGGCAACCGCGATAGTTCGCGGTGTGCCCCTTGGTGCCGCAGAGGACGCAGCTGGGGGGCTCGGCCGCCGTCTCCTTCGTGCGGGCGCACTGGGACGTCGCGTGGTCCCCGATGCACTTAACGCATCGAGGGAGAGCGTGACAGTTACGGGCAGAGTGCCCGTATAGCTGGCAGTTGTGGCACTGCCCGGGCGTGCCACGTTTGTGGGGGGCCTCCACGGAGAGGCCAGATATATGGCACACGGCCTTCAGGTCGAAGACCCTACGGCCGGACTCGGTGCGGTCGAGGACGACCAGCACCATGTCATACGCCTCCTTGGAGCGCCCATTGACCATTCTGTGCACCTGGCGCACAGGAAGGTCCTGGGACTGGAGGTCGGCCTTGATGACGGCGGTGTCCAGCTCCCTAGGGACACCGCGGATTACTACCCTGAGCTCCCTTTCCTCCTCCAGGGTGTATGTGTGATAAGCGATCTTGTTTGATCGCAGGAACGCCGATAGCCGTCGGTGGTCGTCCGAGGACGCCACCTTGACGGCTATGCCTTGCGCGGTGGAACGCGCGTGCGTGTAGTTGATTTGGCGATTATAAATCGCCTTGGAGATGCGGTCCCAGGCGCTCTTGTCCTGAATGACAAGCGGCGGGGGAGTGATGTTCGGACGTGCGGGGCGCGCGAGGGGGGAGGCCCTCGCGGCCGTGTCGGGAGACGGAGACGGCCGGGGGCCGGAGGGGCCGGGAGAAACGGAAACGTTTCCGGCCTTTTGAATTTTGGGCGGCGGCGAGTCGCGCGGTTTGCGCGCCCGCTTCCCATTAGCAATGGGAACGAAATCATCCTCCGACGAGAGCGACGGGGACGGGGACCGGACGGGGGCGGCGCGTCGCGCGGACGCGCGCTCGACCTCCATATCCGAGTCCGAGAGAGGCTCGGACCCGCATGGCGAGACAGGGCGGTCGGCGGGGGTCTGGGGCGGCGCAACTAAATCAGTTCGCGGCGCGGCGAACGGAGTCGCGGGGCGCGCAGAAGGCGCGGGGTGCGCGGGGCCGGGGGCCGACGCGCGCGCGGGCGTTTCCAAATATATGTTATAATGAAAAGCTAGAGGATTCTGGATGGACCAGTCTCCACAAGCAACACCCGTTCACGAGTACGACTACTCGAGCAGCCATCACCTCCCTCGACCATATTAGAGGGAAGGAAGTGAAACATACGCTAACAGCCAGACCGAAATAAATGTTGTGGCCACACAAAGATTAGTCTCGAGCGGGGATCGAACCCGCGACTACACGTTCCAGTAGCCGGAGCGGCTAAACCTCTTAACTATTGGACCAAGTCTCCCATGTCGGATAACGCAACTACGACCCAGGTATATTTCCTAGATTGGCCTTGTTTTCTAGAGACTAGACAAAATATTTATTTTCTATCTATCTATCTATATCATCACGCCAAATATCTGGCGGGGTAGGCAGAGAGTACAGAGTTCCAACAGTTTCACTCTAATAGTTCGTCTCATACACGCTCGCCGGTTACGGAGACTCTTGACTTGTCCTTCAGATAAGACTTGGTCTATTTGGTTATGGTAGTGATAGTGTAGGTCTTCCCCGGTTCAGCCCAATAGCCCGGGGCAAGGGGCCCTGAGCGTCCTTCACGAGCAACCCCGAGGAGGACGGTGGCGTGGTGTGGCCCACGTCACTGTGAGCACCGCGTCGGTGCGGGAGGGAGCATGTCATCAAGTCTCCCTCCGATGGCGGGCTCTTCGGAGCGAGGCACAAGAGGGGCACCGGGACGTTCTATAAAAAAAAAAAGTTCTTCTCCGGTACCTACAGCCTTCCACTTTCGCATTGTATATTTGTTTTGTCATTCTTTATTCTGACATTCTTTCTATATGCCCGAACCAACGGAGGATACCATTTTTGTCATCTTTACACCGATACTATCTTTCATACCATTTCATAATATTTATGTTACCTAATTATATAAACTAATGCAATCTCCTGAGGATATAGCACGAAAATTTTGACGTTAGCGTGACACTAGCTTGTTGATATGCCATCCTTGTCACTATAATTTTAATAAACAAACACGAACGAGACCAGCGCCCGCGTTACGTTAACGTTAATCTTTTCGTGCTAAGCCATCTGGTCATATCGAGTATGGAAGATTTGAAACTTGTAATATCGATGGGGTAACCTCAAATCTCTTGTCGAAACATTCTGATGTAATAATGTAATTCTGTTACACAGTACTGCGCAGTTCTTGACGAAGGTTCTAACAAGGTTGATGTTTCGAAATGCATGCGCAAGAGCATATAGCACTCGCTTTACGATAATCATAGTTATACATTCGTAAATGAAATAAAAACGGGTTAAATAGACACCTACCTGCATGATGAATACTACAAAATTTGAAATAAAACTATTTTTCGGATTTTATCGCGGTTTAATATTTGATTTTTAAGTTCCCGACGTTTCGAGTCACTCAAAGAAGTCTGCAGTCTGTGAACATGTCCTTGACCGCACCCGCCATAACATCAGATTTGATAGACCACAAACCCTCGTGAAAGAACACCGATTCCTACCAAGGATGGTTCGCGAGGCTATTGAAATTAAAAAAAACATCCTAATTTCAATAGAGAAGATGGCTGGGTGCTTCCATCGACATGGGATCCGGTAATTAATATAATCAAATCCAAACCCAACCATAACACTGCAAGACCTCAAGACACCTTGAGCTCATTCTGCGTAGATCGGACCAACAAAAATAATTAAGAAGTTTGAGGGTACCCCGGAACAACTATGCCTTTTGGACGTCTAACACCTCAGTCCCTCCCGTGACCATGGGTGCTGCAAAGCACTCGAAACGTCGGGAACTTAAAAATCAAAAATTAAACCGCGATGAAATCCGAAAAAATATTTTTATTTCATGTGTAATCTAAGAACTCAATACTACAAAATTTATCAACTTTAATTGCAAAAGTGTTACAAGATCAGTGGAATGTGTAAGACAATTATGTAATACGGCTGATTTAATTGCGTTCCAAGGAACATGGCTGCTCCTCGCACAACATTCAATATCTAGGTAGTATAGAACAACGTTACATATGCCAATCAAAATACATTGCATTTGCAACTTTTGCGCCCGTTAATAAGGCTATTTATGCCTAATATTAATATTGGTTTATAGGACTTTGTTCATTGAATACGTCGAGATGATAGATTCTCCTTTACAGGTAAGTCTGCTATTGACACCTCTGCCAGCATACTTCGAGGCAGGCCCTATGGTAGAGCGGCTTTATTATGGAATAAAATTACTTTCCTCTCGGCTATGGTCATAATATCAGTCTATACTGTCCACTGCTGGGCAAAGGCCTTCTCTCACAAATCGAGGTGAGAGAGATTAGGTCCTACTCCACTACGCGAACCCAGTGCGGATTGGTGGAGGTAGGTTTGCCACCTGTTGTTGGAACTTATCAAGCCGCCTTTAAGGCTTCCGACTAACGACTCGGCTTTACGACTACCACATTAAGTGGTAACCGGGACCAACGGCTTAACGTGCCTTCCGAAGCACGGAGACGCTCTATTATGAAAATGCCACAAACGGTCACCCATCTCAGCTGTGCTAATCCGCGCTTGGCTGCTGTGAAACGAATTGTCTATGATCGTCGTATAATAGTGTTTTCTGTGTATATGCCTACAGTTTCATCGGAATATCGAATATACGGAATGTTTGTGTGAAATTAATGCCATAATCGAGACAAATAATAGGGAATTTGTTTAAATTCTGGGGGACCTAAACGCGCACCTGAGTGAGTCATTTGCAAATTAACTTTGTAGCTTTTGTACCGAAAAATCGTGGCTTGTGGACATGGAACTGTTACCGGAGGATACATATACTAATGCGAGCGATGCGCACGAATTTAGACGCTTGCTGGGCCATATAATGCTACAAATATTATAAATATTAAAGTTTGTATCTTCGGGTGTTTAGATGTTTGTTACTTTATCACGCAAAAACGGCTGAACGGATTTTATTGAAATTTGCACACAGATAGGTTATTACTGGATTAACACATTGGATAATTTTTATCCCGGTAAAAGGTTAGCTTTCTGTCTAAGGTTAATGCGGACAAAGTCGCGGGCAGAAACTAGTAGTGATTAAACGGCCCGGAATTCAGTGATTAGATATTTATTGGTCGGATAATTTTATGTGTTAGTAGAATGCAATATAGATAATTTAAAAAAGTTTTCAAGTCTAAATTAATGTGGTGCCAAAATAACGAGCAACAGATAAAATGGACATAATTACTGCTAATGCTTAAAACATTTCAAACGTTTTTGGAAGACAAAATAGTTTTAACCCAGAAACTGCCCAACCTCTGAGTGTGTATGATGCATTTAGTATCCATTTTAAGGTTGATCCTTTATAGGAACCTGTATCGCAGGTGCTGGAGAGAGTCGTGACCAGAGACTTAAAAACAGCTTTACAGCCAGCGACGTATCACGTTTTATAGCTAAACTGATAAAAGGACAATCTCCAGGTCATAATTACCTCAGTATTAAGCACCTGTGTACATTTAACAAAGGTTTTGGCCATGTTCTATAACCTATGTTCAGGGCACTCATACTTGTCAGATAAATTATTGCATACACTGTTAGTACCTCTGGTTAAAAACAAAACGGGCGACATGCCAGATATGTGTAGTTATAGCCCGATTTCACTAGATATGATAATTATCAAAGTCCTGGACAGTCGGCTTGATCAACACCTAGCCTCTTTTATTCAGTTAAATGACGTACAATTCGGTTTCAGGTCTGGTCTGTCCACGGAGAGTGCTATCGTGTGCCTCAAGCAGACTGTTCAATATTATATTTAACAGAAAACCGCCTATTTATGCGTGTTTCTTAGATTTATCTGGAGCATTTGACCTAGTGTCATGTGATAAGCTATCGAATAAATTGAGAGTGGAAACAAGCTGTCGAGATGAGGTTGTGACTACAATTTTGGTATGAAAACCAACATAACAGAGTGAGGTGGGCATGTATCGGCTGTGTATAGGATGAAGTGTGGAGTAAGACAGGGAGGGCTTACCTCGCCGAGGCTCTTCAACTTATACATAAATCGGCTGATTGATGAGCTGAGCATTACCGGGGTTGCACCTGCATTAATAAATATTAGCTATGCTAATGACATGGTGTTGCTGAGTCCATCACTGTCAGCCTTAAAGAAATGTATTGGTGTATGTGAATCCTACGCTGGGACCTATTGGCTTAGATATAATGGAGCTAAAAGTGAGATGATGGTTTTTAAGTCAGGTAGTAAAAGCTATAGTACATTATCTACTGAGCTAGCAGGCAGCAAGACGATCAGGGTGAAATGCTTTAAGTACCTGGGCTACTGGGTAGCGGAGATTTTAAAAGAAAATGCAGAGATTGAGAGGGATCGGAGAGCCTTGACTGTCCAGTGTAATATGTTGGACCGCAGGTTCGCACATTGCTCTTCGTGTTCAATATAATAATGCGTTCAAGGTACTGATGGGGCTGCCCAGGCCCAAGTCGATGGGTTCCCGACCTTAATCCGTAGGCACCAGCAGTAACCAAATTCAGGTACAAAATGGTGTTCTAAAATAAATTTTATCTTTTTTTTAATAAGCGTTTTCATGCTAAGCTCTCAGACTGCCTGACAAGATTTCTGGTTGATTGAAAGTACAATAACCTATTTCTTTATAGGGAATAAAATTAATAAAAACCTATCTAAGTTCTCATCTACGTTATGTTTGAAACTCCTGTATAAATTTATATGCTTCTAAACCTAACATATTTGACGGACGATTTAGCGCAGTGGTTAAGAGCTTAAGCCGCTCCGCCCACTGTGTGACTGACAAATCTTTGTGTGTTCCACAATTATCTGTTCCGGTCTGGGTATTTGTGTATGTGAATTTTCATGTTTGTAAACGCACCCACTATACAAGAATAAATCTTAGATTGGGGCCACGACAAAAAAACAAAATTAAGCTGTGCATGGTTTATCGGTGAGTGTTAGTGTTATATCAAATAAGTAGGTAAACCTACTCCAACTTATCCTACTTCTTCGCGTTGACTTTATACAGGAACCTTTCATATTTCCGGAATAAAAAGTATCCTTGTGTGTGTCCAGATATAAACTATCTGTGTGCCAAATTTCATCCAAATCCGTTCAGCTGTTTATGCAAGGTTTAGTAACAGACTTACAAACATTCCAAACATGTAAACTTTCTCATTTATAATATTATTAGGATATATGTTCTATATTAGTTTATAGACTGCCTTGTTAGTCTAGTGGCAAAGCGCATCGCTTTGTGATCACGAGGTCCTGGGTTCAAATCCTAGGTCGGACATGTGTAGTTTTTCTAACGAAAAACTTCCCAGTACGAGTCCAGAGTCTGGAATTGTGCCCGGTATATGGCAATAGGCTCGCCCCCTATTACATGGGACTTAACATCGTCGGCAAAACGTGGGTGTACTCAGTACACCTCTGCCACCCCCACTTGGGGAATATAGGCGAGACGGTGTAAATGTTCAAACTACAAAAACAGCTTTCAGCGAGCCATTTCTTCAAATACTGTTTAAATTTGGCATGTTTTAAAGATACCCATACCCATATCGTCACGTCATTGGCAGAGACTACAGAGTTCTATTAGATTCTTGCCTTACAGATCTCGTTCGCGGTAACTGGGTGCACACAGTGATATACCTCTATCACCAAGACCACAAGCAAGACCTCAGACGCAAGACCTCAGACACCCAAATTAATTCACAAATCCCATACGAAAACCAATTTTCCAAATTGAAAATATTTAGCCCCGTTTTCACGCACTTTTATACCCCAATTAACAATGAAACTTTTACGTGTATGTGTGCGAATTGAGAAATACGTTTTAGAAATGCATTTGAAATCTTCGTATTACTTTGAATCAAGAATAAATTTCGCGAGGCGCTCGTAGCGCTGTTCGACCGCGGTGTTCTTACCGATTATCAAGGTTAAGCAGCGTTCTACGCGGTCGGCCCGAGATGGATGACCGTTTGTGGCATTTTCATATTCGAGCGTCTCCGTGCTTCGGAAGGCACGTTAAACCGTTGGTCCCGGCTACCACATAATGTGGTAGTCAAAAGGCCGAGTTGGGAACCTTAAAGGCGGCTTGATAAGTTCCAACAGCCGATGGCCACAAACCTGCCTCCATCAATCCGCACTGGGTCCGCGTGGTGGAGTATGACCTAATCTCTCTCATCTCGATTTGTGAGAGAAGGCCTTTGTCCAACAGTGGGCAATATGAGAATAAATTTAGTTTATTATAGCGCACTAAGGGAGTAACAGCATTATTTGCATATTTCAAAATTATGTAATATACTTTAAAAGTAGTTGGAATCAATTCAGTGGTCGATTTAGAACAAACTACTTTCAGGTCTTGCGTTTAGTATGTTATACCTGTATAGGAAGTGGAAGGATGTAGGTACCGGGGAAGACCTAGACTATCTTATCATGACCAAATAGACCGGGTCTTATCTGAAGGACAAGTCAGGAGTCTCCGTAACCGGCGAGCGTGTATGAGACGAACTATGAGAGTAAAGGAAGCCAGAGAGGTATGTAAGGAAAGAGCCTGTTGGAACTCTGTACTCTCTGCCTACCCCGTAAGGGATCTGGGGTGATGATATAGATAGGTAGATAGATACCTGTATATGAGTGACGGTGTATTTTTTTACGTATCCATTATTACTAAAAACCGCAGGGTGGCCGACATCAGCACTGTAGGCCACACCACGCCGCCGTCCACTTCGGGGTCGCTCATGAAGAACGCTCAAGGCCGCCCCTTGCATCCGCGACCCCGAAGGCCTTCCTGGTGATGTTGGTGCAGGGAGGGGGGGGGGGGGGTCATTTGGAACACTTGAATCAGCTAAATTCGAGCACAGTCGGCCCGCTGACCGACATCGCATCGCGTATTCGTTCGTTCTATGAGACGGCAAGTTGTGTGTATAATATGAATGTTCCATATTCACATTGGAATGAACTATGAAGCATTTTATTTGTTCTGTATGATAAGCGCCGTTATATACTGACTGGTGAATGTAATCTTGTAGTTCTCATTCATGTTTCATATCTGTGGGGGGCTTTTAAATAAAACTCCCGACTTCACAAATAATAAAAATGGACTGTATTCTTCTATATTCACAGGGCTTCTTATGTTCTAATTTACAAGGCTTCTTATGCTTAAGTTCACAGGGCTTCTTATGTTCTAATTTACAATACCTCTTCTCGCTATTTGCTTCCCCAGTTTCGACGTGCGGCGACGTGGCCGCGAAAGTGCGCTACTAATATATTCTCGTTGGGGTTCACAACGAGCGAGAGTTGCACGGAGAGCGACCGGCCGCGGAGCCAATAACGTCCCGGCCGCTCGCCCGGGAAAGAGATGGTAATACGGCCATCCCTTTCCTGTCCCGTGCAACTAGTGAGAGGTGTACGGAGAACGACCGGCCGCGGAGCCTATCACGTCCCGGCCGCTCGCCCGGGAAAGAGATGGTGACACGGCCATCCCTTTCCTGTCCTTATGTGCTAAACCTTATATACTATTTCTATACAGGAATTACTGCGAATCTAGATTAGCTGTTTGTCCGCTACAATTCTCCCCCCGCCGTAGTTCACGAGGCTTCCGATATCGGGAGGACGATCAGCCTCCTTACTGGCCTCCGGAAGACCCCCCCGCGAGTCCTCACCTCCGCGCTCCGCACTACGCCGTCAGGTCCCGTATAGGTCCGCTCTACTTGGCCCTTAGGCCCTACATTTCGTGGTAAAAGTCCGTCCGCAATCACCACGACATCTCCTTCTTTTATGTTTTCGGTTGCCCTGCGCACGTCGTTCCGCGGTGTTAACGTGGGCAGGTACTCCCTCACCCAGCGAGCCCAGAATAAGTCGGCCAGCGCCTGGGCCGCTCTCCACGTCTTCCTATCGCCAGGCTCGTTTGGTCCTATTAGGGGCAGTCCCTCCGCGGTCCCTAATAGGAAGTGATTGGGGGTGAGCGCCTCCGGATCATCGGGGCTCACCGGTACGTGCGTCAGCGGGCGCGAGTTTACGGTGTACTCCACTTCCGCCACCATGGTCTGCAGGACCTCTTCCCTGGGTGCGCGGTCGTTGAGCACCATCGTCAGTGCCGTCTTTACGCTCCTTATCATCCTCTCCCACGCCCCTCCTTGATTGGGCGCTCCCGGATCGATAAATCGCCAGCTGATTCGCTTCGTTTGACCAAATTTCGATAACGCGGGCATCCACTCCCGGTACGCGGCGTCTAATTCGGCGTCTGCTCCGCGAAAGTTCGTGCCGTTATCCGACCAGAAAGTGCTCGGCCATCCTCTTCGCGCGGCCATCCTTCGCAGGGCCATGATGGCGGAGTTCGTACTGAGCGATGGAATGAGTTCTAGGTGTATTGCGCGCGTTACCATGCAGGTGAATATCATTCCCCATCTCTTCTCACGTCTTCTCCCGACGGTCACCCACATCGGGCCGAAGCAATCTAGACCACACTTCGAGAAGGGTCTGGCTCTCGCGTGTAATCGTGCGCTGGGTAAGTCTCCTTTGACCGGTATCACGGGGGCGGTTTTTCTAATTCTGCACTTTACGCACTGTCGGAGGGTCGATCGAACCGTCGGACGCAGTCGTAATATCCAATATCTCTCGCGTAGAATGTTCACTATGTATTCCCGCCCAGCGTGATGCGCCTTCTCGTGCTCTCGTCGCACGATCAATTTCACCAGCGGGTGTGTTCCATCCAGGATCGGTGGGCTTTTATACGCCTCCGGCACTGTGGCGGCATTTATGCGGCCTTGCAAGCGTAATATCCCATCGCCTCCGATCGTGGGGTCCAACTTGAACAGTCGACTCTGTCGGTCGACACTCTCTTTTTTCTCTATCCGGGCTACTTCCGCCGGAAAGCTCTGTCGTTGCGCTTCTCGGATAAGCGCGCGTTCGGCGCGCTCCACTAGCTCGGTTCCCATCGTTACGTCGCGTCGTCTACACTTCTCCGCGAACAACATCACGTAAGCCAGCGCGCGGACCGCTCGCTCGTACCTGGAAAAGCGACTGAGGTCCACCAAGGGCGCGGGCTGATCGGCGTGCGTTATCGCGCATGCCGTTTCCTCGGGCGCATCTTCTATGACCTCCTGCGGCCACTCCTTTCGTTCGCACCGACGGAATGCGGGTCCCGCGAACCATCTGTCTTGGCTCCTAAGGTCGGTGTGTCCAGCGCGGGTGGCATCGTCCGCGACGTTGTATCGAGTAGGTATCCATCGCCACTGTTCGACTCGCGTTAACTCGGCGATCTCACTCAGACGGTGCGCCACGAACGGTGGATAACGAACCGTCTCGTTTCTAATCCACCACAGCACCGTTTTTGAATCGCTCCAGAATACGACATCGTGCGCCTCATACGAATGTCCCGCAACAATGTCGGCGGCGAGTCGGGCGCCTATCAGACTGGCTTGTAGCTCTAATCGCGGAATCGTTTGCGTCTTCAGCGGGGCCACCTTGGCCTTTCCCGCGACCAGCATCACGCTTATTGTTCCGTCGGCATGCTCATTTCTCCAATAGGCGGCGGCGGCGTACGCTTGTTCGCTCGCATCACAGAATACGTGCAGCTGACGATTTATCACCTCGTCGTTATCGTCGTAACATCTCGGTAGTCGGAGCGCGGCTATTCCTTGCAGACTCTGTTGCCATTCCCTAAAGGCGGTCGCCTCCTCCTCGGGCAGCGGGTCGTCCCAGCCGGTCTTTCTACGGCAGAGTTGTTGTAATATAATCTTTGCTGTCACGGTGTTCGGGCTTAACAGTCCCAGGGGGTCAAATAACGACATCACGGCACCCAACGCCTCTCTCTTTGTCGGCGATCGCTCTCCGTTGCGTACGTCTTGCGGCACGCGGCTCATCGCCGTGTTGAATGCCAGCTCGTCCGTGCCGTCGATCCACAGCACGCCTAGGGTCTTTTCATACGGACGAGCGTTCCCTCCTAGTTCTTTAGGCCTCTTTGCCCGGTCTTCGTCCGGTACACGTTCCAGCAAACGCGGGCAGTTCGAGTTCCACGCCGCCAGCGAGAATCCGGCGCTCGCGTGTACCTCTCTGACCTGTTTAATAGCTTCCGCAGCCTCTTCTTCCGTGCGAAAGCTCTCGACCCAGTCGTCCATGTAATGACTCCTTGTGATGGATTCATGGGCTCGTGGATGGGTCTCCTTATGACGGGTCGCGTTGGCGTCCCTCACACTGTGGGCGATGAATGGCGAACTCTTCGCCCCGAATATCATGGATTTCATCGCGTACTTCTGGGGCGGCCCGGTTCGCCGGTCACCGCGCCAGAGGAAATGTTGCGCCGCCGTATCTTCCTGCCGTATCCGTACCTGCAGGAACATCTCTCTGATATCGGCGGTTACCGCCACTTTGTTTTCTCGAAATCGGAACAGCACTCCTGGGAGCGACTGCAGCAGGTCCGGTCCTTCTAGTAGTGCATCGTTCAGGCACACGCCGTTCGCTCGAGCCGCTGCGTCGAACACCATCCTTACTTTCCCCGGCTTGTTCGGATTTGTCACGGCAAAATGGGGTAAATACCACAACCGGTTTTCGTTATCTCTACCAGCTCGGTCAACCTGTCGCAGGCGACGTCCTGCTGTGTACCTTCTCGTCGTCTCACCTCCTGAGTTGTGCGCACGCATAGTACCGTCCCGTCTTCCGACGTTACTATGCTACGGGGAGCGGAGCCGTGCACGACCCAACCTAGGCGCGTGAGCGACGCGGCCGGTTCGGTCCTCTTACCGGTGAGCAGCCGGCGGGTGACTATTAGGGGCCAGTTGTCGGCGCCGATGAGTATCCGCGGTTGCGCATCCTTGTAGCACAGCTCTTCTCCTTTTAATGTACGCAGGTGCTTCCCTTTAACCTGATGCCTCGCAATCGTTTGCTTCCCTAGCCTCAGGTTCTCGACAGTACGCGCTCTTATCGTGTGGCACTCCGGTTGGCTTCGGCCCCGTATAGTGAGATTCACCACTTGACTGTTCGGTTCCCGTTGACTCGACGTTACTCCGTGCAGGTTCAGTTCCCTGGTGGGTCCGTTCGCGCCCACCAGCCTGGCCACTTTCTCGTCAACCAACGTTATCGTAGAACCTTCATCCAACAACGCGTATGTCTCAAATTGATTTCCGTTCGATCCTTCCACTATGACCGGACATACTTTCAATAACACCTGGTCGTTTGCGCTCGCCGCGACCGCGTTTACATTTCCTTCCTCCGCGGGCGGGGCGACTATTGTTTTCTCTCTCTGCGAGTGTAGGAGGGCGTGATGGCTCGACCGGCAGTCATCTATCCCGCACCTCTTCGCCTTACATCTCGCTTTACGGTGCTTGCTGTTCAGACAGAGAAAGCATATCCCCGTCTCTCTCGCCCAATCCCATCGTTCGTTCACGGGCATCTTCTTCAGCTTTCCGCACTCGTATGTGTAATGCCGGGCTCCACAACAGTAGCACTCGACGCTTTCCTTTGCGTCGTCCGCGATCGGCGGACTTTCCGTAGCTACGTACACCGGCATAACCCTCGGTTTATTCTCCGCGCGTCTGCTTGGTACGGGCGGTCTCGCGCGAGCCGCGATTCGCACGGGCGGCCCCGCTTGTGGTGTAGATACCGACGCCGGCGCGGTCGAGTATGTACGCTTCACCGCGCGGTCGGCCTCTCGCATGAGGAAGCGGGACAGCGTCACTATCTCGGGCTCGTCCCGACTCCCGTATTCCTCTGCGTAGTCACACCAACGCGCTCGCGTATGCGGGCTCAGTTTCTCCGTTACGTATCGCGCCAACATCGGGTTCTGTAGGTATCCCCTCTCATCGATACACGAGATTATCGTGACTATGTTCTGTAGTCGGATCGCGAACGCATTTAACTCTCCCGCTGACGGGCCCGGCCGAGGTAATCTCCTAATATCCTCCATCGCTCGGTCTATGATGACCTCGGGCCGGCCGTAGCATTGCTCCAGGGTCCTCATGATAGTCGACGGCTCCGCTGCTGTGTACAAAAGCGCGGACACGGACTCTCTCGCCTCTCCGCGCAGGCTCGTCCTTAGCCGCGCGAGATTCTCCGCCGGCGAGAATCCGTACAACGTCGTAGACTCGCGCATCGCCGCCTTGAATGGTAGCCACTCTCCGGGAGCGCCGCTGAACACCGGTAGTTCCATTGTCTGTCGCGGCGGCGCTCGGCTCCGCATCATTCTCTCCAAAGCGTCCGCAAGTCTGTCTATTCCTCGGTCCTTTGATCTCGCCGGTGTCGGTGATCGTGGACGATTTCCCTGGGCGGTGGCCGCACGCCTCGGGGTCTGCTCAATAATCGTGGCGCGTCTCTTCGGAGACTTCCCTCGCGCGACGTCATTCTCGTTCCTCTCCTCCCCCCGTACAGGGGTATCTTTCAGCCATTCTGTGACCCTTTTCTCAGTTACGCCCGCGTCGTCGGCGCTCTCGCTCTCTCTGTCGGTCTCTTCCCGAATGGTAGCGATGTCCGCGGCGAGGCGTTTCCTTATCAACGCCGCCTGTAATTGCAGCTCTTGCCTCCTGATCTCGGCAAGCTGCTCTTCTGCCTACAATTCCGCTCTTCTAATTCTCTCCACGGCGCTCGCAGTCGATCGTTGCGAACGGACGGACGGGGCGCGCGATCTTCTTTCTGTCGCGTCTACTACGCCGGCACTGTTCGGCGCGGGGTACGAAGACGGGACGGCGGTCGTCGGTAGCTCGGCGACGACGGCCCTATCTATCGCGGCACGGTCGGTCGTGTTGCGCGGTGGTGCGGTAGTAACGGACGCGGGTGTGGACGGTGACGCGGGGAGGTTGTCGAAGAATCGCGGCGTCATCTTCTCGTCGGCTGCTTGGCTCCTCGTCGTCGGCATCTTCGGCTCTTCAACGCCCCTAACACCCTAACGGCCCTACACAACCCTAACAGACCTTCCGGAGGGCCCGGTTACACCGAGATACGCTCCGTCAGGGATGGAAATGGCAAGGGATCGGATAGGGGGGTGTCACTCGACAGAGGAGGGCACGTGGAAAACGGAGTGCTCGGTAGCCGGCTGGAGTGTCCGACTACCATTGGCAGCGCCTACAGTCCGGCCCCCGTTTCACGCGGCTCTCGTGCCGACGAGACTGAGCTATTCAGCCGCTGGTGGCTGGTGGTTCCGCTCAAAGAAACCACACCGCCTCTCGGCGTTAGCACTCGTCTCGCACCGTTTAACACCGCAAGGTGGTGCGAGATTAATGCCGCGGCAAACCGCGAGTCTTCCACAAAGCCCCTTCTGGCCTCTTCTTTCTTGAGCCTTGAAACAAAGCCCCTTCTGGCCTCTTCTCGCTTGAGCCTTGAAACCAAGCCACTTCTGGCCTCTTCTCGCTTGAGCCTTGAAACCAACCCACTTCTGGCCTCTTCTCACTTGAGCCTTGAAACCAAGCCACTTCTGGCCTCTTCTCACTTGCAGTGTTCTTTTTTTTTCACTAGTCGCAAGACGTTTAACTATGTCCTGCGTCGCAGATCTTGCTGGCTTCTCGGCTCGACGCTGTGGTACGCAGATCTTGCTGGCTTCTATCCGCGCTCGATGGACCAACAAACTGTGGTCCGAAGAGCTTGCTGGCTTCTCGGTTCGATGCTGTGGTACGCAGGTCTTGCATCCAGATCGATGGACCAACAAACCGTGGGGGGCTTTTAAATAAAACTCCCGACTTCACAAATAATAAAAATGGACTGTATTCTTCTATATTCACAGGGCTTCTTATGTTCTAATTTACAAGGCTTCTTATGCTTAAGTTCACAGGGCTTCTTATGTTCTAATTTACAATACTTCTTCTCGCTATTTGCTTCCCCAGTTTCGACGTGCGGCGACGTGGCCGCGAAAGTGCGCTACTAATATATTCTCGTTGGGGTTCACAACTAGCGAGAGTTGCACGGAGAGCGACCGGCCGCGGAGCCAATAACGTCCCGGCCGCTCGCCCGGGAAAGAGATGGTAATACGGCCATCCCTTTCCTGTCCCGTGCAACTAGTGAGAGGTGTACGGAGAACGACCGGCCGCGGAGCCTATCACGTCCCGGCCGCTCGCCCGGGAAAGAGATGGTGACACGGCCATCCCTTTCCTGTCCTTATGTGCTAAACCTTATATACTATTTCTATACAGGAATTACTGCGAATCTAGATTGGCTGTTTGTCCGCTACAATCTCTATACAGGAATTACTATGAATCTAGATTGGCTGCTCGTCCGCTACAATATCACTTTAACATATCAGTAAAGTCTAACATATCAGTTTAATGGACGATTTGGCGCAGTGGTTAAGAGTTTAAGTCGCTCCACCCACTGGGTCGAACAGCCGCGGGTTCGATTCCCGCACGGGACAAATATTTGTGTGGTGGGTCACACAATTATTTGTTTCGGTCTGAATATTTGTGTATGTGAATCTTTATGTTTGTAAACACACAGGAATAAATGCTAGTGTAGGGCTACCTTTTTTATAGTAGAGTGCAGTACAAAAAAAACACGTGTCTAGAAAATGTCTATTTCGTAAGTTTGTTCTCCCTATGGTGCCGGGGCCGCTTATCACGTAATTGAAAAGTAACTCTCCTAATCGTGTCCTAAGGATGAGATTTTTTTTTTAAACGAAGCCTCGCCCTAGCCATTATTCCCGTGTCGTGGGTGCATTGAAAAACATGAAATTCACATAAACAAACACCCAGACCGAAACAGATATTTGTGGCTCACACAAAGATTTGACCCGTGCGAGAATCGAACACGCGATTCCTCAATCTCATGGGCGGTGCGGCTTAAGCTCTTAAGGATTGGTCAAATAGCCGACGGAGCGCGACGGAAGCGTGACAGAAGCGCGCGGCTACGTTTGGTGTACTACATTTGCCATGGCGCCGAACGGGGCTGCGCTGGGTAGCGTCTCCGTCCTACATTTCCGTACATTACAACTCCGCAAGCTACGCCACCGTCACGCTCCCGTCGCGCTGCGTCGGCTATATGGCGAAACCTTTAACCACTGGATTAAGCGAATATCACATTCAGAGAGGTATTTTACGATTGCAAATGTAATATTTGATACGCGTAAGCGAAAAAATCTTTTATAAAAAAAGGTAAACCGACTTCAAAAAGCAAAAAAATAAAAATATTTGAATTCGGTGCTGGTTGGTGCAGTCGGTTACTTGGCACCGACTTCAAATATTTTTATTTTTTTGCTTTTTGAAGTCGGTTTACCTTTTTTTATAAAAGATTTTTATTTTACAATTTTAAGTGACCAGTGAATTATTCTATAGTAGGATACCTATAGGATTGACGTAATACCCATAATATCTCAATTTACACATGGCTATTGTATGTCGTTAAGGAGTTCCCTGGTGTATCTTCTAAGTCCATGGTCCAATGTCAATAAAATTAATATGGGACCACCTTGGATATATACTGAACCCAATGTAAAAAAAATATCAAAATCGGTCCACAATTGACGGAAATATCGCTGAACATACATTAAAAAAAAAAAGAGCATACATACAACCGAACATAGAACCTCCTCCTTTTTGAAGTCGGTTAAAAAGCGTCGCGTGTTCTGCCTGACGAGCTTGGGGTATTGCTGCTTTGTAGACACAATGTGGCTACCGTCTTTGGGGTTCTGGTTTGGACATGCTCACTATAATGTCTTTGCTTGTGGTGGCTGTCTGGCGCGGGTCACTCCCTTCCCTCCAATATGGTCGAGGGCAATGATGGCTGTTCCAGCAGTCATACTCGTGTACGGGTGCTGCTTGTGGGGACTGGTCCATCTGGAATCCTTTAGACGCTCTTTACAGATAACATTAGATTCATATCTCGATCGTAAGGCATCACACTGGAGCTAGGTCATAAACTATTTAATTGTAATCTAAACATTGTATCCACACAATTTTTTTTTTGTCTTATTTTTACAGCAATCTGTCACCGCCATGGAACATTAAGCCGTGGGTTTGTTGGGGTTATGGAGACGTGATCAGGAATGCGACCAGTGCCACTTCCTATCCTTAACTAATCATGTGCCTTCACTGAAGCACATCTTGGGGAATTTTGCGCTTTAGTCTACGTAAACCCTGTCTGTTGTCTAAGAGTTTTTGAGCCAGTACATTAGGGTGGTTTGCAATTCTGTCTTTGTAGGACTTGGTGTATCTAGCTATTTCCTCTCTGATTGTAGTCATTTTGAGATCTTTGTGTAGTTGTTCGTTAGTCACAAACCATGGGGCATCCACACAATTTGATTTAAAAAAAAGGAAAGAAAGAGAAGTAAATAAAAAAAAAGCCCGCTGAGTTTCTTCGCCGGATCTTCTTAGTGGAGGCCGCGTTGTTTAATTAGATTTAAAAAAAATATGTAAATTGACTATTTGTAAGCGCCCCGGCAGGGCTTATACAAAATAAATTATTTGAGTTTGAGTTTGATACACCTAACTGCCTCGTTAGTCTTGTAGCGAATAATGTGCTCTGCGATCACGAGGTTCTGGGTTCAAATCTAGGTTGGACTAATGTAGTTTTTCGAAAAAAATCCCTGTATCAGTCGGAAGTCAGGAATTGTGTCTGGTATATGGTCCTAATATCGCCGGTGAAAAGCGGGTGTGCTCAGTACACCTCTGCCACCCCCGCTTGGGGAATATAGGCGTGATCATTTTTTTTCTTTTTGACCTATCTATCTATCTATAACCTCACTCCAGATCCCTTGCGAGGTAGGCAGAGAGTACAGAGTTCCAACAGGTTCTTTCCTTACATACCTCTCTGGCTTCCTCGACTCTCATAGTTCGTCTCATACACGCTCGCCGGTTACGGAGACTCTCGACTTTAACCTAACTGCATTAAATCCTTCCGTTCCTCTTGAAGGTAAGTCTTGCGTATACCGATAAAGGAATCATTATCAATGCGTTATAATTGACGTCATCAGACGCAGGTTTGCTAGGCGTTAGCAACAGCTACATCACCTCGGTCCAGGAAAACATCCTAATTAAATTTATTTATAACGTCACACAACGATATTACGTAAAACAAAGTCCATTAAATTTAGAAATATATTCCTGTTACTTTACTACGAGTTACAATATTCCTGTGTGTCCGGCAAAGCACTCGAAACTGGGTACTGTAAATCACTCGAAAAGTTAAACTTAAAAATCTAAATAAACCGCGTTAAAATCCAAAAATTTTGTTGTTTCTTGTGTAATACCTTTGGTAATCCTCACTTCGGGCCATCTATATATTGTTTGCTGCTCGATTGCCTCGTTAATCTAGTGAAGTCTAGGTCGGACGAGTCTAGTTTTTCTAACGAAAACTTCACAATAGTTCGGAGACTGGAATTGTGCCGGTATATGGCAATAGGCTCGCCCGTGTGTTTACTCAGTTCACCTCTGCCACCCCCGCTTGGAGTATATAGGCGTGACGGTGTTATTATATATTGTTTGTGCTAGTACATCAAGTGAAATGTCACTTCATGACAGTCCCAGAGTTGTCGTTTGCCATGACATTTATCCAAGATCTTTTTTTAAATTAAGACCGGACTACCTGTTGAATTTTCTGTTAATAATAACAATAATATTAGCCCTGTTAAGAAACTGTCCCACCGTTGGGCATGGGCCTCCTCTCAAACTGAGAGGGCTTAGGCCATAGTCCACCACGCTGGCCCAGTGCGGGTTGGCGAACTTCATACACCTTCGAGAAACTCTTCGGCATGCAGTTTCCCTCACGATGTTTCCCTTCACCGTTAAAGCAAGTGATAGTAATGTTTAATGCGCACGTGGATTCGAAAAGATAGAGGTGCGTGCCTGAATTTTGAAAACGCGACCTCTGACTTTGGAGTCGGTCTAACCACTAGGCTATCATTGAATTTTTCATGGAAGGAAGACAATTTTGCTAAAGGATAACTTTAAGTTCCCACTAACGTCCCCTTGTCAATGTTATCTATGGGCCAAAAGATCCTTGCCGCACTCTATTTACTCATAGCTAATAACTGTAGAATAATTTTAAATGATTAATTATTCATTAAAACTTGGATCTTTGTAATAAGTGTGGCAGTTATTGCTTACAAGCTATTGATGTATGTTTGTTACTCTTTTACGCAAAAACTACTAAACGGTTTTAATTAAAACTTGACAGTCATATAGCTTATACATCGGAATAACACACAGGCTATAATTTATTGAGATATTGTTCAAATTGCCCAAATACTGCCTAGTTGGTCTAGTGGCAAATAAGGTGCTTTACGGTCACGAGATCCTGGGTTCAAATCCTAGATCGGCAAAATGTAGTTTTACCATCTAAAAATTTCTAGAATTAGGCTGGAGTCTAGAATTCTGCCTGGTATATGGCATTGCCATATACCGGGCCTATTGAGCCTATTGAGGCTCGCCCCCTTCGTCGGCAAAATGTGGGTGTACACAGTACACCTCTGCCACCACCGCGTGGGGAATACAGGCGTGAAGGTGTTGGAAACATATAATAATAATAATATTAGCTCTGTTAAGAAACTGTCCCACCGTTGGGCACGGGCCTTCTCTCAAACTGGCCACATATGAAGTTACAAAATAAATGCGCGAAAAGTTGATTATTGTAATCTTTATATTTAATGAACGTCTCCACAACTGGGCGTAAATCTGAAAAAAGAAAATAGATTTATATCATCACGTCCATAGGGTTGTTAAACTGATAGTATGTTTACATAACAGTTAACAACATACTGCGGTAGTTGCATCAGATAATTCTACTGCCCCCCTCCTGCAGAGATTGGAAGTAATCCTACCACCATTACCAATGGTATGCCATTGACGCCGTCATGTGATCAGAATTAAATATAATATGTATCTATAAATTAAAACTAGGGCAAGTCAAGTCTCCGTAACCGGCGAGCGTGTATGAGACGAACTATGAGAGTGGAGGAGCCAGAGAGGTCTGTAAGGAAAGAACCCGTTGGAACTCTGTACTCTCTGCCAACCCCGAAAGGGATCTGGCGTGATGAATTAGGTAGAAGAACAAATCATACACTAACGCTATCCTGCAGCTATTCAGGTATATACTGCAATATCTATATTTACATACATACATAGTCAAGAGTCTCTGTAACCGGCGGACGTTTATGAGTCGAATTATGTATATACATATGTTTATGAGAATGAAGGAAGCGAGAGGGGTCTGTTAGGAGAACCTATTGAAACTTTGTACTCTCTGTCGATTCCGTGATGATATAGATAGGTACGTATATATGTGTAATACAGGTTACCGCGACGTACCTAAATAAGATTCGCTATGCAATACAATATAGTGTTTGCACTGCATTTGTTGTTTGTGTTTCCTTCAATCAATCAGCCTATCGTAGTCCACTGCTGGACATAGGCCTCTCCTAACACGCGCCATTGCACACGGTCCTCCGCCTTCCGCATCCAGTCTGTCCCAGCGACCTTTTTGAAGTCGTCGGTCCATCTAGCTGGGGGCCGTCCTACCTTACGCTTACCAAGTCGCGGTCTCCAGTCCAGGACACGCTTGCTCCATCGGCCATCGGTCCTTCTGCAGATGTGACCAGCCCATTGCCACTTTAGCTTACTGAGTCTGCGAGCTATGTCGGTAACTTTGGTTCTTTGTTGGATTACCTCGTTACGTTCCTTGACTACCAGATATTCAAAATCAGCTTTTTTAACTAAAGTCACGTAGAGAATTGAGGAAGGTTTTATTTTTCAAATATCTTGATCCTTTTTAACTACTTGGCTTGGTAAAATAGAACAGTTAAACGTAACTAGGTAGAAAATTTTAAAATGGCTATTATTAGGATACTAGTTTCTGCTTGCGACTACGCCCACGTTGACTTTAGACAGGAACCTAACATATTTCCGGGATAAAAAGTATCCAATGTATCCAGGTAATAACTATCTGTGTGCTAAATTTAATCCATATCCGTTCAGCCGTTCTTGCTGTTGAGTAATAAACATTGAAACATATAAACATCCAAATATACTAACTTTCACATTAATAAAGTTAGTTAGAAGTAGGATTCAAAATCAATCTTGAAACTGTTATAAATAAAAATCTACTTTTTAAGCAGAGAAGTGACTACAACATATCTTCTTTAGTTTAATAGATTGAATGAAATATAGAGTTTGAATATCTTAATAATAATCTTCTTGGATCATAATATCAGCCTATACTGCCCACTGCTGGACAAAGGCCTTCTCTCACAAATCGAGGTGAGAAAGATTAAGTCATACTCCACCACGCGGACCCAGTGCGGATTGGTGGAGGAAGGTTTGTGGCCCCCCGCTGTTGGAACTTATCAAGCCGCCTTTAAGGCTTCCAACTCGGCTTAACGACTACCACATTAAGTGGTAACCGGGACCAACGGCTTAACGTGCCTTCCGAAGCACGGAGATTTTTGGATTAGCTATGTATATTTTGTATTAGCCATATAGTTAACGATATAAGTTAAAGGTAAAACCTTCGCTAAAAATGCGCTGATCATCTCTACTTAGTCAACTAGAGTAAATTAAAATTCCAACTTCAAAGATCTTGTTAATAAAAACCTTTAGGCTTCTCTATTTAGTTCTATCATGCCCGATCTATTGCAGGGTAGGCAGAGAGTATAGAGCCCCAACAGGTTTTTTCCTTACAGACTTTTCTAAGTTCCTCCACTTTCATAGTCGTCTCATACACGCTCGCTGGTTACGAAGACTTGCCCTTGCTTATTTAGTAAAGGAGAGATTAAGAGAGCTTACTGGCTGACTGAAACATCTCTACTAAGTAGTAAAGTTATAAAACTGATTTTTAATACCTTAATAATAACCGTTTTAATTTGTCTACCTAGTTAAGTAGAAAAGTTAAAAAGGAGGATTTTAAACATCGCCAAGGTACAAAACTTTTGTGTCCATAATTATAATCCTATTAAATCTTTATGCACTAGGATTATATTTATCTATATCTCTCTCTAGGAGAGAATTAAGGATCTATTACAAATATTTTTGTTTCTTTTACCTGAATTCGTTTATTGTTCGTAGTTGGATAGCCTTTGAGAGAGCGGAAATGCCTAGTTGCAGATACGTTATTTAAATATTAAAATCGACATCAATAGTAAATGTACTCTGTACTCTCTGCGTACCCCGCAAGGCATCTGGCGTGAGGTTATAGATAGATAGATAGTAAATCTATCTTTCAATCATATATTATAGATAGAGTAGCGATTAATTTCATTTTTACATTTAAATAATGCATCTGCAATTGGGCGAAATAGTTTTTATTTAATCCATGTGGTTCTCCTGTAATAGAATAATGACCAATTTCCTATTTTTATTTATTGTCAAGTTGTAATTGTAAGCAACAGCAACTACAGGAATACAATAAATTTCAGATTGATGAAGCAGCTTGTCTCTATATCAGTTGTTTTTGAACATATAAATTATTATTGCTGGTTGGAACACTTAATGCGAATGTCTCAAGCCTCTCTTCATAGATATAGTTGTGAAAGTAAATATATGTCTACCTTAAGGTGTTATGTGTATATGAATTTCATTTTTGTAAACGTACCTACATAATAGGAATAATTCTTTACGTTACTTTCTTCTTAACGTTTTATAAAATAAAGTATATTAGGTTGATAGAAATGGAGATTGATTTTAAAATTTTAACACAAAATCCTAAAGGCAAACATTTGTGATTCCAAATTTAATTTAAGATTACCTTTACCTTTTAAAATATGTTTTGTTCAATTTCAAATATAGTTCATGAATACTAAAAAAATCCAAACAAAGAAAACTGAATTCTGTGCCTTTTCCCTGAAATCGATAAATCTGTCTTAACAATTTGTGTAGGAAAAATAAGATTGTATTAACATTGACTTACTTGTTTTGTGCGTGGAATGTAGTGATCTGTGTGACACTTGGGTTTGCCCAGGAGAACATTTCAAAACTAAACAACGTGTTAAATTTTCAATACATTTATATATTCTACATTTTCCGATGCTTAACAAGCAACAATCAGCTAGAGTATTTATCTAACAGTCTTATTCATTTAAAAAGAGTATAAAATCACTGCCAAAATTATACATTATAAAAAAAGAGAAATGCAATGGGTACATAAAAATGCAATACAATGTGTTTGGCTAAGGGGGACCTCAGAAATGATTGTGACGTCGATTTCTGACGTTTAAATTACACTACTTACCTAATGTTAGTCAATAAATAATCACTTATTCTAAGGTAACTTCAATAAATTATGAACTTTTCGTTCTTAGTCTTCAGACAGACTTTATAGACAATCATATCTATGATCGGGTTGGCAGTAACAGTCTTTGGTTCCCTATATACATAATTACAGGTTTCATGTTACTTTCATAATGTGATATTTTCTCTTCTTCCTGTCAGATGAGACTGCGGTTCGACTGAATGATATTAACTTGTGGCGGATTGATAAACAACATATTTTTAACATTTTAACAAGGAAAAAGAGATAATTAGTTTATCAAATTGGCGGCGACATATCGCCTAGTAAACTCCCGTGGGATCTAACCCGAAAGCCATCTTTAAAAATTAACAAATAGAGAGAAAAAAATAATAAAAATTAACACTAGTACACATTAGTTGGGTCGAGAACTATCATTTTGAGTTTTTAACAATTAACACTTAACACTATGCAAGTATTTTTAGTACACTCCAGTTGGGTCGAGGCCGTACATTTTGAAGCACTTAAGTTCTTCACACGAAACCAGAATATCTTCAGTACACTCCAGTGGGGTCGAGTCCGAACATTTTCGCAGATAGCAAAATCTCCAAACGCAGAAAAATGCAGAAATTTGAGAAATTTATCTCAAATTAGTATACTCCAGTGGGATCGAGTACGAACATCTTGATTGCAATTATTTCCTCCAAAAATTCTTCGAATATTCAGTAAACTCCAGTCGGGTCCAAGCTGAACATTTTAGCTGATTTATTGACAAAATTAACGAATTTCTTCAATCGCAATATGATTTGAACTTCAATAGATGCCAGTGGGATCCAAAACTTTGATGTCCATATTAAAGTTATTCTTGAACTTGAAAATATATCGATCTTATTTACGATGGTAGAGCGCGCGCGGGACGGAGTGACGTACGTTCGCTCCTGCGGTAGTCTGTCGACTGGTGGCTGCGCAACACGTGCCTTCCTTTTATAATCAGCTCTCGTGCGCACTCGCGTATTTTTTTTGCGATTTGAATTTGGAAGCTTTCAGCCGGGTGGGCGTCCGCGCGCCCCCGCCCTAACATTTTTTTCTGCAACATTTTTTTAATACCACGTTGTTAGTTAGCACATGCCGCTTAATAATAATCCTATTAAATTATATCGTTTTTTATTGTAAATTGTAAAATTGCATACCTTAATTAAAGTCTTCAATACGTAATATACATTAAATTTCATATTAATACAACTATTTATAATAAATCCGTTTTATACAAGTTTGCATATGTTTTGACAGTGTTTAGAAATTGCCTTGTAAGCTTTCCTGCATTTTTTCGGACGTGACTAATAGAGTTGATGCGAGATTATGTATCAACATTGTTATGATTAGCATTCTAATAGTTTGTGATTAAACAGATCAGCGATTTTGTGATTCTTTTGAAAGCACGTATTTTTATATTGATACATGAATTTATGGTATCGATTAAAACATAAATTGATACCATTTATTTTACAATATAATAAAAATAAATGCAACTAATGTTAAAAATATAACAATAAAGAAAAACACCACCACGCTTATATTCCCCAGGCGGGGGTGGCAGAACTGCACTATGTCCACTCAGTTGTTGACGATGTTAGGTCCCATGTAATAGGGGGCGAGCCTATTGTCATCATACAGGGCACAATTCCAGGCTCCAAACAGATACTGAGAATTTTTCCATTGAAAAACTGCATTTTGTTCAACCTACAATTCAAATCCAGGATCTAGTGATCGTTAGGTGCATTATGTATCACAAGACCAACGTGCAGTCAGTTTACCGACAGAAATAAATGACCAGTGATTCGATTTCAAGATCTTGTGATCGGTATCATGTATTAAAGACTAATAGGCCAACGATGCAAACAAATAATATCTCTATGTACATCTTGGCAATTATAGATAGTGACCTATTTGTAAGGGCAGTGACCTGTTAAACTTTTATCTATGGAAATACTGTAAATGTATTGTGAATTATATTTTAACTTTCGGAAAATTGGTACCGTGTCTTTGACCTAGAGGGGCTCGTCGCGATGTGCGACGGCGGTATCCTTAGCGATCACCGAGGTTAAGCAGCGGTCGGTTCGGTCGATCTGAGATGGGTGACCGTTTGTGACGTTTTCATATTCGAGCTTGCGTCGAGGCACGCCCCGGTTACCACATAATGTGGTAGTCGTTAAGCCAAGTTGGGAGCTTTATTGGCGGCTTGATAAGCTCCAACAGCAGATGGCTACAAAGGTGTCTCCACCGCACCGCATTAGGTCCACCTAGTGGAGTATGACCTATTCTCTCACCTCCATTTGTGAGAAGCCTTTGCCCAGCAGTGGGTCTCAGTGATAGCCTAGTGGTTAGACCGTTGGACTGCAAATTCAGAGATCTCGGCTTCAAACCCAGGCACACACCTCTGACTTTTCTAAAGCATGTGCGGATTTAAAAATTAACTATTAATTGCTTTAACGGTAAATGAAAACATCGGGAGGAAACCTGCATGCCTAAGAGTTTCTCGAAGGTGTGTGAAGTTGGCCAACCCGCACTGGGCCAGCGTGGTGGACTATGGCCTAAACCCTCTCAGTTTGCGAGGAGGCCCGTGCCCAACGGTGGGACAGTTGCTTAACAAGGCTAATATTATTATTATGACCTTGAGCATGGTAACGAGAATATGCCCAATATATCCTACAACAAAATGTAGATGGAAAACTTGTAATTTTTTTATTTTAAAAGAGTAACCGTGGAGTTTCTTGCCGTTCTTCTCCATCTTATCTTATCTTATCTTGTCATTGGCTTATCGGACCGAGGAGACCTCAGGCGCACTTCGACCCGTTGGGATCTTTTGTGCTGTCCTTGCCCTAGCGCTCTTACATACCTGTAGAATCGAATACTCCCTGTACCAGGCTGCAGATTCCAGCAGGGGGGAAGAGCCGAAATTCCTCTGGGTTTGGATAGGCCACTCCCAGTAGCTTCATTCACCGCGCCGCCAGAGCGTCGCAGTGGCATAAAACGTGCTTCATGATTTCAGCTTCTGTCCCACAGTTCCTGCATGCCACGTCGCTGCAGAGGTTCATCTTATGTAGATGTTCTTTTGTGCCATAGTGGCCATTATAAGCTCCGATTAGTTGCCTTAATTGTAGTCTGCTATGTTCTTCTCCATAGGAATGACATTCCGAAGTGGTGGTAGTTTTTGTTACTTTTCTGACGATTCATAAATTCTGTAATGTGTGTGTAACATGTAAACCACATGAATAATAAATAGTCTCATTCTGATTCTTATGGTTTTGTCGTACTTATCTTATATATATTTTCTTTTTGCAAAAACATGGATGATTGATCAAATTGCTAAGACTGAAATCTTCCAAATTTTGAAATTTGTGTAATTACCTAAAGGGTAATTAAATAGTGTTTTTTTAAACAGGTTTTTTCGTTTTTAATTTTTCGTATACCGTAGATCATCGGTGCGTTTACAAACAAGAATTTCATAAGCACAAATAGGTACGCAATCTGGACTAAACATTGGCTCCATGCAAGAATTGAACCTGCGGCTACTCCATTCAGTTAGTTCTATATACTAACTACTAGACCAAGAAGTATCATCACGCCAGCTCCCTTGCGGGGTAGGCAGAGAGTACAGAGTTCCAACAGGTTTATCTCATATACGCTCATCGGTTACGAAGACTCTTGCCCCTCAGATAAGACACGGTCTATTTGGTGATGGTAAAATAGTCGAGGTCTTCCCCGGTACCTACATCCTTCCACTCAATTTAATATGTTAAATCAATTTAAGATACAATACCCTTATTTACTAATTGGGGAATTCACAGTAACATAAAATTATTAATAATTCAGTTTAATTGATAAATGAATGCCGCATACAAACATACAATGAAAGTTCTTGTTTATGTAACACGCACGGTTCACTTGGTTTGAATGGAGTTGAAGGTAAATCATTGATTCATTGAGTAAACAACATGAATGAATCAAAAACAATAACAATATTAAAGTAGGTATGTAATATTCACATATTATTATATTGGAAACGAGCCGCTACCCCGCGGATTCGCACGCGATTATTTTATATTTTTCTATCAAAAAAAAAACCAGTATTAGTCTGGAGTCTGGAATTATGCCCGGTATATGACAGTAGGCTCGCCGCTATTACATGGGACCTAACACCGTCGGCGAAAAGTGGGTGTACACACCTCTGCCACCCTGCTTGGGGAATATGGCGTGACAGTGTTTATTATTTATTTACCTTAATGTATAATAAAAATATATTTACTGAAGTGTAGTATTAGCTTATGTTACTTCTAGAATTATTATGAATGATTTATATGAAAGGAAGAATGATAAAAGTCGTTTCAGTAGTTTCACAGTTTATCGACTACAAACGAACATTTTCTATTTATAATATTAGTATTGATTAATGATTAGTTAAAGCGACGTCCATTTGATTTTCCAGATGGCATTAAATGCTAATCTATCGTTAAATAAAGAAGTCTTCCGAAAATTTCCCATTACCGGTCCGGAGTCTGGAATTGTACAATGGCAGTGGGCAATGGCAGTAAATCTACACCTCTGTCACCCCCACTTGGGGTATAAAGAGAGTCTTTAACACACCTATCTAGAGTTAATTAGTATATCGACTGCTCGTTGATCTAATGCTGGCTTCTGGGCGCAAATCCTATGTTGGACAAATGTAATTTTTCTATCGAAAATTTCCAGTATTCCCGATCCGGAGTCTGGAATAGTTCCCGGTATATGGAAACAGGTTCGCCTCGTGTTACATGGTACCAACTTTTTCGGCGAAAAGTGTACACATACACCTCTGCCACCAGCACTAAGGATGTATAGGCGGGACAGTATGTGTGCTTAAGTCATATTGTAGCAACAAAGAACATAGTACTCACAAATCGGAAACCGTATCTTGAGGAAACACAAAATCTTATTACTCAGAACAAATACTCTGTCATATTGTTGTCAAGTTAACTAATATCCCAATTAGCAACAGGGATAACCATGTAACCATGATAAATTATACATAAAATACACTAATAAATTAGTCATAATACTGTTTAATTTAAATCATTATTATGTTGTAATCGGTAGATATTTTCCGGGATTGCCCAAGTTAATATTTTCAATTATCCTTAAGTTTGTAATGTTCTGTAACTGTCTAAGATACTAGTGTGACTAAAGAATTTGATCAAATTCTTTAAGTCTGACATATCTATTCTATCATCTATTCTATCTTTAAAAATAACATCATGAGTCTCATGTATCGGTCGTATGGCATCACACTGGAACTAGATCAGAAACTATGTAATCCACAAAATATGATTAAAAAAGAGTAAGAGATAAATAAGACAAGTCCGCTGAGTTTCTTGCCGGATCTACTCAATGGCGACCGCGTTCCGATCCCGTAGTAGATTAAGTAGTAAGACAAAATAAAAGGGTAAATTGACAATTTCTAAGTGCCTCCGCAAGGTTATTACAATTGAGTTTGCTTAAAATCCAATTGAGAATTACAGTTGATTATATATTTATATACAAATATTACAAAACTAATAATACATATATAAGTCTTGTCCGCGTGGTATGGTGGCAAGGGCGCTGGCTGCAGTCCCTCCCTGAATGGCCATGCTAATTTACTGAGCGAGGAATAAGTCAGTCTGTGGAGGCAATTAATCTGGGTGTTATATTTTTTAACAAAATTTGAATTGAGAATAGGGACCCAAATGACTTCGAACTGTGACTTAAATATTTTAGATTTTTCAAGGATAATTATATTTATAATATATTTATTAAAATGTTTAATATATTTATTATATTAAACATTTTTTAATAAATTATTTTATTACGTTTCATAAATACAAAATTTATCAGTTTTAATTGATTTTAAAAATGTTAAGTCTAGCAGCGTGTACGTAGCTATGTGGAGGTTGTTCTAGCATCAAAAGATATTTCATCAAATTGTATATAGTATCAAAATATATCCTATGTGGCTTAGTGTCATTTAGTTAATTTGTGTCTTCTAAGACATAATTAAGAGTCGATACCAAGACCATTTTCTAAAAAACGGGAGTCTTCTTGAGTCAATTAATTTCTTCTATCTATCTATATCATACGCCAGATCCCTTGTGGGGTAGGTAGAGAGTACAGAGTGCCAACAGGATCTTTCCTTACAAACCTCTATCACTTCCTCCGCTCTCATAGTCCGTCTCATACACACTCGCCGGTTACCTATACTCATGACTTACCCTTCAGATAAGACTATTTGGTGATGGTAAGATAGTCTAGGTGTTCGGCGGTACCCACATCCGCATAGTATGTCTGTTTTGTCATACTTTCCTGTTTCGTAACTCCATTATAAAATAAGAAATTCTGGGTTAAAACCACATGCCAATCTAATTTATTTTCACAACTGCATCCCTATAGGGGAAATCAGCACATTTGGACACCCATTTCAAATATCACCGTCAATATTTCAAATGCTTAAACCTTAATAAGTATGTCACTATAAATTAGCTTTATTGTTAAGTATATAACAAGTGAAAAAACGCAGAACGTATTATTGAATAATCACGACGGGTTCAAAGGACTTAGCACATACAGATTGATGTTAGCGTGACCCTATTGAGTTGATATGTCATCCTTTTACCACTACAATTAATTAAATAAAGATGAACGTGACAGCACGCATTCTCGATAGCGTTACGCTAACGTCAATATGTTCGTACTATGCCCTCAGAACATTTGCGTACGAAATAGGGGCAATGGACTAAGGTCGTTAGACTGGGGAAGGTATGGTTATTCCTGAACATTCTGTTATATCGACTCTAGTAACCTATGAACTCCTGGTACCTAAAATTGTTATACCTTTCTGAATTTCACGCCTTATTCCCTAAGCAGGAGTGGCAGGTGTACTGGGTACACCCACTTATCGCCGACGATGTTAGGTCCTGATTTAATAGGGGGCCAGCCTATTATGATTATACTGGGTACAATTTCAGACTCCGGTCAGCGTTTGAGACAGTTTTCGATGGAAAAAGCAAACTTTGACCGTCATAGGATTCGGACCCTCGTAATCTATCTATCTATATCATCACGCCAGCTCCCTCGCGGGGTAGGCAGAGAGTACAGAGTTCTAACAGGTTCTTTCCTTACATACCTCTCGGGCTTCCTCCACTCTCATAGTTCGTCTCACACACACTCGCCGGTTACGGAGACTCTTGACTTGCCCTTCAGATAAGAAACGGTCTATTTGGTCATGGTAATCTCTCTTCTTAGACTATCTAGTCTAGGTCTTCCCCGGTACCTACATCCTTCCACCCGTAATCGCCATCATAATTTACTTCTGATGTATACACGTATGACTATTTAACATCGGTTATACCTCAAAGTAACATGACAATGGAGTGATGAACTGGTGAGGGTCGCCGGTAGAAGCTGTACAGAACACGTCTTTTGGCTGAAGATAAGTATATAAATTAAAGTAAAGATGGATTGCTGCTTAGTATTGCAAAGGATTATAATAAAATCTGGATTCTTGACGTTACTTAAGGCGGGCTAGCCATAGGCGACGTTATAAGACAAACAGTTTGACAAGGATCTTTTAGCCCGTAGCCAAAATCGGAACTAACGCTGTCATCAAGGGATATGCCCCTATGACAGTCGCAGGGTTTGCTATAAAATTCACCCAGGTCCTTTTTTTAATTAGTATTTTGTATGTATGTATGTGTGTGTGTAAATGATCTACGCTGTTGGTCGCGGGGCCTTTACAGCTTCACCGGACTTGCTTGGGGAACCCACCTGTTGAAATATCTTCTTGGAGGTAAGAACATTTTACTAAATGTAAGCCCTAATTTCACATCAACGTCCCTATGTCAACGTTATCCATGGGCCAAAAGATCTTGGAGTTCACAGATTTTGACGTCTTAGCCGTGAGATAAACGGTTTGTTTTACGTGTTTGCATGACGTGCAATGACACGAGAAAACTTGTTTGAAGAATTGTATTGTATGACGTATGGATAATACTATATTGATTTGCGTACAAAACTCGATTCATGGGCCAGCAGACGCGCTTTACACCTTATTTAGCAAAACTATTTTAATCTTAGTTTGCCGCGAAAAAGAGACAGAGCTAGAAACTGCGTGTTACATCTCTTACTTACAGCATAGTATTATTATAATATTTTTGTTGCAGAGATTTTGGTATGAGTCCTGGTGTGATGTTGAGTAGACTTTTTTTATTGTAAAGTGATAAGTGAATATATGATTCGTCAAATAAATTTTTTATGCTTATCTCCTGGTAAATACATTTGAAACTTTTTACACAAACTACGTGTAGCGTTTAATTTATATACAATTTTAGTGTTTTTGGATACTTCCTTAAGTAATAAATCATTTTTAGATTGCAGGTTACTAGGATGACATGAGTATTAACAACTTTTTAAAGATGTAGTACCTCAACAGTGCATGAATTAGACTACCAAGAGATAGCGTTTCATGTAAAAAACAGGAAACTAAAGGATTTTTTTTAACATTGGTCCATTTTGCAGTTTTTGCCTGCATGTATGTTAGGGACTAAATGATAATAATATACAAAAGTAAGTGTTTTAATGCGATTATTTGATAAGTCTTTGATTTCGATAGATTTCAACATACACCGCGTATTTTAAGTTACTTAAGTATAAGTTGTATCACATCAAAAATGTGATGAATTTATTTTGTGGCGAATTTACAATGACTCATACTTTTTTAAATATAAATTAGAGTTTCCGTCAATCAAACGAACTATGTGAGTAGAGGAAGCGAGAGAGGTCTGTAAGGAAAGAACCTGTTGGAACTCTTTACCTACCCCGCAAGGGATCTGGCGTGACGATATCGATAGATAGAAAAATATAAATAAATATTTCCATCCACATTTTATGCTTAGTTGGTTCAGTAGCGCATTTCGCGAATGACGATCACGACGACCCCAAGGTTCTGGGTTCGATTCCTTTCATTGGGTATTTTTTAATTGAGCAGTTCTCAGTAGCCGTCCGAAGTGGAATTGTGCCCACTATTATACTCGGCAAAATGTTGGTGTACAAAGTACACCTCTCTATGTCACTCTAAATGTAAGCGTGATGGTGTGATACAGGCATAACATTGTTTTAATATTTTACAATAAAAAACACTTGATACCTATTTGCAAAGTAGACGACATTAAAAGAACTGCTAAGCTTTTCTCATTTTAACATAAAACGGTATCTCGCTCTAACTGACCGTGTAATTGAAGTTAAATTCATGCTCTGTTAAGTTGCCTCAACAATGAGCTTGTTGGAACTCATGTCATCCTAGTAACCTCCAATCTTAACATGATTTATTGCTTTGGAAAGTGATAAAAAACATTAATTGTATTTAAATGAAACGCTACTTGCTACAAAAAGTTTTAAATGTATTTACTTAGAGGTAGATATATAATTAAGTATAACAAATTATCCGATGATTCATATTTGATTCGCATACTTAACTGCTTTAAAATCAACCACACACGTGGTTTGTATTTACGAAATTTATAGTCAGAGGTTTGTAGAGAGTACAGAGATCCCTCAGGTTCTTCTATACAAACCTCTCTGGCTTCCTCCACTCTCATAGTTCATCTCATACAAACTGGATGGTTACAGAGTCTTAACTTGTCCATTAGGTAATATGTGGCCTAAAAAGAATGTCAGTAATTTTGAAAAATATAGCGGCATTCATCATTTAAATACACGGAACAAAGATGATCTTATTGTACATTCCACTTGTCTCCACAGAATTAGTAATTCTTTCATGGGGCAATGTATACGCTTCTACAACAAATTACCTATAGATATCCTAAACATTCCTATTAATAAGTTTAAAAAGGCAATTAAAACTAGACTCGGTGAGAAAGGTTATTACAAAATTTGGGATTATCTTGACGATAAAACAGATTGGGTGCGAGCAGCTCCTCAATCAGCAACATTAATCAATGATGTATACAATTTTCAAAGACAAAAAAAATGGTTATCAGAAAGGCCAAATAAATTTAATTAAAAGACTAGCCCGCTGAGTTTCTCGCCGGATCTTCTCAGTGGAGGCCGCGTTCCGATCCGGTGGTAGATGTAAAAAATGTAATATATTTGACGTTTGTGAGTGCTATTGTGTCGGCCTATGGAAATAAATGATTTTTGACTTTGACTAAGGTCTTAACGCTGCCATTAGATATCTGTTTCGAGTGAAAACATTACTCGAGATCCCATTTTCGGTAAGCAAAGAAGAGAAGAGGCGTTTCCTCTTCTCATATTATGTTGATACACATTCCCCGGTTACGAAAATTCTTGATCTATCAGGTAAGACACGGTCTGTTTGAATATGATATGATAATTCTAGGTTTTCCCTAGTATCTTCTTATTGCAAATCTATGTGGAGGGAGTTTAATGGAATTGAAAAATCTAAGTAGCCCTTTAAGCCCTTTTAAGGGAAAATATTAGTAATAAATCCTATTATGTGCGCTTTTAAACTATTTTGCGGCAATATAAAAGGCAGATAATATAATCCTCGCCTTTTATGACTGAAGTGTACATAATTCTATCTAAATCCTCGCCACCGGTAACTCCGCAAATACCACAAGTCGTTTAAAACAATCCCACCCCGCAGTAATCCCATAAACGTTCCCGCCGTATTGTTTTATATCTTTAGTAAATTTTCTTACAAAATTGAAGATAATATTTTAAGTAAGCAAAACATTTACACTATTGTTTTAAAATTATCCGATTTTGGGACAATTTAATCCGTGGTGACGGATAATGGAATTAGTTATGTCGCAATCTCGAAGGATTTATTGCAGTACCTTTTCGAGGCCTGTTTTTTCTCCGAAGGGATAAGCAGGGATGTACGCCCTTATTTTGCCGAGGTATTTTTGGTTTCAATGTAATTGTGAATGGTCGAAGACCCACTCGACACTCGATATCTTGGCCCTTCATACCTATAAAAATTAGGCGGCCCCGCCTCAACGTTAAGTACAAATCAGGTACTTAGTTTAGTAACGCACAAAGGTGGTTACTTTTTTGAGTAAGATATATCTGAGGTGTTTTAAGGAACATTTACTTGTTACATGCGATAATATACATAATAATAAACATAAAATATTATACACCTCATAGAAAACATACCATATTCAAGTTAAACTGTGCGCGGGGCGAGCGGGTACACTAAGTAAAAATATTTTGGAGCGAAAATGACAGTCAAGTCGGTTTGCAACTTGTGGTCAAATCTGCAATATGTGTGTTACTTCTGGTGGTATGATTTGCCAGCTCTCCTTAAGATTAGTTAGTCTAGTCCAACCTACAAACTACTATTGTTTAAAAGTTATAAAAAAAAATATGCTTAATTTTTTTCCGAAATAGGAACTACATGCGCCTTTTTTAATAAAGAACTATTGGATACTGGTACTACATTATATTCAATATACCAGAAGTATATTCGATATCCATTAAATCAACTCTGGAACTAAATATTTTCTAACCAAATAAACTTGAGTAGACACAAGTTTATTATTATTAAAAAGAATTCCTTGTAGTTTAAAACTTCATTTGAGGTACCGAATTCTCTAATCAATACACTACTTTTTTTTTTAAAATAAACACAAGAATTTCAAATATTTTAAACATTTACAAATTGAGAACATTCCATTGTTCTTAAAATGAAAAAAATATCTCCTGCGACGGATTATGGAATTTCTGCAAAGGGTTAAAATGGCCGATGACAGATTAAAATACGAGTACAATAAAGGTGTCAACTTTAATGAATTGAAGTTTGCGACCATATTGATGTACCGACAAATTTGTTAAGACTTTTAAAGATTTTTTTCGGTACTGCTATATAGTATGCTGGTAGTATAAATCTTCTTAAGCCGTCTTAAGCTTGGGTTTTCAGAAGTCCGTCTTACTGCAGACTTCTTTTATTACGTCGAGTTATTTAATTTATAAAGAAGTTATTGTTTCATTTATTATCGCGTCTCGTATACAGTTTCTGTGTCGTTCGTAGTAGCTGATGTTGAAGTGATGCTAGATATTATCAGCCTGCACTGCCCTACAATTGAGTAAAGGCATTTTTGCACAAATCAATATCAAATCTACACTTTACCTAGAATTCGAACCTAATAACTTGAGGCGACGAAACAAAATCTACTAGATCTAGACAAAAATACGAATTACTAAAGAATAAGGAAAATTTATAATGATCAGATTTTAAAGAATTCATATTAAACCTAGTTCATATAAATTCAGTTTACGAAGAACACTTAGCCACTAAAACCTTATTATATTGATTAAAGAGGATACGTATGTAGTTTTCCTTATATAATTACCGTTTCAGTATATTTAATTAGTTTTTAGTATTTACTCTTAATCTTTATATATACACATATTTAAATATTGGAGTAAAATGAACAAAAACAATACTACATAATTCTCTGACACTAGTCATAGCATACTAATGCTAGATATGAATACATTGCTTGTAGATAGTGTGTGAGTGTGTGGGTGTGTGTGAATGATCTACGTTGTTGGCCGCGGGGCTTTTACAGCTTCACCGGACAAGAGGGCGTGCGTGCAGCCACTACGCTCGAGCCAGAAGAGCAAGGGGGCAACTAGCTCAAAGACGCCTTAAGGAGGAACGGCCTCGGCTTGGGCAATCGCTATGGGGGAGGGCGTATACTAGGTGTCTCGCCGTGGTGCTCTGCACCGGCCGGCGGGCAAATTGCTTGTAGAACTGTCGGCTGTTGGGGCAGAAAGCTTCTCGAGTCGCGACCACGTACGGGAAGAAATGGAGTCAGCAGACCCTTTTCAAGATGGACTGATGATCTGGTAACTGTCTCAGGATTAGACTATTACTTGTCTAGGCGGAGCGTTGCTAACAAAAATGGCACCTAAAAGCGGCCTCAGTTACGTACTATAAATGTGTGTGTGCGTGATGCCAGTGTTCGAGTTTATATTTTTTTTTAAAAGCCATATGTTGAAAATGGTATTTGTATATGAGAATTTTCATATTTGGAAACACACGAACGTCACACAGGAATAAAACCTAGAGTGGGGCTACGCTTTTTTTTAAACGCTGCAGTCACTGTGCGTGCGCGTACGTGTGCATACTACTCTTTATCTACCTATAACATCACGCCAGATCCCTTGCGGTGTAGGCAGAGAGTACAGAGTTCCAACAGGTTCTCTCCTTACATACCTCTCTGACTTCCTCCACTCTCAAAGTTCGTCTCATACACGCTCGCCGGTTACGGATCTACCATGGATGTATAGATAAATTTTATGCCACCTAACGTCGCAGGACGCGTACGTACAGAGGACTTAGTACATTTGTAGCGTTGTGATGATCATCAAAGTAATACGGCGTTCGACTCGGTCAGTCTGCGATAGGTGAACGCTTGTGGTACTTTCCGTGACTTTCGTGCTTCTTCTGCCTAAAGGTACACCCAAACCAACGCGTTCAGCCGCAGCCGCGGTGGCGTGCACGGTGGCGATCAGTAATGTCTGTATGGAATTGTTCACACCAACGCGTCCTACGTCCTGCATATGCTATCTGGGCGGCGTCTGCACGCGCAATCATAGGGACCCCCCATCGCCACCGAGGACGCCACCGCGGCCGCGGCTGACTGCGTTGATTTGGCCGTACCTTTAGGCACATTAAGCCACTGGTATGCTATCGCAATCATTAAGTCTTGTTATAAGCTCTATTACTGATAAGTTCCAAAAGCTGATTGCCAGAAACCTACCTCCACCAATCCTCAAAAGATATCACGACGGAATTATAATATTTTTTTCTTATCTCAATTTGTGAGAGAATTTCCGGGACTTGACAATGACTAGTGTTAAAAAAATGTTATAGGTATCATCAAATTATCAAATAAGAAACTGCCCATCAGCGGGCTAAGAACACGCCATTTGACGTTACCGTAACATTGTCGAGAAACCGTTCTGTCACGTTCATCTTTATTTAATGTGAAAAGGATGGCATATCAATTCAACTTATTACGCACACGTCAATTGGTCGTGCTAAGTCCTATCACTACCAGTTACTTACGTGACCATACATGTATGGAAATGATCTTAAAAATAAATGCTACAGTACAAGAGTGATCTCGTAGTCATTAGCAAGTCATTTGCTACACAATTAATCAAATCATTATTGAACCAGTCCACTGACAAAAACGGTATATCGCTCGTTTGCGGTTTTTTTATACTAAAGTGTTTAATTGTCACTGTACTATGCGGTTAGGAGTAATTGCATTTGAGATTGCTTGTTAATTGATAAACATACGTATTTAAATATCCTCTGAGTTAGAAGATAGTTTGATGGCAAATAATTGGTGGTTAAAATCCTAAATTTGTGCGTTTAGATGTTTGGTACTTAATCATGCAAAAATGACTGAACGGATTTGGATAAAATTTGGCACACAAATAGTTTATGGATTTACATATAGGATACTTTTTATCCGGAAAAAATGTAAGGTCTATCTATTTATATCATCACGCCAGATCCCTTGCGGGGTAGGCAGAGAGTACAGAGTTCCAACAGGTTCTTTCCTTACATACCTCTCTGGCTTCCTTCACTCTCATAGTTCATCTCATACACGCCGGTTACGGAGACTCTTGACTTGTCCTTCAGATAAGACTCGATCTATTTGGTCGTGGGAAGATAGTCTAGGTCTTTCCTGGTACCTTTATCCTTCCACTTTTGCATTGTATATCTGTTTTGTCATTTTTTCTTCTGACATTCTTTCTATATGCCCGAACCAACGGAGCATACCCTCTCTCATCTTTACACCGATTCTATCATTCATACCTACTCGCTTTCTTACTACGCTGTTGCGAATACGGTCGGTCAGCTTCACTCCGCACATCTTCCGCAGAGTTCGCATTTCTACCGCATTTATCCTTCTTTCATTCTCCTTCTTACATACCCAACTCTCGCTACCATATAACAGCTTTAGGACAAGAACTCCGTTATGTATGGCCAGCTGCGCCTTTTGGCTTAAGTGCCGGCTCCCAAGTAGCTTTCCCATCGCACCATTTACTCTGTTCCCTGCACTCCCTCTTCTCTCTTTGTCAGCGGTGTATTTCTCATCCTTACTGAAGGCGCAACCAAACTCATTCACTTGCTCCAGCACATCACATCACATGTTACTATCTATAGTCAACGCGGATGAAGTCGCGGGCAGAAACTAGTCTATTATACAATTAGCAGTTTTAGTTCACTTAACAACGGCGCCAGATAGCTAAGAACCATCAAATTACAAAAAAAAAATCGTCATACTCGGACAAGCCGTTTAGGAGGAAAAGAATTACGAACACATGCACACCGGCATTTTTAAAGATTATTAAATACCAAAGATTATTAAATAGACTGTCTCGTTGGTCTAGTCGCAAAGCGTTCGCTTTGAGATCACGAGGTCTTGGGTTCAAATCCTAGGTCGGACAAATGTAGTTTTCCTAACGAAAAATTCCTAATTTGAGTCCGGAATCTGGAATTGTGCCCCTCGCTAATAACAGGCTTGCCCCCTATTACATAGGTCCATACATCGGCGAAAAGTGGGTGTACTCAGTAACCCTCTGCCACTCCTCTGCCACCGCTTGGGGAATAAAGGCGTGACGGTGTTTGTTTTATTAATAAAATAGCAAATTCCTTCTCAATGTATACTTAACGTACGCGACAATTAAAAATAGGTCAATATAATTTAAAAAGTAACATGACTAAAATGGCTCAATAACGAATTCGTATGAATACAAAATGATTGTTCGAGTTTTAATGTTTCTACCGCTACGAATTGAATAATAATGATTTATTAATGATTATTTTCCTATTAAATAAAAATTAATATTAGCCCTGTTAAGAAACTGTCCCACCATTGGGCATGGGCCTCCATTCGAACTGAAAGGGTTTAGGCCATAGTCCACCACGCTGGCACAGTGCGCGTTGGCGAACTTCACACACCTTCGAGCAACTCTTAGGCATGCAGGTTTCCCTCACGATGTTTTCCTACACCGTTTAAGCAAGTGATCATTATTTTTTTTAATACGCACATGCTTTCGAAAAGGTCGAGGTGCGTGCCTTGGTTTTGACCCGAGACCTCTGATTTTGCAGTCCAACGGTCAAACCACTAGGCTATCACTCCTGTAATAGGAATGAATTCGTATGAATACAAAATGTTCGTTCGCGTTTTAATATTCCTACGAATTGAATAATACTATAATGAGTATTTTCCTATAGATAAGAGCAAAGTATAATTAGTTTAAGTGGTCCAGAGTTACAGGTTGAGTATGAACTTTACAGTTGTTTCAATGTGGATTAAATTGGTTACATTAAGTAAGAATTCCGAAAGTACCTCCTAACATAGCTTATTCTATTAACCGCATTAGAAGCTGTTTGATGGGTGCTAAATAGTTTTTATACAAGCTGTAACATAATTAACACATGACCTGAAAGTTCTAAATCGGTAACCGAATTGATTACAACTATTTTTTATATTTTTTAATTTGCATTCAAAATGCTGTTACTCCTTCAGTGCGCTAACAAATTAAATTTATTTTTTATTCATAGCAATACGGATAAAAATTCAAGTTTCATTGATAATTAGGGTATAAAAGTACTTAGAAAAGGGTAAAAAACATTAAATACGGACATTTGGTTTCTCCATGAGATTTGTGAAGCAATTAAATAATTAGGGTGTCTTAAGTCTGGCGTTATTTACGATACATCTTGTATATCTAACAGAAGTCCGTCTATTGGTATTTCGGGCCACGAAGTAACAGCAAAGGTGACCAACTTATCGCGTCATCTTTTTCTAGGTTTTCCTTGTTGACTGCGACCACCGCTTGGTATCCAGTTGGTGACGGCGTTTGCCCACTTCTGCGTCCATGCGTGCTACGTGGCCAGCCCACCCACACTTCAGCTTTGCAGTTATCATACCTACGTACTTACGAGGAAATACAAATGGGAACCCCTTGCTCAGGAATGAAGCAGTAAAATAATAAAAGAAAACAGTATGTAAGCAGTGATAGCCTAGTGGTTAGACCGTTGGACTGCAAAGTCAGAGGTCTCGGGTTCAAACCCAGGCACGCACCGCTGTCTTCTCAAAGGCATGTGCGTATTAAAAATTAATTATCACTTGCTTTAACGGTGAAGGAAAACATCGTGAGGCAACCTGTATGCCTAAGAGTTTCTCGAAGGTGTGTAAAGTTCGCCAACCCGCACTGGGCCAGCGTGGTGGACTATGGCCTAAGCCCTCTCAGTTTGAGAGGAGGCCCGTGCCCGGTGGGACAGTTTTTTAACAGGGCTAATATTATTATTATTATGTATGTATGCTATTGAAGCACGTTTTTAAGGATTTTATCGCATTAGTGTAAAAAACTTTAAATATTTGAACAAGTTAAATTTATTGGAGCAAGAAAAAATGGTCGGTTTCAATATTCAACTGAAGGATAGATTTGCTTACTGTCTAGAAATTTGACAGATTTTCCATACAAAATGTGTTAAAATTCTATCCGTAGTAGGCAAAGCTATCCTTGATTTAAATATTGAAACCGGCCGTAAAACATTTGTTACTACTTACAGCTTAATTATTTATTAGCTTAGCTTATATGCCCTTTAATGTGCCCCATCTGAATTGTGCCTTGAAAATTTATCTTAGGGATCGAATCCGGAACCAAGTTATTCGTCAGAGAACCAAGGTTACCGACATAGCTCAGCGAATTAGCAAGCTGAAGTGGCAGTGGGCAGGTCACATATACCGCATAACCGATGGCCGTTAGGGCAGACTGGTTCTTGAGTGGAGACCGCGTGTCGGCAAACGTAGTGTAGGGCGCCCTGTAGCTAAGTGGGGCGACGACATTCGTAAGGCAGCGGGCAGGGATTGGAGAAGGAGAGCTGAAGATCGAGCTCAGTGGCGTGCCATGGGAGAGGCCTACGTCCAGCAGTTGACTGACACGGGCTGATGATGATGATGATGATGAAAATTTCATTGAGTATTGCTCAGTAGGTAAATCTGGTAATTTCATTATATAATTATGACAATAGACTCGCCCTCCTATTACATGGGGCCTAACATCATCGGCGAAAAGTTGGTGTACTCAGTACACCTCTGCCAACCCCGCTTGGGGAAGATAGGCGTGACGGTTTTTTTATATTATATTATGTACCATAGACGCTGACACAGAAAGAAGAGTGAGTGCGGAGAATACAGTGAATGTTGCGATGGGAAAGCTATTTGGGAGCAGGCACTTAAGCCAAAAGGCGCAGCTGGCTCTACATAACGGAGTGCGGGTCTCAACGCTATATGGCAGTGAGAACTGGGTATGTAAGAAGGAGAATGAAAGCAGGATAAATGCGGTCGACATGCGAGCTCTGCGGAAGATGAGCGGAGTGAAGCTGACCGACCGTATTCGCAACAGCGTAGTAAGAAAGCGATTAGGTATGAAAGATAGTATCGGTGTAAAGATTGTAACCAGACGGACGATTTAGCGCAGTGGTTAAGAACCTAGTCCGCTCCGCCCACTGTGTCTAATAGTCGCGGGTTCGATTCCCGCACGGGACAAATCTTTGTGTGATCCACAATTATTTGTTTCGGTCTGGGTATTTGGTGTGTGGGTGGGTAAAAAAAAAAGATGAGAAAGTGTATGTTTCGTCAGTTCGGGCATATAGAAAGAATGACAAAACAGATATACAATGCGAAAGTGGAAGTATGTAGGTACCGGGGAAGGCCTAGACTATCTTCTATCTCATGACCAAATAGACCGTGTCTTATCTAAAGGGTAAGTTAAGAGTGTCCGTAACCGGCGAGCGTGTATGAGACGAACTATGAGAGTGGAGGAAGCCAGAGAGGTATGTAAGGAAAGAACCTGTTGGAACTTTGTACTCTCTGCTTACCTTCCAAGGGATCTGGCTTAGTGTGGAAAAGCGCTAGAGTCGGCGCTCAAAACGCTCGCGTCTTCTACGTGTGTCAACGCTCGTGCGCATCGACTCGGCGTTAAACGCTCGACTTCAGCGCTCATTTTCACAACACTAATCTGTCGTGATGATATAGACAGATAGGCACCTATTAGATATTTAGGCATTTAGTTATTAAAACAACACAAAAATAGCGCGTAGGCGTTTGCTCCAAACCAACGACAAACATAGAACAAAACAATGACCATAGATTAAAAATACAACACTGACATAAATCCTCATTAGACATTTATATACTACAGTACCATAACAGAAATAGCCAAAATTTCATTCCCAAGGTTCTTCTTCTTCTTCTTTAAGTAATGGCTTCACACTAATTATAAGTGTATTTTGCCAGTGTCCAGTGAGATATATATAATCGTATTTGTTTAAATTGATTCGACTCCCCGATGAATTTGATGACAACGATGATAATGAAATTAATGAAGTACCCCACCCTGGATAGTAAAGCGGTGGATACTTTACATACCAATTGAGAAAACCGTTATGAGGATGTCGAAAAGGCACGTTTATTCACTTTCTTACAATTACCTTCACTCATGCACATATAAGAACACATAATGGTTAATATTCCACCAACATTACACATTATTAGTCGAAATAACACAAATTTTGGAAATTAAAACTAATTGACAACATCACTCTTCGACTTCCCGCCAAAAAAAAACCATTCTCAAGGTTTTCCACTCTAAGGCAAAGATTTGCTTTTAAAATGATTAAGAGTGTACTTATATTAAACCTTTTTTACGCATTGACGCCGAAAAGAATTACCGTTACGTAGATGCAGTAAAATCCCTGTGCCTACATCCCAATGTTTTTCTATTCTTTATGAATTCTTCACTTTTATTACGTTTTTTTATATTTAGATAATATTGCACTATTGCGTCAACCTTTCTCTTATAATTGCTTTATAACCCCAAACGCACATTGTGCAAATAATTACCAAGGTCGCCATTTTTAAAAAATGCGCTAACGGATACCTACAACGAAGTTTTAATAGTTTTTTATTGCCAATAGAAAAACTAATTGTGTTTGTTATTGCGCAAAAAATTGCAACCTTTTTAACATCTTTTTATGATTAGAAAGCGTGTAAGGGCTAACTTTCTTTAACTTCTAGGAACGGTGGATATTTAAAGGGTGAGTTTGAAGTATTCAATGTTTTTAATAGTGTTTAATATTTAAGCAATATGTTAGTATTTTTAACACACCGTCACCCCTATATTCCCCAAGCGGGGGTGGCAGATGCGGACTGAGTACACCCACGTTTCGCCGACGACGACCGGACACAATTTATATACACACACAATTTATAACAGAAAATACTACTGCCTCGTTGGTCTGGTGGCAAAGCGCATCGCTTTGTGATCACGAGGTCCTGGGTTCAAATCCTAGGTCGGACAAATGTAGTTTTTCTAACGAAAAATTCCCAGTACGAGTCCGGAGTCTGGAATTGTGCCCGGTATATGGCAATAGGCTCGCCCCCTATTACATGGGACCTAACATCGTCGGCAAAACGTGGGTGTACTCAGTACACCTCTGCTACCCCCTCTGGGGAATATAGGCGTGACGGTGTGATATCGTTAAACAGCGGCAACAGAATTGTATAGTGCACTTCTTTACACACACCAACCGTGTTAAATCCTAACGGGGTGAGCCTATTGGCATTATACCAGGCACAAAGCCAATCTCTGGATTGTAACTGGCAATTTTTCTTTTGAAAAATTATGATTTATCCAACTTAGGATTCAGCCATATGGTCAAGATGTGACATAAAACGAGTATGTCGTCATAATACAAGCATCATATCAGATGTGATATGATGCCTGTATTATGACGACATATTGTTGCGCTGACACTGTTTGATTTTTATTCTATTTTAGTATAGAGTGGAAACCGCTTCTTTCCCACCGTTGGGCACGGGCCTGCTCTCAAACTAAGAGGGCTTAGGCCATAGTCCACCACGCTGGCCCAGTGCGGGTTAGCGAACTTCACACACCGTCGAGAAACTCTTAGGCATGCAGGTTTCCTCACGATGTTTTCCTTCACCGTTAAAGCAAGTGATAATTATTATTTTAATACGCACGTGCTTTCGAAAAGACAGCTGTGCGTGCCTTGGTTTGAACCCAACACCTCTGACTTTACAGTCCAACGATCTTACCACTAGGCTATCTCTGCTTTTTAAGTATGCTTTATAAGGTACTAAAATAAAATAAACGACACGCGTATATTCCCCAAGCAGGGATGGCAGAGGTGCACTGTGTACACCCACTTTTCGCTGGCGATGTTAGGTCCCATGTAATAGGGGGCGAGCCTATTGCCATATACCGGGCAAAATTTCAGTCTCCGGATCGCATCGGAATCGAATTTTTCGTTAGAAAAACTACATTTGAGTCCGAGTCTTATCTGATGGAAAAGTCAAGAGTCTCCGTAACCGGCGAGCGTGTATGAGACGAACTATGAGAGTCGAGGAAGCCAGAGAGGTATGTAAGGAAAGAACCTGTTGGAACTCTGTACTCTCTGCCTACCCCGCAAGGGATCTGGCGTGAGGTTATAGATAGATAGATAGAAAAACTACATTTGTCCGATCTAGGATTTGAACCCAGGTCCTCGTGATCGCGAAGCACATTATTCGCCTCTAGACCAACGAGGCAGTCTTTTAAGTACAATCTTGACGATACACCACAAGGAAAGAACTACCGGACGATTATCTTATATACCTACAATAGGTATTTAGTATACCTACTGACGTAAGTAAAATCGCTTTACCTTACAATCTACTAAGATTGTCACCTCATGAATTTATTTAATACGTCACAAATAATGACGTATATATATATACTGACGTCATTTGAACGACATCTAAACACAATGCTCCAATAAGTGAAGGTGTGTTTTAACCACAACTGTGATTCAATGAATATAGGTATTGTTAAACTTGTCGATACTTCCTGGTGCCAGAAAAGTCCCCTAAAAGGAAATTTGTCATGTTAAATTGGTTTAAACTACGTCATCCCAATATTTCTTAAGCAAGAGTGGTAAAGGTGTATTGTGTATATACAACTTTCGCCAAAAATGTGAAGATCCTAATGTTATAGGTTGCGAATCAACCTTATCCTTTTCGTGTCAATCAATCAGCCTATCGCAGTCCACTGCTGGACATAGGCCTCTCCTAACACGCGCCATTGCACACGGTCCTCCGCGTTCCGCATCCAGTCTGTCCCAGCGACCTTTTTGAGGTCGTCGGTCCATCTAGCTGGGGGCCGTCCTACCTTACGCTTACCAAGTCGCGGTCTCCACTCTAGGACACGCTTGCTCCATCGGCCGTCGGTCCTTCTGCAGATGTGACCAGCCCATTGCCACTTTAGCTTACTGAGTCTGCGAGCTATGTCGGTAACTTTGGTTCTTTGTCGTCGTTTCGTGTAAATCCTACTAATATTCTGTCAAGTGACCATGTTCGACCTACTTATTCCTTGGGTCAAACAGGTCAAATATCTAGGGGTCACCCTAAACAATACCATGAATGACCTTCGGAACGCACATCAAGCGAGTCCGTAACCGAGCAGCCTTTAACCTCGGTGGTCTTTATCCGATGATCTGCAAGCGGAGTAAAATGTCCATTAGGAATAAGGTGAGGTGAGGTAGGTTTCTCTCTCACAAATCGAGGTGAGACAGATTAGATTATACTCCACCACGCTGACTCAGTCCGGGTCGGTGGAGGCATGTTTGTGGCCGCTTGCTGTTGGAACTTATGAAGTCACTTATAAGTCTTGAAATTAAATGATAACCGGGAAAAATGTCTTAAACAGCCTTCTGAAGCACGATGGCGCTTAAATATGAAAATGCCAGAAACAGCACCCATCTCAGATTGACCCCAACTTTGCATAACCTTGGTACTCGCTAGAAACACCGCGGTCGCATAGCGCTAGAAGCGTCTTAATGTAAAACCAGTTTATAAGTTCGTAAATTATACATTTTGGCATTGTAACCTTTACGACTTAGGTAGATATGTTATTTTTTATGAGCAATAGCAATAAATATATCACTCAATATCATCTGCTTATACCTACCATTTTAAAAGCGGCGTGGTATTTATCTAATAAGTTGGCATAACTTGATTTGATATCTTCAGTTTTACATAATACATACAGTACGACAAGGATGTTTTAGCTCATGAATGGCGTTAACAGGGCGTTAGTGTGAAATTAGTAAATTCTTCTTCATGCTAGGAAAAAATGTAACAATATATTGTCATATATATGGCAATAGGCTCACCCCCTGTTACATGGGACCTAACATCGTCGGCGAAATGTGGGTGTACACCCAGTACACCGCTGCCACCCCGTCTGGGGAATCAAAATCAAAAGTTTTTTATTCATGTAGACCAAAAGGCACTTATGAATAGTCAAAAAGAGAAAATTATTAATTACTTAAGACTCTACCACCCGTTCGGAAAGTCATTCCTGTGGAGGAGAAGGGCAAGAAACTCCAAGGTTACTCTTTTTTAAAAATGAGTTTTACAATTCTTTTTGTATACATTGCATTTATGGAGTATGGGAGAACAATGCACAACGAGCTAAATAGATGTGCTTAAGTATAGATTAATCATAAGTGTACTTAGATTCATGATATTGGTCAGTGTCTACATAGTCCTCTCATTTACAAAATAGAGATGTTGTAGAGGCATATAATAAAAAGCATAATAATAATAGGAAGAGAGAGTGTTAGTGTGAATATAGGCGTGACGGTGTTTTTTCATCCTAGGAGATATTTCAAAAGGTAGGTCGGCAAGAATACTAATTAAAAAACGTGGTAAAATTAACATGGGTAAATTTCATAGGAAACGGCAACTCTAACTGTAATAAAGTGACATTTCACTTGATGACAACGTTAGTTTCGATATTTGCCACGGGCTAAAAGATCCTTGTCGCACTGATGTATCTATTTAGTTATAATTAGATATGAACTGCCTCGTTGGTCTGGTGGCAAAGCGCATCGCTTTGTGATCACGGGGTCCTGGGTTCAAATCCTAGGTCGGACAAATGTAGTTTTTGTAACGAAAAATTCACAGTATGTGTCCGGAGTCTGGAATTGTGCCCGGTATATGGTAATAGGCTCGCCCCCTATTACATGGGACCTAACTTCGTCGGCGAAACGTGGGTGTACTCAATACACCTCTGCCACCCCCTCTGGGAAATATAGGCGTGACGGTGTGTTTTTTTTTTCTTGAATTGGCCTTTTTGGAATTTAATCAACGTGTTCGTAACCTTATTTTTATAACGGAATGTTCAATCTTTCAACAACGACTTTCGATTATTGAATTCTTTAGATACAAATACTGCCCTAATTAAACACGACCAATAATTAAATATTTAATTAACAATAATTATATATTGGCGGGCGATTTAGCGCTTAAGCTGTTTCGCTCACTGTGTCTAACAGTCGCGGGTTCGATTCCCGCACGGGACAAATCTTTGTGTGACCCACAATTATTTGTTTCGGTCTGGGTATTTGTGTATGTGAACTGTCATATTTGTAAACGCATCCATGGCACGGGTATAAATCCTAGAGAGGGGCTACGTTTTTAAAAAAAAAGAAAAGTATACTAACACACTTATTATTTGGTTGCATTGTCTTATTATTATGTATCATATAATAATGTGAAAGATAACTTAGTAGTCAAAGGTCAAAATAAATCAAGAATAGGCAACAGGCTCGCACCCTATTACAAGGGACATAACATCGTCGGTGGAAAGTGGGTGTACACAGTACACCTTTGCCACCCTCGCTTGGGGAATATAGGCGTGGCGGTATAATATAGTAATAATATTAGCCCTGTTAAGAAACTGTCTTACTGTTGGGTACGGGCCTCCTCTCAAACTGACAGGGTTTAGGCCATAGTCCATCACGCTGGCCCAGTGCGGGTTGGCGAACTTCACACTCCTTCAATAAACTCTCAGGCATGCAGGTTCCCTCACGATGTTTTCCTTCACCGTTAAATCAAGTGATAATTAATTTTTAATACGCACATGCTTTCGAAATGACAGAGGTGCGTGCCTGGGTGTTGAACCCAAGACCTTTGACTTTGCAGTCCAACGGGCTAACCACTAGGCTATCATTGCGTGGCGGTGTGATGAAGAAAATATAGTGAAACAAGGATATTTTGGCCTGTACATGACATTGACAGGGGGGCGTCAGTGTGAAATTAGGATTATCATTAAGTAACTTTTTCCTACTTTTAGGGAAATATTTTAACAGCTGGGTCCTTACTTTTACTAATTAAAAACAGAACTTTGGTAAATTCCATAGCAAACCGCAACTTTGCGACTGTCATGAAGTGACATTTCACTTGATGACAGCGTTAATTCCGATATTGGCCGCGGTCACAAGATTCTTTTATGTCTGTACCACTTTTGCAATCTATTTGACAGATGACTGATGACCCATCAACTATAGCAAACTCATTTAATACTTTTTCATTCAAGAACAATACCCCTGACAATACCTCTGAAATGAAAAAAAAAAAAAACACTTTAATATGTCACATCTACATAACAATAAAAAGTGTATTTCTTTTTAAACGTAGGCCTACACTAGGATTTATTCCTGTATCGTGGGTGCGTTTACAAACATGAAAAGTCACAAACACAAATACCCAGACCGGAACAAATAATTGTGGATCACACAAAGATTTGTCCCGTGCGGGAATCGAACCCGCGACTATAAGACACAGTGAAGCGGCTTAAGCTCTTAACCACTGCGCTAAAAACACATATACCAAGTCCAAATTAACATTTAGGGACGTCGCGGCTCGTCAGCTGGCCGATGGCTATTTCCGGTGTTACGGATGTTCATCTAGCTGTGACATTCGGATAGGTTAGTAGGTAGATGTTACTTGTCGAAGCATTCTTTTTATTTCTTTTTTTACATTCACATTTATAATATTAGTACGATTAGTAGGATTACCGGTGAATTGTAGGTATTCGATACGTCACCTAGGCTTAAGCTCCAAGACGACTAAAATTACACGGTGTATAAGTATGGTACCATTCCCTCCACCTATATTTTTTTCATTGGCGTTACTTACATTATTTCATTCCCGTCGGAATTCCCAAACAATCGGTAAACCACTAGATCCTACGTCATGAAAGGTGCTTGAGCGGTTTATGCTACGCACCGATCTTTTAATCAGGATAACGTATTCTGACTATATTGCCTACAGAGAGCTTTGCAGCAAAAGATTGACGTTAACGTGACGCTAGCGAGTTGATATGCCATTCTTGTCACATTATAAATTTATTACAGTAACATGAACGTGACAGCACGATAACCTTAATCTTTTCGTACTAAGTCCTCAAGATATTTATATTAACATACTAATTATGACTACATTGCCTACTGATGTTATCTTGCTTGTTATGTTGTTGGGTATCAGTACACTTATGAGTTAGCCGGATATGTGGACCGGATCTAGGTGCTAAAAGACCCTTACATCAGGGTTATATTAGACGAAACGCCGTATATTTTATAAATTATCATATACTCATAATACTTCAGTATTAACATTTGGTTTTAGTAATTTTAACAAGACCATTGGTAATGGCCCAAATGGCCAAAAAGCAGTGATAGCCAAAAAAGCAGTGATAGCCTAGTGGTTAGACCGTTGGACTGCAAAGTCAAAGGTATCGGGTTCAAACCCAGGCACGCACCTCTGTCTTTTCGAACGCATGTGCGTATTAAAAATTAATTATCTCTTGCTTTAACGGTGAAGGAAAACATCGTGAGGAAACCTGCATGCCTAAGAGTTTCTCGAAGGTGTGTGCAGTTCGCCAACCCGCACTGGGCCAGCGTGGTGGACTATAGCCTAAACCCTCTCAGTTTGAGAGGAGGCCCGTGCCCAACAGTGGGACAGTTTCTTAACAGGGCTAATATCATTATATTATTTATTGGTAATGGAAAGAATTGGTGAGGAAACCTGCATGCCTAAGAGTTTCTCGAAGGTGTGTGAAGTTCGCCAACCCGCGCTGTCCCAGCGCAGTGGACTATGGCCTAAATCCTCTCAGTTTGAGAGGGGGCCCGTGCCCAATAGGTGGATACTAACTTTTCTTTCCTATGTTACGTTTCTTCACAGGGCTAATATTATATAATATATGATTAATTTACAACTAAAGAAAATATTTTTAGTGAGCGAGTGAATGGTATATGTATATAATGTGAACGCTATCGCAATCGTTCATGTAGCTACGTATTATTATAAGGCGCATGTAACAAGGTACAACATACTTAAAACAACAGATTGGATGATCGAGTATTGAATGATCGAGTAAAATATCTGTCTGTCCAAGAGCGTGCTCGTCGCGACCCCTGCCAGTCACTATGGCTGCAATCTTGGACCGAAGACGTACCGCAGTGCGGGCTAGGGCGTCCCCCCGAGGCGACGCGTACCGGCCCGCCCCCGTCGGTACGAATTTAGGTGAAAACAGCGATGGGGGCCGCCACCCATCACGCCGGGCCCGAACTGGCGAATCGTGGGGTGCAGAGTACCGAATAGGCACTTGGAATGTAAGGGGTGGTATGGAAGATACGATGCATGATTGCTCTGTGTGTAACAAAGACTAAGCGAAGGGTCAGTGAAACCTGTGATCTTCCTGATGGCACGATGGCTTTGTAGTCTGGGGTACCGCAGGGCAGTCGTGCCAGCATGGGAGTGGGTATCTTGCTGTCTCATCGCCTGGCCTCTGGAGTGAGAGATTATAGCCTGTACGATGCAAGACTTCTCTGGGTCCGTTTAAAACTGGGTGTCACTAAAGTATTTTTGCAGCATATGCTCCCGTAAGCTCGTCGACACCTCAGGACCTTGATAAGTTTTGGAATAATGTCAGAGAAGTTCTGGATATGGGAGAGGCTAATGAAAAGGTGATTTTGTGTGGCGGTCTGAACGGATGGTTGGGAACGAGGCGGCGAACTTGCGACGCTGCTCTGGGTCCTTATGGTGATAAGAGAGTGAATGATGCAGGTAAGCTCATTGTGGATGAATGTTTAGAAAGGGGCCTCCTTGTGTCTAATACGATATTCCAATATAAGGATATACATATGTACACGTGGAGAAGGAATGAACAAAAAAGCATGATAGATTTGATCCTGGTAGATAACCGTCTTCGAAGCAAACTCCAAGATACACGTGCATATAGAGGCCCCACTCTTGAATCAGACCACTATCTCGTAGTTGCGCGGTTTAGTAATCTGTACCGGAAGTGGAGGCACTGGCGAGAGCGTGAGAAGAATGTATGAAGACAGAGTCCGGGACAAACTTTTGGCAGTAGGTTCTTCGGACTCAAATGTAGATGAATGCTGGAATAGCCTGAAAGAGAGTTTAGTAGATTCCGCGAAAGAAGTATGTGGTTGCTCAAAGAAGCATAGTACAGCAAAAGGTGATGCATGGTGGGATGCGGAATTGCAAAGCTCCGTAGAAAGTAAGAAGAAAGCATGGCAGGACTATGTTTCTTCTTTGAACTTGAATGCCAGTATGACAGAGATGAAAAAAGAAATATACCGGCAATGCAAGAATGCCCCCAAAACCTTAGTGAAAGAAAAGCGTGAAAGAGCCAGTGCGATTAAGAAGGAGAGGCTGGCGAAGAACTTTGAGAACAACACTAAACTCTTTTGGAGCAAAGTGAGAAAGTCTTGAGGTGATTCGTCAGGTTCCAGAATGGAAAAGATAAAGTCTAAGGATGGTGACATTCTTGCAGATACACAAGCTGTATTAAACCGGTGGAGTGAATATTTTGGAGAAATGTATGGAGATGCCCCGGATACTGGTACCACAGACAAGCCCAGAGGCGAGTTTGTGGCACCGGAATCAACAGAGGGCATCACTATGGAAGTAGTTGAATGGGCAATAGGAAGTATGAAAAATGGTAAAGCTGCGGGAATAGACTTGATTTCTGCCGAGATGATCAAATATGGTGGAAGTTGCGTCCGGGACGCCTTTCGGGTCCAAACCTTTGCTGGAGGACCGGAAGGGTCTCTACAGATTGGCGCCGCGCAGTCATTGTACCCTTGTACAAAGGCAAGGGTTCACAATATAACTGCGCCAATTACAGAGCCATTAGCTTAATCAGCTTGGCAGCCAAGGTGTATGGTAAAATTATTGAAAGGAGAATTCGCGAGAAGTCCGATGGAATGTTGTGCGAGGCACAAGGGGGTTTCAGGTTCGGAAGAGGATGTTCGGGTCAAGTTTTCTCCCTTCGCAACATCGTAAAGAAGCATCTGGCAGTGGACCGGAAGGTTTTCTGCGGTTTTGTGGATCTGGAGAAGACGTTTGATAGAGTTGTGCGAAAGAGACTTTGGGACATTTTGCCTGAGTATGGTATAGATAGCACTCGGCTGCGGGCCGTCCAGTCCACCTATGTGGACTGCAAGGCATGCGTACGGGTGGGTGGTAACATGTCACTCTGGTTTGACATTGAAATCGGCGTCAAGCAGGGTTGCATGTTGTCCGCTAGACTGTTTATAATATATTTGGATAAAAGTCTTCAAAGACTGAAAGCGATGAATAAAGGTGTACAAATGAGTGATCTAGTGGTAAATCATCTACTAAATGCAGATGACGCGGTTTTGATAGCGCCAACAGCCACTGATCTGCAATCACTAGTCACAGTTATGAGAGACGACTACATGAAAAATGCCTTACATTTGAATGTGAAGAAAACCAAAATTATGGTTTTTGAACGGGAGCGATGTGAATGAGTTTGTACATCTTGGATGCGCATTCAGTAAGGATGGAAAATATACCGCTGACCTATGTCAGCGGTTCTCTCTATAGAGAAGAGTGAGTGCAGGGAACAGAGTGAATGGTGCGATAGGAAAGCTACTTGGGAGCCGGCACTTAAGCCGAAAGGCGCAGCTGGCCATACATAATGGAGTGCTTGTCCCGACGCTGTTATATGGCAGCGAGAGCTGGGTATGTAAGAAGGAGAATGAAAGTAGGATAAATGCGGTGGAAATGCGAGCTCTGCGGAAGATGTGCGGAGTGAAGCTGACCGACCGTATTCGCAACAGCGTAGTAAGAAAGCAAATAGGTATGAAAGAGAGTATCGGTCTAAAGATGAAAAAGGGTATGCTCCGTTGGTTTGGGCATATAGAAAGAATGTCCGAAGAAAGAATGACAAAACTGATATACAATGCGAAAGTGGAAGGATGTGGGTACCGGGGTAGATCTAGACTATCTTACCATTACCAAATAGACCGGGTCTTATTTAAAGGACAAGTCAGGAGTCTCCGTAACCGGCGTGCGTGTATGAGACGAACTATGAGAGTAGAGGAAGCCAGAGAGGTATGTAAGGAAAGAGCCTGTTGGAACTCTGTACTCTCTGCCTACTCCGTAAGGGATCTGGCGTGATGATATAGATAGATAGATAGAATTACATAAAATTCGGTTCTTAAAACAAATATGTAAATATAGGATCGTAGATATCAATTATAAATTATATTTTTTACAGACCATACACACATTTGAAATAATAATCAAATATTAACCTGAAATACTCGTACCTTTCTCGTTTAGATTTATGTGTATTCATTATGCTTTTATACTATAATAAATGATTATGTAACCTTCATAATGAAATTAAATGAGGAAAATTATTATTTAAATTGGATCGAAGTCCATTCATAATATTCATTCATACGTTTAATATTTAATGACGCAAATACAATGCAAAATAAATACCTATACTCTTGCTTCAATCTGTAACACTTTATTTACCTATTGAAAATTACTGGAAATACGTTAACCAATTTTTTATTCAGTAATATTACGTAGGGATAAAAATAGTTTTACAATAGTGTGTTAGTAATATAGTATGGTAACGGAAAATATTTAAGCGTGCAACCCACCACAAGTATAATAATTTTAATTTAAAACATTAACACGCCTATATTCCGCAGCGCGGGTGGTATAGGTGTACTGAGTACACCCACGTTTCGCCGACGATGTTAGGTCCCATGTAATAAGGGGCGAGCCTATTGCCATATACCGGGCACAATTCCAGACTCCGGACTCGTACTCGGAAGTTTTCGTTAGAATAACTACACTTGTCCGACCTAGGATTTGAACCCAGGACCTCGTGATCACATAGCGATGCGCTTTGCCACTAGACTAACGAGGCAGCAATTAAAAAAGATATTTTTAAAAATATGCTTTTATAGCAAAAACACAACGGAGACCGACAAGTACTATAGAGTACCAGTGGCTTGTTACATTTGTCTTTACAAGTAGTTCAAGACAAATCTAACGAGCCCCAACACGTCGAGGTTATGTTGAGTAGTTGGGTAGTTCCTGGTCAACGGAACTATCCCGCTCCATCATTAGACCCTGGATATCATCCGGGTCTTCAAAACTCGTGAAGATAAATCAATAGAGCCCAACACGGTGGGGTTATATTGAGTAGTATTAGACTCTATCTGGGTCTACTGAACTCGTCAAAACAAATCCAATGACCCCAAACACGGCAGGGTTATGTCGAGTAGTTCGGTAGTTCTGTTGACCACCCTTGGGCTCCATCATCAGACCCCGGATACCATCCGGGTGCAAAGCACTCGTCAAGAAAAATCTAACGAGCCCAAACACGGCGAGGTTATATTGAGTACTTGTGTGGTTCCATTGGCCACCTTTCGACTTCATGATCAGACCTCGAAAACTATCTGGTGGTATAGTACTTGTCAATACCAATCTAACGAACCTAAACACAAGACGATTACGTTGTATAGTTCACATGTTCCAATGGCCACCTTCCGACTCCATCATCAGACCAGCTCCATATTATTGCATTGTCATCGGACTTACATATGTATGCCAAATTTCAGCTTAATCGTACCCGCAAGTTCAATAGAATATTTTAGCGTATTTATCATGTTTAAAGATTATTAGTACAAATATTCTAATTTTGGAGTGCGGTTGGCAACCCTAACAGTGGATAGTAATATCAGCCTATACTGCCCACTGCTGGACAATGGCCTTCTCTCACTAATCGAGGTAAGAGTGATTAGGTCATACTCCACCACGCGGACCCAGTGCGGATTGGTGGAGGCAGGTTTGTAGCCACCTGCTGTTGGAACTTATCAAGCCGCCTTTAAGGCTTCCAACTCGGCTTAACGATTACCACACTAAGTGGTAGCCGGGACCAACGGCTTAGCGTGCCTTCCGAAGCACGGAGACGCTCGAATATGAAAATGCCACAAACGGTCACCCATCTCGGGCCAACCGAGTCGAACGCTGCTTAACCTTGGTAATCGGTAAGAACACCGCGGTCGCACAGCGCTACGAGCGCCTAACAGTGGATGATTTTACTTAAACAGTATATGCGTTTAAGATCATTTTGGTAAAATATATTATGGATGCCTCTCGTTAGTCTAGTTGCAAAGCGCATCGCTTTGTAATCACGAGGTCTTGGGTTCAAATCCAAGGGTAGTTTTTCTAACGAAAACATCCCAGTACGGATCCGGAGTCTGAAAATGTGCCCGGTATATGGCAATAGTCTCGCCCCCTATTACATGGGACCTAACATCGTTGGCGAAACGTGGGTGTACTCAGTCCCCCGCTTGGGGAATATAGGCGTGACGGTGTTACTATATTATGGATGTTAACAATTTATAGCATTCTGTATAATACGATCTACAGGAATAGGAAATATTCAAGAGCAATTTTATTAAATCTCAATTCAACAGGGTTGCTTGTTAAACACAATTAATAACTTCGTATGACTGTATTACTAAAACATAAACATTTTCTGAGTATTTAGTAGTATTTTACAGCACATCGAGAACTTAAAATCCTAAATAAACCGCGATAAAATCCGACAATCTGTTTTATTTTATATGTAATATTCGCGTAAATATATTAACTTAATATTATAGTTGTTCTATCTATCTATATGATCACGCCAGATCCCTTGCAGGGTAGGCAGAGAGTACATAGTTATAGTTGTTGTTTATGTCATACTTGCTAGGTTATAAGTGTCATAATTTTTTTTTAGTGTGTCTGTGAATGATCTACGCTGTTGGCCGCGGGGCCTTTACAGCTTCACCGGACAAGAGGGCGAGCGTGCAACCACTAAACTCGAGCCAGAAGGGCAAGGGGGAAACTAGCTCAAGGGCGCCTCAAGGAGGAACGGCCTAGGCTTGGGCAGTCGCTATGGGGGAGGGCGTATACTAGGTGTCTCGCCGTGGAGCTTGCACCGGCCGGCGGGCAAGGCATTCTTCGACCTCGCCGGCGAAGTCGGTGTCTGATTCTGTGTGCGGTATCTGTATCCGAAAGAAGGGATGTAAGGGCATCGGTAAGGTCGGTGAGAACATTCCGCGGACGACGGTAGCGGCTGATAGGAGGGGAGCAAGTGACCCTGATATTGAGATACAATGGACTATTACTGAGTATTACTTCATACTAGAGAACATATGTCAAACAAACATGTCGCAATTTGATGACCGCAGGGTTAGTCCCGTTAACTCATGTTTGTATTTTGTGATTAATTCTTCTATTTCTGGAGTTGCTTAAACAGTATCTGAGTATACATGAAGGCATATTTATGAAATAAAACTTAGCACTCGAAGGTGTTACGTTGCGGGAAGCACCTGGAACAATAGGAATGAAAGTGTGTGCACCGTGTCTCTATTGCTTTAAAAAAATTACCCGAGTGTCCTCTCTAGTGCTTAGTTTATTGCTTTGCTTATTATGCTAAAGTTAATTAACTTTTATATAATAATATTAGCCCGGTCAAGAAACTGTCCCACCGTTGGGCACGGGCCTCCTCTCAAACTGAGAGGGTTTAGGCCATAGTTCACCACGCTGGCCCAGTGCTGGTTGGCAAACTTCACACACCTTCGAGAAACTCTTAAGCATGCAGGTTTCCTCACGATGTTTTCCCTTCACCGTTAAAGCAAGTGATAATTACTTTTAATACGCACATGCTTTCGAAAAGAAGGTGGTGCGTGCCTGGGTTTGAACCCGAGACCTCTGACTTTGCAGTCTAATGGTCTAACCTATCACAGCTTTATAACTCTATAAAAAAACGTCATTATAAACTTTGCCTATTCTGTATCCTACTGCTAGATAAACCATACAAATGTCTCCCCTTTACATCTCTACACAACTTAATATAAATTAACTTAAAGACGTATATTACCGTAATATTGTCTCGTGCGTTGTTCGCCCGTTCCCCCATTTTGCAACAAAAAATCGTCACCCACAAAAACGTTAGTGAATTTGCTATTGTTTTAATATACAATTGATCTAACAATTGGGAGCTTATACAGGTAGTCGTGAAACAATCCCACAGTAGCCAGACAAATCCACAATTAGGTATGCATTATTAGCCTTAGAAATGTAACAGAAAGTTGAAAGGAAGGTTGTAAAGTAAAAGGGTTGTGGCGAACGGTGTCTCACACCGTTTTACCGGGAAATTGGGATAATGAAAATATGACTTAACGCTAACCACATAAAGTTATAAATTAATGACAGGGATTACATTTGAAGAACTATGTCGTAATAAATCAAAAGTTAATGGGTCTATACAAGGTTTAACTTAATAACGCAATGTCTAAAAGTAGTTTGTTCTAAATCGGCAACTGAATCGATTTCAACCATTTTAAAAGTAAGTTATTCTTTTTAATTTTTAAAAGAAGCTGTTACGCGTTCGCCGTATTAAGCAATATTTAATATTGAAAGCATTACGGCTATTTTAAATGTATTTTTATTATACACACCTCAATATGTATACAAAATTTATTTAGTTATTAAATTTTATGGTTAATTTGGATAACAAATAAAGTAAAAAATAATAAATGGTAGAAAACTCCTTAAGGAATAGGAAGTTTGATTTTCTTATTGAATTTGTAAAGCGATAATCTAATTGGGGTGTCTGAGGTGTTGCGTTATATGTGTTACACCTTGTATATCTATGAAGAAGTGGTCAGATTGCCTCGTTAGTCTAGTGGCAAAGCACATCGATTTGTGATCACGAGGTCCTGGGCTCAAACCCTAGGTCGGACAAATGTAGTTTTCCTAACGAAAAATTCCCAGTATGAGTCCGGAGTCTGGAATTGTGTCCGGTATAAGGCAATAAGCTCGCTCCCTATTACATGGAACCTAACATCGTCGGCGATACGTGGGTGTACTCAGTACACCTCTGCCACCCCCGCTTGGGGAAATAGGGGGGACGGTATTTTTTTTGAAGTGGATAGCTTAAATGATTAATTAAGGTATCGTTTCACTTCCCTTTTTATAAAAGTAACATTTTTAAAACTCGACGACGACGAAGCCGTAGATCCCCTAGCCCGCCGACCGGTGCGCTAATTACACCCCCTCCCCCGTAGCGACTGTTCAAACCGAGGTCGTTCCTCCATGAGGTGCCCTCGAGTATGTCGCCGCTTGCCCTTCTGGCTCGAGCGTAGTGGTTGCACGCTCGCCCTTAAGTCCGGTGAAGCTGTAAAGGCCTCGCGGCCAACAGCGTATATCACTCAAACACACACACATAATATTATAATCTCTCGTTGTTCTAGTGACGAATAATGAGCATATTAATCACGAGGTTATGGGTACAAACCCTAGGTATGCACAAAGTGGAGTATTTCTATCGGAAAATCCTAGCATCCGATTTTTGGAATTATGCCCGGTGTAGTAGCAATAGGCTTATCCTCTGTTACATGGAACCTAAAATCGTCAGCCAAAACTAAGTGTATGCCTCTGCCATCCCCGTTTGGGGAATATAGGCGTGACGGAGTTTAGTCTTTCGAGTAAGTATTGTTCAAATTGTAATCTGTATCATATCTTTTTTTTTTAATTAGCCCTGTTAAGAAACTGTTCTACCATAGGGCACGGGCCTCCTCTCCTCCACGGGCCTACAATATTTTTAAATGATCATATCTAATCATTTAAAAATATTGTAGCTTCAAATCCAAGCATTTTAAGCTCTCTACTTTACTAAAGGATCCTGAACTTAATGATGATAACTAAAACCATCTGCGCTAGTATAGATGTGAACTCAGCTTTAGACGATGAACACGTTTTAGCGCTAAATCAGGTCACTTGTCTAGAGTCAATGAATCATTGAGTGTGTCCACCTCAAAAATAATCGCGAGTGATCGATTGGACATAGATAGTAAGAATCTATCAATCACATTCAACGTGATATTCGAATTTAAACTCTATTTAGCTAGTAATAATATTTAGTAATTCACTGAAATATTATTATAATTGATACCTGCTGATTGTCAGTCCAATTACTAGAATTTTATATTCATTATTTATGCTCGTAGCGCTGTGCGACCGCGGTGTTCTTACTGATCACCAAGGTTAAGCAGCGTTCGAATCGGTCGGCCTGAGATGGGTGACCGTTTGTGGCATTTTCATATTCGAGCGTCTCCGTGCTTTGGAAGGCACGTTAAGCCGTTGTTCCCGGTTACCACTTAATGTGGTAGTCGTTAAGCCGAGTTGGATGGAAGCGGCTTGATAAGTTCTAACAGCAGGTGGCCACATACCTGCTTCCACCAATCCGCGCTGGGTCCGCGTGGTGGAGTATGACCTAATCTCTCTCACCTCGATTTGTGAGAGAAGGCCTTTACCCAGCAGTGGGCAGTAAAGGCTGATATTATATTTATGCAACTGTCAAAAATGATTATGCCGCCATATTTTAATTTTGTATCTATCAACTCCTTAAAAAATTATCATTTTTTTAGTAGCTAACTAATTTTTCAGAGCATTTTATATAAAAAATCTACAAGTTTAATAACAAAATGACATAAAACAGTGGTGTTATGAATGAAATTACAAGAACGAAGCGACGTGAACATAATCATAATTTATACGTCTGGTCAACTAAATATACAATTATTGGTTTCACTGCCCACCAATTTGAATAAAAGAAAGCAGACGTGAACTCTAGTAGAGAATGTTTTTCGCAGGTAACTCTATTAAAATCAGAAGCACATATATCTCAATGTAGAGTTGGTAGAAACATGCCTATAGAAATTTGTTAGGTTATAGAAGGCCTAAATTAGAAATGTCAAAGTCAATGAACTGCGCGCGCCAACGTCTAGGGTCACAGATTAAATAATTTGTTTTTAAGTTATCTGTGTAAACAAATATCGGTAATATTAAATACTTGTTTAGAAATACTTATTGATAAACAAGGCTTCATTCATCAAAATGTTTGATGGGATTTTGGTAGAAAACAAAGGAGGAATAGTTTTGCTTAAATCCTCAAAACTTGGGCTATTTTTAACGTATAATAGTGGTGGAGTATTACCAAGTAAATGGAATGATAACAATAAAAATGGTAAACCGACACATTTTAATTTCCCGAAGATGTCCGTCGTAATTGGTCTGTCAACTATCCACCATTTCATTGATTGGACTATAGGTATTTCATTATCATTATTTTTATTAGGAGTTGGGTGTCTTTAAAATACTATTTAGTGTTAATACCCTGACAAAAATTGCTTAATTTCGTGGCCAATTACCATTATAAAAAATGAGTTACTGACAAACTAACTATCTATCTATATCATCACGCCAGATCCCTTGGCAGAGAGTACAGAGTTCCAACAGGTTCTTTTCTTACATACCTCACTGGCTTCCTCCACTCTCGTAGTTCGTCTCATACACGCTCGCCGGTTAAGGAGACTCTTGACTTGCCATTTGTACCTACTAGTGACGTTTATAGATTTTTAGGCATCCACTAATTTTGATTCAATATACGTAATAACGTATCTATATAATTTCATAATCAGAAATGTACTTAAGCAAAGGTAGGTAAACAGTAACTGCGACTGACTCGTTGGTCTAGTGGCTTTGTGATCACGAGGTCCTGGGTTCAAATCCTAGGTCGGACAAATGTAGTTTTTCCAACGAAAACTTCCTTGGGTCTGGAATTGTGCCCGGTATACGGCAATAAGCTCACCCCCTATTACATGGGACCTAGCATCGTCAGCGTCATGATATAGATAGATAGTAGGTACATTTATGGAACAGATAAAATAAAATTAATGTACTTCAAGATAACCATGTGCGGCAAAGGTCAAAGTACGAGAAAAATAGGCGCCAATAGTTTCCTTCCTATATACCTTGAACTCGCGGCAAAAAGGACATTGGCCTATAGATATAGAGTTTACTTTATGCGCAGTTTGAAAAAAATATCATTTGGAACGAATGTATTTTGAATATCTCTGACCATTTCTTCTTACATTTTTATTGTGACTCAATCATGCTTCGTAAAAGAAAAATATATAAAAAAAATAATTATTGACGGATGGCTTAGTACAGTGCTTAAACCTCTCCACCCGGATGGAGTAGTCGCGGGTTCGATTCGCGCACGGAACAAATCTTTGTGTGACCCATAAATATTTTTTTTGGGCTGGATGTTTGCGTTTGTGAATTTCATGATTATGAACGCACCCACGACACAGGAAAAAATCCTAATAAATATTTATGGGGCACTTTTTTTTGAAAGTTTACAATAAGGAGGAGGAAGTGTACTAAATACACCAATTTTTCGCCGACGATACTTAGATCTAAGTCTATTGCCAATTCCAGAATGAACTGCTCCTGAGATTTTTTTGATAAGAAACTTTCAGTAATAATTTGTCTGACTTAGGATTCAAACTTTGAACTTCGCGATCGCTAGCTGCACAATGTACTACTAAAGTAACTAGTTTTTTTTGCGTATTCTATTACTTGTTTACACGTGTTTTAACAACTATACGGGGAAAAGTGTATCATTATATGTTACTACCTACCAAATAAATTTATATAATAGTTAAATTATTAATTGTTAAACAATATTCAATAACTAATTCATTTTATCGCAAACCTTCAGTTTCGTCCTTATCCTTGTCCTCGATATCAGAATTAATTCCAATTAATTCAATCATTATACGTGTTATATTGTTATTAATATTTGATTATGTAATTTGGTGCCAATTTAATAATTCTAGGTGTTACCAAGTGTTATAATTTTATGGATTTTGTGTGTATGACTGTGTGTGTGAATGATCTAAGCTGTTGGCCGCGGGGCCTTTACAGCTTCACCGGACAAGAGGGTGAGCGTGCAACCACTACGCTCGAGCCAGAAGGGCAAGGGGGCAACTAGATCAAGGGCGCCTCAAGGGTGAACGGCCTCGGTTTGGGCAGTCGCTATTAGGGAGGGCGTATACTAGGTGTCTCGCCGTGGTGTTAGGGGATACAGAACACGATATAAGGTGGCACATCGTTTGGGTTACGCCGCACAAACACCCAAATTGGTACCGTCTATGAATCCCCACCTGAACATGTTTTCCTTGCTCCGGCCGACCTGGGTCTATTTAAAGATTTCCAGACCGGCCATCGTAATTTATGTCCAGGTGGGAGACTCTCAGCAGGTGAAACAAAGGGATTAGGAGGGATATTTTTTCCTTCCTTCCTTCGACGCACTTAATGGCAATGGCCATTATTGACAGGGGATAGAGATCGTCGGAGAAAAGAGGGGAAGACCTTTGCGCAGTAGTGAACATTAGGTTAATAAAAAAAATTACCAAACGAACGGAATGTGGACGATAAACAATTTTGTTAAATAGACTATGTAGCAAGTCAGCGTAACGCTATCGAGTTGATATGGCATCCTTATCACACGATCAATTTACTCACCGTACTAACAGTTTCACGCGACTTGGCCCCTGGTCGACGACATTGCCACCTACAGGGTCCAACTATACCTATAGACAATCCAGGTAACCACATAAGTACATAAAAAGTCTATTAAGCTATTTAGAAAGAATTACAAACACATACATACTGGAATTTTATACAACATGTAAAAATAAACGCAAGACCTGAAAGTAGTTTTTTCTAAATCGGCAACTGAACGAAAAGAATGTTATATTTTTTTTCAAATTATCAAAAATTGCTATTACTTATTCAGTCTGCTTTACTATGATTCACACAAAAGTACAGGTTTTATGGTTAATTTAGGTACCAAAGTGCTCAAAGAATGTAGAAACACCTTAAATTTTAAAGTTTGATTTTCCTATTAAATTCATAAATTAATAATCTAATTGGCATGTCTGAGGTCTTGCGTTATTTATGTTACACCTTGTATATAGAGATACAAACCTAACAGAACTCTCTCTCTCTCGACAATGTTACTATAACGTCAAATTGTTCGTACCGTCAGCAACGAAAGTCGCTTAATAATAATTATTAATTTATTTCAGGCATTAGAAATTGTACAGTTTACAGACCCACTTAATATATATTCTTTAGAGACTAAAATACACATATAATATGCCTTATGTTGCTTCTTCCAATACATTGGTTGTCTGGAAGAAAATGCTTTTAGCGATAAGACCGCTAATTGCACCTAGCTGTTGTTAATATTTTTTTGTATGTAATTAATTGTAAATATCACTGGTGGACAATATCTATCTATCTAATATATATGAAATTTATAATCTAATTAACATGTAATTTAGCAACATGTAGCTTAGAATTCAGATTTATTAAAACCAGTAATAGTACTCTTTTTTTAATAAACATTGGCGAACAGTGTCAGCCCCAAAATATTAGTAACGTTGCTTTATGTTGCTGACCGTACCATGTTCGTACTGATCTGAGCCCTCTATTTTGTATTGGAATCCGAATTATCAAGGACCGTCATTTCTTCAATACACAAGCAGAGTATACTAACAGAGGTTAAGGGCCTAATGGGATTGAGCATTTATCGACCAGAAGAGAGATAGTGATGCATTTACTTCACAAATGAATAAGGGACGGATATATTGAGAGCGCGCTCGAAAATAAATGCAGTGTGCAAAAACAAATTTTATCATTTTCTAAACAACTACACTACGAAATAAAAATGCTGCTTTACAGGAATTTAGCTACAATTATTCTATATGTTTTTAAGTCAATTCTATGGACAAGTTTTCAAACGTTTTGTATTGGAATAAAAGAAAGTAATCGAGAAAATGTTGTTTAGTCGCGTATTTATTTTACCAGATCCTAGAATACAAAGTCGAAATTAATATTTCTAAATATTAAGTCTCTAATCCATATACTTTTTGAAGTGCATGGAGAACAATAACATGTATTTTTAGCAGTAACCCGTTGATATTAATTTTAATCCTATAAAAGATAAATGCTAAGCTTCACCTGTTGGATAAATAGAAGACTTAAACAATTACAATATTTCTGAACACTTTTAATAAGCTGTAAGGGATTAAAATGGTCACAGAAATAGCGACAGTCTTTGAAGGATTAAAGAGCAGAACTTTGGAATGAGATTATAGCGCAAGAATGTTGGTTTTTGATCTTATTTTTGCTAAAACTTCATTTTCATTTTAATGTATGCCATCCGATGGGGGGTCTGTCCAAGAGCGTGGTCGTCGCGACCCCTGCCAGTCATTATGGCTGCAATCTTGGACCGAAGACGTAACGCAGTGCGGGCTAGGGCGTCCCCCCGAGGCGACGCGTACCGGCCCGCCCCCGTCGGTACGAATATAGGTGGAAGCGGCGATGGGGGCCGCCACCCATCACGCCGGGCCCGAACTAGCGAGTCGTGGGGTGCAGAGTGCCGAATAGGCACTTGGAATGAAAGAGGTGATATGGAAGATAAGATGCATGAGGTTATTGATGTGATGAAAGAGAGACGCCTGGATGCTCTGTGTGTAACAGAGACTAAGCGGAGGGGCAGTGAAACCTGTGATCTTCCTGATGGAACGATGGCTCTGTGGTCTGGGGTACCGCAGAACAGTCGTGCCAGCATGGGGGTGGGTATCTTGCTGTCCCGTCGCCTGGCCTCTGGAGTGAGAGATTATGGCCTATGCGATGCGAGACTTCTCTGGGTCCGTTTAAAACTGGGTGCCACTAGAGTATTTTTGGTCGCAGCATATGCTCCCGTAAGCTCGTCGACACCCCAGGACCTTGAGAAGTTTTGGGATAATGTCAGGGAAGTTCTGGATTTAGCTGAGGCTAACGAAAAGGTGATTTTGTGTGGCGATCTGAACGGATGGGTAGGAACCAGGCGGCAAACTTGCGACGCTGCTGTGGGTCCTTATGGTGATAAGAGAGTGAACGATGTAGGTAAGCTCATTGTGGATGCATGTTTGGAAAGGGGTCTCCTTGTGTCTAATACGATATTCCAGCACAAGGACATACATATGTATACGTGGAGAAGAAATGAACAAAAAAGCATGATAGATCTGATCCTGGTTGATAACCGTCTCCGAAGCAAACTACAAGATACGCGTGCGTATAGAGGCCCCACTCTGGAATCAGACCACTATCTCGTAGTTGCGCGGCTTAGTGGTCTGTTCAGGAAGTGGAAGCACTGGCGAGAGCGTATCCCCTTCGGAGACCTTGAAAGAATAAAGGTTGAAAAGTTGCAAGATGAGAGCGTGAGGAGAATGTATGAAGACAGAATCCGGAACAAGCTTTTGACAGCAGGCTCTTCGGAGTCAAATGGAGATGAATGCTGGAATAGCCTGAAAGAGAGTTTAGTAGATTCCGCAAAAGAAGTATGTGGTTGCTCAAAGAAGCATAGTACAGCAAAAAGTGATGCATGGTGGGATGCGGAGTTGCAAAGCTCCGTAGAAAGTAAGAAGAAAGCGTGGCAGGACTATGTATCTTCTTTGAACCTGAATGCCTGTATGACAGAGATGAGGAAAGAAATATACCGGCAATGCAAGAATACCACTAAAACTTTAGTGAAAGAAAAGCGTGAAAGAGCCAGTATGATTGAGGAGGAAAGGCTGGCGAAGAACTTCGATAACAACACCAAACTCTTTTGGAGCAAGGTGAGAAAGGCTCGAGGTGATTCGTCAGGCTCCAGAATGGAAAGGATAAAATCTAAAGATGGTGACATTCTTGCAGACACACAAGCTGTGCTAAACCGGTGGAGTGAATATTTTGGAGAAATGTATGGAGATGATCCGGATGCTGATGCCGCAGACGTGCCCAAAGGCGAGATTGCGGCACCAGAATCAACGGAGGACATCACTATGGAAGAAGTTGAATGGGCGATAGGAAGTATGAAAAACGGTAAAGCTGCGGGATTAGACATGATATCTGCTGAGATGATCAAATATGGTGGAACTTGCGTCCGGGACGCTTTCTGGGCCCTTGCAAACCTTTGCTGGAGGACCGGTAGAGTCCCTACAGATTGGCGCCGCGCAGTCATAGTACCCTTGTATAAAGGCAAGGGTTCACAATATGACTGCGCCAATTACAGAGCCATCAGTTTGATCAGCTTGGCAGCCAAGGTGTACGGTAAAATTATTGAACGGAGAATGCGTGTGAAGTCCGATGGAATGTTGTGCGAGGCACAAGGGGGTTTCAGGTCTGGAAGAGGATGTTCGGATCAAGTCTTCTCACACCGCAACATCGTAGAGAAGCATCTGGCAGTGGGCCGGAAGGTTTTCTGCGGTTTTGTAGATCTGGAGAAGGCATTTGACAGAGTTGTGCGAAAGAGACTTTGGGACATTTTGCCAGAGTATGGTATAGATGGCACTCTGTTGCGAGCCGTCCAGTCCACTTATGTGGACTGCAAGGCATGCGTACGAGTGGGTGGTAACAGGTCACCCTGGTTTGACGTTAAAATCGGCGTCAAGCAGGGTTGCGTGTTGTCCGCTAGACTGTTTATAATATATCTGGACAAAAGTCTACAAAGACTGAAAGCGATGAATGAAGGTGTACAAATGGGTGACTTAGTGGTAAACCATCTACTTTATGCAGATGACGCGGTTTTAATAGCGCCAACAGCCACTGATCTGCAAACACTAGTCACAGTTATGAAAGACGACTGCATGATCAATGGCTTACACTTGAATGTGAAGAAAATCAAGATTATGGTTTTTGAAAGGGAAGAAACCAGAACGAATGTAAGGATTGTGGTTGGTAACGATGTGTATATCTTGGATGCGCCTTCAGTAAGGATGGGATATAGACGGCTGACATAGAGAGAAGAGTGAGTGCAGGGAACAGAGTGAATGGTGCGATGGGAAAGCTACTCGGGAGCCGGCACTTAAGCCATAAGGCGCAGCTGGCCATACATAACGGAGTTCTTGTCCCAACGCTGATATATGGTAGCGAGAGCTGGGTATGTAAGAAGGAGAATGAAAGTAGGATAAATGCGGTAGAAATGCGAGCTCTGCGGAAGATGTGCGGAGTGAAGCTGACCGACCGCATTAGCAACAGCATAGTAAGACAGCGAGTAGGTATGAAAGATAGTATCGGTGTAAAGATGAGAAAGGGCATGCTCCGTTGGTTCGGGCATATAGAAAGAATGCCAGAGGAAAGAATGACAAAACAGATATACAATGTGAAAGTGGAAGGATGCAGGTACCGGGGAAGACCTAGACTATCTTACCACGACCAAATAAACCGAGTCTTATCTGATGGAAAAGTCAAGAGTCTCCGTAACCGGCGAGCGTGTATGAGACGAACTATGAGAGTCGAGGAAGCCAGAGAGGTATGTAAGGAAAGAACCTGTTGGAACTCTGTACTCTCTGCCTACCCCGCAAGGGATCTGGCGTGAGGTTATAGATAGATAGATAGATAGATGTATGCCGTTAGTTAAAAAGGGTCAGATAGCCTTGAAGAAAAATATTTGAAGGGTAAGTCAAGAGTCTCCGTAACCGGCGAGCGTGTATGAAACGAACTATGAGAGTCGCGGAAGCCAGAGGAGTATGTAAGAAAAGAGCCTGTTGCAACTCTAAATGCTCTGGGTACCGCAAGGGATGATGATTCTAGCGAAATGATATAGATGGATATTCTATCCATTTATATCATTACGCTAGATCCCTGAGAGCTCAGCCTTGTGGGACACCAGCTTGTATGGAGTGGGGGGTAGAGCGCGTCACTTCGACGCGATACCGATACGCGCGATTCGACAGGAAGTCTCGTAAGATGAGCACGAATCTATCCAGCACACCCATTTGGTAAAACTTGTAGATCAAGCCGTTGTGCCAGACTTTGTCGAACGCCTTCGCGACATTGAAGAAAAGGGCACGAAAATTAATATTTTATTGAATCTCTGAAAATATGTTGTTAAACTTAAGTCAGAATTGCATGTTAAGTACATTTAAAAATGAGGCTTTTCACCATTTAATATCGACGCAAAATATCACTGGCCGAATACAATAACGACACAGCTAAAAACAAGAGGAGTAAGAATTGAGCTTTACCTACTGAGTTTTTAAATTTACGCGAATATTACACATGAATTAAAACTATTTTTCGGATTTTATTGCAGTTTATTTTTGATTTTTAAGTTCCCGACGTTGCGAGTGCTTTTCAGCACCAACCTCAAACTTTTTAATTATTTTTGTTGGTTCGATCAAAGCAGAATGAGCTTACGGTGTCTTGAGGCTTTGCAGTGTTATGCTTGGTTTTGAATTTGACTTTAATAATTACCGGATTCCTAGTCGATGGAAGCACCCAGCCATCTTCCCTATCGAAATTATGATGTTTTGTAATTTCAATAGCCTCGCGAGCTATCCTTGGTAGGAATCGGTGTTCCTTCACGAGAATTTGTGGTCTATCAAATCTGATATTATGGCGGATGCGGTCAAGGACATGTTCACAGACTGCAGACTTCTTTGAGCTATGATGTTTTAGGTCAGCTATGTGTTCTTTAACCCGAGATTTTACCGGTCTTTTTGTTTGTCCTATATAAGAGAGACCACATTCACAATCAAGCTTGTATACTCCTGCATTTTGTAGATATGAAACTAGACAAATGGTAAAAAATTGACTGACCTTCTTTGGCGGCTTATAAATTGTTTTAATTAAACTACGCTTCAAGATGTAGCCCATCTTGTCCATGAATCCTCTCATGTAAGGTAGTACGGCAGGCAAACGCTCGACTGTGGCTGGTTTCACTCGGTCACGGTGACGATGGCGTGGGACCCAAAGCTTATTGTCGTGCAGGACGTGCATGATGAAGCTCGGCAGCCAGATATTTTTTGTTACAGATCCCTTGTGCATTTTAAAACAAATTGAGGGATATGTATTATGGTTCTAAAAGTTTTATTTCATGAGTTCCTCCTCATCTCTGTCCCGTCCCCCCTCATCTCGTCCCACATCTCTGGCTTCCTCCACTCTTATAGTTCGTTACGAAGACTCTCGACTTGCCCTTCAGATAAATCACCGTTTATTGAGGTTATAAGCTATTATAGGTTGTTATGCTTTACAGACTTTGTACTGTCTATCTAGATAGCAAGGGACCTGGCGTGATGATATGGGGAGCGAGATAGACTTTAAATTAGAATGCTAACTCAAGTAATCATGTTATACATCACTATTACATTCAGTTGGGGATATGTATTATGATCGGGAAAAATAAATCGGAACACTGGAAAATTGCTTAATCTCAGAAAACAGCACAACTTTTGATTCCAATATACTGACCTTTTTTGCATTTCGTATACAGTTTTGGCCCATAACAGTCTATACACATTGCGTTAGTGTCTACGAACGTCTAAAGGTCTATAAGAACCGTGTACCTACGTTTTCTACGCGCATTACTGTTTTATAATTTTTATTTTTTTACAACAGCTATCTTCTCAGTTTATTACCAGCAGAAACGAATGGCTGTGTTATTCCGCTAAAAAATGCAATTTCGAAGAACAATTTTACGGTTAGAAAATAAAAATACTACACCCTCAATGCATGGGTAATAGTTTTTTAAGTTTTGCAGTTTTAAAATAAATTGTTACTTTTTATTTGACTACAGTTAAAATACGCACTAACTACGTAACATCATAAGGATTAGAAAAACTGTTATAAACCAAATTTTAAGTTTTTGAATTAAAGGATCCATTAGTAAATAAAATTGCTTTAGTCTCACTGATTCCTCTTGAGGGTTTTCCTTACATTTTTCTTAGTTAGTTTCGAGAATTTTTTAGTAGTGCTTTATTTTATATTCAGGGCTTAGCACAAACAGATTGACGTCACCGAAAAAGCATGCTGTCACGTTCACCTTCATTTAGTACATTTGTAGTGAGAAAAGTTAATATGCCATATTAACTCAATAGCATTGCATGCCAATGCGTTCGTGGAAAGCAAAGCCCTCTGTTAATTACAATTGCGTATGTAGACTGATGTCTACACTGATTTTAGTGATCGATTTACTTGAAGGAAGGCAACACTATTTATTTAATTGAAGGAACGAAACACCAAGAGAATAAATTGCTGGCTCTACCAATTGCTTCACTCCCTTTCGATGCAAGGAATGCACCTAAATTAAAAAAAAACTTAAAATATCTGTAATTGATCCAATAGCTCGACCACTTCCTAGTACGTTTCGGAGTATAAAAAAAGGGTGCCATAAAAAGAAATATAAAACACAAAATAATTGTCGCGTTCCACCTACAATTTTTAAAACATGCAACCCTTTAATTATCAATCTGTGCTACTAAACAAACATATTAAAAAAGTTAAATAAAAAATCGCATTGGGTCGCAGTACTAACATACCGAATGTTTCAAGGGCAGTAGATCTTAAACTAATGTCATTTTACAAAAAAAAACTATATGTTACGCAAACACCATAATTACAATATGAATAAAATACCATTAGAATATTTTTATGAGCGTTTGGGAAGAGTCTTTGGCGGCACAATTTACCTACCTTTTATTGCGGTATTGGGTTGTTTTGTCTTTTTTTGGTGTCTATGAAGAAACGTCTATGTTTTTTATAAAATTTTGTATAAGCGAAGCCAATTATACTTAGTTTAAAATACTTAATTTAACACGAATACAAGACTTCCAATATGTATTTTTTTTTTTAAAAAGAGTCCTTTCCTTTAATAAAAGTTCTTATAAAAATGTTACATACACTAAACATTTCCTCTACTGTATTTTTTTTAATAAACGCTTAGTAACATTTCTTTGCAATTCTGTTATTAGTGCCAGTATGGAGCATTATAAAAAGAATACGTAAAATTTTAAGAATCGTATAAATTATAACACTGTCCAAAATAAAAAAAAAGAAAATCGATATCTGAATAGGTCATCACACATTCCACGATCACACGTGAAACGTGTAAGAAAAACGTGATCTACATAGCACAGGCACAATTTGCACGCCGCCGCTTCCGGCCGCAGGAGTTGACACCACTATTACTTTTGCCAAAAAAAAAACAAAAATTTTCTCTTAACTAGGTACTCATATACATAATACCTAGGCTTTATTAATCGATACCTTTTCATTCACTTTTTTCATTTTATATACACAGACTAGATCTTTGTGTGCCTGTAGTCTCACAAAGATCTTTTAGCCCGCGGCCAATATCGGAACTAACGCTGTCATCAAGAGAAATGTCACTTTATGACAATCCCAGTTGCCGTTTGATATGAAATTTACCCAAGTTCTTTTTTAATTAGTAACCGTACTTTCAGGGAAATATTTCAATAGGTAAAGCCATCAGTTGAAATGTTTCCCTGAGAGTAGGAAAATTTACTAAATCATAACCCTAATTCCACACCAACGCCCCATCTGTCAATGTCATCTATGGGCTTACTATGCATGGGCATTCTTGTAGCTCTACAAAATATTTTTAAATTTGACATTTATACATAATGTTTAAAATGGCGCGAATTTAAAATATTTTGGAATATGTATTTAAGAGGGAGAATGGTTTTTTGGCGGAGCATCGAAAAGTGATGTCGTCAATTTGTTTTAATTTCCAAATGTTGGTGGAATATTAACCATTATGTATTCTTATATGTAGAGAAGTGAAGGTAATTGTAACAAAGTGATAAAACGTGCCTTTTCGATTTCCCTCAAAACGGCCGCCGCAATTGGTATATAAAGTATCCATCGCTTTACTATCCAGGGTGGGGCACTTCATCAATTTCATAATCATCCTTGTCATCAAATTCATCGGGGGAGTTGAATTAATTTCGAAATGAATATTTGTAATACTTGATATTGTCAACATACGCGTCGTCGTGATGCCATAAATATAAAAAAAAGAGGGAGAGTGGAAATTAGGCTTATGACCGAAAAATAAGGTAAACGAGACTGGCTAGTAAGTAATTCAAAAGGGTATATGAGTAATATGAGTTTAAATGTGTGTCCTTATAGTAATTATGTAAATGTGTAGTAATTTTTTGTATTAAATGTCTCTGATGTACTGTATTTTATAGTATGTGTTAGCGTTATTATATTATATTTTAATTCTTTACCGCTATGTATGTATGTAAGTATTTATTACTATAAGTTAAAACTTAAGTGGAACAAGTGCACCCTCGTTTATTCCACAACCAAATCGTTTCCTCCATACCAAGATTGCTTGGAAGATATTGCTTTTTAGCGACAAGGCCGCCGTTTGTGTAACTTTAAGTTATTTTTTTTACACATCGTCACGCCTATATTTCCCAAGCGGGGGTGGCAGAGGTGTACTGAGTACACCCACGTTTCGCCGACGATGTTAGGTCCCATGTAATAGGGGGCGAGCATATTGCCATATACCGGGCACAATTCCAGACTCCGGACTCTTACTGGGAAGTTTTTCGTTAGCAAAACTACACATGTCCGACCTAGGATATGAACCAGACCAATGAGGCAGTCAGTTGTTTTTTTTTTGTATTTTGATATCTCGTTTACAATATAGAGTAATCAATCTATCTATATACCCAAAAGGAAGGCCATGAACACATGTACATGGATTGTATTAAAATATATGAAAGTGGTTTGAATTATGTGGACATGGCAAAAAACAGAATAATTTAAGGATAAGACTCGGAATGATAAGACACGATGTTTGTTTGGGAATAAGGAATTTTTTGAAATGTGGAAAGAATGCGGAATTGTTTTCTCTATACTTATTTTTACGTTTGTGATTAATATAGTATCCTATATGGTTTCGCGAATTTTTCTACTATGCCCGGTTATGTAATGGAAAAGTTACACACTTTCTAAGCTCAGTTATGGATTTATCTAGGTTTGTAGACTTGGCCTGAAATCTGTGAGTCTATGTCTATCTATCTATATCATCACGCCAGATCTGTGAGTCAGACTGTATATATTAATTTGTTTGCCTAACACCAGTTTGGTAATCATAAAACTTGAAGTCAAGAGTCTCCGTAACCGGCGAGCGTGTATGAGACGAACTATGAGAGTCGAGGAAGCCAGAGAGGTATGTAAGGAAAAAACCTGTTGAAACTCTGTACTATCTGCCTACCCCGCAAGGGATCTGGCGTGTGGTTATAGATAGATAGATAAAACTTGATATTTCTTGATCTGTGGTAAAAGCACTATAATATATAATAATAAAGTTTTTTTGTATTGCTTCTTACATAAATTAGTATACTTTTTAATAAATATGCATGCCCGCACGCACGCGCGCTTTTCTTCTGTGAACCTTATTAATTAATGATTTATTTCATTATTTTATATAATTCTTGACCGCCTCGTTGGTCTAGTGGCAAAGCGCATCGCTTGGTGATCACGAGGTCCTGGGTTCAAAACCTAGGTCGGACAAATGAAGTTTTTCTCAAATAAACTTCCCAGTATGAGTCCGTAGTCTGACACTGTGCCCGGTATATGGCAATAGGCTCGCCCCCTCTTACATGGGACCGGACATCGTCGGCGAAAAGTTGGTGTACTCAGTACACCTCTGCCACCCTGCTTGGGGAATATAGGCGTGACGGTGTGTATTATATTATTCTTAGTTCGTACTATATATTCTTACCTCCCGACGCATTGTGACATAGCAAGTATTTCGGTTGGGTCCTCACGATACACCTGCCACCTGCTGTTGGAACTTATCAAGCCGCCTTTAAGGCTTCCAACTCGGCTTAACGACTACCACATTAAGTGGTAGCCGGGACCAACGGCTTAACGTGCCTTCCGAAGCACGGAAACGCTCGAATATGAAAATGCCACAAACGGTCACCCATCTCGGCCCGACCGAGTTGAACGCTGTTAACCTTGGTAGTCGGTAAGAACACCGCGGTCGCATAGCGTTTAATAATCTTTACTCGCGCCTATTCCGCAAGGGATCTGGTTAAATGATATAGATAGATGGACTAATTTATGCTAGACTAACGCGTCTTTTTACAAAATCGAATCACGCCATCGAAAAAGTGATTAAAGAGTAACACCGTAAAAATTGAAAAACAATTACATTTCGCTGACCCTACAAGATGAACAAACTCCCTATTTTACTAAAACAAGGGACTATAAATAAAAAGAAATGGAGACTATACCCATTCATTTCCAAACATAACGGTATACACCGACTAAACAACCCTTAAAACTTGATAGTTTTATACCATCACATAAAACTGATTTATATATTTTAACACTCATACAACTATACAACTTCGTATAAAATCTGGCCACCGTACAGTTGCAGCCCTTTCTCTATAATTTACGACCCTTTACTGCTTACAACCCTTACCGGTTCCCAAGTACCGTTACCTTGAGAAAGGGTTAAGTATAATATTCATAAGACAATTTGTCGGTCTGGCAACACAAATATTTTTCGCTACTGCAGTGAGCTATTGTGTATGATGACAAAAGACGTTTTTGTTTGAAACTGTTTTGAGAAATGGTACAATATCTTTGTTTCCTGTTACAAGTGCTTCTGAATTTTAGGTAATTGATTATGCATATTTTTTGGAGATGTGTCTGGTACTGTAATTAATGCAAAGAAGACTATCTCCGTTGCATTAATTACAGTTAATGTATATACGGAATATTAAATAGATTTAAAAAAAATTAAATTGTCTTTGAGTGACTTTATTTTTCATACGATTTTGTATTTGTATTTAACCTCTTTTATTTATATAGATTATAATCGTCTCTAAAATATAACGGTTTAACCACTACGCAGTGATAGACTATTGGTTAGACGGTTGGACTGCAAAGTCTCTGGTTTAAGCCCAGGCACGCACCTCTGACTTTTCGAAAGCATGTGCGAATCTTTAATGATGAAGGAAAACATCGTGAGTAAACCTGAATAATAATATTAGCCCTGTTAAGAAACTGTCCCACTGTTGGGCACGGGCCTCCTCTCAAACTGAGAGGGTTTAGGCCATAGTCCACCACGCCGGCCCAGTGCGGGTTGGCGAACTTCACACACCTTTGAGAAACTCTTAGACATGCAGGTTTCCTCACGATGTTTTACTTCACCGTTAAAGAAAGTGATAATTAATTTTTAATACGCACATGCTTTCGAAAACACAGAGGTGAGCCTGGGTTTGAACCCGAGACCTTTGACTTTGCAGTCCAATGGTCTAACCACTAGGCTATCACTGCTTTTTTTTGACCTGAATGCCTAAGAGATTCGCGAAGGTGTGTGAAGTTCGCCAACCCGCACTGGGCCAGCGTGTTGGACTATGCCTAAACCCTCTCAGTTTGAGAGTAGACCCGTGCCCAACGGTTGGACAGTTTCTTATCAGAGCTAATATTGTTATTATTATTTATATTTATCATATTTTCTGAAAGAGTTTAATTGATCCTTAAAACTTGACGTAGGTGTATTATTATAGACGAGACGAGATACCATTAACTGGCTTTTCTAGAGAACTAGAAAAGCCAATTAATGGTATAAGCATTAAACTTATCGACACTGCTATCTTCGGCCCTGACGTGGGCTAACTAGATCGCCGAGTACGTTATTATTTTCTTTTTTGGTTTTAGAGACTCAATTACCTTCAAATGAGTGAATAACGCTGGAACATAGTAATGATATGATCATGAATAAAAAAAGGGTAAGTTTAAAACTGGAACCCAGAACAGAGGTAATTCTCATTCCCTATAACTGTTCTGTCCATCATCCTAACTAACATGAGGATATATCCTTAACTTATGTATCATGCAAGGCATAACTAATAATTCAGACCGGGTCTTCATTCTATCGGCATATTTATGGCCGAATGTAATAGTGTAGTAACTCAAAATATGGATTATCCGAAAAAGTATTCTAATTTTTTTACCGCGTAGCTTGATTACCTTTGATCTTGTTTTTATATTTGTGTAACTATTCCATTTGACCAACGGTATAGGTTTTTACACGTCAAATAGTCATTTTATTTACAACCTCCGTAATGCAGTTAGGAAATAAAATGACTATTTTACGTGACACTCTGTGGTATACATATGGTGATTTTGACTGAAGACGTCAATAAAATACCAATATGAAACAAGGTAAAGTGACTCACCACACCTCGACGCACTCGCTCATATTATTGTGACGAAATGTCACCGTGCCATAACAAAGCCTCAATAGCGGAATGACGGGCCTGATGACGAATGACCAATATTAAGACAAAAACCTTCAAACCTAACGTCAGTATGCCTATTAAAATAAAGTTGAAAATCGATATGAATAAATTCTGTCGTCGAATTTTAACTATTGCTACGTCATCAACAGAAAAAAAGTGACATACAGTTTTACAAATGTTCCCGTTCATTATATTTTTGTCTAATTTACGATGCTGCGGGCCCACTGTGCCAACGGTATCTCAAACAAATACCGCTTTTTGAATAGTGTCCCAAACGGTGTCCGTTCTGAACAATAACGTTTTGTCATTTTTTTCATAAAACAACACAGGACATTGGTAAATTTTATTGCATGAAATTTTGCCGGTGGTCATTTCTGGAAAATCTTTTGAATTTATGAATATCATTATCCTTTATTTAAAGTAGCTGGGAATTTTAAATCTCAACAGTGAAACGACATAAAGAGACTCGACTTTTTGGTGGCATAGATTAAAAATCGTATAGAATAATTTATTGCCTTAAATTTTTCTAGTATCTCATTATATCCTACACAATTATAATAAACTTGCCAATATATTTATTGAAGAACGTAAATCTTCCGATAGCATTTGATTAAATAAAATGCAATTTTACTTTCGGCATCATATAATTTAAATTTTATTGATTCTCACAAAACCTTACAGTCATATTAATATCTTCTACTGGATTAAAATTATTAAATTCAGACTTATTTTCTAATTAGAAGTAGTAGATTTTCAGATATCTGTGAAATTATTGCTTAAAACTTTTAGTTTTCTAAATAGATGTTTTTTACATAACACTGGGTCATACGGAAATAAAAAAAAAAAACAAAATTCTGGATAATCCTAACTGCAACATTTATTTCGCACTCGTTGTAAGATTTAACTTTTCCAATTGATATTTAATTCCATTCATATGCAATATTTTTTGCAGAAAATATAAAAAAAATTAATGATGTTTTTAAACTCAAATACAAATCAATCAACTTCCTTCGCAAAGACGTCGGAGCCCCGTGGTTCGTACGGAACGTCGATCTCCATTCCGATCTCGGTCTCGAACCTATTCGCGCCTTTATTAAAAAGGCGACAACCCTATATTTCGCGAACGCGTCCAATTAGATGAATCCGCTAATCATAGCCGCCGCCGATTACGAACCTAACTCCCCTCTTATCAGCCGCTACCGCCGTCCGCGGCATGTTCTCACCGACCCTCCCGATGCTTTTACATTCCTTCTCTCGGACACAGTTACCGCACACAGGATCAGACACCGACCTCGCCGGCGAGGTCGAAAAATCCCTTGCCCGTCGGCCGGTGTAACGGCGAGACACCTAGTAAACGCCCTCCGCCATAGCGACTGCCCAAGCCGAGGCTGTTCCTTCTTGAGGCGCCCGGCAAGGGGGCTAGTTCTCCCCTTGCTCTTCTGGCTCGAGTGTAGTGGTTGCACGCTCGCCCTCTTGTCCGGTGAAGCTGTAAAAGCCACGCGGCTAACAGCGTCAAATTATATCAATTTCACATTTTTATACTAATGTTATCTGCGATTGGATCAATGCAGCTTTCAATGATAGGATCCGGGGAGAGAATCCGGACGATTTTTTCATCAGTTCTGTTTCTCTAAACTAGTTGATAACTATCAGATATCTTTAAAATGAAAAGTGGACAGCAGTTCAAATCTTTAGCGATGATTACCAATGGTAAGCAGGCTATGGCTACTGAATATCAACGCGGTTCAAAGAACGCTTGGTTCGGCTTATACGAGTAAATTATAACATCATTGACTACGAAATAACGTTGCTTGCGCAACACATCGAATTTCGAAATTTCGCTCGTTTATTTTACAAGAGTATAATACTTTTTTTTTTCTAAAAATTTTGGTTTTGTCAGTGGGTGGGGTTAACATTTTGTCATTGTATATCTAAGCGTAAATACTAGATTAAAACAAATATAATAATATGGAAATGTAAATAAGAAATCGTCATGTTCACCTCTGCCACCCTAGCTTGAGGAATATAAGAGTGATGGTTTTTATTATGCTTATTAGTATCGGCATCATCATCTTCACCAAATGAAACATGTCACAAACACAGCGAACGGCTTTGTGCTATCCACATCTTACCCCAGAAAATTTGAACAAATTAAACCGCCTTTATCACGCGCCGTTTTCTTTTCAAATTCATTATTTTTATTTTACAAATATAGGTACAAAAAGATGGGGTTAATTTGATACATTACGATAGTATTTGCCATATTCGGGGAAGAGGCATGCAAACGGTCATAATATTACATTGACATGCAGTTCAATTTAAACAAATCAGTCCAGTATTATTATCGATTTATATCATCACGCCAGATCACTTGCAGGGTAGGCAGAGAGTACAGAGTTCCAACAGGTTCTTTCCTTACATACCTCGTTGGCTTCCTCCACTCTCATAGTTCGTCTCATACACGCTCGCTGGTTACGGAGACTCTTGACTTGCCTTTCAGATAAGACTCCGTCTATTTGATCATGGTAAGATAGTATTATTATAATAATTAAATATTACACAAAATTGAAAGATGTTATTATATTCATAATTTATCATTAACATTTTCATATATGATGTAGTATGTCTTCTATCTGTGTAGTATGTATTTTGAGTAATAGTAGGTATTAAATTAGCCTATTCTACTGCTAGCTAAAGGCCTTAACTCTAAAATTGAGTTAAGAGGGTGATGAGTGTTAAGAGGGTACTACGTCATTTATTCTATCGTGATGATATACATCACGCCAGATCCCTTGCGGGGTAGGCAGAGAGTACGGAGTTTCAACAGGTCATTGATGTCATTTATTATTGTCTTAAAATTAAGTCAAGTTAAATCTCAAATGATCGAACTAAGTGGAGAGGTATCGTAAGGCGAGCTACATCAGCCTCCAGTGACTAAACCTCATCGTGACCCCGACCACTCTGTCAAGCGTGAAGCAAATAAGAAGAAGAAAAATTAAGTATACTCTTTACTTCTGAATAGTTCACGTTCACCTTCTCATTCAAAGAAGCTGTAAAGAACCCTGGTCAATAGATTCCCATTTAAACAGCAATACGTGAAAAAAAAATCTATTAAGGTTTCTTATAAGAATATCAGCATTTTGAAGTCACATTGTAAAATTAACTCTTAAAAGTTAACTATCACTTGCTTTAACGGTGAAGGAAAACATCGTGAGGAAACCTGCATGCCTAAGAATTTCTCGAAGGTGTGTGAAGTTCGCCAACACGCACTGGGCCAGCGTGGTACACTATGGCCTAAACCCTCTCAGTTTGAGAGGAGCCCCATGCCCAACGGTGGGACAGTTTCCTAACAGGGCTAATATTATTATTATATTGTAAAATCTAATGGAATTGAAAAAAAAATCTTATGTTGCCAGTTTTTCATTATCATTATTATTGTTAGCCTAAAGAAGTCCGCTGCAAGGAAAAGGCCTAAACAACGCAACGACAACTAACTTTACGTATAGTAACATGTATAACGGAGTGCTTGTCCTAGCGCAGTTACATGGCAATGAGCGTTCGGTATATAACAAGGAGAATTAAAGCAGGAGAAATGCGGCCGAAATGCGAGCTCTGCGGAAGATGTGCGGAGTCAAGCTCCCCGACCGTATTCGCAATAGCGTAATAAGAAAGCGTGTAGGTATGAAATATAGTATCCGTGTAAAGGTATCCTTTGTTGGTTTAAGCATATATAAAGAATGTCGAAGAAAGAATGACCAAACAGATATACAATGCGAAAGTGGAAAAATGTAGGTACCGGGGAAGACGTACACTATCTTACCATGGCCAAATAGACTGTGTCTTATCCGAAGGGTAAGTCAAGGGTCTCCGTTAACAGCGAGCGTGTAGGAGGCGAACTGTGAGAGTGGAGGAACCAGAGAGATCTGTAAGGAAAGAACCTGTTGGAGCTCTGTACTCTCTACTTACCCCGCAAGGGATCTGGCGTGATGATATAGATAGGTAGAACATAAGTAATTACAATATATCACCATTCCCTTACAACCGTAAGGGGCGGATATTTTCAGGATAGTTGTCACCTTTTGCCTCATACTCATTACAGGCTGATCCGTGCACATGCAGAAAAATTCATTAAAATCCTACTACCTACTTATTAGAATTTAATATCTCGTCTATGTTCTGCCCACCAGCACAGCAAGGCAGTTCTTTAGGGAGACATTCTCTATATCACTACCGCCGTGCCTACATGAGCGTTTTACAAACCTCCCACAGCCCTCCTTTCGTAGGCGTTTTCAGAGGGACGTTTTTACGCCTTCGTGGATGTTTTGAGGGAGATTTTGTGTAGAGCTAACAGTCTCGTTGTGACTGCTCTCCCTTCACACGAGTTTATTAGCAGGAAAGCAGGAGGACTGACAGCACGAGCAAGGTCGAGTATTTACGCTGCGCTCACTTACAGTGTTACCAGTTGGGGGTATTTTTTGCAATTTTGGGAAGACTCTTTTGGAGAAAATCTGTATACTTAAAGAAATATATAACACAAAAACAATGTGAGCACGAGTCATCAGAGAATGCATGAGGGAACTAACGTAAAAATTTATTTGGGAATATTTTTACGAAAAAATACTTAAAGAAATTTAAAGAGTAATACAGAACTCTAGTCAAATTTCTGCTTCTATCGATTGAGGGATTTGAAGTGAGTGAGTGAATTCTAATTGAGTGAGTACTATCAATTTAACCAGTCGTCTTGGAACTGCTCAATCGGGAAAGAAGCGGCAATGGCATAATATAAATAGGGTATAACATATATTCATAACCGTTTTATCAAAAATGGTGGTCCAATACGATCGGCCAAATAGACCGTGTCTTATCTGTAGGGCAAGTAAAGATTCTCCGTAACCGAGAGTAGTGGAAGCCAGAGAGGTCTGTAAGAAAAGAACCTGTTGGAACTGTGTACTCTCTGCCTACCCCGCAAGGGATATGGCGTTATGATATAGATAGATGAGATTTCTTAATTACTATGAGGGAGTAAATATTTCCGTGTGGCTGACCGATCGATGTTAAATATTTTTTTACTTCCATAGTCGTTTTTGCGACATGCATAGGATGTGGAAGATTTGAATATAAAAATTTGCTAAATTTGCGTGTTTAGTAAATCAAATAGTCCGCCGGCTTTCTTGCTTGTCTAGTGGTATATCGAGTGGCTCGCGATATTGAGGTCCTGTGTTCAAATAATAGGCCGGATAATGTTGAGATTTTTCTAACAAAAAACTCAGTAACAGTCTAAAGACTGGAGCTGTGTTTGGCTTAAACACTTATTTCCGGGGTGTGAAAAGAGCGTAAAGGTTTTCTATTTCTTTTATTTCCCACAACCCTTGGAAAGTAACGATATCATAATACCTATTAAATCTTTTGTTGGTACCTAATATCATTACCTACTGGACCCTATCTGATCACGCCAGATCCCTTCTGGGGTAGACAGAGAGTACGCAGTTTCAACAGGTTCTTTCCTTACAGACCTGTCTGGTTACCTCCACTTCCATATTTTATCTCATACACGCTCGCCGGTTATGAAAACTCTTGACTTGCCCTTCAGATAAGATATAGAAATGTATTACTTACATTACACAATCTATATCATCATGCTAGATGCCTTGCGGAGTAGGCAGAGAGTACAGAGTTTTTACATAATATGTATATTAAGTTAATTTCAAGCTTTTACACACTGAAACGATATTTTTGTCATAACGATTATGAAAAATTGGTTTTTAACATATGGCTTATATACATTGAAAAGTATCATCGACTATCTTGCTCGCACGTATTAATGTAATGCAATGCAAGAGTAGGAGGCAATTAAAAAATTCCGTCACGTAATGTATGAGAGCTAGCCAAAAGTGTAGATGCGCCGGCGCAAGGTCAATGACCTGCACTGCAAACATCAGATTTGAAACGAGTAGAGGGTGTAGTATGTTGAGGAAAAAACATGAAATTAATTATGACCCACTTTAATATAATTTCAATTTCAAATCATGTTCAATTTTATAATATTAATATTTGTTGGCTGCCTCGTTGGTCTGGTGGCAAAGCGCATCGCTTCGTGATCACGAGGTCGAGGGTTCAAATCCTAGGTCGGACAAATGTAATTTTTCTAACGAAAAATCCCCAGTATGAGTCCGGAGTCTGGAATTGTGCCTGGTATATGGCAATAGGCTCGCCCCCTATTACATGGGACTTAACATCGTCGGCGAAACGTGGGTGTACTCGGTACACCTCTGCCACCCCCTCTGGGGAATATAGGCGTGACGGTGTCTTTTTTTTTAATATTTGTAACTTAAAGGCAGAAAAAGAATGAAGATAGATTGACTATTTAACCCAAAACAAAGCCATATTCTGATAGTTTTACTAGTGGTAATGGATATAGGTTCACATTTTAGAACTTTATTAGGACTAAAAGACTAAATACTAGAGCACAAAACACTATCACAGCAATCACTACGAGGTTTTCGAAAGAACTCTGCGATGCTTAAAGCACTAGTTTTTAAAAATCCGAAATACATTTTCATAGTCTTTGATGAAAATTGAATGTAATAAAAAGCTAACTGTAACGTAACTAGTCAAAATTAATAATATATTTAGTAAAAACTTGGGTTTTCGGTTTCCAATTCCGTATAAATGGGGCGCTATCTTCCGACATATATAAGTGGCTTCCTTAAACTTTTTTGTAATATTATGACCTGAATACAAAATTTGAAAGTCTAACCTGTATTTTTCAAGCGGGGTGGCAGAGGCGTACTATATACACCCATCTCGATGGTTTTAAATCCTTATATAATAAGGACTAGAGTATTATACCCATTCCTCCGAAAAGCGGTGGTGCCTAGTGGTGTGTGTGTGTTTTATCGGAGAAGAGGGCGAGCGTGCAACCACTACGCTCGAGCTAGAAGTGCAAGGGGGTATACGGAATGTCAATCTCTATTCCGATGTCGGTCTCGAACCTATTCACGCCTATAATAAAAATGCGACAACTCGCTACTTCGCGAACACGTCCAACCATCGGAACCCCCTAATCGTAGCCGCCGCCGACTACGCACCCGCCTATTAACCTCTACCGCCGCCCTACTTCCCTCCTCTCGAATACAGATAGCGCACACAGGATCAGACATCGACCTCGCCGACGAGGTCGATGAATCCCTGGCCCGCCGGCCGGTGCAGAGCAACAGCGCGCGTCACCTAGTATACGCCTTTCCCCATAGCGACTACCCAAGCCGAGGCTCCTCCTTGAAGTGCCCTTGAGCTAGTGGTCGCCTTGCCCTTCTAGCTCGAGTTTGTGCTTGCACGCTCGCCCTCCTCTCCGATGAAGCAGTAATGGCCTCGTGGCCAACAGCGCAGATCACTCACACATAAAAGTATTATACCCGGACGGAGACCCCGAACCACCACTGAGATATTTTTGATAGAAAATTCACACCAAGCACCCAATTTAGTGTTGTAAAAATGAGCGCTGAAGTTGAGCGTTTAGCGCTGAGTCGACGTTGAAACACGTAGATTACGCGAGCGATTTTAGCGGCGACTCGAGCGATTTTACAACACTATGCCAACCACCAGCCAGACTATGGCTAAGGCCAAGTATTTGTCGGTCACTCAAAGTTTATCTCGTGCAGGAATCGAACTCACGATCACTAGAAGCGCGTGAGCTCTAATCTACTGGACTAACTCGTCCGTTGAACGTATATATACAATTTACATCAGTAAGTTTTAATTATTGGTGCATTATTGCGAAACTGCATAATTCGCTTCTACCTACACTAGTGTAATTAAAATGTGAATATACACATAAATCAGGCCTATAGTCAGGCCTATAATATCAGACAAATTATGTGGTATAAATCCATCAATATATCAATATATATAATTTACATCACAGTATATACTCGGATACCCAAATCATTTTTTATTATTCGAATCGTTCAACTGCGGAACAGGAAAATGATGTTCGAAACTTAATCAGACATGGAATATGATTTAAAATAAAAAAAAAAGTAAACATCGCCTGGAATAGTGTCTGTACCTATTGCTATGTACAAACACAATTCCAGATTCCGGACTGATCCTGCCTAGAAAACTACATATGTAGACCTCAGACTCACCTCAACAGTCGCCCCCTATTCCATGGGACCTACCATCGTCGGCGAAAATTGGATGTATACAGTACACCTCTGCCACCCCCACTTAGGGAATATAGGCGTGACGGTGTAATTATAATACTCTTTCCATTTATGTGATCATTTTAATACTAATGCAAAGGAAATAAATAAAAATTCTTAAAGGTACATAATATAAGATTAGGTATATAACAGAAGAAGACGGACGATTTAGCGCAGTGGTTAAGAGCTTAGGCTGCTCCGCCCACTGTGTCTAATAGTCGCGGGTTCGATTCCCGCACGGGACAAATCTTTGTGTGACCCATAATTATTTGTTTCGGTCTGGGTATTTGTGTATGTGAATTTTCATGTTTGTAAACGCACCCACGACACAGGAATAAATCCTAGTGTGGGGCTGGATTTTAAAAAGAACAAAGAAAAAAAAAATTTGGTATTTAAACGCCATCGATTTTCATGAGGCAAATACTAGACCGGAAAACGCGTCTTGGCCTCACCGAAAATAGGTGAAAAGTCAACGAACTCGTGTTGAACTTTTGGTTACTAAAAATATTTTATAAAAAAGGTAAACCGACTTCAAAAAGCAAAAAAATAAATATTTGAAGTCGGTGCTGGTTGGTGCAGTCGGTTACTAGGCACCGACTTCAAATATTTATTTTTTTGCTTTTTGAAGTCGGTTTACCTTTTTTTATAAAAGATTTTTATTTTACAATTTTAAGTGACCAGTGAATTATTCTATAGTAGGGTACCTATAGGATTGACGTAATACCCATAATATCTCAATTAACACATGCCTATTGTTTGTCGTTAAGGAGTTCCCTGGTGTATCTTCTAAGTCCAAAGTCCAATGTCAATAAAATTAATATGGGACCACCTTGGAGATATACTGAACCCAATGCAAAAAAAAATATCAATATCGGTCCACAATTGACGGAAATATCGCTGATAATACATAAAAAAAAGCATACATACAACTGAACATAGAACCTCTTCCTTTTTGAAGTCGGTTAAAAATACAAGTTTATTTCTTAAAATAATGTTATGGTATCACAAATTTGTATATTCATTTCAGTGTTTATAAAAAAAACATTACAACAGTCATCATCATCATCATCATTTCAGCCTATACTTGTCCACTGCTGAACATAGGCCTCCCCAATCGCTTTCCAGCGTAACCGGTCCGATGCCACCTGCATCCAACGATTTCCTGCGATTTTCACAAGATCGTCGGTCCATCTGGCAGGCGGTCGTCCTACGCTGCGCTTGCCAATACGTGGTCTCCACTCTAGAATCTTACTGCCCCAACACCCGTCCGATCTTCGCGCTATGTGGCCAGCCCATACAACAACAGTATTTATATTTAAATAGAGCATTTTTCCTTCAACACGCTTTTAATCACTAGATAAATTTTATTAAAGCTAGTTAGTATAAAAAAAAATTGATAAAAAATTTAACTAATAAAAAATGTATAATATTAGCCCTGTTAAGAAACTGTCCCACTGCTGGGCACAGGCCTTCTCTCCAACTGAGAGGGTTTAGGCCATAGTCCACCACGCTGGCCCAGTGCGGGTTGGCGAACTTCACACACCTTCGAGAAACTCTCAGGTATGCAGGTTTCCTCCTTTAATTTTTTATACACACATGTTTTCGAAAAGACAGGGGTGCACGCCTGGACTTGAACCCGAGACCTCTGACTTTGCAGTCCAACGGTCTAACCACTAGGCTATCACTGCTTTTGCATATATAATAATATATAAAAATATTATATACATGTACATGCATATATAATTATACTATATATGAACTAGATAAAGTGACATAACAATATGAACTGCTAACGTTTAGAATTAGAAGAATCCTCCAACATTTTTTGTTGTAGATAGTCCTGCAGTTTTCTTTTAAAAGTGAGACGATTGATGGCCATCCTGAGCTCCAGAGGCAATTCATTCAATAGAAGGATAGATTGGGCATATAAGGAAGAGTGAATGAAATAGGTCCGGTAAGAGGGACACTGAAGAAGACGATTATTTGAGGAGCGCAGAGGCTCATCATGAGTGGAGCATAGGTACTGAAATTGGCAACTAAGATAAGCAGGTGAAAAATAAGACTGAATAATGACCACTTTAAAAGTGAACGATGTTCTGACACATGATCGTTATTTTACGTATAGATGATAACATAGCGCGCCGCGCTCGTAGCGCCGTGCGGCAGCGGTGTTCTTACCGATCACTAAGGTTAAGCAGCGTTCGACTCGGTCGGCTTGAGATGGGTGACCGTTTGTGGCATTTTCATATTCGATCGTCCCAGTAACCACTTAACGTCCTAGTTGTTAAGCCAAGTTCGAAGCCTTATAAGCTTGATAAGTTCCAACAGCAGGTGGCCACAAACATGCCTCCACCAATCCGCAGTGGGTCCGCGTGGTGAAGTTAGTCTCTCTCATGTCGATTTGTAAGAGATGGCCTTTGCCCAACAGTAAAGGCTGATATTATATTAATTACTACCATACTTAAAAGAATGCTTATAGAAAGATAGATAGATAAAAAGTTTATTTGCAACAAAAGGACACACCGTACAAAATATTTTCCTAAAATACAAAAAAAAACATGCAGTACAGTTTAAATTATAATTTTATGGTAGTACGTGGGTCACAGTGGTACAAAAGGTCCACAGTTTAGCGCGGCATTTGCTCAAGGAGCAAACATTTACGCGAGAAACTCGTTACAGACATTACAGACATGAAACCAGAAATTGTAAATAAATTCAATCAATCAGCCTATCGTAGTCCACTGCTGGACATAGGCCTCTCCTAACAAGCGCCATTGCTCACGGTCCTCCGCCTTCCGCATCCGGTCTGTCCTAGCAACCTTTTTGAGGTCGTCGGTCCATCTAGCTGGGGGCCGTCCTACCTTACTCTTACCAAGTCGCGGTCTCCACTCTAGGACACGCTTTTTCCATCGGCCGTCGGTCCTTCTGCAGATGTGACCAGCCCATTGCCACTTTAGCTTACTGAGTCTGCAAGCTATGTCGGTAACTTTGGTTCTTTGTCGGATTACCTCGTTACGAATTTTATCCTTCAAAGAGACGCCGAGCATAGCTCGCTCCATAGCCCGCTGTGCGACTTTGAATTTCTGGACTAGTCCCACTGTGAGTGTTCACGTCTCGTCCCCGTAAGTCATAAGTAAATAAATTATATAAATAAAAAGAAAAATACATATAACAACTGCCTCGTTGGTCTGGTGGCAAAGCACATCGCTTTGTGATCACGAGGTCCTGGCTTCAAATCCTAGGTCGGACAAAAGTAGTTTTTCTAACGAAAAATTTCCAGTATGAGTCCGGAGTCGGTTGTGCTGGTTATATGGCAATAGGCTCGCCCCCTATAAGATGGGACCTAACATCGTCGGCGAATCGTGGGTGTACCTTTGCCACCCCCACCTGGGGGATATAGGCGTGACAGTGACGGTGTACCTACATATAACATTATGTATTCGTGGCAAAAAAATATATCTTGAAGTTCTAAAATTTAAAACCAACTAATGACTTCTAACTGATGTAAAAGTTTGTTATTATTAACATATTTTTGTGCTTATTTCAAAAGGTTCGCTGTTTCACAGATTGAAATGTTACATTTTATGGCTTCTGGATGTCATTTCCTTAATGCATTTTACGAGTATTTAAATTTTATTAAGAGTTGTCAACACTATAATGACTAGGTGTATATTCTAATAATATATTAAATACTAATTCTAATAATATATTAAATACGTTAGTTTGGGTATTTCGTGTGTCGGATGTTAGTTAATTAATTGCGCTTAAACGGTTAAAGAAATGTAGATAAATTTGGTAGATAGTTTGATTATAAGCTGGGATAACAATATAAGCTTTATAAATTTGGACAAAATTATATCGCGCACGCAAAGCTGCATGAAACTTTTTTATAAGTGCCCTCGTTATTTTGCAATGGGATAGGTTAATAAGGACGCTCTTTTGTATTCCAAGTACGAGGTATTGGACTGTAAGGAAGGCATGTGCAAACTCTGCTAGTATAGAAAGATAGAGGAACTTCCTGAATCGACTTCAAAGGGGTATTACTGCGAAAGGTAAGGGTTATTAATAGCACAAATATGTAAGGATACCAAAATCCAACAGACACTAATTAAATCACCATCAGTCTAAACACGTTCAGTAAAGGCCATAGATTTTGAAAAAAAAAACACTACGATTTATACATGTGTCGTGGAAGCGTTTACAAACATGAAAATTCGCATACACAAATACCCAGACCGAAACAATTAATTGTGGGTCACACAAATATTTCTCCCGTGCTGGAATCGAACCCGCGCCTATTCGACTTGAATGGAACGGCTTAAGCTCTTAACCACTGCTCGTAATCGTCCGTCATCTCTGCAAAGATTTATTTATGAAAAGATACATCATCGATCGCCAAAATAACCGGCCTTCTGTTATATGCATCCAGCTTTCATCTGCACCAGGTTATAAATAAAAACTGGCTGCGTTCCATTCCGATCTCGGTCTCGCCTCGCGCGTTTTATTAAAAAGGCGACAACCCGATATTTTGCGAACCCGTCCAATCATAGAAATCCGCTTATCGTAGCAGCCGCCGATTACGAACCTAAATGCCCTCCTATAAACTGCTACCGTCGTCCACGGCATGTTCTCATCGACCCTCCCGATGTTCTTACATCCCTTCTTTCGGATACAGATACCGCACACAGGATCAGACACCGAACTCGCCGGCGAGGTCGAAGAATCCCTTGCCCGCCGGCCGGTGCAGAGCACCACAGCGAGACACCTAGTATATGCCCTACCCTATAGTGACTGCCCTAGCCGAGGCCGTTCCTCCTTGAGGCGCCCTTGAGTTAGTTGCCCCCTTGCCCTTCTGGCTCGAGCGTAGTGGTTCCACGCTCGCTCTCTTGTCCGATGAAGCAGTAATGGCCCCATGGCCAACAGCGTAGATCACTCACACACAAAAGTATTATACCCGGACGGAGACTCCGAACCGCCACTGAGATATTTTTGATAGAAAATTCACACCAAGCAGCCCAACCACCAGCCAAAAAGTGTGTGAATGATCTGCGCTGTTGGCCGCGGGGGCTGTACAGCTTCATCGGAAAAGAGTATGAAAAAGATAATAAAACCCTTTTATCATCTACGCAGCATCAGCGACAGTGACCGACTAAAACTGACCTGTATAAACCAGAAAATTAGTAGCAGTAAATTTTGCTAACCATGCCTCTACCACTACATGTCGGCTGGCATGTCCGTTGGGTCATTAATACTTAAATAAGACCCTTCTCCCATCAACACAGCCTCAATAAGAGAGACCAATTAGACCAAATTATCGTCAACAGGATCTTTTAGCACGTGACCAAAATCGGACCTATGCTGCTATCAAGTGAAATGTCACTTCATGACAGTGCGCTGGAGTTGCCGTTTGCGATGAAATTTACCCAACTTCTTTTGTAAAATACATTTCCACATTTGCCGCTTGAATAAAAATATTTTTCGATTATTTGTTGACGTTATAAGTACGGTTATAAACCGTTAAAACAAGGTTTTTGAAACTTTTCCCTGTTGGTTGTGCAAATTTATGCACTGTATCTCCTACATTAGTCTAGGATCATTTTCTCGCATGTATGGTGAAAATGTGGTCGGACGATTTGGCACAGTAGTAGCTCAAGCCGCTCCACCAATTGGGTCGAATAGTCGCGGGTTCGATTCCCGCACGGGACAAATTTTAGTGTGATCTATAATTTTATTTTCGGTTTTGGTGTTTGTGTATGTACATTTTCATGTTTGTAAACGCACCCACACAGGAATAAATCTTAGAGAGGGGCTACGTTGTATTGAAAAAAAATACGTGATACCACTTCTAGTGTCTTATTATCATGATTTCTATGACCACGACCAAACTTTCTAGTCTTTCTTGAGGTTAACTGCATGTGATTTCCGATCGGCTGGCATGTCCGTCGGGTCATTAACACTTATATTTGGCACATCTGACCACTTTCCGCTCATCGTGGGACCATAGACAATGCGGGAACGTTAACTATTCGCGTTTACAAGCGGGTCAATGGCCGGGGGTAGCGGATTTAGATTTCAAAAGTCGTAAAGTTTGGTGTTCGAAGTCCGAATTTTGATGAGAGATATTTTATGCGTTCAGTTTAAGTTGATTGATTGATTTTGAATATAAATATATATTTTAATGCAAAATATGACATAATATAAAAAAATTAACTGTAAGGTATATATTCTCATCAAGTGGGGGTGGCAGAGGTGTTCCGTGTACAATCAATGACGATGTTAGGTTCCAATATAACAGATAACGACCTTATTGCCTTTATATAGGATACAACTCCAAGCTGCGGATTACTACTGAAAATTTTTCGATAGAAAATTACACTTTGTCCGACCTAGGTTCCGAACCCAGGAATCGAGCCTACTAGACCACCGAAGCGGTCAAGTACATGTTATATATTATATAAATAATATGAGCCCTGTTAAGAAACTGTCCCACCGTTGGGCACGGGCCTCCTCTCAAACTGAGAGGGTTTAGGCCATAGTTCACCACTCTGGCCCAGTGCGGGTTGGCGAGCATGTGACGCTCGAGAACGTCTTCGAGAAAGTCTTAGGTATGCAGGTTCCCTCACGATGTTTTCCTTCACCGTTAAAGCAAGTGATAGGTAATTTTTAATGTTATATATTATTTATTGTTAAATCCTTTAGTATGTTAAAATAGTTAATTCTACCGACTTCACGTACCTCTAACACTCTCCTTCTGTTTTGTTTCTTGAATAAAGTTTTTGTTGAGTCTATACGTTCAATATCTAAATTTATCACACCTGGTCCCATAGAACAGGGGTAGCGCAATATATCCACCGTAATTGTTCTTTACTGTCTCGTTGGTCTAGTGGCAGGGCGCATCGGTTTGTGATCACGAGGTCGTGGGTTCAAATCCTAGGTCGGACACTGTAGTTTTTCTAACGAAAAATTCCCAGTATAAATCCGGAGTCAGGAATTGTGCTCAGTGTATGGCAATAGGCTCGCCCGCTATTACATGGGACCTAACTTCGCCGGCGAAAAGTGGGTGTACTCAGTACACCTCTGCCACCCCCACTTGTGGAATATAGGTGTGACGGTGTTTATTTTTACTTTATTTTTCCTTATTTTGGTAGCGATAGTCCACAATATGAATTACATATAATAATATATTGTAATATAGTTATATATTGTGGAAACACTGATTGATATAAATTTGACTCACAAATACTCAGACAGTGACCAATCTGTGACACAAAGATATATCCTATAAAAAAATCGAAGCCACAACTAGCCAAGAAACGTTCGACCAGATCACCTGATCAAGCCTTCGTCGAATTTTTTTCTGGCCGGTATAATTCGGTGAATCCTCAGTGTATCATTTCAAGCTCTAAGAAAAAAGCAAAAATGACTGAATATAGACTAAATTTAGGCTATTTTTTGCAAAGAAAGTGTACTTTCCTTATTGCTAAAAACCTTCCTTATGCTTTTTACAAGCAATTTGCAATGTTCGTATGCCTGTCTGTCTGTCCATCTGTCTTTCCGCTTAAAATCTTGTGATCCATTATTCAAGCACTTTTGGGTATCCGATTGAGTTGAAATTTGGCATACTTAAGTCCAGTGACAATGCAATAATATGGTACCATAGAGCTAGTCTCATGATAGAGTCGGAAGGCGGCCATAGGAACATGTGAACGTAAACCCCTCGTGTTTAGGCTTGTTAGATTGGTATTAAAAAGTACTATACAACCAGATAGTGATCAGGGTCTGATGTTGAAGGCGAAAGGTGGCCAATGGAACTACACAAGTACTCAATATGACTGCGCCGTGTTGGGGGTCGTTGCATTTGTCTTGACGAGTACTGTAGAATGGTGTCCAGGGTCTGATGATGGAGCTGGAAGGAAGCCATAGGCCATAACTCCTCAACTAAGCAAGATATTTTTGTTGTGTTTTTTTTTCTATAGAAGATTGTTTTTAAATTAAAATTATTACGAGTATATCCTGTGCTTCGGTTTAAGTATTAAAATGATGTGGCCCTTTGACCTTTACCATCTTTTAGTTAGATATTAAGAATAGGTTGGACATTTCACTGCGCCGTATTTGGGGGATATTGATGTGACGGTATTGTTAGGACCATAACAGATGGTGTGTATAATTCGCAACATCCATGGTCTTTCTCGGGAACACAAATTAGAAAATACATCGTGATAAAACCCATCTACAAGTAAAAGTAGTTTTCAATTAATGAAAATTATTTTAAAAAATCGAAAGATTATAAAAGAACGGCTACCCATAATTAAAAAATGAAGAACGCAACTCGTGTAGGGCGGAATGAAATTAACAGTCATACAAAAATCTTTTGGCCCGCTGCGGAAATCGGAACTAACGCTGTCATTAAGTGTAATGCCACTTCATGGCAGTCGCAGAGTTGCCGTTTACCCAAGTTACCCATGGACCAAACGATTGACATACTATAGCAGAACTTGTCTACTTAGTGTAAACCATGGATATATTACAATGGATTGAGTACTGTCAAAATATTGCTAAAGAAAATTAAACTCTTACTCACAGACACAACATTTAATTTTCTATGATTTAAACAACTCAAGACCCCTTGATAAGTGAGAGCAATAACCTTGAGCCCGGTGTCACGCTCGCACCCATTACGATGCAGTACGGTAACTATTAAGGACTATACCTATTTACGATATGGTTTAAATACGCTGTAAACAATTTATTACCGAGTTCAAAACGATCAAGGTTCTTAATTCGTCTTTATATACAGAATGGATTAAGATGGGGCAGTAAGAGCAGCTATCTTAACCCTTGTAGATACAGAAAAACGGCCCCAGGAAACTATCCTTAATTTTTGCGATATTTGAAGCTAAATTTACAGATTCTGAAAAAAATGTACAGTCTGCAAGAAAATCAGCAATTAGATTTGGAGGTAAAAAAAGTATTAACTTTGAGCAATATTGCAATTCCCCCGCTTGTCCGTTTACTAATAAATACCTTAAAAGAATTTATAGGCGATTTGAAATCATACAAGCATTTTTTCATTGCTGTTGGTTCTGGGGCGCAGAAAAATGTCCTTTACGAGAATGACATTTTACAGCGGAAAGTAGCGTAATCATTCCCCTACATTTTTTCGTTTTCTGTTAGCGTTTACGACTGAAAAATATCAATTTCTCTATGCCCTCTATATTGTCAGTCGTAAGCTGTCTCATTCAAAGGAAAAAGTCATTACTATTAGAAGGAAAAAGCTTTATTAATCTGACTCACACATCACTATCTTATTCTACTGACACAGATATCTGGCGCTAACACAGCATCCGCATGAATGAAACGCAAGGTTCAAGGAAACTCGGTGACTCACATCGAGCGCAGACCGTTTCGAAACCAGAGGTAAACAACATTGGAGTCAGTGTGCTTTCATAACTGATGACTACGTCATCGATAAAGGATACTCCCTCTACATCATATGGTGTTGAGTAACACTGGCCTTGTTACTGCGAAGTTCCAGAGTCATAGTTGAATTTGCACTTTTAGGTTTTTTGAAAACTATCTTCGATTGTTACTTGGTAACGGTGGGAAAACATAGGCACAATGTGATAAGGATCGTTTAGACCGCAAATGACATTGATAGGGGGACGTTAGTATGAAATGAGAGTTACCATTTAAGAACAATTTTCTTCTTCTATGGAGATATTTCAAAAGTTGGGTGCCCACAGTTAATTAAAAAAAACTAGGCAAGTTTTATAGTAAACGGCAACACTGGAACTGTCATGAAGTGACATTTCAGTAGATGTCAGCGTTAGTTACAATGTTGGCCGCAAGCCAAAAGATCCTTGCACGACTGTAACATGAATGCAGAGGAAACAAAGTTCATATTTATTTTTTTATTTGTTTTTAAAATACTCGTACATTGCCCCATGGTAGGAATTATTCCTATATCGTGGATGCGTTTACAAACCAGAAATTTTTATACATTAATACCCAGACGAGATTTCAAACTTGATCGAAATCAACCTAATGATCCGAGCAGCCGATCATTAGTTTGACAGGTATGTGAAAAAATTATCTGAAAGATGGCGACAGACCACGTATTGGCAAACGCAGCGTGGGACGGCCGCCTACCAGATGGACCGACATTCTTGTAAGAATCGCAGGAAGTCGTTGGATATAGGTGGCATTCGACCGGTTGCGCTGGAGACCGATGGAGAGGCCTATGTTTAGCAGTGGACAAGTATAGGCTGAGATGAAGATGATGGCGATAAACTCGCCTGTTTTATATCAGGACCAAAAATACATTAGTATCAGCAAGTTACATCATTTCCGTAGTAGGCAGAGAGCACGTAGTTCTATCAAGTCCTATCCTCGAAAAACTCTTGTGCCTACTCTTCTCGTTCATATCCTGATTTCGGAGAATTTTGACAAAATTGCCAAACTTATCTTAAAAGCGAAATAAACTATTTTATCGCGGTTTATTTTTGATTTTTAAGTAATGCACTAAAGCACTCGAAATGTCGGCAACTCAAAAATCAAAAATAATCCGTGATAAAATCCGAAAAATAGTTTTATTTCGTGTGTAATATTCGCTTAAATCAGCAATCAAACTCATTATCTTAAAAATGTTGCCCAGTGTTGAAAAACAATAACAGAATATCTAAATTATTTTTTCGTGAATGTCATAAATGGTAGTTAAATAAGGAAAATAATTTTACATCGATCTAGCAGCCTATCACGGTAATAGGCTCAGTCCCCGAGGGTTCTTTGATGACTTTAGTAAAATTTGAATCTTTGGCACACCTATTAATGAGTGCAGAAACTGACCGTCTTACAGAGTTGGGTAAACATTAATTGTGAAAAAATTAAGTTGCAATTAAAATGTTTTGGATTTCGTTGGGGCTTATTTGTGATTTTCAAGTGGCCGACGTTTCGAGTGCTCTACAGAGCCCATGACCACGGAAGGGTCTGAGGCGTCTGATGTTCAAAAGTCATTGTTATTCCGGGGTACCTCGGGGGGATTAATTTAATTGCAAATGAAATTTCAATTGATTAATCCTACAATTGAAACATAATAATAATAGCCCTGTTAAGAAACTGTCCCACTGTTGGGCACGGGCCTCCACTCAAACTGAGAGGGTTTAGGCCATAGTCCACCACGCTGGCCCAGTGCGGGTTGGCGAACTTCACACACCTTTGAGAAGCTCTTAGGCATGCAGGTTTCCTCACGATGTTTTCCTTCACCGTTAAAGCAAGTGATAATTAATTTTTAATACGCACATGCTTTCGAAAAGACAGAGGTGCGTGCCTGGGTTTGCAACCGAGACCTTTGACTTTGCAGTCCAACGGTCTAACCACTAGGCTATCACTGCATTGAAACATAATCATTCATCATCATTTCAGCCTATACTTGTCCACTGCTGAACATAGGCCTCCCCAATCGCTTTCCAGCGTAACCGGTCCGATGCCACCTGCATCCAACGATTTCCTGCGATTTTCACAAGATCGTCGGTCCATCTGGCAGGCGGTCGTCCTACGCTGCGCTTGCCAATACGTGGTCTCCACTCTAGAATCTTTCTGCCCCAACGCCCGTCCGATCTTCGCGCTATGTGGCCAGCCCATTGCCACTTCAGCATGCTAATCCTGAGGGCTATGTCGGTGACCTTGGTTCTTCTACGAATCTCCTCATTCCTGATTCGATCACGTAGAGAAACGCCGAGCATAGCTCTTTCCATAGCTCGCTGAGCAACCTTGAGCTTTTTTATGAGACCTATTGTAAGAGACCACGTCTCTGATCCATATGTCATCACTGGTAACACACATTGACTAAACACTTTAGTCTTTAGGCACTGAGGTATTTTGGATGAGAAGATGTTGCGCAGTTTCCCGAACGCTGCCCAGCCGAGTTGGATTCGTCGATTGACCTCTCTCTCAAAGTTGGACCTACCTAACCGGACTGCCTGTCCCAGGTAAATGTATTCGTCGACAACTTCAAGAGTAGAGTTCCCAACGGTGAGTGCGGTGGGTACGACATGGACGTTAGACATTATTTTTGTTTTGTCCATATTCATTTTAAGACCCACTTGTTGGGATACTCTATTGAGGTCACCGAGCATTCGTCCTAGATCTTCCAGCGACTCCGCCATGACCACAATGTCGTCGGCAAATCGAAGGTGAGTGATGTATTCGCCATTGATGTTGATGCCAAGTCCTTGCCATTCCAAGAGCTTGAAGGCGTCCTCTAAGGTGGTCGTAAACAGTTTCGGAGAAATGACGTCTCCCTGTCTTACTCCTCTTTTTATGGGGATCACCTTCGTGCACTGCCCCTGTACTCGGACTGACATGGTGGCGTTATTATACAAGCACTTCAACACTTCGATGTACCTATAGTCAATGCGGCATCGCTGGAGAGATCTAAGAACCGCCCAAGTCTCGATCGAATCAAAGGCTTTCTCATAGTCCACAAACGCCAAGCATAGTGGCCGATTATACTCCTCAGTCTTCTGTATAACCTGCCGCAGCGTATGTATGTGGTCTATGGTACTAAAACCTTTCCGGAAACCGGCTTGTTCGGGAGGCTGGAAGTCATCAAGCCTTCGTTCGAGACGATTCGTAATGACTCTCGAAAACAACTTATAAACATGGCTCAGCAGTGTGATGGGCCTATAGTTCTTCAATAAGGTGTTATCACCTTTCTTGAAAAACAGCACCACCACCCCCCTGTTCCATGCTTCCGGCGTTTTCCCTTCAAGCAAGACGGACTTAAATAGCCTCTGAAGGACTTTAAGTACCGGCGATCCGCCCGCCTTCAGAAGTTCTGCAGTAATTCCGTCTTCACCCGGCGCTTTGTTGTTTTTTAGTTGTTTGAGAGCCATCCTAATCTCGCACAGGCTGATGTCCGGGATATCTTCAGTGCAGTGTCGGGTTAGCTTGGCTCTTGGGTCTTTTACCAAGTCAACAACAGGTTTAGCTACTGAGGTATATAACTGTCCATAGAACCTCTCTATCTCCCTGAGCACCTCTGACCTATTTGACGTTACGTTTCCGTCCTCCGTCTTCAGCTTCGTCAACTGGCTCTGCCCAATAGACGCGTCTCTTGCGAACACTTTAGAGCCCTTGTTCTGCTCTATGGTCTCCTCAATACGCCTTGCATTGAAGGACCGTAAGTCGTGTCGCAAGGACTTCAATATCTGTCCATTAAGCTGCCTATAGGACTTAGCATCATCGGAGGTTTGGAGCGTCATGGAACGTCGCTCAGCCATGAGGTTTCGGGTGTAGTCAGATAGTTTTTGAGGCCTATTTTTACGGTGGGTCTTAAAATACTTGGACCCGACCGTATGAACAGTCTCTACCAGCCTGTTGTTGATTTCGTCCACTGATGCGCTGCTGTCTAGCAATTCGAAGCGGTTTGACAATTCGAGTTGAAAGTTCTCGGGGTTTTGGATATATGCATGAGTAGGTCGGAGCGTAGACTTCATCAGACGCGATCTTTCCATTTTGACATTAATATTTAATGTGCCTCTGACCATTCGGTGATCACTGCCGGTTTTTACCCTATGAATCACGGAGACATCATTAAATATTTGTCGCTTGGTGCTCATGATGAAGTCTATCTCATTTTTTGTGGAACCATCAGGGCTCATCCAGGTCCATTTCCTATGAGGCGGCTTCTGGAAGAAAGAGTTCATCATAAAGAGTCCCTCTTTCTCCAGAAATTCGGCCAGCCTCTGACCCCTGGGGTTGCGCTGCCCATATCCAAATTGCCCCACTCTCAACTCATCATCGCCCCGTTTGCCCAGCCGCGCATTGAAGTCACCCATAACCACTGTAAAGTGTGTTTTGGAAGTATGTATGGCTCTACTAATGTCCTCATACATAACTTCGACGTCATCATCTGAGTATGCCGAGGTCGGTGCGTAGACCTGTATGACCTTCAGCGAATATCTTTTGGATATTCTGAGTATCAGGTACGCTACCCTGCTCGACACACTAGTGATGGACACAACGTTGTTTATGAGTGACTTGTGGACGATAAATCCGACACCACCTTGGGACTGCTGTTCGCCCTCCCGGTAGTAAAACAAGTTGCCGGATTTTAAGGTTATCGTGTCCTCGCCCTCTCTTCGGACCTCCGATAAACCAACAATACTCCACCGCAACTTGTTTAACTCTTCTTCCAGCTCAACTAGCTTCTCATCTGTCCTCAATGTGCGTGCGTTGTATGTCACCAGGGCCAATTTTCGGTTTTGGTGGTAGCCGAATCTCTGCCGGAGATTCTTAGCACCCCTTGTCCTGTCGTTACCATGGCTGCTACCGTGGCCAGGACGAACAGGACCGCCGGGGACTAGGGGCCTGGTTTTTCTACTTTCTTCCATAATTGGGGGTGTTTGCCATACTCGCCACGCTTGGCAGGCGGGTTGGCGAGCGCAGTTATTGGTCGTCGAAGTGTTAAAGGAACGCTGCTGCCCATTCCCTAGTTTTCCCTTAGTCGCCTTGTACGACACCCGATGGGATGAGATGGGTTGGTCCTATTCTAAGCCGGGAACCACGCGGCATTGAAACATAATAATATAATAAAATAATATTAGCCCTGTTAAGAAACTGTCCCACTGCTGGGCACGGGCCTCCTCTCAAACCGAGAGGGTTTAGGCCATAGTCCACCACGCTGGCCTAGTGCGGATTAGTGAACTTCACATACCTTCGAGAAACTCTTAGACATGCAGGCTTTATTACTTTCCACACACAATATTCATGGGTTTACAAAGTAAGTGTACAACAATAAGGAGTGCTATGTGGAAACTGGCGCCTAAACTAGTGCAACCCTGTATTTCAGGACTCCAGGTCCCAGCAACAGAATCAGCGAGATATTTACATTTATGTACATTAACGTGGAATGGGAAATGATGAGTATGCGCGTGTGAGTATGTGTGTGTACGTGTGCGTGTGTGCATCTATTGTACATGTATTGCATGAAATGTGAATGTATTGAGACGAGGAAGGAACATGTATACCATATACAAGCTGTAACATAATAAACGCAAGACCTGAAAGTAATTTGTTCTAAATCGATAACTGGATTAATTCCAACTATTTTTAATGTACGTTAATTTTTTTTTTAAATTTGCAAATGATGCTTTTACTCCTTCAGTGCGATATAAAAAACTAAATTTATTCTTGATTCATAGCAATAAGGAGATTACAAATGCATTCCTAACCCGTATTTCTCAAAATGCACCACATGCATACACATACCAGTTTCATTGTTAATTGGGGTATAAAAGCGCTTAAAAAGGGGTAAAAACCTTTAAAGGATTTTAAAAATAAATTTAAATTTGGTTTTCGTTTTGAATTTATAAAGCAATTCTCTAATCGGGGTGTCTGAGGCCTTGCGTTTATTATGTTACACCTTGTATATACACATAGTTCACAAATTCATTGTACTATTGATATTAGTGCTTCTGTGTCCGTATTATTTAATTTTAGAAACCATTTTTGTATGAGAGACTTGCATTGGTATCTCGTTTTGTTGTAGATGTTTGATGCTTTATTTATCTTGTTATACAAGTATGGGCCTAGATAACATGTGTGTCTCCTGGTAAAAGCCGTATGATGCCCAACACTGCCGTCATATAATGTCGTATGGTCCCAAAATGACAAGATCGCAACTGACCACCTAATTTTTGATTACAGTCGCACTAATACCAAATTCATTTTCAAAAAATATAAAACACTACTAACGCAGCCAAAGTACCGAACGTGTTATAATAACAGTAGCAATTTCGTAACGCTAGCCGTAAATATTGTTCATTGTATAATGTTAATAAGCTTGCCGTGGGCGTGATATTTAGAACCGATAAATCAGTGAGGAGACTTCTTCGCTAGGCAATATATTTTAAACTGTGGCTACTTATAATCACCATCAGATTACATAACATAACTTTCCCGATATAATAAGTGCTTATTCGCTGTTCTTTCTTCTGCCGAAAGGGATACATTCTAAATTCCGCACGGATTACGTGCGTGAAGTGACTGATATTCAACATAAAATGATTAATTATTGGCCTCTTTAATGGCCTGTATAAAATTATGAAACATTTCGTTTTTAAATAAAATTATATTTATTCGAATAGACTGTCTTATCTGAAGGGCAAATCAAGAGGCTTCGTAACCGGCGAGCGTGCATGACACGAACTATGAGAGTAGAGGAAAGCAGAGAGGTCGGAAGGTAAAGAACCTGTTGTTCTCTCTGCCTACCCCGTAAGGGATCTGGCACGATGATATAGATAGATCGAAAATTAATTAAAAATTTTGTAATTCAATAGACTGTTGGATGATTTTTCTGAGGAATCACTTGATTCGTAAATAAATAATGAAATGTTGTATTTCGTTTTTCATTTCGTTCAATCCATTCAATTTTATCATTACCTGATTTCTAGAAACTTCAAATACCAAACGTCACCGTACTCATGTCTCGTGAAAATACTATAATATGAATCATGCAGCCTCCTTCATCATCTAAATTTGCCCCATATTTTCTGGTATAAAATTCTTAACTTTTTATTTTACAAAACGTAACACATTGCGTAAATACAGAAAGAAGTGTAAAATTATATTTTTTTAAGCCAGTGTAACTAAAATTAAGGCGCGACAATATCACACAATAGAGATCAGAGTATAAATTTAAAAAATATTTATAATAGAGTAGATAATAAAATCATTACTTACTTTTACTGACTTATTCCACTCAACTCCAGAAATTTTCACTAAGCGCCAAAATTATTACAGACACTTAAATTCAAATTTAGATAATTCCGTGATTTTTTTATAATCACGTATTATATACGAGTTGGTTCAATATGGTTGAGGGTAGTGATGGTTGTTCCAGCAGTCATACTCGTGAACGGGTGCTGCTTGTGGGGACTGGTCCATCAGGAATCCTTTAGACGCTCTTCACAGATAACATCATTAGATTCATATCTCGATCGTAAGGCATCACACTGGAGCTAGGTCATAAACCATTTAATTGTAACCTAAACATTGTATCCACACAATATGATTAAAAAAGGAAAGAAAAAAGAGGAAGAGAAGTAAATAAAAAAGACAAGCCCGCTGAGTTTTTTCGCCGGGTCTTCTCGGTGGAGGCCGCGTTCCGATCCGGTGGTAGATTAGTAGTAAAATTAGATTAAACAAAAATGTAAATTGACTATTTGTAAGCGCCCCCGCAGGGCTTATACAAAATAAATTATTTGAGTTTGAGTTTATAAAAAAAACATTGAATTTTCTAAATTTTAATAGTAATAAGTTTATTTACAAGGCGTTTAACCTGTGTCGTGCGTGGGTTACAAGCACGATATTCCTATAAAAAGGTACTCCGAAGCAAACATTTGTGGGCTACTGTTTCCAGTGTGGTGATCAAAACCGCCAATTACTCCACTAAACCACCAGATTAAGTGGTCTGGTCAACTTTTCGTTAATACCGTCACGTCTGTATTCCCCAGAGGGGGTGGCAGAGGTGTACTGAGTACACCCACGTTTCGCCGACGATGTTAGGTCCCATGTAATAGGGGGCGAGCCTATTCCAGACTCCGGACTCATACTGGGAATTTTTCGTTAGAAAAACTACATTTGTCCGACCTAGAATTTGAACCCAGGACCTCGTGGTCTCAAAGCGATGCGCTTTGCCACCAGACCAACGAGGCAGTCTACTTAAAATTGTATATTTAAAAAATACTTTACAAATAAACGATATGACAAGCTATAATGATATCTCAAGCATATTTAGGCCACAAAAGTTCTTACGCAATTTTTATTAATATTTAGCATGTTTACTTGAATTTATATGTATAAACGCATTCAGAATGCACGTGTGAGCTTGTTTTGTGTTCCTAATATTGTGTTAGAATTGATGAATAGAATAATAAAAGTTGAAAACTGGTACAAATTACCATTTCTTTAGAAAAACAAATGTCGAACTGCAGTGAAATTTCCCATCATACGTTGGTGTCAGGAATGCACGTCGTTACGTCGGCACACGTACGTCACATGGAAGAGGTGAAAGATTCTGGATGACGTGATAATCTGAGACAAATGTGTTCTTAAATGAGCACTTCATTTTAAAAATGATGCACAGGCGTAAACTTCATTTAGCATGTCTTCTTTATGGTGTATTGAAGTTTAAAACCCCTACTTATCTTTATGATAAAATAACGCATTTGTCAGCTCGTAGACAGTGTTCGGCGCAGCTATCGACACAACGGCACTACACAGCCGCCTTCAGGGGTAGTTTTCGCTACGCTGCGTCCAAATGTTGGAACAACATCCCCCCTCCCATCAGGAACCTGTCAAATAGTAAAGGTTTTAAAACAAATCTAAGAGAATTCCTGTACGAATGCCAGAAAAAGCAAGGACAAGCACGACAGCAGTATCATATAATAACTTTTACTGACGTAATAATAACTGTGAACTGATCTAATTTATTTTACCTTATCTCGTTTGCCATCCTTTATATGTTGCCGATTGTTCGTCCTCTAACCTTCTTCTCTTACTTATTGGGGAGAGTGGAATGTCAGTCACCCTCTTACATCACTACCTATACCACTAAAGTTCTTATTGTCTTTTAATATGTTACTTTTCTATGTTTATTATTATTACTTTGTTTGTGATTGCCAGTGTAAGCAGAGCATCTTCAATTCAATCATCCTTGTGAGTTGTAATTAATTTCGCTTTTTTATTATCTGTATTAATTTTTTTTTTTGGCTGTCTGTCAAATTCAGTATTGTGTCATATTTTTGTCTGTTTTGCTTGTTTTTGTTTTTTAATATATTTTGATTTTTGTATATTATAATAATTCTAGGAGTGTATTTAGCGTGACAGCCCGTGGTCACTCCAAGGGCCTTACCAGAATACCAGCGCTGGTTGCTTCAACCAGCATAACGCTGAGGCGGGGCCATATGTGGTACTCATACCTAAATATACATGCTTGATGGCAGTATGATTTATTTATAATTATGTAACTCATTATATTAAGTTAATTGCCATTGTCATTTTTTTTGTTTTGCTTGTATGTACCACATTAAACGTTTTTCTTTCTTTTTTCTTTCAAATAGATACCTATTTAAGCATAACTGTCTCCGGGATTTAGATCCTGAATATGACCAGCTTGCTTGTGGCTGATTGAACATTTTGCATGTATGATGGAGGTTTTGTAAGTAAGATGATTACATCTTACTTACAAAACCTCTATCATAAGATGATGATGATTACATTTTACTTACAAAATCTCCATCATAAATGCAAAATATTTACATTAGTGGACAGTTTGGTTATTGATTTGTGTTTTATGATCTCTTATTTTTATTAATTAGTTGTCCATGATCGTTCTGTTTGATAAAATACATAAATAATTGATTGCGCAGTTTTTTTAAATAATTTAGTACAAATGTAAAAGTCATCAATAAAAGTTATAACGCATATTTTAAGCTTTCTTTTCGTGTATATTTTATACATATCCGCTCTGCTGTTGAATAGAAAATTTACGATTTATATTCAAAAAGCGATTGTTCGATTTTTTTTTGGAAATTTGAATACATTATTTTAAAGTAACGTTGAAATGCTCATCTGACCTTTATTTCCACATATACATCTTATAACAAATACGCAGTAGATTCTTCAAGAACCTTCTGTAAGTTGAGCGTAGTTTTGGGAATTCACCTCTATGTCGCCCGACCCCCGAAGGGGGACTTTTCATGTCTTGGCGGCTTGACCAACCAACGGCTTTACGTACCTTTTGAAGCATTAAGACGCTCGAATATAAAAAAGTCACAATCGATCACCTATCTCAGACTGACCGAGCCGAACGCTGGTTAACCTTGGTGATCGCAAAGAAAAACTTACGGCATACTAATATTAAAATAGTTTTGTTAGAGGTACGCGCCCAGTGCTTAAGCCCCAATTACATTTCGCGACCCCGACTCCGACTTAGGACGTTTAGTGAAGCAGTCATCGTTATGACAAATATCGATGTATCGATATAAATATTTTTCATTCTACCTATTTCTCTATTTTATCCAGATCGAAAAGAAGGAGTAACATACAAATAAAGAAAGCTTAATGAAAGATAGATAGATACATCATCAATTATTTTCATTTACACATCATTATTTACACGACATAAATATAGAAAGAATGCCAGAGGAAAGAATGACAAAACAGATATACAATGTGAAAGTGGAAGGATGCAGGTACCGGGGAAGACCTAGACTATCTTACCACGACCAAATAAACCGAGTCTTATCTGATGGAAAAGTCAAGAGTCTCCGTAACCGGCGAGCGTGTATGAGACGAACTATGAGAGTCGAGGAAGCCAGAGAGGTATGTAAGGAAAGAACCTGTTGGAACTCTGTACTCTGCCTATCCCGCAAGGGATCTGGCGTGAGGTTATAGATAGATAGACATTAATATCATATTATATTGATACATCGATGTTTATCCTAACAATGACTGCATCACTAAACGTCCTAAGTTGGAGTCGGGGTTGCAAAATGTAATTGGAGCTTTACGAGTGATTGTAACAGTGTCGCCCGCGCAGGTTCCTCACGCCAGTAGTCCACACATGTAGTTTGCACGTTTACTGGCACCATGAACAAGCACCTCTATAACCACGATTTTATTAACCCGCTTTTGTGGATAAATACATGTTGGTATTCTAAGGTTTCGTTACTAGTCTGATTAAGGACCTCTAATATGGATTTCGCGAAATACCGCACTCTGCACAATTTTTAAACGTTAACTAATAGAGAAAGAATTTTGCAAAACCCACAAAATGACAGAAATGAAAAACCCAAAAATGAGGACAGAAGAAGATATCTATTCCTTTCGCCATTTGCACACAGTCATAAGATCACGTCATGTCCTTTTTAATCGACTTCAAAAAGGAGGAGGTTCTTTGTTTGTCTGTATGTATGCTGTTTTCTATTTCTTTTTTTATTTATGTATGTTCACCGACATTTCCGTCAGTTGTGGACCGATTTTGATGATTCTTTTTTCATTGGATTTAGTATAGCTCCAAGGTAGTCCCATTTTAATTTCATCAGTACTGGACCTTGAACTTTGAAGATACACCAGGGAACTCCTTAACGACAAACAATACGAATGCGTAGATTCAGATATTATGGGTATTACGTCAATCCTATAGGTACCCTACTATAGAACTAAGCAGACTGTTAACCGACTTCAAAAAGCAGGAGGTTTATAATTCGTCTGTATTTTTTTGTAATTTCTTTGCTTATAAACTGATTTTGATGATTGTTATTGCATTAGATTCAGCATAGCTCCGTGATGCTTGAATTAAAATTTTATAAATAAAAATAAAATTCATTTATTTCAAGTGACAGGGACTCATATTAGGTACAAAATTTTAAATATCAAAAAGGAAACATTTAAAAATAGTATGTCGACCGTACTTTAACGACCGGTTCAGCCAATGACAGTGTTATGTCTGCTGCAGCAGTGTAATTGGTATTGGACATTGGGCTTTGAAGATACACCAGGGGTTTTCTATACGGCAAACAGCATGAATGTGAAAATTCAGTTATTATGAATTTTATATTAATCTTGTAGGTACAGTGGTGTATAAATAAATAGAATAATATAAAGGAGGTATATAAATAATAATAATAATATTAGCCCTGATAAGAAATTGTCCCACCGTTGGATACGGGTCTCCTTTCAAACTGAGAGGGCTTAGGCCATAGTTCACCACGCTCGCGCAATGCGGGTTGGCAAACTTCACATACCTTCGAGATACTCTTAGGCATGCAGGTTTCCTCACGATATGTTCCTTCACCGTTAAAGCAAGTGATAGTAAATTTTTAATACGCACATACCTTCGAAAAGACAGAGGTGGGTGGCTGGGTTTGAACCTGAGACCTCTGAAATTGCAGTCCAACTGTCTAACTACTAGGCTATCACTGATTGTTAATATATTAATAGAAAAATGTAACTTGTATTTATTAAATATATTACGAGGACATAAGTTTCCAATATTTAAATGTAAATTTGAATGATAAGTTGCTCTTTAGTCAACTGGACCCACTCCAAACTGTATTCGCGTGAAATAAAACTATGTTACGGATTTTATCGCGGTTTATTTTTTTATTTTTAGTTCCCGACGTTTCGAGTGCTTTGCAGCACCCATGGTCACGGGAGGGACTGAGGTGTTAGACGTCCAATAGGCATAGTTGTTCCGGGGTACCCTCAAACTTCTTAATTATTTTTGTTGTTGTTGGTCCGATCTACGCAGAATGAGCTCACGGTGTCTTGAGGTTTTGCAGTGTTATGCTTGGTTTTGGATTTGATTATATTAATTACCGGATCCCAAGACGATGGAAGCACCCAGCCATCTTCTCTATTGAAATTAGGATGTTTTTTAATTTCAATAGCCTCGCGAACCATCCTTGGTAGGAATCGGTGTTCTTTCACGAGGATTTGTGGTCTATCAAATCTGATGTTATATATATGTATTCACGTGTTGAATAATTGACTACGACTTGATCTAGTGGTTCAGAGCTGAAGCCGCTCCCCTCACTGAATCGAGTTGCACGTTTGATCCCCGCACAACAAATCTTTTTGTATGTCATGTGACCAACAATTGTTTATTTCGGCGTGGATGTTTGTGAACAGAGAAAGACTTCCTAGCGCGAAACTACATTTAAAAAAACTTTTCTTTTTTCATTTGGTAAAATTGGACCCACTTTTAAATTGAAAAAATAATCAACTGTATAATTTCAAATCTAGAATTTCAAAACAGAAATTATACGCCGTGACCTGATGATCGGTGAACGAAAAAAACATGATCGTTTGATAAACACTGACTTAAAATCATTTAAAATCAAACGAAGTTAATATCGTACCTAAATAATAGCAAATCACATTCGTTTCATAATTTGTACTTTTAAATCGATCTAAAAGAAATGAAATATTTATAACATGATATTTCTTTTAATTTTTTTTTCACGCCTACCCTGCACACAATCTGGCGTAATAATATAGACAAATAGATTTTTTATGTATCATATTAAATACGAAAATTAAATCTATTTTCTTTTTTCAGCAAGTCAAAAAAGTTTTGTGCGTGTCTATATTAATCACAAAATTTGTCAACGGGTCCAGTTGACCACTTCAAAATATTCATTAGGTCAAGTGAACTGAACGGGAACAATTTGAGTTGGTTCAGTTAACTAAAACGTTCGTTTTATTAATTGTCATTTTGCTTTGCCTATTTCTTCCGTCAAAAAGGACTTCTTTGTAACAACTTCAGTGTAATAATAATGCATTAATCAGGCAGGCAATATAGAAACTTGGCTTTACAGGAGACAGCCCTTCGTACCTCACCTGTAAAGCCAAGTTTCTACAAGCGGTACGTAGATGATACTTTCACAATATTACCATCTGACAAAATTAACGTATTCCTTAATCATCTTAACTCCATTAACCCTAAAATTCAGTTCACAATGGAGTTGGAGGCAAACAATTCCCTAGCTTTCTTAGATGTCTCACTAATCCGAAACCCCAACAACACCTTAAGCCATACGGTTTATAGAAAAAAGACCCATACTGATAGGTACTTAAACGGTGAATCTCACCACCATCCATCACAGTTAGCTATCGTGGGTAAATCTTTGTTTCAGAGAGCACAAGGGATCTGTGACAAGAAACATCTGGCTGCCGAGCTTCAACATGTCAAGCAAGTCCTGCACGACAATAAGCTTCGAGTCCCACGCCAACGTCACAGTGACCGAGTGAAACGAGCCACAGTCGAGCGTCTCCCTGCTGTACTACCTTACTTAAGAGGAGTCACAGACAAGATTGGCTACATCTTGAAGCGTGCTTCAATCAAAACATTATATAAGCCGCCGAAGAAGATCAGTCAGTTTTTACCATCTGTCAAGTGTCACATCCCTCTACAAGATGCAGGAGTATACAAGCTTGATTGTGAATGTGGTCTCTCTCACATAGGACAAACAAAAAGACCAGTAAAAACTCGGGTTAAAGAACACATAGCTGACCTAAAACACCGTCGCTCAAAGAAGTCTGCAGTCTGTGAACATGTCCTTGACCGCACCCGCCATAACATCAGATTGGATAGACCACAAATCCTCGTGAAAGGACACCGATTCCTACCAAGGATGGTTCGCGAGGCTATTGAAATTAAAAAACATCCTAATTTCAATAGAGAAGATGGCTGGGTGCTTCCATCGTCTTGGGATCCGGTAATTAATATAATCAAATCCAAAACCAAGCATAACACTGCAAGACCTCAAGACACCGTGAGCTCATTCTGCGTAGATCGGACCAACAACAACAAAAATAATTAAGAAGTTTGAGGGTACCCCGGAACAACTATGCCTATTGGACGTCTAACACCTCAGTCCCTCCCGTGACCATGGGTGCTGCAAAGCACTCGAAACGTCGGGAACTAAAAATAAAAAAATAAACCGCGATAAAATCCGTAAAATAGTTTTATTTCAAAAAACATACAGTCGAATTGAGAACCTCCTCCTTTTTAGAAGTCGGTTAATAAAAAGAACTGACTGTTCGATACATAGTCTAGTATATTTTTTTTTGTTTAACAGCTGGTTTTTATCTCTAAAATTAAAACTAAAATCCAATCAAAACTTATTTCTCATGATAAACATAAGTTGTCTTAATTCTGAATTATTTATTGTACACACACAAATTGTTAGAAAGTAAATTAATGTTCAACGGCGAGTTTAACTCAAAGTCGAGTTTTCTACCAGCAAACCTTTGAGTGAAAGAGAAAAGATAAAAAAAAAAATATTTATATGCAATAAATAGTAAATGAGGAGGCTTTGGCTGAAAACCAGCGCTGGGGGAGACTCTGTTCCCCTCCAGCACATGCTGAGCCACACCAAAGCGAATGCTGCAGCTGCAGCCTATTGTAGCTTTATTTTATTTTGTTTTTTCTTACTCTGTATTTTTTTTTATTTTTTATCGCAACCTGTGATACATACATTTTGTGATTTTCAAATGTGCGCTATGTTCAAAAAATTTCATTTTTAATTTTATATTTATACATAGAAAAGGTACAAACTACAGATATATCTACAAATATAATACATGTATACATTACCATAAAATAGACTATATGAATATATACATACATACAAATATCTTACATAGATAGGAAATGTTCTCCAGTTCTTTTCCTGAACATCTGTAAAGTAGGGCTATCACGTAAAGAGTGTGGGAGAGAATTCCATCGGCGCACAGCTCGTACAGTTAATTAACCATCGCCTTGAGCTATGACGAGGTGCATTAAGAAGAAGAGAAGAGACACAGCGATAAGCTTTTTCCCTGGGGACTAAATACTCAAAGCAATCACGCAGATGTACTGGGGAAGAACAGAAAATATGTCTATCCCGACGCAGCCGTATAGGCGGCCACTTCAACTGCTTTCGGAATTCTGACACATGATCAAATTTCCGGAAGCCAAAAATAAAGCGAATGCATGGATTCTGCAGACGTTCAAGTTTATTAAGGAGTTCCTCAGTTGCGTCAAGAAAGCTTACATCGGCATAGTCGAGAAGTAGTAAAAGAAGAGATTTGGCAAGCGTTACTTTGGTTTGAAACAGCAGGAACTTTTGGAACCGTTTGAGAGACTGAAATGAGTAATAAACCTTCTTGCTAACTTCCGCGACGTGAACATTCCAGGACAGATAACAGTCAATATAGACGCCCAAGTTAATTGCACTATTTGAAGAAGGTATCGGTATAGCATCGTACACATTTGTGGATGAGATTGGTGATCTAAAAGATTGTTAAAATATCTGCCACCAATAATGAGCTTGTGTAGCCGGATTTACCAGTAGGCCAAAGCTTTCTGTCCAGGTATTGATGTTTTGAAGATCATTATTAAGGTAACAATAGCATTATTAAAATCATCGGCGAGCGACCGCGAAGATATGAGTTGACCCAAGCAGTTACAGAAGGAGAAATATTTAGGTAGGTCAGAATTCCTAAGAAGATGTCAAAATCAACTGAATTAAAGGCACTGCTAAAGTCCAGTAAAACTTTTCTTATTCTCCATGGCCAAACGTATGTCGTCAGTTATATTAACGAGTGCCGTTACAGTGCTATTGGCCAGGGCGAAATCCTGATTGGTAGGGACTTAGCAGGTCGTTTATAGAGAGATAGTGAGACAGTTGATTCTGAACAACACTCTCAAGGCCCTTGGACAGAATTCGGAGTATGTAAATGGGGCGGAATTGGGAAACTGAAGATGGATTAGATACTTTGGGTAGAGGTTTGACTTTGGGCCTTCTTCCAGGCTGAGGGAAAAGTGCAAGAATGCAGAGAATAGTTGATGATGTGGTGTATTACAGGAATAAGATCGTCTAGGATGAGACGAAGCCTTTGGATTTGAAGACCATCATTACCTACCGCTTTCGTGGAAATCGAAAGGACTAATTTCTCAACTTCCTCCTCTGTAACTTGCTGAAAAGAGAATGAAGTACATCTAAGCTACGGTAGATTAGTTAAACTGTTGAGAGTAAAAGATTTTATCGTGTCATCCAGGGTGACTGGTGACTTGGAAAAGTGGTATGGTATTAAGATCTATATTATTGGGTGTATCATCGCTAGACGTTTTCCCAATACCCAGAGATTGAAAATGCCATACTTGTGCCATATTGGAGTTTTGGATTGAGATATGAATATGACGTCTTAGGATCTCTTCACAGGCGCTTGCAACGATTCCGCACTTTTTTGTATAGAAATCAGGTCTCATCAGTAGGCTGTTTTTTATATCGGCTCTTAACTTTGTCTCTTTTTGACATCTCTCTTTTAATGTAATCCGATAACCATGGTGCAGGTAGATGCTTCACTTTACCCTTTGTTTGTCGTATATATCTAGGATAATCTTGTTAAAAGCGGATACTTTTTTGTCACAGTTGAGTTTTTTAGTACACTGAAACTATATATAGGAGAGCAGTCAACACGACTCATGTCTTCCCTCAAACGTTGCATATTAATGTTCTTAAAGCTGCGAAGAACAAGAAATATGGATTTGCGTTTAGGTGCGCGATTTTTATAAGACAGGAATATGAGATCATGATAGAAAAAAACGGCGGCAAGTTGTCCATGCGCAGCTACTTTTTGGGGGTCGGAGACTAGAATTAAATCTAGAAGAGAGGAAGTGCAATGGGGGGCATGACGGGTAGCATTAAGATGAAGGATATGCATGTTGACAGAAGAGACAAGAGATTGGAGTTTACAGCTGCGTACATTATCCTTGAGCAAACAAGTGTTAAAGTCTCCAAGGATAATTACACTGTCATATATAGGAGAAAAATATTTTTTATAAAAATTCTAATTTAGTTTCAAATGAAGAGAAATAATCAATATGACTGGAGGGACTATAATATACACCTAAAAGAAATTTTATATGATTAAAAGTGATTTCAATGAATAAGTGCTCAGCGGAATTAGAGTAATTATTCGGAGATTGGTCGATAACTTTATAATCGATATCTCCATGAAGATAAATACCTACACCCGCCCCCCCTCACACCACTCGCCTGTTCTGTCATTGCGCACTAATTTATAGCCGGGCAAAGAGTATTGAGTGGAAGCAAGAACGGGCTTTAGAAAAGTTGCATAGACGAGGACAGCGTAACTCATTCATGCTGTCCTCGTCTATGAATCGAAAGAAGCTTTGAGCATTTATATGAACTGTATTAAAAAACTTTTCTGTATTAAAAATAGCTAGAAAAAGCACATATAAGTTGGTCACGTAAATAAACAGAATCGTCACTGAACGCACTCGCATAACTCACATCAGATGCACAAGAAGAAGAACAAGATACAAAACTATCATCAACATTATCACACATTAAAATATTATGCGATACTTCTATATTTATGTATGTAAAAGAATAATAATAATTACAAAATAATTAATTAAAAACTATCAATACTATGTCCTCGAAGGACTCGCCAGTTCACGTCAAAATGGATCAAAGGACTCGTATCCAGATTTATAATAAATTATGTTTCTGAACGAGCACTTGAAAAAGGGTTTTTGGCGGGAAGTTGAAGAGTGATGTCGTCAATTTGTTTTAATTTCCAAAACTTGTGTTATTTCGAATAATAATGTGTAATGTTGGTGGAATATTAACCATTATGTGTTTTTATGAAGTGAGTGAAGGTAATTGTAACAAAGTGATAAAAAATGTCTTTTCGATTTCCCTCAAAACAGCCGTCGCAATTGATATGTAAAGTATCCATCGCTTTACTATCCAGGGTGGGGTACTTCATCAATTCCATTATCACCGTTCTCATTAAGTTCATCGAGGAGCTGAATTAATTTAGAAAAATACGATTATGCATCTCCCTGGACAGTGGCAAAATACACTCAAATTAGTGTGAAGCCATAACTTAAAGAAGAAGAAGAGCACTAGAACGTCACACATATTCAGTCATTGACATTTGAGTAAAATCAAAAGAAGTAACATTAAAGAATAGAAAACAATGATTGCGAAGTGACCGTCAAAGGAAAAAATTAAATAAATAAACGAAAACAACAATACTGCGGCAAGTGTACCCATACTTGTGGGTTACTTGGCTCTATTGCGTGGCTTTTTATCAACAGCTTGCTTAGTCTTGGAAGTAAAGGCCCCTTCTTGTTGAGGATCCTTTATGGAAGCCATTGGAAACTGCACTGCAAATTTTCAGAATTCGGCCGCAGACTCTATTTTCCGTCGTGACTTATCCGGGAGCAGGATGATAATTTTACCCGCGGAGGTCCAGCACTGCTTCACACCAAAGTGTTAAGAAGCGGGCAAAAAGTAGTTTTCCTTAAGAGGTTTATTATAAATTACCAATGACCATGTATAAAAAATAAAGGTATGAATGTTGGTCATTGAGAGAAAGAAAAAAATAAAATCTTATCAGCGTCATCTAAATGACGAATATCGAACACGTAAATAATTTACCACAGTAAAAATGCATTTACGTCTAAACGATCATTAATAAAACATTAGAAATGACGTTATAAACAGATATCACCGTCAGAATAAAAAAAAACTGGTCTGTGTAGATGTTCACCTAGTTTTTCTTTTATTATAATTTTAACATTTTCATATTATTAGCACAATTTTTATCATTTTAACTTATTACTTATAACTGTATAAGTAGCGATGACCAAGGTTAAGCAGCGTTCGGCTAGGTCAGTCTGAGATGGGTGACCGTTTGTGGTATTTTCATTTTTAAGAATCTCCATGCTTTGGAAAGCATGCTAAGCCGTTGGGTACCCAATTACCACTGTATGTGGCAGTCGTTAAGCCGAGTCAGGTGCCTTATAGACGGCTTAATGTGTTCCAACAGCAGGTGACCACAAACCACGTGGCTCCACCACGCGACCTTATTCGTATATGACTTAATCTCTCTCACCTTGAGAGTTGTCAAAGGAGGCCTATGTATATACCTTTTTTCTTTTTTTTTTTTCTTTTCTTTATTTGGATTTCCAACAACAAGTACACAGTTAAAAATAAAGATGCATGTATATAAAAGTTAAGCTAAGTGTCTTGTCACTTACAGGAAATCACAGCATGCAATAATACCTAAATAAAAACAGGAATTACTACCACCACCAAGCTAAAACTAAGGCTAAGGTTCACTCGCAACATAATACTCAACTGTAAGCAATACGGGATAGAGCTTGTCTATCGCTGTGCACTTTAAGCCTTATATTACGAGTGGACACTACAGACTAAAATATAAATTAAACAAGATCTTTCTTAACTAAACTAAGAATGCTAAGTACTGTAAGAGCTCTGAGTACTAAAAATAATTAAATAAATAACCTCCAATGCCGCGTGGTTCCCGGCTTAGGATAGGACCAACCCATCTCATCCCATCGGGTGTCGTACAAGGCGACTAAGGGAAAACTAGGGAATGGGCAGCAGCGTTCTCTTAACACTTCTGCGATCAAAAACTGCGCTCGCCAACCCGCCTGCCAAGCGTGGCGAGTATGGCAAATCCCCCAATCAATATTATGGAAGAAAAGAAGAAAACCAGGCCCCTAGTCCCCGGCGGTCCTGTTCGTCCTGGCCACGGTAGCAGCCATGGTAACGACAGGACAAGGGGTGCTAAGAATCTCCGGCAGAGATTCGGCTACCACCAAAAACGAAAATTGGCCCTGGTGACATACAACGCACGCAGTTTGAGGACAGATGAGAAGCTTGTTGAGCTGGAAGAAGAGATAAAAAAGTTGCGGTGGAATATTGTTGGTTTATCGGAGGTCCGAAGAAAGGGCGAGGACACGATAACCTTAAAATCCGGCAACTTGTTTTACTACCGGGAGGGCGAACAGCAGTCCCAAGGTGGTGTCGGATTTATCGTCCACAAGTCACTCATAGACAACGTTGTGTCCATCACTAGTGTGTCGAGCAGGGTAGCGTACCTGATACTCAGAATATCCAAAAGATATTCGCTGAAGGTCATACAGGTCTACGCACCGACCTCGGCATACTCAGATGATAACGTCGAAGTAATGTATGAGGACATTAGTAGAGCCATACATACTTCCAAAGCACACTTTACAGTGGTTATGGGTGACTTCAATGCGCGGCTGGGCAAACGGGGCGATGATGAGTTGAGAGTGGGGCAATTTAGATATGGGCAGCGCAACCCCAGGGGTCAGAGGTTGGCCGAATTCCTGGAGCAGGAGGGACTCTTTATGATGAACTCTTTCTTCAAGAAGCCGCCTCATAGGAAATGGACCTGGATGAGCCCTGATGTTTCCACCAAAAATGAAATAGACTTCATAATGAGCACCAAGCGACAAATATTTAATGATGTCTCCGTGATCCACAGGGTAAAAACCGGCAGTGATCACCGAATGGTCAGAGGCACATTAAATATTGATGTCAAAATGGAAAGATCGGGTCTGATGAAGTCTACGCTCCGACCTTGTAATGCACATATCCAAAACCCCGAGAACTTTCAACTCGAATTGGCAAACCGCTTCGAATTGCTAGACAGCAGCGCATCAGTGGACGAAATGAACAACAGGCTGGTAGAGACTGTCCATACGGTCGGGTCCAAGTATTTTAAGCCCCACCGTAAAAATAGACCTCAAAAACTATCCAACTAAACCCGAAACCTCATGGCTTAGCGACGTTCCATGACGCTCCAAACCTCCGATGATGCTAAGTCCTATAGGCAGCTCAATGGACAGATATTGAAGTCCTTGCGACACGATTTACGGTCCTTCAATACAAGGCGTATTGAGGAGACCGTAGCACAGAACAAGGGCTCTAAAGTGTTCGCAAGAGACGCGTCTATTGGGCAAAGCCAGTTGACGAAGCTGAAGACGGAGGACGGAAACGTAACGTCGAATAGGTCGGAGGTGCTCAGGGAGATAGAGAGGTTCTATGGGCAGTTGTATACCTCAGTAGCTGAACCTGTTGTTGACTTGGTAAAAGACCCAAGAGCCAAGCTAACCCTACACTACAGTGAAGATATCCCGGACATCAGCCTGTACGAGATTAGGATGGCTCTCAACCAACTTAAAAACAACAAAGCGCCGGGTGAAGACGGAATTACCGCAGAGCTTCTGAAAGCGGGCGGATCGCCGGTACTTAAAGTCCTTCAGAGGCTGTTTAATTCCGTCTTGCTCGAAGACAAAACGCCGGAAGCATGGAACAGGGGTCTGGTGATACTGTTTTTCAAGAAAGGTGATAACACTTTACTGAAGAATTATAGGCCCATCACACTGCTGAGCCATGTTTATAAGTTGTTTTCGAGAGTCATTACGAATCGTCTCGAACGCAGGTTTGATGACTTCCAGCCTCCCGAACAAGCCGGTTTCCGGAAAGGCTTTAGTACCATAGACCACATACATACGCTGCGGCAGATTATACAGAAGACCGAGGAGTATAATCGGCCACTATGCTTGGCGTTTGTGGACTATGAGAAAGCCTTCAATTCGATAGAGACTTGGGCGGTTCTTAGATCTCTCCAGCGATGCCGCATTGACTATCGGTACATCGAAGTGTTGAAGTGCTTGTATAATAACGCCACCATGTCAGTCCGAGTACAGGGGCAGTGCACGAAGGCAATCCCCATAAAAAGAGGAGTAAGACAGGGAGACGTCATTTCTCCGAAACTATTTACGGCCACCTTAGAGGACGCCTTCAAGCTCTTGGAATGGCAAGGACTTGGCATCAACATCAATGGCGAATACATCACTCACCTTCGATTTGCCGACGACATTGTGGTCGTGGCGGAGTCGCTGGAAGATCTAGGACGAATGCTCGGTGACCTCAACAGAGTATCTCAACAAGTGGGTCTTAAAATGAACATGGACAAAACGAAAATAATGTCTAAAGTCCATGTCGTACCCACCGCACTCACCGTTGGAAACTCTACTCTTGAAGTTGTCGACGAATACATTTACCTGGGACAGGTAGTCCGGTTAGGTAGGTCCAACTTTGAGAGAGAGGTCAATCGACGAATCCAACTCGGCTGGGCAGCGTTCGGGAAACTACGCAATATCTTCTCATCCAAAATACCTCAGTGCCTTAAGACTAAAGTTTTCAGTCAATGTGTGTTACCAGTGATGATATATGGATCAGAGACGTGGTCTCTTACAATAGGTCTCATAAAAAAGCTCAGAGTTGCTCAGCGAGCTATGGAGAGAGCTATGCTCGGCGTTTCTCTACGCGATCGAATCAGGAATGAGGAGATTCGTAGAAGAACCAAGGTCACCGACATAGCCGTTAAGATTAGCAAGCTGAAGTGGCAATGGGCGGGCCACATAGCGCGTAGATCGGACGGGCGTTGGGGCAGAAAGATTCTAGAGTGGAGACCACGTATTGGCAAGCGCAGCGTGGGACGACCGCCTGCCAGATGGACCGACGATCTTGTGAAAATCGCAGGAAGTCGTTGGATGCAGGTGGCATCGGACCGGTTACGCTGGAAAGCGATTGGGGAGGCCTATGTTCAACAGTGGACAAGTATGGGCTGAGATGATGATAATGATGAACCTCCAATAAGAAAATAAAATAAATATTATACAAATCTAAGTCCTAAGTATAATCGTTTTTAACTTATTGGTTGCAAATAAATCTAGTACATTCTTATACACATCGCACAATGTATACATACGTGACTATGGACTGAATTTTCTTACAGGACGAGAAAACAGCATCTTCCTACACGATCTTGGATTAAATCTTGGAACGTTAAATTGAACTTTTCTGAGCAAATTAGGACAGTTAAACAAGCAAGTATATATATATATATATATATTTAGCTAGTATTTTACAGTATAGGTATATTGATTACATTTTACTACTACTGCACTTTAAACATAAATGACACAAAAATCATGCGGGATAGATGTACCCGGTCTAAGCTGAAGTTTCTACGTGGCCGATAAATTGCCTAAATTTTGGTAACAAGTCAGGTAACTGCATTAGAAAATAAATCACGAACTAAACAAGACACAAGGGAAATCATAGGGAAATCGAATAACGGGGACAAACAGCTTGCTTTCATTGGTATTCGAAATTCGAATTGAAAAAAAAACATTATGATAATTATTAAAAAGAAAAAGCTCAGAGTTGCTCAGCGAGCTATGGAAAGAGCTATGCTCGGCATTTCTCTGCGTGATCGAATCAGGAATGAGGAGATTCGTAGAAGAACTAAGGTCACTGACATAGCCTATAGGAGTAGTAAGCTGAAGTGACAATGGGCGGGCCACATAACGTGGAGATCGGATGGGCGTTAGGGCAGAAAATTTTCTAGAGTGGAGACTACGTATTGGTAAGCGCTGCGCGGGATGACCGTCTGCCAGATAGACCGACGATCTTGTGAAGATCGCAGGAAATTGTTGGATGCAGGTGGCATCGGACCGGTTACGCTGGAAAGCGATTGGAGAGCTCTATGTTCAGCAGTGGACAAGTATAAGCTGAGATGGTGGGGTTAATTTATAGAGAATTATTCCACTGTGATCAAAGACAACTGATTAGTGTCCAATGATCACCCACCGGCAAATCACCCAGAGTAGAAGTAAAAAAAATAAACACCCCCTAAGCCGATATTCCCAACATTCGCCGTCGATAATAATATACTTCATTAAACTTATGTCTGGCTTATGAAAAATGTAATAATTATAAAAAAAGTTATAGTATATAAATTAATCATTCATCACATATATCATCACGCCAGATCCCTTACGGGGTAGGCAGAGAGTACAGAGTTCCAACAGGCTCTTTCCTTACATACCTCTCTGGCTTCCTCTACTCTCATAGTTCGTCTCATACACGCTCGCCGGTTACGGAGACTCCTAACTTATCCTTCAGATAAGACCCGGTCTATTTGGTCATAGTAAGATAGTCTAGGTCTTCCCCAGACTTACATCCTTCCACTCTGCATTCGCATTGTATATATAATAAATCTAAATAAAATTAAACATTATAATATCACATTATCACATGGAAAAGTATGGTACGCAAATTCGGCGCGTAATGATAGCGCTGTAATCGGACCGCAGTCAACGGCCGGTGAAATGACGCAGAGTTCATTCGCCTTTCACCCAATTTGCCTAAATTTACCGCGGTCGAGTTCACTACGCGACGCGTCGCCTACCAATGCCATTTATAATAGTATACTATTAAATTTTGTTGGGTTATAATTATAGTACGATGTTTGTACTTATATTTTTTTACTAAAGTATTTTTCCATAGATTTTTTGTGGTGTATGTGTGTCAGATTTTGACAAGGCAATTGCTAGCATGTAAATAGATGGTGCGCAAAAAATGGTTTTGTTTGGCGAAGTCTGTCTATATATATCATACCAGATCCCTGGCAGGGTAGACAGAGAGTACAGATTTCCGGCAGGTTCTCTTTCAGGTTCTCTTTAAGTGGAATGTCTTAGGTTAGGTCAGGAAAAATTTGTGATTGAACTTTGAAGTTTTATGGATTATAAAAGGTGAAACAATTTCTCGGGAATGCATTGCAAAATTTTAGGGTATCGTTAATTCACCTTATTCGTTCATCTTCTTCTTTAGCCGAAAGACGTCCACTGCAGTACAAAGGCGTCCCCTAAAGACCGCCACAACGACCGGCTTTGTGCTGTTCGCATCCAACTTCTACCCGCGACCTTCACCAGGTCATGTGTTTATCTTGTAGGGGGCCTACCCACTCCACGTCTTCCGGTACGTGGTCGCCATTCGAGAACCTTTCTGCCCCATCGGCCGTCCGTTGTACGAGCGATGCGCCCCGCCCACTGTCACTTAAGTTTAGCAATTCTGAGTGCTATGTTAGTGACTATGGTCCTCCTGCGGATCTCCTCGTTTCTGATTCGATCCCGCATGGTAACTCCTAACGTTTCGTTTATACGATTATGATTTTACACCTCAATCTCAATCTATTCTACTACACATCATACATCACACCAAGGACACTCTTGAGAGAAAGACAGAGAGTACAAAGTTTTAGCAGACTTTCCTTACAGACGTCCATTGCTTTTTATTCGTTTTAGAACATCGATTCGACGTTTTAGGAAAACGAATTTACAATTCCTTAGGTCTCACACAGTGGGTGATACACTCATTGATTCTCGATAGCAACGGTTCTTTTGTCCATTAATTATTTCTTTCGGAATTGGTAGTGATGATGGCAAGAGATCTCATGACACTACGAGTATACTGATCCTCTCGGATCGAGCATCAGTCCTTGTGTGGAATGCTGTCATTCACTGGCAACTGGTATCGGTATCACCATTGAGAAAGTCCGCGTCTAAGATAGTAGCTGCGATTGAGAAACGAGATCTAGGCCACCTACAAAAGTTTGTATTTTAAGAAAATTAGGAAAAATCTAAAGAAACAGCCGACAAATCAAAATTGGTAATTTTGTATTTTGATTATCGCTTACAAATTTTAGGCAATTTTAGGTGTACCACCTCATCATTTAGTTTGCAATAATTACTGTGCTGTCCCGTAGAAACTTTTTTGGTCATATCAACATGAAAATCATAAAATATCGATCATGAATGTTACCTATAGAGGTATAGGTTTAAAGAGGACCGGCTTGTATCACGCTTAGAAAATTTAGATAGCTTTTTAGCGACGCAACGTAGCTAAAGCTGTTGTCACCCATTCAGTCCACGTGGACTTAGGTACCTACATAATTTATAACGAAAAAATGTTTTTTGATTATTATTTTTTATTGTTATTAATTTACTATTGTTTTTAGTATTTTTTATTCATTTATTTGCAATTATATAAATCGAGAATCGATCACAGATTCGCGTCGGACAATATGCCCCAATTTTTACCAGTATAAATGATTCAATACATTCGTGTCGCGAATTCCGGCGTGTGGGCGTGACATAAAAACTTTAGTTTATCCTCGTTCACCTTAATAATATTTCCTCCCAGTATTAGGCGTTTTATGAATGAACGGCCAAACGTGAGCCACACGTGACGACACCTCACGTCCACCGATCAATAAAGCGAAGCCTTTATCGTAACGGCGATCTCATCTTGCACAGCATTTTAATGCCGAATAAAAACTAACTGTCTGTCCAAAATAAATACCAGCGAAATGTGAAGGTAGGTCGCAAACGGTACTCGACAATGAACCCGTGTAAGTGGCACAACGACCGTCCAATTTGGCATTTTGACTCGTGGTGAAAAAAAAATATCGCCACCGGCGGTACCAGGGGAAAATGAACTAAAGAAAGGTTGATTTTCGACTGTTGTCTATGTGCGAGTGTATGTACATACGAAGGCGGCAGTGTGCGCGTCTGTCATTGTAGTCCCGTGCGCAGCGATAGTAGAAAGCTCAGTGAACGTTTGTTTACGTTCGCCATTTAAAAAAAAAGAGTGAAACGTGAACGATAAACTGTCAAATTATTTAGTACTTAGTTGTATGTAGGCCAATCTGTGGTTAGTCACATTGAAGAAATTGACTAGAGAACCATTCTCGCAAATGTTTGTCTATAATACTTTCTTTTAGAAGGGGTGTGAAAAGTTGCACACATTTGGAAATGGTGTAATATTGTGAATTCACAGCTTTGCGTTGGTTTTCTCAACATCGAATTTACATTCGTTTTTTTGTATCTAAAACTTATTTCGAATATAAATTACAAAATCCCACCGGGAAGAAGTTAAGCCTGGCAAGCCAGATTTACGCTGGCAAACCCATCTGGCTTTCCCACTCCCACGGTTCGTCTCATCGCTCGTTTTTTTTTTTAATGTTTATGGCATCACGACGACGCGTATTTTGCCAATGTCAAGTATTACGAATATTCATTTCTAAATCAATTTATTGTGTTGATGATTATGAAATAGATAACGTGCCCCCCCTGGATAGTAAAGTGATGGATACTTTACATACCAATTGCTACGGTCGTTTTGAGGGAAATTGAAAAGCCACGTTTTATCACTTTGTTACAATTACCTTCACTGATGCACATATAGGAATACACAATGGTTAATATTGCACCAACATTACAAATTATAATTCGAAATAACACAAGTTTTGGAAATTAAAACAAATTGAAAAGATCACTCACCGATTTACCGCCAAAAACCTCTCGCGTTATTAAAGATACTTGTCAATTGTGGGTGGATCGGACCAACAAAAAATAATTAAGATATTTGAGACAATACCAATGACATACATGGCGACAGTGTATGAGACGAATTATGAGAGTGGAGAAAAGAACCTGTTGGAACTCTGTACTCTCTGCCTACAGCGATCTTAGCGATCAGCAAAGTTAAGCAGTTTCGGTCGATCGATTCGGTCAGCCTAAGATGGGTGGCCGTTTGTGGCATTTTCATGTTCGAACGTCTCCGTACTTCGGAAGGCACGTTAAGCCGTTGGTCCCAGTAACCAGGTGGCCACAAACCTGCCTCCGTCAGTCCGCATTGGATCCGCGTGGTGGAGTATGATCTCTCGACTCGATTTGTGAGATAAGGCCTTTGCCCAGCAGTTGGTCAATATAGGCTGATATTATACCCGACGTTCCGCGTGTTATAGAGCACCCGTGGTCACTCGTAAGACTGAGGTATTTGATTTTCGTATGTCATTGTTCCATTTATCTATATATCTATATCATCACGCCAGATCGCCTACGGGGTAGGCAAAGAGTGCAGAATTGTATATAAGCTATAATAACATCTTTACCTGCGACATTCCGAACCGTCCGTATAAAAAGAATTACAAAGCTGAAAAACCAATCCAATATATCGACAACATGTTGGACGAGATATGCAAATTTATTTTTAACCGACTTCAAAAAGGAGAAGGTTCTATGTTCGGTAGTATGTATGTTTTTTTATGTATGTTCAGCGATATTTCCGTCAATTGTGGACCGATTTTGATGTTTTTTTTGCATTGGATTCAGTATAGCTCCAAGGTGGTCCCATTTTAATTTCATTGGCATTGGACTTAGAAGATACACCAGGGAACTCCTTAACGATTATGAGTACGTATGACGTAATACGATATTATGGGTATTAAGACAATTTTACAGGTGCCCCACTATAGAACTAAGCAGTATATTAGCCGACTTCAAAAAAGGAGGCGGTTCATAATTCGTCCTTTTTTTATAACTCCTCTGCTTATGAACCGATTTTGTTAATACTTTTTACATTGGGTGCAGTATAGTTTTGAGGTGGTTCGGTAACCGACTGCACTAACCAGCACCGACTTCAAATATTTATTTTTTGCTTTTGGTTTACTTTTTTTTAAAGATTTTTAACTAATTTCAATTGATACGTACGTACAGGAAGGAAACAAACATTTAGTTCGGCGAACGTCATTGTGGTAAACGTCACGTCATTTATGTAATCTTATTCGTAAGGAGGAAATACGTTGACTACCTATTATTAAATATTGTGGTTGACTGGTTCCTTAGATACCTACTTATATCACATGCTAATACATCTTCCGAATTCTAGTGTTGATTTTTTCATGGCGTGAGGTTATTAAAGCGGGCCACAGCTTAACGCCAATACACCGTCACGCCTATATTCCCCAGAGGGGGTGGCAGAGGTGTACTGAGTACACCCACGTTTCGTCGACGATGTTAGGTCCCTTGTAATAGGGGGCGTGCCTATTGCCATATACCGGGCACAATTCCAGACTCCGGACTCATACTGGGAATTTTTCGTTAGAAAAACTACATTTGTCTGACCTAGGATTTGAACCCAGGACCTCGTGATCACAAAGCGATGCGCTTTGCCGCCTGACCAACGAGGCAGGCTTTTCAACGCCAATACTTTTTGTATGATAATGAAGTCTTATTGAGTTCTAAAATGTATCCGAGTATTCTCAAATCAAGGTGCATAGGTCATATTTTACCACGCGGAACCAGTGCCGATTGGTGGAAGAAAGTTTATGGCCAGCAACTTGATTTAGGCCCACTTGCGCGAACCAGGGTTAGTGTTATTGACTAAATCAAGGATATAACATTACATTGCCGTCAACTTTACGTTATAACCTCGAGTTAGTCAATAGGTAACGCTAACATTGGTAAGTGGGCCTAACGACTACCAACCACATTTTACTTAAACCATGAATTATTTACATTATCAGATGTGTGTTAGTCTGTAAAATCAAAATCAAAAGTTTTTTATTCATGTAGACGAAAAGCACTTATGAATAGTCAAAAAGAGAAAAAATATTGATTACTGATGACTCGACCCCCCGTTCGGAAAGTCATTCCTGTGGAGAAGAAGGGCAAAAAACTCCACGGTTACTCCTTTTAAAATGAGAGTTTTACAATTCTTTTTCTATACATTGCATTCATGGGGTATGGGAGGATAATGCAGAACGAGCTAAATAGATGTGCTTTAGTATAGGTAAATTATAGGTGTACTTAGATTCGTGGTATCGGTCAGTGTCTACATAGTCCCCTCATTTACAAAATAGAGATTTTGTAAAGGTATATAATGTAATGTAAGTTACAAGGGGTCAATCAGTTGTATAAAAATATTTTTGTCAATTGCCTGAATTAAATAAATTATTATTTTATTAAAAAAACGTTTCAAATCAAAAATAAACTGCGATAAATGGTTTTATTTCATGTTTATACTTATAATATTATAAAGAGGACAGATTTGTTTCAAATGGATAAACTCTCCAAATACTGGACAGATTATAATAATTCTTTCACCATTAGAGTACTACATTATCCAGAAGTAACTTAGGCTTTATAACATAGACCTGGTGGGTGGCGTTATTGTCTTCCGGCGGCAGCGGTAAACTGCTAGTGTTATATACAAGGTAAGATGCATTAAAAATTGTTGGAATCAATTCAGTTACCGATTTAGAACAAATACTTTTAGGTCTTGCGTTTATTATGTTACACCTTGTATAGGCCTAAATCTAAGAACTTAATATATGCTTGTCGAGTTATCTATATCAGTGGACATGAAGGTATGTTTTTAAAATATTTAGGACTCGTGCGTGCCACCCGCGGCAAGTATCTGGTATAAACTGAGCACTTTGAAGTGTGCTACAAAAAATATTAAAATGAGTCCAGTAAAATCTTATTTAAACTGATGGGGGGGGGGGGGGGTATAATTTAAAAATCTAACGTCAACTTTTGAAGAACATATATATACATATATATTTGCTTTTATTAGAGTATGCCATTTAGTACGATAAAAATCTCATGGCTACTAAAAAGATTTACTTCGAGAAATTAGTCTTTTAACAACTGCAACGTAAATCTCACGTAACGGGAACGTGGGGTCGCACCCACACGTGGGTAGGACGAGAGGGGTCCAAATTAAAAGAAAAACGGCCAAATTAAAAGAAAAATGTCCAAATTTAAAGAAAAACGTCCAAATTAAAGGATGCGCCCTGAGGAGCCTTTGTCTAGTACGTAGCGTACGTAGAGCATTGAGTACATTTTTATGTACTCAATGCTTTGATCTGCATCGTAACACATCTGTAAGTGTTACTAAGAAAGCAATTTATATTGTATAAGTATACAAGATATGCTTATTCCGGCACAGTTGCTAGATGGGTCAGTTTTTACTAACATCATTTACATATGCTTTCTACAGAGATTTTTATCGTTTACTAATTGATTGAGAATGTGATGTATAGAAAGATATCAGATAAATTTATCTATTGAATATTTGTTAATAGGGTAATCTTTTGAGTAACTCTAAAAGTGTGACAAAACTTTTTGTTTATTTTCCAGCGGAAATAGAAATTTAGTATTTTGGGGAAAATATTCAAAGTACTAACTCTGAGTTTACATTACAGGGACACAGTAAACTAAAAAACTCGTATAAACGGGGGTTTGAAGATACGCGGAAATTGTCCACATTTCTAGGTTTGCAAGAAATAAAAAAGAAATAGAGTTTTGGCGGGAAGTCGAAGTGATGAGTGATGTTGTCAATTTGTTTTAATTTCCAAAACTTGTGTGATTTCGACTAATAATGTGTAATGTTGGTGGAATATTAACCATTATGTGTTCTTATACGTGCATGAGTGAAGGTCATTGTAACAAAGTGATAAAACGTGCCTTTTCGACTTCCCTCAAAACGGTCGTTGCAATTGGTATGTAAAGTATCCATCGCTTTACTATCCAGGGTGGGGTACTTCATTAATTTCATTATCATCGTTGTCATCAAATTAATCGGGGATTCGAATAAATTTTAACAAACGCGATTATATATCTCACTGGACACTGGCAAAATACACTTAAAATAAGTTTAAAGCCATAACTTGAAGAAGAAGAAGAAGAAAAAAGAAATATGGATGAGTTTGTTTACTTTATTTAAACTATAGAGATGATGATAGCAACGACTACACCGGCACGCCTATACTTCCCAAGCGGGGGTGGCAGATGGTGATAGCGATTGATGAAATAAGATCTCGTAGAAACAAAATGATTTACGAAACGCGAACGCTAATCCATTACAAGTACTATGAGATTATAAACAATGAAATGTATGTATAACATAAAATACTCCACATATTCATGTTTATATCGAAAATGTAAAAGGGCCCCAACTCAAAATTCTTGTTAGTCGAATTGGCACTCTAATTACAAAACAAGTTGGATCCTTTTCCCGTGTTTATTATCTTTTTAGTCTTTATCTTCGCTATAGCTTTATCTGGATAGTTGGCTCAAATTAATTGATGCGCTAACTACTTCCAATGATGCGCGTCAGTACTCATCCGGATAGCATTGAAAACAAAATGTAAGAACTAGAAAAAGAAGAACATCTAACGTGTGTGTGTGAATGATCTACGCTGTTGGCCGCGGGGCCTTTACAGCTTCACCGGACAAGAGGGCGAGCGTGCAACCACTACGCTCGAACCAGAAGTGCAAGGGGGCAACTAGCTCAAGGGCGCCTTAAGGAGGAACGGCCTTGGCTTGGGCAGTCGTTATGGGGGAGGGCGTATACTAGGTGTCTCGCCGTGGTGCTCTACACCGGCCGGCGGGCAAGGGATTCTTCGACCTCGCCGGCGAGGTCGGTGTCTGATCCTGTGTGCGGTATCTGTATCCGAAAGAAGGGATGTAAGAGCATCGGGAGGGTCGATGAGAACATGCAGCTGATGGCGATAGCGGCTGATAGGAGGAGTTAGGTTCGTAGTCGGCGGCGGCTACGATTAACGGATTTCTATGATGGGACGCGTTGTCGCCTTATTAATAAAGGCGCGAATAGGTTTCAGACCGAGATCGGAATGGAGATCGACATTCCGTATGAACCAGGGGGCTCCGACGGCCTTGCGGAGAAAACGGGATTGAGTTTGGAGTCTATCGATATGAGAGCGGGCGGCGTGCCCGAACACCTCACAAGCGTACTTTATGATGGGAAACGTCTAACTACATTTACACCTACAAGGTGGTTATAAGCGAATTGTCTAATGACTTGTTTTAATATTTAACTTACTGCCGGTTCCTATATTCAACTCAAGGATATATTTGCTTACTGTAAGTAGAATTTTGACAGATTTTCCATACAAAATGTGTCAAAATTCTATCCGTAGTAGGCAAATTTATCTTTAAGTTAAATATTGAAACCGGCAATAAAGGCAAAAGGCCTATAAGGAAATTGTATATGACCCTATAAGAAAAAATCTAAATAAAATCGTTGGTGGCAGTTAAGTTATGGTTTTTACGGTTCAGGTACCAGGCAAGGCGATTGTTTTACAAAAACTATGACCAGAATACAATGTGCTGAGCGAGCTACCACGAATACATAAATCATAGGAGATTACGAAAACATCGATTAATGGGACTTTCATTTTATTTCTAGAACTAAATCTATCTATCTATCTATATCATCACGCCAGCTCCCTCGCGGGGTAGGCAGAGAGTACAGAGTTCCAACAGGTTCTTTCCTTACATACCTCTCTGCCTCCACTCTCATAGTTCGTCTCATACACACTCGCCGGTTACGGAGACTCTTGACTTGCCCTTCAGCTAAGATACGGTCTATTTGGTCATGGTAAGATAGCCTAGAAATAAATCGAACTAAAATATACGCTACATACGTTTTTATATTATATTTATAATAATAACACACACACACCGTCACGCCTATATTCCCCAGAAGGGGTGGCAGAGGTGTACTAAGTACACCCACGTTTCGCCGACGATGTTAGGTCCCATGTAATAGGGGGCGAGCCTATTGCCATATACCGGGCACAATTCCAGACTTCGGACTCATACTGGGAATTTTTCGTTAGAAAAACTACATTTGACCGACCTAGGATTTGAACCCAGGACCTCGTGATCACAAAGCAAAGCGCTTTGCCACCAGACCAATGACGCAGTCAGAATAATAATATACTATATAAAAAGAAATACATTGCTATGACAATATTTTTCCAAAGGAGTTTAGTTAATAAGGCATGGTTTATAAAGAACGTGATTCTGCTGCATAGATATTCTGGCTTTCTCAGAATGCCATAGTTGAATACATTAAAGTTAATCAACACCGTCACTCCTATATTCCCCAAGCGGGGGTGGCAGACATGTAGTGAGTACACCCACTTTCCGCCGTCGATGTTAGGTCCCATGTAATAGGTGGCGAGCCTATTGCCATATACCGGCCACAATTCCAGACTCCGGTCTCTTACTAGGAAGTTTTCGTTAAAAATACTTCAATTGTCCGACCTAGGATTTGAACCCAGTACCTCATGATCACCAAGCAATGCGCTTTACCACTGGACCAATGAGGCAGTTAATCAATATCAGGTAACATCAGAACTTATAAAAGTACCAATATATTCTGATGACCCCAATCGGTTCAAATTGATTGGAGAACTCAGACCTTTTTTTCCAAGAACTGCCATTTTCTAGAAGAACATTAAAATTCTTACATGTCGAAATATATCTCACAAAGAGACCTGAACAAGATTATACTCCCGAAATCCTCCCACATATAAAAATGCTCTGGGCAAAATTTAGTTAAACTTCTCTTACAGTCAGTCAGAGTAACAATTAATCATCTCTGCCCATATTTATGCACAATACAACACGAACAATTAAAATAATCAAAAGACATAATAAATAATTCAAGAGTACTGCCTCATAAGCATTACAATTTTCCGCTTACAGTCACGGAACCGGTTTTAACCGGTTTTTTTGCACCTGAGATTCCGAAATGTATGGAAAAACTGCCTGGTGGCGGCCATGATGCGTTTTCCGACGCATGCGTAGTGCATTCCTCGCGTACAAGAATTTTATGTAAGGGAATATGTATTGGAATATTAACGTATTAATGAGGACTTAATGAAAATATTGTTTTTGGACTTAAAATTTTATGATTCGGTATAACAGACATATTATTGACATCCTTAATTCCTCCTGAGTCTATTTTTGTAAACTATAAAGTACTTAAAACGTCGGAAAAATGTGTAATACCGCACTATAAATGTTGCAGGTAAAATTAGTCTTACGACAAATACTATACCAAGGAAAGTAGGTAAAGGAAGGGAAAATGTAGGTAGGTAGGTATTTATATTAATTTTATTATTATAAATATATAATACCATACTTATTTTATGTAATGAGATATTCATTTATATATTGTACAGTTATATCTTATTATTTGAAGCAATTATATTACTGAGTTCTTAGATTTACGCGAATATTACACAAGAAATAAAACTATTTTTCGGATTTTATCGCGGTTTGAGCTCACCGTGAACTCATTCTGCGTAGATCGGACCAACAAAAATAATTAAGAAGTTTAAGGGTACCCCGGAACAACTATGCCTTTGGGACGTCTAACATCTCAGTACCGCCCGTGACCATAGGTGCTGCTAAGCACACGAAACGTCGGGAACTTAAAAATTATAAATAAACCGCGATAAAATCCGAAAAATAGTTTTATTTCATGCAATTATATTATTTATATATTTGGATTGCCTCGTTGGTTTAGTGGTAAAGCGCATCGCTTTGCGATCACAAGGTCTTGGGTTCAGATCCTAGGTCGGGCAACTGTAATTTTTCTAACGAAAACTTCCCAGTATGATTCCGGAGTCTGGATTGTGCCCGATATAGGCTCATAGGCAATAGGCTCGCCCCCTTTTACATGCAACCTAACATCGTCGGAGAAACGTGGGTGTACTCAGTACACCTCTGCCACCCCCGCTTGGGGGATATAGGCGTGACGGTGTTTTTTTTTATATTATTAAGAAAAAAGATAGGTCGAAAAAGTTATCCACTTAAACCACAACAAAAAAGGTAATGGATACTAGCTTAAAAGGATATCAAAATCAATGAAACTAATAAGTAAACATTATGATATCCTGGTACCAGTAGTTAGTTACTTAACAAAATAATTAATACTTTATCTAAATTATCTAACCTTATCTATTTGCTGCCAGGTTAGCGAGATATCATATAATATTATGTTTACAAATTAATAACCGCCATAATTTTATCCAAATTGATAACAAATACGCACACACCTCCTGTAAGTTTATGTGCTACTAGTAGCATAAAGAAATTATGTTAATATTTATTAATTAATTAAGTAATTTTATTATAATAAGATGTTTCTTACATTTTTCCGTAATGGCGATAACAAGGCAATTTTTATAACGCAATTTAATAACATCCCACAGTTTATGATTCTCTAGTAATCTAAAAATTAAAAATTGATTGAAGTAATTAGTGGGTTATCTTTTTATCACATTTTTTTATCTAAGCAATAGATCTTGTTTAATATGAATTAAGTAATCTGATTTTCTTATATCTTTGAAAAGAAATAATATTATCAATCATTAGCTATCCAACTACGCCGATAAATCGTCAAGTCCTGGCTCAGATATTAAATACATAAGCTAGGGTCTTTCAGAATCAGCATACAGCACAAAGGCGCTCGTTGTCGTGGTATTTGGGGGTGTGGTGGTGGTGGTATTTGCAGAATTTGTCCGACAGTGGACGTCATTCGGCTGAAATAAGGTCTTTATATCATTTATATAAACTATATCTGTATAATCCAATAAATAAATACATTCAAATTAGCTATTAGCTCAGATTATATCCCGATATATTTCTCTGCTCATACGAAACTTTCTACAAAAGTTTATCCCACTTAACTCACCGCGGAACCTTAGATTTCAAATACAAGCTATGGTATCTGCTTACCTGTGAGATGCAGACTTAAGTGCTGGTATGTTAATTCCAAAAACTTTTATGTAACTATTGATATAAACCACCTCGTCCAGGTCTTATTCGATTCGAGTGCTAGATCGGACAAAACTCCATGATTGCTAGCATCGAGACTTTGAAAGAGCTCCGGTATCTTCGCTATAGATGCCATCCCTTCTTGAGGAATATATCTACATACAAAAAAAATGACACCACCTTGGAACTATGCTGAACCCAACGCAAAAAGAATAATTAAAATTGGTCCACAATTTACGAAAAATTCGGTAAAAAAATACAGACAAGTAGAACCACCTTCTTTTTGAAGTCGGTTCATGCTTAAAACCGTCACACATGTGAACATCTTTACTCTAACCATGAGACTTTTAGTATTTTTTAGGTATAAACTGATGTTTATTTCATAGGAATGCCATGATCAAATAGCAACTCTAAAATAATTATGTAATGGTAAAAACCCGACCAAAATATCTCAACTATAATAATATACATTGTTATGGTATTACCCAATTAATGATTAATACGGAGAATCCATTGATTCTGCAATAAATTGAACCGAATCAATATTGGTGTGAAACAGAACCGATTACTGATAAATTATATAAATTATTTAATAGGTTTTCCTTTTGTATACAAATACATACGTGGCCGTATTCATTCCTAAGCCGCATTTATAAGTAAATACTTATAAATATATTCGGTTACGTCTCCAGTGGAATTTCGTTAGTCACAGGTTTATCCACAGATATTCCATTAGATTTCGTATGAACCCTGTGGGCATTTACAATTGGTCAATATAATTTTTTTTTATCTAATTAACTACTAATACCCCTGATCGGATCTCGGCCTCCGCTGAGAAGATCCGGCGAGAAACTTAGCGGACTTGTCTGTTTTATTAAATTACTTTTTTCTATTTTTTTATCATATAACTAATCCTTTGGAAGGCTTATATAGGAAAGTGGGTCCAACACGTAAAGTGGACTAGTATGTTTCATTTAATTATCTTTTTCTTATTTTTTAACGTTTCACACAAGCGTTTCAAATAATCAGTTATGATAATAAGTGATTATTTGAAACGCTTGTGTGGGAAAATGGGTCTTACACGTAAAGACCCTTAGCAAGATTGATCCACTTGGCTTGGTCGAGTGGTTAAGAGAGCCCGCTCAGCCCATTGTATCAAGTAGTCGGATTTGATTCCCGTACGGGACAAATCCTTGTGTGACCGGCAAATGTATGTGAGTATGTGAATTACGCGTTTATAAACGCACCCACACCACAGGAATTGTTCTTAGGGTGGGGTTTTTCATAAAAAAGTAAAAACTTCTGCAGGGGAATCACTGACAAAACTAAAAGTAAGTACTTTTTTAATTGAGGTCTGCCTCGTTGGTGTAATTGCACATGGTAAGGCTGCCAACCAAGAGGTCCTGGATTCAAATCCTTGATTGAATAGTTTTATTGGGGTTTTTTCTATCGAAAAATCTCTGTACCTATCTATCTATTTATATATCATCACGCCAGATCCTTTGCGGGGTTGGCAGAGAGTACACAGTTCTAACAGATTCATTTTTTATATACCTCTCTGGCTTCCTTCACACTCATAGTTCGTGTGATACACGCTCGCTGGTTACGGAGACCCTTGACTTCTACTTCAGAAAAGACTCGGTCTATTTGGTCATGGTAAGATTGTGTAGGTCTTTCCCGGTCCGGATCGGACCGGACCTCTCCCTGCCGGCAGTAGCGGCTATGCTTCCAGGGGAATCGGCGTGGAGGGCCGTATCCTCCTTCTGCGAGACTGTGATGTCCCAGAAGGAGGAGGCCGAGCGGGATCGGGAGAGGGCTGATCCTGCTCGACGAAGGCGACGACGCCGGGACGCAGGCACAGCCCACCCAGGCCCCCAGCCCAATAGCCCGTGGCTTAAGAATACGGGCTAACTCGCGTCTCCCGCCGTAATATTTGGCGGGGGACCCCTCCTGCACCAACATCAGCAGGGGGGCCTTCGGGGTCGCGGACACAAGGGGCGGGGGCCTTGAGCGTCCTTCACGAGCGACCCCGAGGAGGACGGCGGCGTGGTGTGGACCACCTCGCCGTGAGCACCGCGTTGGTGCGCAAGGGAGCGTTTTATTGAGTCTCCCCCCGAAGGCGGGCTCTTCAGACCGTGGCACAAGAGGGGCACCGGTGCGTTCCTTACGGAGATCCCAGAGCCCCTCCAAAGTGCTGATGTCAGCCACCCTTTTTAGTCGGTAGGAATTCGACACGCCCCACGTGCGTCCCCCGAGGCTCGCGGAAGTCCTATGCAGGATTGTCCCCAGGTTAAAAAAAGGTCTTTCCCGGTACCTACCTAATCCTTCCACTCCATAAATTCTCTGTAGTAGTCCGAAATCTGAAACTGTATGATTTCGCATATGGCAATAGGCGAGCCCATTAACATTTCTAAGAGACAGCGGCAGAAGTGCTCAGTGTACACCCAGAATTCGCCAACGATTTTCGAGGGAGCGAAGCGATCCTGTTGTTATTACAATGAGCTCAGTCTGATTCTTGTTTGACAGTCAGTTTCATTCTTGATTGCTAAGATTTTTTCTACAGAAAATATTCTCATTAACTTCATCTGACCTAGTATTTGACAACAGGGCCTTACGGTCACTAGATGACACCATACATCAATATACCAAGATGCTAACTGAAACATGATGCCAACAGATTTTTACAGTTGCAATCCCTTAAGGTTTAGTTAAATAGCCGACGGAGCGCAACGAGAGCGCGACGGTAGCGCTCGGCTACATTCGGGCGTGACGTTTGTCGTCGCGCCGAGTGGGGCTGCGCTGTGTGGCGTCTCCCGTACATTTTAGTACATTACAACTCCCCAAGCTGCGCCACCGTCGCGCTCCCGTCACGCTGCGTCGGCTATATGGCGAAACCTTCATACTTCCTACCAAATACTTTTTAGGTAAATTGTACGGTGAAAATAATACAGCTTTTCACTTCTTTTTGTACGTTCTTTTTGTATCACTCGAGGGATTTTATTATAGAGTGTTATGAACATCTCCTTTCTAGGATAAGGTCCTAGTAATACATATGTCAATTAGCCCCTAGTGCGGGCCACATCCGGACACAAACATTCCACTATTAAAAAGATAATATCCATCTCTTTGCCACTAACACGTGTATCACAGTTACGCAACCTCATTCGGACAACCTTCTTACCTTACAACCACCTGAACTAAACACCCATAGCACTGGATATTCTTCAAAAACATTACTAAGCAGTCCACAAGCACGGGTCAGGTTTTACTGGCCGGTAGATCGTAGTGTGATCTCGACGCATGATACTTAACGGTAAAGTCGTCGCGATGATATTAGCAAAGCCTCGTGACCCAGTTAAATGTGTACCGTTACCGGACATCGAACCCGCACCCCGGGTGTGACATTTAGGTGGAGTTACATCGATCGCGCTGTTGATGCAGGTCGATTGGATCACAAAAGTACGTCATTTTTTTATGTCCCACTGCTGATGGTTAAAAAAAAGGAATAAATACCGTCCTATTTATTTTCTCCAAGCGGGGGTGACAGAGGTGTATTGTGTACACCCACTTGCCGCCGACAATGTTAGGTCCCATGTAAGGGCAAGCCTATTTATTGCTATTATATCGGGCACTATACTAGATTCCGGACCAATACCTAATATAATTTTTCTTTTAAAAAAATATTTTTTAATTAATTTCAGAATCAGAATTAAAATATTTTTTATTCATGTACACCATTTTAGAATTTATGAATAGTCAGATAAGTAACAAAGACTCTACCACCACTTCGGAATGTCATTCCTGTGGAGAAGAAAGGCAACGGCACCCCACCGTAACTCTTTTAAAATAAAAAAATTACAAACCATTTTTATCTACATTTTGTTGTGGGGTATGGGAGAACAATGTAGGTTGGCCATCAGGTGAGTCTAAGTTGAATAAAGCAAATAATACTATTTATGAGAATGGCTACATGGTTCCCACGTTTACAAAAAAAGTGCACACAAAAAATGCCGTTATGTTAAATTAATAGAAGGAAGAGAGGGAGGGTGCCATGTTCTTAGCAATCACTAAGGTCAAGCAGCGCTCGGCTCGGTTGGTCTGAGATGGGTGACCGTTTGGGCCCTTTTTATATTCGAGCGTCTCCGTGCTTCGGAAGCCACGTTAAGCTGATGATCGCAGTAACTACTTAATGTGGTAATCGATAAACCAAGTTGGAAACCTTATGGACGGCTTGCTAAGTTCCAACAGTAGATGGCCACAACTGATTGGCATTCGCACCAAGCACTATAGAACTAACAAAACGGTAGTGCGTATTTTAAATAAAAAATAATTCGTTTTTCGACAACCAAGTATTAGTGAATAAGTCGAATGTGACATCATACGAAAGTATCATTTTCCGATTTGGTGACAATTTACGAATCCTTACATGCCGAGAAGAAAAGAAGTTTTATTGTGAGTACATGTCAATTTTAATATTCCATTTTTTTTATATTTACCACACTTGAGTAAAGTGCTGGTTAATTACTTCTCAATTAGCGTTACTTGTCAATTAAAACTAACCAGTGTTTCCATCGGATAGGGCTACTCAGAGATGGTGACTTCGTACATAGACTTACATGCAACTTTCATTGTCGATTAGTTTACTTTATACTTTACACAAGGGTGAAGGAAGGAAAGAAGCCCTTAGAAAAATGGAATTACTTTTACTTACAATCAAACCTCTTTTTTCCTCTCAGCATATAATGTCACATTCGTAAAATGTCACCAAGTCGGAAAATGACACTTTCGCATGATGTCATGGTCGGAAATTGGCACACTTGACTTATTCACTATTTTTCTTTGTTCAGTCAGCTTTGGAACGACTTTGCATCCTAAGATTTTCAACTTAACTCCTATATACGATGTTCGTACATCATGTGTGAACAAGGAAGGAAAAGTTTAAAAAATTATTACCAGACTACGGAAATAAAACTAAAATATAGTAAAATTGTTTTCCTGTTGCTAGGTTTTTTATAAAATAAAACTAGTTTAAAAGTTTAAATGTAACGTAGGTATATTATTTTATAAAAACATCCCAGTTACTCCAGAGCAGCCAACTTATTATGCACGCCATTGCTGCCAACTACTCAAGAGTTTATTATGCCTTGATTATGCCAAAAGAACCACAGATAACAAAAATAGGTAGATAATTAATAAAATAATGTTTCTTTTTCTTCTTCTTCTTCAGCCGCAAGACGTCCACTGCAGGACAAAGGCCTCCCCTAAAGACCGCCACAACGACCGGCTTTGTGATGTACGCATCCAACTTCTACCCGCGACCTTCACCAGGTCATCGGTCCATCTTGTAGGGGGCCTACCCACTTCACGTCTTCCGGTACGTGGTCGCCTTTCGAGAACCTTTCTGCCCCAACGGCCGTCAGTTCTACGAGCGATGTGCCCCGCCCACTGCCACTTAAGTTTAGCAATTCTGAGTGTTATGTCAGTGACCTTCGTCCTCCTGCGGATCTCCTCGTTTCTGATTCAATCCCGCAGGGTAACTCCGAGCATAGCTCTCTCCATCGCCCTTTGGGTGACCTTGAGCCTTCTTATGAGGCCCATCGTAAGCGACCATGTCTCAGTGCCGTAAGTCATCACTGGCAACACACACTGGTCAAAGACTTTTGTCTTGAGACACTGCGGAATTTTGGATGAGAAGATGTTACATAGCTTCCCGAACGCCGCCCAACCGAGCTGCAATCGACAATTTACCTCTTTCTCGAAGTTAAACCTACCTAATTGGCTTCTTTGTCCCAGGTATACATAATCGTCAACAACTTCGAGCGTAGAGTCTCCAACCTTTATAGAAGTTGGTACTACATGGACGTTGGACATGATCTTCGTCTTGTCCATATTCATTTTAATACCTACTTGTTGAGAGACTCTACTGAGGTCGTCGAGCATGGTACTGAGGTCTTCCAGGGTATCAGCCATGAGCACGATATCATCGGCAAATCGAAGGTGAGAGATGTGCTCGCCGTTGATGTTGATACCTAGTCCTCTCCAGTCCAGAAGCTTGAAGACATCTTCCAGCGCAGTGGAGAACAGTTTCGGGGATATAACGTCTTCCTGAATCACGCCACGCTGCAGTTGAATAGGTTTCGAGCTCAGGTCCTGAAGGCGGACTGACATAGTAGCGTTTCCGTACAAACTCTTCAGCACCTCGATATACCGGTAGTCTACTTGGCACCGCTGGAGAGACTGTAGTACAGCCCAAGTCTCGATCGAATCGAAGGCCTTCTCATAATTCACAAACGCTAAGCATAGTGGCAGGTTGTACTCTTCATTCTTCTGTATGACTTGTCGCAGCGTATGAATGTGGCCTATGGTGCTGAAGCCTTTTCGGAAACCGGCTTGTTCGGGAGGCTGGAAGTCATCCAGTCTGCACACGAGACGATTATATACGTGGCTCAGAAGTGAGATGGGTCTATAATTTTTCAAGAGGGTTTTATCACCTTTTTTGAAGAAGAGAACCACCACACTTCCGCGCCATGACTGTGGCGTTTTGCCCTCGAGGATGACGGTGTTGAATAGTTTCTGGAGAGCCCTCAATATCGGTTTTCCACTAGCCTTGAGAAGCTCGGTTGTTGTACCGTCATCGCCTGGCGCCTTGTTGTTCTTGAGCTGTTTGAGAGCCGGGTCAATTTGGCTCATGGGTCTATGGCCGGATTGCAGACAGGTGGTTGTACTGATGTGTATAGCTGGCCATAGAACTTTCCAAGAGTTCAGGTGTAGAGGATACAATCCTGCCGTCTCCGGTCTTCAGCTTACTCAACCGGCTCTATCCAAAAGACAGATCTCTTGCAAACACTTTAGGGCCTTTGTTGCGCTCGATAGTCTCTCTTATTTTCTTAGTATTATACTCGCGTACATCGCGAGTCAGAGACTTAGAGATCTGCCTATTGAGCCGCTGGTATTCGGAAACTTTTTCTGGAGACTGCAAGATCATCCTGCGTCTTTACTGCATAAGCTTGACGCTGGTTAACGCCTGAGAGCTTTTTGTACGGTGGGTTTTAAAGAACTTGTGCCCGACCGTATGGACAGTTTCCACTACCCTGCTGCTATAATCGTCCACGTTTATGCACTCACCTAGACCTTCGAAGCGATTCTGCAGTTCGAGCTGAAAGCTATCGGGCTCCTAAATCTGGACAGGTGCTGGACAGAGTGTAGACTTCATCAGTCTAGACCTTTCAAGCTTGAAATTGATATTCAATGTGCCTCTTACTAGTCGGTGATCACTTCCAGTTTTAACTGCGTTGATTACAGAGACATCATTGAATATGTGCCACCTCGTCGACATGATGAAGTCTATCTCGTTTCTTGTAACACCGTCGGGGCTCACCCAAGTCCATTTACGGTGTTCCCGCTTCTGGAAAAAGGAGTTCATCATAAAGAGTCCCTCGTTCTCCATGAATTATGTTTACAATTATATATTTAATCATTTTGTTTTGACTGCCTCGTTGGTCTAGTGGCAAAGCGCATCGCTTTGTGATCAAAGAGGTTCTGGGTTCAAATCCTAAGCCGGACAAGTGTAGTTTTTTCCTCAGTACGAATCCGGAGTCTGGAATTGTGCCCAGTATATGGCAATAGGCTCGCCTCCTATTACGTGGGGCCTAAAATTGTCGGCGAAACATGGGTGTAAACATGGTGTGTATAGGCGAGACGGTGAAGTTTACTATAGACTATATCTATTTTACTTTCCGCTTGCAACTTCGTCTGCGATGACTTTAGACAGGAACTTAACATTTTTCCGGGATAAAACGTATCCTATTTGTTAATCCAGGTAATAAACTATGTGCCAATTTTTATCCAAATCCGTTCAGCCGTTTTTGCGTGATTGATTTATGAACAGACTTTTCTTTTCTTTCATGTGACATCCCACTCGATACCAAAGCAAAAACATAATCAGAGACCCCTCCTTTTTAAACGTATAACATATGTCATATAGATTTTTTTCGTATGAAGAGTAGCAGTATCTTACCATGACCAAATAGACCGAGTCTTATCTGAACGACAAGTCAAGAGTCTCCGTAACCGGCGAACTATGAGAGTGGAGGAATTCAGCGAGGTATGTAAGGAAAGAAACTATTGGAACTCTATACTCTCTGACTACCCTGCAAGGGATCTGGCGTGATGATATAGATAGATAGAAGAGTAGCCTATGTCACTATAATAAATAATCGATTGGCACCTCATGCGTTAAAATTGGATGAGTAGTTTAGACACTGCTGGAACTTAAGTAAATATCAACATACATACATGTGCTTCTAAAAATATAACATTTCCTTTTAGCCGTGGTTGGAAAAAAAAGCTTCTTTGTATATTTAAGAGTCTAGAGTTCCAACAGACCTCACTGGCTTCCTTCACTGTCATAGTAATAATAAGCTAAAAAACATACTAATGTATGAAGATAACATGTTATTTGTAACTTAATGGAGAAAGCATATCAACAACTTAGAAATGATTAAAAATACCACGGGAACTAATAAGAATGTAAACTAATTAACGCAATTATTACATACACCGTAATATATAATAACTACAGCAATAAATTTGTTAAAATATGTCGGAACACGCCGGTCGGTTAAAAGTGTTGCCGAAATCGACTTACAACTTACCAAGTACCGTCATATAAAATCGTAACTAACGCTGTCATCAAGTGATGTGTCACTTTATAACAGTCGCATAGTTGCTGTTTACTATGAAATTTACCTACAATCAAACGTTTTTTTTTCCTCTCAGCATATAATATCACGTTCGTAAAATGTCACCAAGTCGGAAATGACACTTTCGGAAAATACCATACTTGAGTTATTGACTATTTTTAGCTTTGGAACAACTTTGCATCCTATCATTTTCATCTCAACTGTTATACACGATATATACACACCTATAGGCTACAAGGATATTTTGTCCCATGGATGACATTGACAGTTAGTGTGAAATTAGGGTCATCAATTAGTAAAATTTTCCTTCTTCCGCGGAAATATTTCAACAGGTCGGTCGTCGCACGGTAACTAATTAAAAAAAGAACTTGGGTAAATAACATTGTCGAAAATTGCCCCAGAACCAACATACATTTGATCCATGCCATCATTATTTATCTATTTTATTAAAATATAGGCAAATATCCGTAGCTAACGCACAAATGGAAATCTAAAACGAATATTTTAAAGTATTGTAAGTACTTATATTGAAGTCGTCGTCATCTTTACTAAATGTCAACACACAATATAACCTCATATGTATTAATGGCTACTGAATTATAACCTCAAAATCGAATACTTTTATGCAATATTGCGATTCCCCCGCTTGTCTGTTAAATAATAAATGCCTTAATAGAATTTATGTGTAATTAGAAATCATAAAAGTATTCGCTGTTGTCATTTCTGTTGGGTCTGGGGCAAATCATGTATGAGCGCAGATGTCCTTTCAAATCAAACGGCAACTCTTCGACTCTCCTGTAGTGACATTTCTCTTGATGACAGCGTCAGTTCCGATTTTGGTAGTGGGTCAAAAGATCCTCACGGGAATGTAAGTTCTTTTTTTCTATAAGTATCCGTGGGGACCTGTTAAAATATCTCTATGGACGTAAGAAAATTTTACTAAATGCTAACCCTAATTTCACACAACGCCACTCGCCATCTCGTGATCACAAAGCGATGGGCTTTTCCACTAAACCAACGAGGCAGTCACTGGCACTGTTCCATATGCCAAGGGAATACGGATTAAACGATAAATCCACGAAATTATCAAGCCTACATTAAAATTGGACTGAGGAACTTATATCCGAATGGCTGTGTGTATACGACTATGACGCCACAGAAAACTTATTGCAAATCCCCTTGTAAACAGAATATTGCTTGATCTCAAAACACCCATCAATACTCCAGCACACACACAGACAGATTCTCAGACACACACGCACACACACGCACACACACACACACACACACACACACACACACGCACAAGCACACGCACATGCACTTTAACGCGAACACATAGTACTGTTTTTGTTTTTTCTTTTTCTTTATAATTACATTAGTTACGTAATGTCAAATTGTGTAATAGGGAAGGCACTGTCTTCTGTAACACAGTTTATACTAGCACAGGAGGCAGAGTTATTACTAACACTGTATTACGTTAGCAATATATTCATTTTGATTTTTGTTTTTTTTTTTGTTTTGGGGGTAACGAATAAGGGTCCTGCGCCGTAATGCGTTACTTAACGCGTTAACCAAGACTATGCAGATGTGTGTATTTAATACCATTAATTAATAAATGGCAACGTGTTATTTATCAAAGCCAAAAGAAAAAAAAACAGTCAAAATATGTTCAACCCTACTTCTACTGGATGTTGTAAAGGGTTCGTCCATTCACGTAAGCCTCGAAAGGGGGGAGGGGGTTCGGAGAAATAACGAAATATTACAAGGTAGAAGGGGTGGGGGGGGGGGATAATTTTGAAATACAACGTGCACTTATTTTTTCGTTGCACGTACGATTTCTAGATGACGTGACCTTGACTCGCCCTAAAAAAATTTCAGATACTTTGTACCAAAAACACACGTGATTTTGTGTGGTCTAATACCTCATCACGTATTACCCGAGGAAAGGTGGGGGTTAAAACACACCACTTGATTAATGGACTACACCAAAGGACAAAACGCGTTAAAAAACTTTTTTGTGCTTTACAGAAAGTACAATTCTCCCGGAAAAAAATCTTTTACCGTAAACAAATAATATTTCCCAGACCAGCCTCAAAAGATTCATTAATACCAGCCTCAATCAGACCCAAACAGTTTAAATCATACTCCGACCAAGATTAAAACCGCTACGTTTACTTAGTATGTAAATTTATAATATCAAATTGCATCTTAATCTTAAGTCACGATTCCCACACATTAAGGAAGTTTGCAGTCCGTTATTTGACCCAGAACATTTTTTAATTTTAACAACCACATTCACAGCGTGACAACGGCAAGCTTACTCTACACAGAATGGGGTTATAACCGAATCTCACGCACAAACGAATACGCGTGTATTTATGTAAGCACGCATCTGCGTGGTGCATCATTTATGCGACCACGTATTAGCAAGCGCAGCGTGGGACGACCGCCTGCCAGATGGACCGACGATCTTGTGAAAATTGCAGGAAGTCGTTGGATGCAGGTGGCATCAGACCGGTTACGCTGGAAAGCGATTGGGGAGGTCTATATTCAACAGTAGACAAGTATAGGCTGAGATGATGATGATGAGTATAGAGTTAATCTGTAGGCAAAAGAGAGTTCCAAGAAATGAGAGACTATTTGTACATACTAAATAATTAAGACTACTATATCTTTGACTCACTTGGCTCTCCTTTTAATGCGTAGTTTTTAAAATTATGGCCTTATTTTAGAGAGAAAATTGTGAACAAAATGCAAGTAATTTTCGCTTATTTTTCGTTCATTATTATTCCGTGTAGTTAGCCATCTGTTTCAAAAAGCTACGACACACCTTAATAAAAAATCTAAAAAAAAATATTTTATGCAATTTTATCCATTAAAGAATTTGGGTCATTCAAACAGGATGCGTCAGATTTTGGTCCGTTATATCGCCATTGGCATACTGGGCCTAATGACCTAACTGTATTTCAGTTTATACCTACGAGATAAACGGTTATTTTTTGTGCACTGCTAAATGAATGTATTACAAAAATAATGACTCTTGATAAAGGCTTTGTTTGTAGCGAAAGGTAAAGTATGATCAAGCGTTTATCACCTTCTAAACTCTATGTGCTTTCTCTTATAGATCCGTAGGGTCTGATGAAGACCACGCGGTCCTAGTTCATCACTGTACCGACTATAAGCCTAATTTCTTTCTATCTCCCTAATAGTATCTAAATCAAGTCACTCACATGTCATTTGACATGATTTGAAAACTTCGAACACCTATTCTTATAAGTTTGATACATTCTAATCCAGCAGTAGAAAAAAAAAATACGTGTTCGTATATTAGTGTCTTTGACTTAATTTTATTGAAAAAAATATATTTCAAAAAGACCCAGCATAGTCCTTCCCGTGACCATGGGTGCTGCAAAGCACTCGAAACGTCGGGAACTTAAAAATCAAAATAAACCGCGATAAAATCCGAAAAAATAGTTTTATTTCATGTGTAATATTCGCGTAAATCTAAGAACTCAGTATAGTCCGATTCATAAAAAGTGATTACTAATGCTCGAAGTTCGATCCGTCAGACAAAGAGAAATGACGGGAACTCATACTTCTTCTACGAGTACCTGTCATTCCTCTATGTCTAATAAGTCGGACTACGAGAATTTGTAATTTCTCTTTGTCCGATAAATCGTACTATAAAAATTCGTCCTACTATTCTAATGATCGGTAGCTATTACATCCCTAGTAGCAACAAAAACGAAAATATCCTTCTATAAAGAAACCGTAATCTCTATACAATAAAATTACCTTCCTATTAAAAGACAGTATCTCTATATAGGCCCGTGCATGTCGCCGTACGTCAGTAATTAGCTTACAACTTAAGAGAATATATCCAAGTAAGTGTAACATCCGCGAACGCTTCTGGCGAACCCGATAATAAAACATTTGAAAGGTGTAATTGGTACTAGAAAGGATACGAGCGGAGTTCGGTTTAAAGTTGGAGCGTAGTTCTTGAAGTGGACTCCGCTCGTAGCGGTGTGCTACCGCGGTGTTCAGCTCGGTCGGTCTGAAATGGGTGACCGCTTGTAAAATTTTTATTTCATTCATGACCTAGGTCCCGTATACTACTAAATTTAGTAGTCGTTAAGGCGAGATGGAAGCCATATAGGCGACTTAATAATTTCCACTAGCTAGTGACCATTAACCTGCCTTCACCACTCCACACTGGGTCCGCGTGGTGAAGTATGACCTAATCTCCCTCTCCTCCAGCAGCAGTAGAACAGTATAATGTACCCAACCTTGTTTGTCTTAGGCATGGTTGGGTACAATAAGTTGTTAACAAAAAGAAGCTTAGGCCTTGTTGCTTATATTTTTAAATTATTAAGAGGATAGATATCTAACTCGGGGGTACTGAGGGAAATCAATATCTATGTCCTGGACAAATACATATGGCATCTACGCCTCATGTACATTTAATGAAGTTTCTAAAAAAATTGATTTGTTCTCTTCATATTTGTGGGAATTCGAAAGAGTTACATTGTATACCATATGGTATACTGCATGAAATCTAATAACCACACTGTCGCATTGGATGTTTCTGTTATGATAGTGCTAATGTTGTTGAAATAAATAAATAAATTAAAATATTATAGGTGTTATTTACCAGATTTGGCATATTTCTCGAACATAGATTCTTGCGATTTTTAAGCAAATTAGACAGATATAAAGATGCGGGACTTGGAAAACCACATGCCAAAACGTCCAAAAGGGTAATTGCTTAATTATCAAGCTGTTAACATTTTGTTGGTTATTTAAAACAAGTCCTATGTAAATTATTCTAAATGGCAATATTTACCGAAAATAGCCCGACGTGTTCTTTGTACGCCTCCTTCAGGACAGGACTTCGAGGAAAGCAGAAGTGGAAGGTACTTATTTGTTTTAAGACTTTTACATATAGTAGAAAGAATTTTGACTATTTTTTATATGATAAGACATAATAAAATTTCGTTTTCCTTAACCTAATGTGACTAGTGAATCAGTAATAGGCAAAGGTTTCTTCCTCTTTCCTCCAACAATATATATACCGTATCAATAATGGTCATTCTACTTAACAACCTCGGTCATCACGCCGAAACTTCCTGGGCCTGCTTCAGCGACGATGTCCCTATTATGGGATACATTTAGTGATCAGTTTAGCCCATCTATACCTGGTCATTTGACTAAAATAAGATAACAGGCAGTCAAATTGATAATATAGTAAAGTTTTATGTAAAGATTTCAAATCTATTCTAGTAGATGCAGCATCCTTGCAATAAGGCCGTGTAGGACACCCGTTATCTCACCATCCGAGTTCCGAGAGGCCCCATATCAGGATGTAACTGTGAGTTAACTCGTTAAGTAACCCCGGTATGTGGGTCAACCGTTATTGATAGCGCCTAAGTTATTGCGCGCGCGCCGGGCGGCGCGAGTTAGGGCGGCTGGCGGACTCGAATGATGCCACGACTTTTTTTTATATTTTGAGATATATAATACTACATCATACTTTGTATGCTTACTGTGGTGGGGAAAGGCTTAGATGATAATTTTAATTATTCTCAAATAACCTAGGGCTGTCGTTGGTCTGATGACAATGTGATGCGCGTAGCTATTACGAGATCCTGGGCTCCGACCATGGGTTCAAATCCTAATTCGAACAAAAATTACATAAGTGAGCCCTATGCCAACAGTGAACTATTATAGGCTAATAATAGACGCCAATTGTAGGCCTGCCCTTCTAATACTATACGAACCAATAACCAAAAGAATTAATGTCTCTTTTGACTCTTTATAATATGTAGTATTAACTATCAGGTTATTTCGCACATGCTGGTGCTTCGAAGAGTTTCACGTTTCTATTTAATAAACGTGGACATACTTCTAGCTAAACACTCTTAGTTGCTTAATATTGAGCTCATAGCTTTTTAATTTCGGGCATGTTCATGAACCAGCACGGAGTAAAATAGAGTTTTAAGATGTTGAAATAAGATTTATTTTTATATTTTACGTCTTCTGTGATACTCGAGATTCCTAATGCGCTCTACTGAGCGATAAAAGCAGCCGATCGGCTTCCCATGTTCGCGAGCTCCTTAGCGGTTTGTTCCATTATCATCTCACTTAAAAATATCCACATTTTTGTGTGTGTAAATGATCTACGCTGTTGGACGGGGGCCACACAGCATACATCTTCATCGGAAAATCCACATTCAGCTTACATTATATTCCTTTTTCATTCCAAAAGATAATTTTATTCTTTCTTTATAATTTTTATTCCGCTCGAGGAACCAACATTTGATATACGTGGAAAAACAAACGCTCTCCGATGCTCTTCAAGTCGGTAAATGTAAACCGATTTTAACACTAACCTAAAATTCTCTCATAAAAGCCTGTTTAGATATATAAGCGCCACGGTAGGTAGCGAAACATACCGAACGATATCTCGCCGGGTATTTGTATAAAGTCCCGCGGCTAGAATTAAACCTCTTCGATACCGACCCAGCAGTAGGGGGTCACTTACACATCAGGCATTTAGGCATACATGAAAGAACTATCCCAAAACCAAGACATCTCATCATCGCCACTTCCTTCTGTGCTCAAAGAAGCCTTGCAAATTCCACCTTAAATTATTACCCACTTAACCAACTCCACATCAGGTACTAAGTTATGCTGCGTGTCGAACCACTCCAAATACATTTTGCATAGCAAACGAGCCGTGGGTTGATATTCTTACCGACGCCACCAACAGTTAGTCTTGTTAGTTGTATGGACGGGATCAAAGGCTGTATGTGGGTCGACCGTTACCTGCCAGCACAACTGCGATATTATGCGCCTTAGGACGCGGTCAGAATGGTGTTGTGAAAACGATAGAGCCGGCACTTAAATGCTCGAGTCTTCAACGTGCTTTAACGCTCTGAAACCTCGCCTCAGCGTGAAATGATTGACATTCAGCGCCTATTTTTACAACACTAAACAGTAGCTAGCTATAAATGCTTAGTAAAGAGTAGAGCTTAGTACAAACAATTTAACAAAACCTTTGTTCTTTTAGGCCAAAAATGGGTGTTATATTGTCATTTCGCTCTAACCTCGTAAATCAAATCCCAGTTTCGCACTTCCTTAATTACATACCTACTACACACACGCCATCCATCAGTCCGTTTTTTATAAGCTTTTATTTAGCTTGCACTGTTTATATTGTCTGCCGTCTGTTTTTCCGGTTCATATCTTAAGATCCATTTTTCAAGTATTTTTTAATTTGGCATACTTAAGTTCGGTAAAAATACAATAATATAGTGCTATGGAGCTGGATTATGAAGTTTTGAAAAAAACCGATAGAACTCCTCAACTAAACAAGACACTTGTCTTCTCTGTCTGTTCTTAAAGTCAAGTCTCCGTGTATATGACGAATTATGTGAGTGGAGGAAGCCAGAGAGATCTGTAAGGAATGAACATGTTGGCACTGTGTACTCTCTGCCTACCTTGCAAGGGATCTGGCGAGATAATATAGATTGATAGATAATCATTATAATCATCATCATCATCATCTCAGCCTATACTTGTCCACTGCTGAACACAGGCCTCCCCAATCGCTGTCCAGTGCAGCCGTTCCAATGCCACCTGCATCCAACGATCCTGCGATCCTCACAAGATCGTTCGTTCATCTGGTAAGCGGCCGTGCCACGCTGCGCTTGCCGAAGCGTGGTCTTCAGTCTAGAATCTTTCTGCCCCAACGCCCGTCCGATCTTCACGCAATGTGGCCCGCCCATTGCCACTTCAGCTTACTAATCCTATGGCCTATCCTCGTTGACCTTGGTTCTTCTACGAATCTGCACATTCCTGATTTGATCACGTAACAAAACGCCAAGCAAATCTCTTTCTATAGCTCGCTGAGCAACTCAGAGCTTTTTTATTAGACCTATAGTTAAGATACCACGTTTCTGATCCATATGTCATCACTGGTAACAAAAATTGACTAAAAACTAGTTTTGAGGCCCTGAGGTATTTGGGATGAAAAGACGTTGCACAGTTTCCCGAACGCTGTCCAGCCGCGTAAGATTCAACGATTGATCTGTTTTTCAAAGTTGGACCTACCTAACAGGCCCGCCTGTCACAGATAAATGTATTCGTCGACAGCTTCAATAGAAGAGTTTCCAACGGTGAGTGCAGTGGGTACAACATTTTTTGTGTTTTTTTTTATTATTAAACGTTATAAAAATTTATTTACGACAGACTGGTTTCTGACATACAAAATATCTTAGTTTAGAAGAATCTTACCCTGACATTCATATGTACAAATATTGTTTATTATTCCTAGATAATAAATCCCATACTGAACGCGCCTTCATGTTGGTACTTGATACAATGTTGGTGACTATTGATAGCAGCTCTTGATTGGGTTGATTGTGTTTTGTTTAAGGCGTATGTGGGAAAGTGGCTATGGAAATAAGCAGTGCGAATATCGCTGGTTGAGTGATATAACATAATAATGTTATATTATGAATCATCCTGACAGACTGCTTGGTCCAGTGGTTAAGAGTTTAAGCCACGTCGCCCATCGGATCGAGGAGTCGCGGGTTCGATCCCCGCAAAGGACAAATCTTTGCGTGGCCCAAAAATATTTGTTACTGTTTTTGTCTACGTGTTTGTCTATGTGAATTTCGTGTTTGTAATTGCACCCATGATACAGGAATAATGTGGGGCTACAATTTTTTAAGAAAGAGACAGATAGATTACACTGTTCCACTGCTGGCAAAGGCCTTCTAAACCAGAAGCCCAAAGACAGTATTCAGAATTTGCCTACAAATAAGCCCTCATCTTGTATTATATCGTATTTTTGTACCATATTTGATTAGTACATAAACATTGACACACGTACCAGAATGTACAATAATTTCACAAATGGTTTTCCCGGGATATAGGTAACAAATATTACGATACTCCAATTGGATCGGCGTTCACATCCGCTGTGCGCCAGTTGACTCACTATGTTATTCCATTTTGAAGTTCCGCCTTACCATCAATCTGCAAGAAAACAATTAACTTTCTAAATTCCCTCTACAATATTGAACTTTACAACTTGCAGTTTAAAGATCATGTTAGACTGACTGATGTGATACTGTTGATAGGTTATTAAAAATCAGAGTGAGCTGCAAGTTTTAAGGATGGCGTCGTAAAGATGGCGGATTCTAAACATTGTAGAGATCCGTATTCAGTGCTGATTTTGTAGTAATACATGGCAAGATGATGTGTTTTGACGTCATAAAAATCCAATTAGCAGTTTAAATGTTTTATTTATTTATTTATTTATTTTAAAGATCAAATATATTGTTAATGACAATTAGTCATTAAGATGAAGCTATTTACGTATATATATATGATAAGTTACCGACGTGTTTAGAGATTAAAAAATCATATCCAATGATACGTCAGCATAAATATTATAAAAAATACCGTCACTAATAAAATTAACATGCTAAATTTAAGTAACATTTATTAAAATTCGAACAATGTACTGTGTTTCCAAAGCTAAGTTTAATTTATTATTTCACAGACTACAAGTATTGTTATTGTTTCGCTTTTTGAAGACGATATCTTTATTCTTAAGAAGTTATCCTCTTCGTATTATAATATCGAGAAGCTCGTAGCTGTAGGACCACGTTATTCTTATAATCGCTAAGGTTAACCAATGTTCGTTTTGGTAACCTCAAGAACATCTTCTCTGACCTAGGTCTTCAGATGAATTTCTTGTCTAAATGGACGGCGCACGGACTGGGATGGCGCGCGCGGCGCCATTAAATTTGTCTACCCATAGATATATTGTAGCACGCAAACGCACGCGCACGCACGCAATGATAGCTTTTGAACAAATCCAAGACTGGCATCACGCACCCATTGCGCGTAACTGAGGCCGCTTTTGGGGCCAATTTGTTGGCAATTCTCAGTCTAGACAAGTCTTACGGACGGTACCTATATTCAACTCATGGATAGATTTGCCTAGTAAGGATAGAATTTTGACATATTTAGTATGGAAAATCTGACAAAATTCTACTGACAGTAAGCAAATCTATCCTTCATTTGAATGTAGGAACCGGCTGTTATTCTAAGCCTAGGGTTAAGAATCAGAGCTTCATGATCGGTAACTGCACTATATGGCACTAGGGCGGTTTCAATATACAACTCAGATTTGCTTACTACTTAGAATTTTGACAGATTTTCCATACAAAATATGTTCAAATTCTATCCGTAGTAGGAAAATTTATCCTTGAGTTAAATATTAAAAGCGGCTGTAGAACGACGAGTGCGATGAATTTGAATCGAAAATTTCAAGTCAACCCACTTTATCAAAATCAATAAATTTGACACGCAGACACTTATCTTGAAATTTTCAATTCAAAGACCCGATCATTACGCTATGCATTTATTTCCATAACAATGACATACATAAACCTGATTTTCGGAATCACATAAAAATAACAATGGCGAAAAGTTAATTTCGAATTCAGGGCGCCTAAAGTATCGGTGTCATCTTGATATAGCCTGGGACTGAGGCGATGCGCAGACGTCGACAACTTTGGTCACGTCATACGAAGTAACTGATATCGGAGTAAAATTTAATGTATCCTGCTCTGTAATGGTGAGAGAAAGAGATAACTCGCATGATGGATTCAAGTGAAGAAAAAGGCAATAGGATCTATTAATGGAGCATTCTACTGGATCCAAGAGGACGTCACCTATACAAGGCAACTAATTTGGAGTGCAGAGAAACTAAGTTTCGTGCGTCCTGCTCTGTGTTGGTAAGAGAAAAGGAGAGAGAAAATATATCTTTTCTTCTTTAAAAAACGTATCACCACACTAAGAATTATTCTTGTGTCGTGGGTGCGTTTACAAACGTTGAAGTCATACAAACATGAAGACACACAAAGTTTGGTTCGGTGCGGGAATAACTACTCGTTCCAGTGGACGGAACAGCTTATGCTCTGAACCACTGGACTAAGCCGTCCTCACTTTTAACTATCGTTATGATCGCCGGTACTCCAGCGAGTGTAAATGAGACGAACTATGAGAATGGAGGAAGCCAGAGAGGTCTGTTATTTGTTTCAAAGTCTAGAATTTTATACTTTCTGCCTACCAAGGGATCTAGCGTGATGATATAATTAAATAGATGGAGTAAGGTACTGGCGGAATTGTGACCTAGTCCTTGATGGGTCCAGATACATCGAGAGTAAGATAACTTGAGGTGAATTGGCACAGGACGGCAAGAATAGTATTATAAGGAAGTAAGTAAGAAGTAATTACTGGATTGTAACTGGCTTCCTTTCGAACATGTTACAAAAGTAGAGTCACGTGTATTTGTCAAGCAACAAAATGCGCTTGCGCACTACATATTCGTTCAGCGTCCTTATTAGCTATGACCAATTGCGCACGTAACAGGGCTGCGTCACGTTAATACCGTGAAATAATCATTTGATGGTACTTGAGTGACTTACAGAATACCATTACAAGATCTATATCATACCGGATCCCTTGCTGGATATATACAGAGTACCAATATACTCTCACATACCGGTGTGCTCTAACATGGAACTCTTTCCCACAGATTCGTTCCTTACAGACTTCTCTGGCTTCGTCCACTCTCATAGTTAGTCTCATACACCCTCGCCGGAGACTCCTAACTTACCCTTCAGATAAGACATTACAAGATCAATTCACGAAGTTTTCGAAACGCGTTGCGTTTGTTTATACTGAATAGGGGCCTGTGGCGCTGTTTTGTGTGTTGGCAATAAACTTGAGGAGGTCATGCCCGCGGCCGGTATGTGGGTCGACCGTTCGCCCGCGCCCGCGCAGCTTCGCCACTAACGCAGGTTGCGACAACGTACATATTCTGCTAACACTTATAGGATATAATTGCGAGATAGTTTTGACGTGTCCGGTTTTAGTTTTAATATAAGCTATGATACAGGCAGAATCTGTCTGTTATTGTTAGAACGATTTTAACAAATAAATGAAGTTTCTTGAAGTAGAGTTTCTTGTAAAAGGTATTTCTTTATATTAAGTCAAAAGCTGGTCAAAGAAGAAGATCAAGAATGAAGCTAGGTTTACACGGATTCTAGAAGTTAAACATGTATAATTAGAAATCATGTATATCATCTATTTGGCGAGATGATATAGATAAATAGATTGATCTATATAGCTGGGTTACACTCTAGGTTAAATGTCATAGACTTCAAGTCAAAAATGTCGCACAACCATGTAGCAAAATCCAATGTCAAGTTTTATTTCGCCACATCTCTATTCCACTAATTCCCAATATGAGTCCGGAGTCTAGAATTGTGCCCAGTATATGCCAATAGGCTCGCCCCCTATTACATGGGACCTAACATCGTCGGTGAAACGTAGGTGTACTCAGTACACCTTTGCCACCCCCGCTTGGGAAATATAGGCGTGACGGTGTTTTTATATCTCTATTCTATTAGGTATAGAGAAATAAGATTCCGTGATTTTTTAAGCTAAGCGATTACAAATTAATGCAGTTGATTTTTTGTGTGCTAATTCAAAAATCTTCCATGTTTTAGCTCATTAAAATCGGATCGACTGTGAATTTATATTTTATAAACATTCTATCTATCTATCTATATCTATAACCTCACGCCAGATCCCTTGCGGGGTAGGCAGAGAGTACAGAGTTCCAACAGGTTCTTTCCTTACATACCTCTCTGGCTTCCTCGACTCTCATAGTTCGTCTCATACACGCTCGCCGGTTACGGAGACTCTTGACTTTTGCATCAGATAAGACTCGGTTTATTTGGTCGTGGTAAGATAGTCTAGGTCTTCCCCGGTACCTGCATCCTTCCACTTTCACATTGTATATCTGTTTTGTCATTCTTTCCTCTGGCATTCTTTCTATATGCCCGAACCAACGGAGCATCCCTTTTCTCATATTTACACCGATACTATCTTCCATACCTACTCGCTGTCTTACTATGCTGTTGCTAATGCGGTCGGTCAGCTTCACTCCGCACATCTTCCGCAGAGCTCGCATTTCTACCGCATTTATCCTACTTTCATTCTCCTTCTTACATACCCAGCTCTCGCTACCATATAACAGCGTTGGGACAAGAACTCCGTTATGTATGGCCAGCTGCGCCTTATGGCTTAAGTGCCGGCTCCCGAGTAGCTTTCCCATCGCACCATTCACTATGTTCCCTGCACTCACTCTTCTCTCTATGTCAGCCGTGTATTTCCCATCCTTACTGAAGGTGCATCCAAGATATACAAACTCATTTACTTGCTCCAGCACATCGTTACCAACCACAATCCTTACATTCGTTCTGGTTTCTTTCCTTTCAAAAACCATAATCTTGGTTTTCTTCACATTCAAGTGTAAGCCATTGATCATGCAGTCGTCTTTCATAACTGTGACTAGTGTTTGCAGATCAGTGGCTGTTGGCGCTATTAAAACCGCGTCATCTGCATAAAGTCGATGATTTACCACTAAGTCACCCATTTGTACACCTTCATTCATCGCTTTCAGTCTTTGAAGACTTTTGTCCAGTTATATTATAAACAGTCTAGCGGACAACACGCAACCCTGCTTGACGCCGATTTTAACGTCAAACCAGGGTGACCTGTTACCACCCACCCGTATGCATGCCTTGCAGTCCACATAAGTGGACTGGACGGCTCGCAACAGAGTGCCATCTATACCATACTCTGGCAAAATGTCCCAAAGTCTCTTTCGCACAACTCTGTCAAATGCCTTCTCCAGATCTACAAAACCGCAGAAAACCTTCCGGCCCACTGCCAGATGCTTCTCTACGATGTTGCGGAGTGAGAAGACTTAATCCAAACATCCTCTTCCAGACCTGAAACCCCCTTGTGCCTCGCACAACATTCCATCGGACTTCACGCGCATTCTCCGTTCAATAATTTTACCGTACACCTTGGCTGCCAAGCTGATCAAACTGATGGCTCTGTAATTGGCGCAGTCATATTGTGAACCCTTGCCTTTATACAAGGGTACTATGACTGCACGGCGCCAATCTGTAGGGACTCCACCGGTCCTCCAGCAAAGGTTTGCAAGGGCCCGGAAAGCGTCCCGGACGCAAGTTCCACCATATTTGATCATCTCGGCAGATATCATGTCTACTCCCGCAGCTTTACCGTTTTTCATACTTCCTATCGCCCATTCAACTTCTTCCATAGTGATGTCCTCCGTTGATTCTGGTGCCGCAATCTCGCCTTTAGGCACGTCTGCGGCATCAGCATCCGGGTCATCTCCATACATTTCTCCAAAATATTCACTCCACCGGTTTAGCACAGCTTGTGTGTCTGCAAGAATGTCACCATCTTTAGATTTTATCCTTTCCATTCTGGAGCCTGACGAATCACCTCGAGCCTTTCTCACCTTGCTCCAAAAGAGTTTGGTGTTGTTCTCGAAGTTCTTCGCCAGCCTCTCCTCCTCAATCATACTGGCTCTTTCACGCTTTTCTTTCACTAAAGTTTAAGTGGCATTCTTGCATTGCCGGTATATTTCTTTCCTCATCTCTGTCATACTGGCATTCAGGTTCAAAGAAGATACATAGTCCTGCCACGCTTTCTTCTTACTTTCTACGGAGCTTTGCAACTCCGCATCCCACCATGCATCACCTTTTATGTAATATGCTTCTTTGAGCAACCACATACTTCTTTCGCGGATTCCACCAAACTCTCTTTCAGGCTATTCCAGCATTCATCTACATTTGAGTCCGAAGAGCCTGCTGTCAAAAGCTTGTCCCGGACTCTGTCTTCATACATTCTCCTCACGCTCTCATCTTGCAACTTTTCAACCTTTATTCTTTCAAGGTCTCCGAAGGGGATACGCTCTCGCCAGTGCCTCCACTTCCTGAACAGACCACTAAACCGCGCAACTACGAGATAGTGGTCTGATTCCAGAGTGGGGCCTCTATACGCACGCGTATCTTGTAGTTTGCTTCGGAGACGGTTATCAACCAGGATCAGAACTATCATGCTTTTTTGTTCATTCCTTCTCCACGTATACATGTGTATGTCCTTGTGCTGGAATATCGTATTAGACACAAGAAGACCCCTTTCCAAACAAACATCCACAATGAGCTTACCTGAATCGTTCACTCTCTTATCACCATAAGGACCCAGAGCAGCGTCGCAAGTTTGCCGCCTGGTTCCTACCCATCCGTTCAGATCGCCACACAAAATCACCTTTTCGTTAGCCTCAGCCAAATCCAGAACTTCCCTGACATTATCCCAAAACTTCTCAAGGTCCTGGGGTGTCGACGAGCTTACGGGAGCATATGCTGCGACCAAAAATACTCTAGTGACACCCAGTTTTAAACGGACCCAGAGAAGTATCGCATCGCACAGGCCATAATCTCTCACTCCAGAGGCCAGGCGACGGGACAGCAAGATACCCACCCCCATGCTGGCACGACTGCTCTGCGGTACCCCAGACCACAGAGCCATCGTTCCATCAGGAAGATCACAGGTTTCACTGCCCCTCCGCTTAGTCTCTGTTACACACAGAGCATCCAGGCGTCTCTCTTTCATCACATCAATCACCTCATGCATCTTATCTTCCATACCACCTCTTACATTCCAAGTGCCTATTCGGCACTCTGCACTCCACGACTCGCCAGTTCGGGCCCGGCGTGATGGGTGGCGGCCCCCATCGCCGCTTCCACCTATATTCGTACCAACGGGGGCAGGCCGGTACGCGTCGCCTCGGGGGGACGCCCTAGCCCGCACTGCGGTACGTCTTCGGTCCAAGATTGCAGCCATAATGACTGGCAGGGGTCGCGACGAGCACGCTCTTGGACAGACATAAATTTTAACAAACATTCAAACATAAATTTTACCAGAACGACATGTCCTGCTAGTAAAATTGAAGACGTGTATATGTGTTCTCGACGATATCGATAACACTACAAAAATTACTTATATATCGCTAAATGCGTTTTTAAAATCACTAAATCCAACCAGAATAAGCCTGTCTCGCAAAATTTTACGCACGAATTAACACTTCGTCAATTTGAATACCACTTAGTGGGTATTCAAAGAATTGGATAATAATAACCAAGTTGCAAGTGGGTCACGCCATTACCACAGTAAAGATATTTAAACAGTAGTAGTATTTTCGTACTAGACGTCTGAATGAATCAGAGCATTTTAGTACTAGAGATACGAATGAACCCTCGTATCCATTAGGGGACAACTGTCTCGCCACATGTGTTGCCAGCGATGCCGGGCGATGTCAAGAGACGTCAAGCGACGTAGCTCGACATCTTGTCCATCGATATATGTATGTTGTTTGTGTGTCCATATTTGTTTATTCAGTCGCAACATGTCATCCAAAGAGGTTTTTTACATCTTTCGTCCATATTATTGTGCAAAACACGCTTGCATTCAGCGACTTCTGTTCCTTAACAAGAACGACGTGGCGAGCAAGAAACAGGTCGCACGTTGTTGCCAAACTTATCAGGCGACGACGTTTAACGTTGCGGGACATTGCAAGCGACACTGTTGCGGGATATTTGTCCCCTAATAATACGAGGCTTTAGTCAGTAACCACATGCCGCCTGAAGAGGTTTCTTACACCGATGTACATATTCAATTCAGGGACTTCTTTTCCTACAACAAGGAACATGTCACGCGATGTTGTCAGACTTGTCTCCTAATAAATAAGAGGCTTAAGAGTCACGCACAGGCGCACGCTCAGCTGTAGAGACCTGCCTAGGAGTAGAAAACGCGTCTATGCGCGTGATTCTTATACGAGCCCTCAGTACAAAGATGGTCTACTGCATATTATTATACTGTGCCATTACTTCCTGGTTCCACGAACTTTGTCTAGCTCATTAAGAAACTAGGTGTGTGCTGAAAACTTCTTTTGAAGATGTTCTCAATTCTCTACCTTTTGTACAACCGCTAATTATGTTGAAGAGCTTATTTAGATTTAGTTACGGTTTGTGGGCCTCTTGTTGATTTTTTGGTTCTTTGGGTATTTAAGTGTTACATTTTGAGACTTCGATGAGTCGAGATGAAAAATATGTTGTTTGTTTTTGACGGGTTGTTATTTAATTTTAGTCGTTAGTAAGTCTGTATGTTAGTATGTTTGGTGAAGTGTTTGTCAAGTTAATTTGGAATGCGGACAGCACAAAGTCGGGCGTTGTGGCGATCTTTTGGGAAGGGGGAAGGGGTAATCCTTGTTATGCAGTGAACGTTTTTACGCTAATGATGAAATTTGAACAATTTCCTACTGCCTTAGAGTTGAAATTTTATAAGTTTCCGTGGCAATGATTTATTTGCCAAAGTTAAGTTGATCCAGTTTACAATCTTGTCAAGTTAACGCTTTCACATTATCGATTTGAAATTTAGTATTCAAATTCAGTTTGGATGGCAAACTATAAATCTTATTACGACCGGTGCTTTAGTGAATATCATCTCCACTCAAGTGAACTTCTAAATAGTTCATAGCATAGTTTTAAAGGTGTACACTGTACAGTTTTTATGGTTCCTATCACGCCCACAATCAGCCCCTAATTTCCTTTCACCTAAAACTTCTGAATTCCAAAAAGAAAACATTGCCCCTGAATATGCACTAGCCTACATTTTTTTATTGATCCTTGGAACATTGTAATCTATGTATTCCAGCTTTTCTATACAAGATTAAAAATTAATTATCACCTGCTTTAACGATGAAGGAAAACATAGTGAGGAAACCTGCATGCCTAAGAGTTTCTCGAAGGTTTGTGAAGTTCGCCAACCCGCACTAAGCCAGCTTGGTGGACTATAGTCTACACCCTCTCAGTTTAAAAGGAGGCCCGTGCCCAACGGTGGGACAGTTTCTTAACAGGGCTAATATTTATACAAGATCATATCATTAAGCTCATTCCATTAATGAAGTTGTAGGTGGTCGGACATATACTCTTTGGGCTTAAGTTTTCCACAGCAGAGTAAAGGCCTTAATCCCAATTTTCTGTGCGAGGCACTGGGTCACTTCGGGCTCTGTTGTCTTTATTATCATTACAATGCACCCTTGCGAGGACGGCAGTCCTCTCTGGACTTCTCCATTTTCATACTTTACAAATCAAATCGAATAATTTATTTGCTTTTAAGCACATGGTCAGAATACATTTGGTGTGTTTCGTCACTTAAAGGACACGAAAACATTAAATGGTCGTTCATACTGTCATATTGCTTTAATACCGAATCATTTAACTTTTATGGAATATACTCCTAAAATTATTATGAATGAAACAACCAAATCAACTTTTTTGTTCAAAATGAAACGATTACTGAATTAATTCAAGAATTTGCAACGAACTAATTATATCCTTAAATATAAATAGAATACCAAGAATTCAAACATAAACATTCTAATAAAGCGCACGTTTCTTTGAAATAATATGGGACAATATCCGTACTACAACAAAAAGGAACCTTGAACATAGTATTAAATCATCGCGCGACCGGCCGAGCGAGGCCGCGGGCGGCGCGTGCGCCGTGACGTCACAGCCACCACGTCACGTCACGTCACCGGGTCAACACGCCCAGGTCAACGAACGACCGCCACTTCATTTTGGCGCGCATCGCGCAAAAACGCCGGCGCCATCTTGATTTTCGAATTTCGCAATGCATATTATTCGTTGGCTTTTTATAAAGTTTTAATTCTGATCACTGATCGATTAATGCAATAAATAACGATCGTAATCGATAATTTTACGATTTGGTTACATTGAAATAGATTATATTCCTTTATATGTTTGTTTTATTCGTGATCGTAAAAGTGTTAATTAATTAAAATTTACGCTACAAACATTTCCTATCGATAAATAGATAAAAAACATAACAAATCGGAAATAGCCAGTAGTTATCACATACTTAAATCTATTAGGAATAAAACTGATAAAAAAAGATTGCAGCCATCGAAAAAATCGTTGCGAAACTCGCCAAACAACATATGACATCATAATAGGTGGAGGTGCAGATTTTTTTTATAGTCTCCGAAAATATTTGACCGGGCATTGACCCTGGCTGTCCGATTTCGACCCTGACCAGAGGCAGTGACGAAACGTGACGATTGCTGACGTGGTATGTGTATCAATTAGAGTCATACGTGATAAAGAATAGGCGTGTTCGTACGTTATTTTAACTTGCAATCTTTTTTTGGATGATGCAATGAGCTGCCGTCATCTTTTGCGACTTTGGTTTTCTTTATTTCAATGTCTTACGTGTTCTTATAAAGTTGTTTTTATTTTATTTCTTGTAATTTCTGCGATTTCCCAATTTCTTTTTCCATCTAAGTTATCTCGATAACGACGTCAAGTGGTAATTATAGTCTTAAGATTTCATATTATAATCTCATTTAAGTGAACTATGTATGTTCTTATGAGATAAAGTTCTTTAAACCTAACCTTTTTTTAATTCTAGCATTACGCTAGATCACTGGCGCGGTAAACAGAGGGTAAATAGTTCCAACCCACAAATCTCATTTCCCAAATATTTTAAAATTATAACACGTAGATAATTCACTTGAGTAAACAATATTAACCAAGGAACAGACCAAGGCAATATAGGCTGAAGACGACCCCTCTCTATATCATACGAAAGATGTCAAAGGAACAATAAGAAAAGTGTGGACGTCAGAAGACGTACAAGATTAATCATATCTGAACACTACTTGAGAATAAAGGAAAAATTTTGAAGGGCGATTTGCTGCGGTTGTTAAGAGCTTAAGCCGCTCCGCCCACTGGGTCGAATAGTCGCGAGTTTGATTCCCGCACGGGACAAATTTTTTGAGACCCACAATTATTTGTTTCGGTCAGGGTGTTTGTGTAAGTGAATTTTCATGTTTATAAACGCACCCACGACACAGGACTAAATCCTAGTATGGGGTTGTTTTAAAAATAACGGCGAATACATCAAGAGCGCGCAATCAGCACAACATATTTACTTTTTAAGTGTCGTATAACAGGCACACTCATTGTCACAAACTAAGTAACGTTCTTAACGAACCTCTTCATCATCGAACGAAATGAAAATGAACGATCATTTCCATATTCGAGCGGCCCCGTGCTTCGGAAGGCACGTTAAGCTGTTGGTCTCATTTATCACTTAATTGGGTAGTCGTTAAGTCAAGTTGGAGCCTTATAGGCGGTTTGATAAGTTCCAACAGCAGGTGGCCACAAACCTGCCTCCATCAATCCGCACTGGGTCCGCGTGGTGGAGTATGACCTGATCTCTCTCACCTCGATTCGTGGGAGAAAGCATTTGCCCAGCAGTGGAACTGTATAGGTTATTATTATTATGTATCTCGATGAGATTCACGAGCTTTACCCGGAACTTTGAAAGGCTTGCATGGGGACGTGAGTCCAACACGTAGAGGCCCTTTGCGAAAAGTTAATATTATGTAAGTCACCTGCTGAGATCACTTGCTGAAAATGAAGAAACATAACCAGCGAACTGACCCCGGCAGATGCAAGGACTATTGTAAACTATGGAAAGAAAACAAGGGCTATATAAATGAGGTTTGATGGACAAAAACTGGACTATTTCAAAGGGGACGGACACCGGCCATAATTAGTGATACCTTATTACCCGTGGCCGGCGGTGACTCGCCGATTACTAGACGGGACCCCAAACGGCCTTCCTAGGACAACTGAGGGCAACACTCGTGTGAGCGGCTCAGGGGTGTAGAGAGGTGTGCTGCGCTTTCTCCGAAGTTACTCGCGGCGTTATGCCCTTTAACACTTTCACCCCTGGAGTACATCGACGTAGGACCGCATTATCTTCCTACGTCGATATAGCTCTCACGGCTTCTCTCTGGACGGCCAATTAAAGCTAGCCAGAACCGAGAGTCCTGCGGGCACCCTTCGGTTTCCACTCGCCGACGAAGACACGCCGAGTTGGGGGCCCTGACCGACTCTCTGAATCGGGTCCGTGGTGTCGTTACTCACCAACAGCTCGCCACAAGCTGCCCTGCGGGCTTATTATTATTATTATAAGTAAAATAGATGGACTAAAGAATGATACTAGAATATTCAGATCAAAATTACGAAGTTAAGATTCCCGCAATTCTTGCACTGAACCACCAAATATATCTATCTTTATCATCACGGAAAATCCCTAACGGGGTAGGCAGAGAGTACATTGTAATAGTTACCTACTAATAATTCATTTTATTAGCTTGCAGTGATAGCCTAGTGGTTAGACCGTTGGACTGCAAAGACAGAAGTCTCGGGTTCAAACCCAGGCACGCACCCCTATCATTTGAAAGCATGTGCGTATTAAAAATTAAATATCACTTGCTTTAACGGTGAAGCAAAACATCGTGAGGAAACCTGCATGCCTAAGAGTTTCTCGAAGGTGTGTGAAGTTCGCAAACCCGCACTGGGCCAGCGTGGTGGACTATAGCCTAAAACCCTCACAGTTCGAGATGAGGCCCGTGCCCAACGCTGGGACAGTTTCTTAACAAGGCTAATATTATTTAATAATTTATTAATAACAAATTTATTGACTACCTCGTTGGTCTAGTGGCAAAGCGCATCGCTTTGTGATCACGAGGTCCTGGGTTCAAAACCTAGGTCGGACAATGTAGTTTTTTCTAACGAAACTTCCCAGTACGAGTCCGGAGTCTGGAATTGTGCCCGGTATATAGCAATAGCAATATTTTAACTAAGGAACCGTCAGTGCTTCTGTAACTTTTTTTGTATATTATGTAAGTATATTTACATTTAGTTAAGTTTTCCATATAATTAGAATATTGTATTTTTAGCATTAGGTACTACTTTTTAATAATACTGTATAGTTATTTTGTCCTAAGTCTACCAAGTTTTTCTTCCATATGTGGAAGCTTGTAAATGGCACCTAGCTAACTAAGTAGCGAAATTTTCTTGTAAAAATAGCCGTAAGCTCCCCTAATAAAATAAAATAAAATAAAATAAAATAGGCTCGCCCCCTATTACATGGCACCTAACATCGTTGGCGAAACGTGGGTGCAATCAGTACACCTCTGCCACACTCGCTTGGGGAATATGGGCGTGACGGTGAGATATTAAAAACAAAAATCTTTTAATCAAAATCACGAAATAATATTCTTGATCTATCAAAATAACAACATAATTTTCTCGATCGTTAATTTAACCAAGAATTAAAATAAGCGCACTACCCCGATCGCTTACGATCTTCGTAAACAAACGCCACTTCCTAGATCTAAATAGTCGTAAAACTGCGTTGTGCACATGCGTTGTACTAAGTTATGAGTGTCAGACACGAAACTTGACGCTCTGCTGCCCACTGAATTCGTTTTTTTAACTTTCATTGGATGCCACTTGGGAATGTTGAGTTAGGAATGGGATTTATAGATAAATAATTATTGTAATAAGTACCACCGTGATCTATCTATCTGTATCATCACGCCAGTTCCCTTGCGGGGTTTGCAGAGAGTACAGAGTTCCAACAGGTTCTTTGGTTACAGATCTCTCTGGCTTCCTCCACTGTCATCAATTTTGTTTATTTTGTTAAACGCAAAACAGGTTATAATCCAAACTGTACAAAGTACATTTAAAATAAGGTTTCTGTACGTTAATTATAATCCAAAACCCCTGTAACTGCGTGGTCCGACTAATTCCACCTATCGATCGAACCATATGATCTTTTTTCCTATTCGTCCTAGAGATATAATAATTATTGATCTAAGAGCTCGTGAACAGTTACACACTGAACGCATTAGAACGGCTCTGATGTATCCTCATGTCACTAATGATATATTTTTAAAAAATAAATCTTATTCAATGATCTATGACAATAGGCTCGCTCCGTTCATACGGACCATCCTGGTCATCCTGACCTCGTTGGCGAAAATTGAGGGTACATAGTACACCTCTGCCTCTTGGGGAATATAGGCGGGACAGTGTTCAATTTTTTTATTTCAGTGTCTTAAAACTCTGGTAGACAGGTGCTGTCGTAATTTAATACGTTCATAGCGTTAGGATACACAAAGGATCGCCAAAGTGAGGCAGCGTGGCTCACCTTAATCTCATCTTCTTTAATATTGTCTTAGTTAGGAGTTCTTTTAGACGTCCAACGAACCGCCTGAAAGATCTTCGAAGAAAACACAGCCGCGATACACGTTCACAGGTATTCGATATGTTTCAAAATCCCTAACCGAGAGTAACTTCACCATGATCTTGAATACCAGATCGTTCCAGCTTTTAAAATCATGCGTAAAAAACCTTATTTAGATACAAGTGCTAATTAATCTTCCGATACCTATCCATCGTATATTAACTAGTGCGAAATGTTTACATTAAAATGTCACTAACTTGTTCTTACATTACATTGAACTCGGGTTTTACATTAATGACTATTTATTTTTAGTAAACTCTAAGTCTATTTTACATTGCCTCAAAGTGTGATGAACTCTTGAAACGTTTTAGTCTGGTTAATACGAGTAGGAACATCAACCTTTATGTACATAAATATTTCATTACTGCGCATTATCAAGCAAGGTCACGCCTATATTCCCTAAACGGCAACGGAATAGCATCTTGTAATAGTTTTAGTATATACTAGTATATACGATAAGAGCCAATATGATTGCTCGCAGGTTTACGAGATGCTCACAGGAGGTCTTCCGAGCCTACTGCACATCTTTTTATTCCGGCAGCCTGTGGGCGGACTATACTAAGCGATCTTACAGCGACCTCCGCATCCTGTACAATAATGCATTCAGGATGATCTTGGGGCTGCCCCGTTTCTGCAGCGCTTAGGCTATGTTTGCGGAGGCACGCACGGCCTGCTTTCAAGCGACCATGCGTAAACTTAGCACGTCTTTAGTGCGCAGAGTACGGGCCAGCTCCAATGTTAGCCTGAAAATGATAGCCGACAGACTGGACTGACCGATCTTCGGCATTGCTGTGATAGACACAGAACAGTAGCCATGCCGGAGAGAAGGTATTGATAACCAGTACCTATTTAATAATTATTATTTTATTTCTTATTATATTTTATCATTATAATTATTGAACAATATAATTATATTATTATTCTATTATTAATTTGACATTTATCGCATATGGATCCAATGTTATCCGAAATTAATGATTTTGAATTTGAATCTGTCCGTGACTTTGTCCGCATTGACTATACACAGGAACCTTACATTTTTTCTGGATATAAAGTATCCTATGTTTTAATCCAGGTAATAAACGTTCATCTCTTTTAGCGTGATTGAGTAGCAAACATCCAAACACAAATTATTACATTTATAATATTAGTAGGACGAGGTAATCCGACAAAGAACCAAAGTTACCGACATAGCTCGCAGACTCAGTAAGCTAAAGTGGCAATGGAGTGGTCACATCTGCAGAAGGACCGACGGCCGAAGGAGCAAGCGTGTCCTAGAGTGGAGACCACGACTCGGTAAACGTAAGGTAGAACGGCCCCCAGCTAGATGGGCCGACAACCTCAAAAAGGTCGCTGGGACAGACTGGATGCGGAAGGCGGAGGACCGTGTGCAATGGCGCGTATTAGGAGAGGTCTATGTCCAGCAGTGGACTGCAATAGGCTGATTGATTGAGTAGGACAAATCTGCCTATACTGTTCCAGTACTCCGCAAAAGCCACTCACAAATCGAGGTGAGGGAGACTAATTCGTGCTGTTGGAACTTATCAAGCTGCTTATGATGCATCCCACCCGGCGTAACAACCGAAGTAAGAATACGCTCAAAAATAAAACTGCCACAAATGATCATTAATCTCAGATCGATCATATTTAACGTTAATCATCAGCTTAAAGCAGTCCACTGCCGAACGTAGACCACTCCAATTGCACGCCACTGAGTACAATTCTCGGATACTCCCATCCAATTTCTGCGCAGATCATCTACGAAGATTATCGCCCCACGTATTCCGATGGCGTCCTGCACTTTGCTTATCAAACTCAAACTCAAATAATTTTATTTGTATAAACCCTTCGGGGCGCTTACAAAAAGTCAGTTATATTTTTTTATTCAATCTAATTTAACTACTAATCTACCACGGGATCGGAACGCGGCCTTTACTGAGAAGATCCGGTGAAGAAACTCAGCGGGCTTGCCTTCTTTTGTTTAATTCTCTTTTTATTTTTTTAAATCATACAATGTTTAGGTTTCAATTAAATAGTTTACGATCTAGCTCCAGTGTTACCTCATATCTCTATGCCTTACGACCGAGATATGAGGTCTAAAGGATTCCAAATGGAACAGTCCCCACAAGCAGCACCCGTTCAAGACTATGACTTCTGCAACAGCCATCACTCCTGTCGACCATATTGGAGGGAAGGGAGTGACTTGCGCCAGACAGCCACCGCAAGCAAAGACATTTTACTCGTAGTGAGCTTGACCAAACGAGAACCCCAAAGACAGTGGTCAGATTGTGTCTACAAAGCAGCAATATATTCGTAGTCTCCTCACAAGAACTTGTTTACCTCAGCTGTTATCAATTCTACCTTAATCTCGGTAATCACTAAAAACACCACGGCCCCATAGATCTAAAAGCGCCGCATTTCACCGATTATGCCCCTGCTGCCACTTCCCGCATAGAGCACTTCTGTGACAGTTTCGACCCTTTAATCCAGATTATTCCTCTGTTACATTTATACATTTATACATTCACTAATGCTAAGCTCTCTAGTGAATCGTTTTAGACCAACCATTCGTAGCGATGGTCAGAATGACACATCAATATAAATCACCCCGTCATCAAAGGTTGACCACCCGCATTATGCTACATAGGTATTTAACACTTAATAAACCTAGTATCGGCAGTTCAATCAACCCGACAGTTGTTGGGCAACAGGGTATTACGAGGTCCACGTTCGGGGTGCGTTGAACTCTGGAAAGACTCTCACTGTCTAGGTTTCTAACCTGGCGAATGCCACTGCGATATCGGAATACTGTGGTTGAGTGCCCTAGGTTTGGTGATAAACATTGTTTTGCGTCACACGAGTCACGTGGGTGTTGTTCGCATGGGATATGTGGTTTCGATGATTCTCATATCCCATTAGTATGTATGTTCGAATGTTTATAGATCAATTACACTGAAAAATCTAAAGGCATTGAATGTAATTTAACAGATAAGTGGGCTCTATATGGTACGACTATTGCGAGAGGCCTTTGGGCTGCAATTGACGTGACTGATGATGATATATATCGCAGCTAATATTAGCTGGCTTATATGGCTTGATTGTTAGTTTTTCAGGATTAATTCGTGAATAAAAATGCCCTCATTGCAGTAAACAAACATGATAAAAACTAGGAGCAAGAAAATAAAATATTAATTCCGTGTACACGTAAAAATCGTTGGATTCTTGAAACGTGGGTTTTTCACACAAACATTATTCTATGAACACCCATGAGTTTACGATCCAGTGAGCCAGGTAGACTCCGCTTAGAAGACCACAAGACCAAACAGTTACGTTTTCAAATATTTTATGCACATTTCTAAAAGCAAGTTTTGTGAGAATAATGACCGAAAATGCGCAAGATAGGCGTAAATGGAACGTTCCCTCATTTACAAAAGCAGGTGTTCTTGAATAATTAAGTGCCAATCAATAATGCTCACTTCAATTAATGTCTAGACTTTCTACGTGATTCATTATCACCAGTATCAGCCTATGGCATGTTCACTGTTGGATATTGAAGTGTCGAATAATCCTGGTCCTCCTTCTTCCTCCTCTATACACCTCCTCCTTCTGCTTTTCCTCATCTTTTCTCGTACTCTCATCCTTACCAGCCACTTTGCGAAGATCCTGTGGAGAGTGGATCTACCACCTAGTCTGAGGAAGTCATTTCTGAATGTTTGCTCCGTGTGATGATCAGGATCTATATTTACCTACTACTCCTTTAATATTATCATCACGTTAGATCTCTAGATTGTTATTCTTTGTATCAATGGATATAACTTCTTGACTTCTGCTTTGTAGACACAATCTGATCACCGTCTTTGTGGTTCTGGTTTGATCATGCACACTATAACGTCTTTGCTTGCTGTAGCTGTCTAGCGCGGGTCACTCCCTTTTCTCCAATATGGCCGAGGGGAGTGATGGCTGTTCCTATAGTCATACTCGTGAACGGGTGCTGCTTGTAGGGACTGGTTTATCTGGAATCCTTTACATACTCTTTGTAAATACCATCATTAGTCTCATATCTCGGCGCACGGCATCAGACTGGACCTAAATCGTAAACTATTTAAGTGTAGCCTAAATATTGCATCGATATAAAATGTTTAAAAAAAAATTAAAGGCAAAAATAAAGATAATTAAATAAAAAAGGGAAGCCCGCTGTGTTTCTTCGCCGGATCTTCTTAGTGGAGGCCGCGTCCCGATCTGGTGGTAGATTAGCAGTTAAATTCGATTCAAAAAAAAGCAAATTGACTATTTGTAAGGGGCACTTACAAATAGTCAATTTATTCGGATATAACTTGAAGGGGAATAAGGAAAGTTCATTTAGGCAGTAGAGTAAAATCGCTCAAGAGTTTTGTCGCACTGATAATTAGTTAAAAAGTTACACAAGAATCATCATCATCATCATTTCAGCCTATACTTGTCCACTGCTGAACATAGGCCTCCCCAATCGCTTTCCAGCGTAACCGGTCCGATGCCACCTGCATCCAACGATTTCCTGCGATTTTCACAAGATCGTCGGTCCATCTGGCAGGCGGTCGTCCTACGCTGCGCTTGCCAATACGTGGTCTCCACTCTAGAATCTTTCTGGCCCAACGCCCGTCCGATCTTCGCGCTATGTGGCCAGCCCATTGCCACTTCAGCATGCTAATCCTGAGGGCTATGTCGGTGACCTTGGTTCTTCTACGAATCTCCTCATTCCTGATTCGAATAATACACAAGAATATCAGGGAATTATTCGAGTAATTTTGTATGCGAAAGTGCAAAGGATTAATCTCGGCACATATTTCTACGGTTGTAAATCCTGTAAATCGGTATTTATTTTATATATTTATTTATTTAACCACCAACTGCTTACACACTAATATAACTAAATGAGTAATTCTATTACAGTTACCATATTTTAAAAAGTTTTATAAATTAGATCGTGACAGCCATATTGATGACAAAAAAGACCAAAAGAACACACAATTCTAAAAGATTATTTCCTTACGTCGGGCTTCCTTTACTCTCATACTCGTTCGTCTTATACACGCTAGCTGATTACGGAGACTCTTACGGAAACTTGCCCTTCATATCTGACATGGACTATTTGCACATTGTAGTAAGGTATCCACATTATCTAAACGATAAAATTAGATCTGGCGTTATCATAATACACATACAGTCATGCTTATTATCTGAAAACGCAAGGGTTTACAAGCTTTTAACATAATGTGATTGCATAATCTTTACTGTTCTTTAATTTGGAACAATTCGAACTCCCAAAACCGTCGAAGGTCTCCAAACGTTCCATTAAAATAAAACTTTCCATTACAATTGCCTACACTGTTACTATAATGATCTGTAAATAACGACTCCGTGACTAACCCAACACAGACTAACCATAGATTATATTCGTCTATGGCCTTCAATGTCGATGCTCAATGTGTTTTGTGTTGAGCCACAAATGGCAATAAAACCAACCTGTTTTGTATTTTGCGCTTAATTTTAAGGCCATTCATCAAAGATCCACGCCCGAAACCATGGTGTGGCAAAAACTGGGACACGCCAAATTATTATTTATTTATGTGATGGTATACGAATTTAATGAGCTGCTAGCGATACCGCCCACTAGTGGAGAATAGAAGGCCTTGCGCTCGATGGCAAAGTAGACAATTAAATCAGAATTGGCAAAATTAGGATGTATCTACCGTTCTTCTTCAGCAGAAAATGTGAGGTCTATCTATTTATATCATTACACCAGAGCCTTTACATGGTAGCCAAAGAGTACAGAGCCCAACAGGTTCTTTCCAGCTTCTCCGGCTTCTTCCACTTTCATAGTTCGTTTCATACCCTCGCTCGTTACGGAGACTTAAATTGTGTCTGCACTGCCACATTAGCATTTCTTCAGTCGATGCTTTATAGCTCTTTAATACTTAGCAATAACCGAGGTCGTTTATTTTGCGGAAGTGAAGAGAAAACAACAAGTTTGTCATCAGATTATATTTACGCCATTAGTGGTCTTGCCTCTTTCTTTCTGCTTAGGTATTTAGCAGACACCGCAATCTTAAACAAATATCTTAATTCGAAAACTTGAATAATATACTTAAGGGGGAACCTAAGCCTAACTCCCAAAAATAGGCTCTTTTTACAGAAGATTGTTGATAAATATACTGCGTATTTTTTATAAAAAATACGAGTATATATATAAAAATGAAGATGAAATGTTCGTAAATTTGATGTTGAGTAAAATTTAATTTTCCGTCTTCCATTTTTCAAAATAAGACATTTAAAACGCTCTATCTTGAATATTTATTGCAAATATTCTTTTCAATGGTAGATGGTAAAATATACAAGAAAAGGTTAAGATATGCTCTATGACTTGTATGGATGTTTTTTTTTATTTTGATAATTTATATCTGAATTATTTGATAAAACCTGCATTTACACCTCCGGGCACACTTTTTACAGTTGTCCAGGTCATCAGACAAGGAAAATTTTCATACGAAAATTCTCAAGGTCATTGACTTTAGTCATTCCCTTAAGTATTAGGCTACATACAGGCGTTTAACTCTTCTTTCAAGCAGATAATAATAATCAGCTTAAATACATAACTTTATTTAGATATTATAGACTTTTAAGTCTTTTTCAACGTGGATAAAAAGAAATTTGATCATTCCTCGTTATTTCGTATCTCCTAGTACTAAATGAATTTGAAGAGCTCTACTATCATCTGCTTTGTCACCGGTAACTATAACATTATTTCTTAAACTTCTTGAATATTTTTTTTTTGCATAATACGCATATAGGAGTAGCCAGCAAGACAAATAATATAAATCTTAATGCCTTATCACTTGGTATTATTCTACAATGCGATACTAGCAAAAAAATTACTGAAGGAGAACGTTAATTAGCTGTAGATTTTTTTTTAAATTTCAGTTTTATGTCCTCCATTAACATAAATGTCTTGCAGTGATTTTGATCCTAATGTTAATAAATCAAAGATTGATTAACTTGATAAAATAATCACATCATTAAGATCCAGAGATCGAACAGATTCGAATGTTTCATTCTGATTTTTTTTGGTCAATTATAGTATCAACCTATACTCTACTCCGACTGCTGGGCAGAGACCTCTCCACTCGTTCGTACTCCCCCACACGGACCCAGTGCAGATTGGTGGAGGCAGATTTGTGGCCTGCTGTTAGAACTTATCAAACCGTCTATAAGGCTTTCAACTCGACTTGACGACTACCACATTAGATAACCAGGATCAACCGCTTAACGTCCCTTCCGAAGTATGACGACGTATATGAAAATGCCACGCATCTCAGATCGACCGAGCCTAACGCTGTTTAACTTTGATTATCATTAAGAACACCGCGGTCGCATACCGCTACGAGTTTCTCAATTAGTCAATTAATTAATTAAATCTCAAAAACAATCTTGACTCCTTCAAGCTACAATAAATATACATCTATTTATTATTCTTCTCATCCGGTTTTTCTCTGCATATCTTCTTAAGTGATCATTATAAAACTGGTGCTATTAATAAAGGAAGGATATATAACATAGGCTATTTATGCATTTTAATTTATTTTTATACTTATAAAATAAATTAATCTTGTTTCTAATGGGTACTAAAATTTTGGGGTTTTTGTTCAGATAATTAATTCAGTGTAGATTTCAAAATAATAATATCAGCCTATACTGCCTGCCACTGCTGGGCAAAGGCCTTCTCCCACAAATCGAAGTGAGAGAGATTAGGTCATACTCCACCACGCGGACCCAGTACGGATTGGTGGAGGCAAGTTTGTGGCCACCTGCTGTTGGAACTTATCAAGCCGCCTTTAGGGCTTCCAACTCGGCTTAACGACTACCACATTAAGTGGTAACCGGGACCAACGGCTTGGCGTGCCTTCCGAAGCACGGAGATGCTCGAATATGAAAATGCCACCCATCTAAGGCCGACCGAGTCGAACGCTGCTTAACCTTGGTGATCGGTAAGAACACCGCGGTTGCACAGCGCTACGAGCGCCTACATGCGCGTACATTTCAAAGAGGCCTAGAAATTTTCGTCTTGACCCTAGTCGATTAGCAAGTAAATGTAGTACGGGAATCGGGCTTAAGACAACTGTATCTTATGAGACGTAGGGTCTACACCCTGACCAATTAACTAATCCTCTGACCTTGAGTCTTTGGTCCGAGCAGCCACCACTCAGTAAAGAAAACCACGTTGCTGTCATTTAAATATTAGCATAGCTAACTCAAGCTGGGTGTATAATTTGCGAAGACATTAAAAATATACACAGTTATAGGGTCCTCCAAAAAGCGATGTATAAGCATGTAATTATATTGAGGCGTAGTGTTGTCCGACCGCGGTGTTCTTACCGATCACCAAGGTTAAGCAGCATTCGGGTCGGTCGGTCTAAGATGGGTGACCGTTTGTGTCATTTTCATATTCGAGCGTCTACTGCGGAAGGCATACTAAGCCATTGGTCCCGGTTACCACTTAATGTGGTAGTCAGTATGCCAAGTTAGAAGCCGTAGACGGCTTGACAAGTTCCAACAGCAGATACCTGCCTCCACCACGCAGTGGGTTCACGCGAAGGCCTTTCCAGGCAGTGGAATAGTTTAAGCTAATTTATAAGTATGTTTTTCGCGTCAAAAATCCACCTAGCAACAGTATAAATTATCGATGCACTTATTCTGTAAGCAAACAAAAGGATTGACTGCATACGAAACCGATCGTTCGCCGCGATAGTAATATCTCACTCGTTTGATAGTGAACTTTTAATTACGCGATGTCTGGTAAGGGCAACGACCTCGTGTGTAAAAAGTTCGCTGGCTTGCGCGCCTGCGACTGCGACACCACGTGGCTAGTGTCAGATGTTTGTTTATGTTTGAAGCGATCGGTAATAGAAGGAAATTGGTTTGACAAACCAAAGAGTTGTTGGGTTTGATCAAGTGTTTGTACAGTGCAAATTGGTATGTGAATATTTGATTTGATGATTGGAATCTAAATGTTTGTTGTTACCAATTATGTAATCGGTTTAAGTATGTGTGAAAAGTTGGTTGATCGGGTCGTCGCATTTTTTGCACTTTTTTATTCTTTTTCCGACATTATCTAAATGGGGTATAGACATTTGTGAGCACTATCTACGAGTATCTTGCCTTGATTTGGTTGTGCTCCCTGAAAATTTTTCTTCTTGCTGTCGCTATTTGGTGTTGGTTACATCAAGCTGTACAGGCCCCGCGACCACCAGCGTAGACCATTCACACACACAAAAGTGGGTTACTTCTTTCCCGCCAATATGGTTAAGGGAAGTGATGGTTGCTCCACTAGTGATACTCGAAATTGGTGCCCCTCGTGAAGACTAGTCCACCAAGAAACCCCTCAGATTTTGTGGTCTTTCATTTAAATTATCGTATATAAAAACGTACCCGAACCATTTATACTAGTTGGTATATCTCTATCTATTTCATCACATCAGATCTCTGACGGGGTAGGCAAAGAGTATAGAGGTCTAACAGAGTCTTTTCTGACAGTCCCCTCTCGTATCCTCCACTCTAATATTTTGACTTATAGACGCTTGCCGCTTACAGGGACTCTTGACTTGTCCGTCAGATAAGACATGGTCTATTTAATCATGGTATGATAGACTAGGTCTTTCCCGGTACCTACATCATTTTACTGCTTCCGCCGGTAATTTGATTTAGAATCATATTTCATCACCGAAAACTGAATCTAAATCCGTTTCATATTTATAGAGAGTAACCCAAATTGACAAACGGGGCGGAAGACTATGCTGCAAATAATCACTCGTGATATATAGCTAATGCGTTTGAAAAACAAAACAGTTCGCATCCCGATACGTCTCCTTCAAATGGCTCTTAATTCGCAGCTGACATGTCCAATGCCTTACCAGACGTGCCTCAGAGAAAAACTAAGGTAGAATGTGCTTTTCCTACGTTTATGTGGGCTATGTGGTCCTGTTGATGGCCTTGGCGTATTTAAGAATATTATTGGGCGGTTTCCGTTTGGTTATTGGATAGTGTAATAGCACATTTATTGTTTTTCTTTTTCTTTCTTTTCAAGGGCGGTATAAGGCGACAATTGAGGAGTTTTGGCGGGAAATCGAACAGTGATGTCGTCAATTTGTTTTAATTTCTAAAACTTGTGTTATTTTGAATTATAATGTGTAATGTTGATGGAATATTAACCATTATGTATTCTTGTATGTGCACGAGTGACGGTAATTGTAACAAAGTGATAAAACGTGCTTTTTCGATTTCCCTCAAAACGGCCGTCGCAATTGCTATGTAAAGTATCCATCGTTTTACTATCCAGGGTGGGGCACTTCATCAATTTCATAATCATCCTTGTCATCAAGTTCATCGGGGAGTTGAATTAATTTTGAAATGAATATTTGTAATACTTGACATTGGCCAAATACGCGTCGTCACGCAATAAACATAAAAATAAAAATAAGGCAACAATTAGAGTAATATCAAGAAATCAAGGCATAATTTTGTATAATTATAGCCATTATGTTATGTTCTTCGAAGTTGCTAATAGGAAATTAGTTATGTCGACAAATTCGTCAAGCCGCAAATTCTCGCAAGATTAAGTGATTCTTTAACCAATATCTTCAAGGATCATGTACGTATATGACAAAGTTTAACTTTTTATACTTCACTTTTAACTTAACAAACCCTATCAATTTACTTTCAATAATTAAAATCTCTTATAAGCCGTAAATTATAAATCTTACTCCCGAGTAGCTTTTACCCGCGGCTGCGTACAGCAGCTATATTTCTAAAAAATTTCATCAAAATCCAATTAGTAGTTTTTGCGTGAATTTGTACCAACCGTGCATACATACATCTTTGACTTGCCACAAGCTATCACCATTCTTAAAGCCCATTATTTACACTTATATAATCGAGTGCAGGGAACAGCATCGGTTACCTCGGTGTCGCAGCGAGTGCATAGCTTTCCTTTCGCAGATGTGTGCCGGGTTCGACGCCCGCGCACCACGTGGCGGGACACCCTCGCCACCTCGCCACCGCGCCGCGCGCCTCGTACTCTGATTTATTGTATAACTACGACATTTTCTATCTGCACCTGAAATTACGATAAATAGTGTTATAGAAATTAAAATGACTGCCTCGTTGGTCTGGTGGCAAAGCGCATCGCTTTGTGATCACGAGGTCCTGGGTTCAAATCCAAAGTCGGACAAATGTAGTTTTTCTAACGAAAAATTCCCAGTATGAGTCCGGAGAATGGAATTGTGCCCGATATATGGCAATAGGCTCGCCCCCTATTAAATGGGACCTAACATCGTCGGCGAAATGTGGGTGTACTCAGTACACCTCTGCCACCCCTTCTGGGGAATATAGGCGCGACGGTGTAGTAGAAATGAAAATATTAAGTATTTTTCAAATTATATCTCGCTTCTTTACAAGTTTTTGTTTAACTTGCAATGTTCCTATATCATTTTTCAAGCACTTGCGGGTTGCGATTGAACTGAAGGAAATTGTCGAAAATTACCCCCGAACCAACAAACATTTGTCCCATGCCATCATTATTTATTTATTATTATTTTTTAAAATAATGGCAAATATCTAACGGACAATTTGCAATCTAAACGACTATTTCAAAGTATTGTAAGTTCTTCTTATATCGAAGTTGCCGACATCTTTACTGGATTTCAACACACAATATAAACTCATATGTATTAATGGCTACTGAATTATAACCTCATAATCTAATACTTTTTGTGCAATATTCCGATTCCTCCGCTTGTCCGTTTAGTAAAAAATTCCGTAAGAGAATTTATGGGGAATTTGAAATCATACAAGTATTGTATATAATATTGTGCCCGGTATATGGCAATAGGCTCGCCCCCTGTTACATGGGACTTAACATCGTCGACGAAACGTGGGTGTACTCAGTATACCTCTGCCAACCTCGCTTGGGGAATATAGGCGTGACGGTGACGATACAAGTATTTTTTCATTGCATTCTGGGGAAAATTATGTATGAGCGCAGAATAATGTCCTTTGGCATACATATGTGAAATCAATGACAATACAATAATATAGTACTATAAAGCAGGTCTAATGATAGAGTCGAAAGGTGGCCATAGGAACATCTGAACTATTACAGTTCAATGTTGTATAATACAATGTAACTCCCTCCTGTTTAGGCTTGTTAGATTGGTATTGACGAGGGCTTTGCAACCAGATAGTCTCAGAGTCTGATGATGAAGCCAAAACGTCTCCAATCAAACCATCCTACTACTCAATATAATCTCGTCGTATTGGGCTCGTTGGATTTGTCTTGACGCGTAATTTAGACCCGTATGGTGTCCAAGGTCTGATGATGGAAAGGAAGCTATAGGAATGTTAAAGTTCCGTTAACGTTTTATGTGATTTATCCATGGTCTATAGATAATCGGAAACTGTTCCCATGGTCACTTGAAGAACTAATTTTGGAATTATGTAAATAAATTTTACAAGACTTTAGTGTACAGACATCCAAACCCAATTATGAGTAGTCCTTGCAAATCAATGTATATTCCATGAAACAACCTAATTACTCAATGCAATACATTTTCACGCTTTGGATCAATCCAGTCTCATATCTTTGCCTTGAGATCTGTAAGGAAAGAACCTGTTGGAACTCTATACTCTCTGCCTACCCTGCAGGAATCTGGTATGATGAAGAAATAGAGAGATAGATATCTCTGTCTTGAGGCATCACTTTAAAGTTAGATCGTAGACTTAAATTTGTAATATATCGTTTTATCTATATACATCATGATAAAAAAGACCAATAAACAAAAAAGACAATCTCGCTGAATTTGTTGCCGGATCTGCTCAGTAGAGGCCGCATTTTGAACCGATAGATAACTGATGGTAGATTAGTAAGCTGAAAAAAATGTACACTTGACAATTTTGTAAGTGCTCCCGCAGGGTTTATATAAAGTAATATTTAAGTTTTAGTTCGGAAACGCGCCCAAATAGCAATCCATCTTTCCGCACTAATGTAAATATATTTCCCCATGTCCCTTTTATCACGCGAGTGGCCAGACGTTTTCCAAAGCCGTGTGACGGCGAGACACGGAACGTATAGTTTTCCCTTAGGGCCAGAACACACAATGCTTAGGCAACGGCGATATGCGATTTTACAACTACACCAATGGTGTATCGCGTGATGAGTTGCTACTTTCGATCGCGGTCTGCTGATGTGCGATCGCTCTTTGGCAACTAACGGCTTTTAATCGTATCAAAAACAGGATAGCGCAGCGTTCTGTCGCTGCATCAAGCGTCCAGAATGCGGCATGATTGCCGCAACTTGAGTTTGTATGCGTGCAGATAGTAGATGTTCGTGCATGGCATAAAACTTTTATCACATGCGTGACCAGACATTTTACAGTGGCGTGTGACAGCGAAGACACAGAGCGTATAATTTACCTTTTGGGTCATTACACACAATACTTTGAGCATTGGAGATGGGAGAGACGTGCTGCTGTGTTAATGGCAGTATCAAAATAGCACTTCTCAATTACTGCTAACATTGCATCGCTTTTTGGGAATTAACTGCGTTCTGTTGCCGTTTCAAAATAACAAGTCCCCAAAACACGATACAGCATCGTTGCAATCACAGAATCGCCGGTAATCGATGCTAAATGTAGCAAGTCTGTTTGGCCCTTTATAAGATGTGTGCCGGGTTCGATGTCCGCGCAGCACGTGGTACGAGCGGAGCGACACCCCCGACTCGCGGCAAAAACACAGGGAACTCGCCACTGAATCACTGCCAGCCGACGTTTGCAGTAGGGTTTTCATTCACACGAAAAATTCTACATGTGGGGCTACCTTTTTGAAAAGAAAAAAAATGCTTATGCCAACGTAATTATTTAATAATAATAATGTCCTACTGGCCAGTCAGACAGCCTTTAGCCTACTGGCTAAAGGCCTTTTCTCGCATAACGAGGTAAGAGATTTATACTCCATCACGTTTCAGTTTGAATCGTTAAAGCAGCAAAAAATTAGTTATGTCCCATTGCTGAGCAAAGGCTTTCACATTAGGCCATACTCCACCACACATTCAGTGCGGTGCGGTGGAGGCAGTTTTGTGGTCCACCCGGTGCAACGGGCCGACCAGCTAAAGATTTCGCCATTACCCGACACAGCGCAACAGGAGCGCGACGGTGGCGCGACTTGGGGAGTTGTAATGTACTGAACTGTACGGGAGACGCCACACAGCGCAGCCCCGCTCGGCGCGACGGCAAACGTCACGGCAATAAAGCCGAGCGCTTGCATCGTGCTCCCGTCGCGCTCCGTCGGCTATTTAACCAAACCTTAAGCTCTTAACGACTGGACCACACCGCCCGTTAATTATATATTTATAGTTTAATTATTTATTACCCGCGGCTGCTTACGTTAATTTTGTAAAGAAATTATAGTCTTAGTATTTTTCTAACCTATAACCTATATTACTCTTAAGTTTCATCAAAATCCGTTTTGTAGTTTTTGCGTGAATTAGAAACAAATGAATTGTCATATTTTTAGAACATACATACGTATGCCACAGCTCAATTGGATACTCGTAAGTGCTTGAAAGATGGATTACAAAATTGAACCGGAAGGACAGACAGACATTTTGTGTGTGTCAATGATCTACGCTGTTGGGCGCGGGGCTTATACAGCTTCACCACCCAAGAGGGCGAGCGAGCAACCACTACGCTCAAGCCAAGATGACAAAAGGGGAAACTAGCCCAAGGGTGCCTCAAGGTGGGACGTCTTGAGCTGTGGCTATGGGGAAGGAGCATACTAAGTGTGTCGCCGTGGTGCTCTTCACCGGCCGGTGGGCAAGGAATTATTGGAACTCACCGGCGAGGTCGGTGTCTGATCTTGTATGCAGTATCTGTATCCGAAAGAAGGGAAGTAAGGGTCTCCGGACAGACGTACGAACAGTGTAAATTAAATAAAAAGAAACTAAAAGTCCGTGGCAGCCCTGTGGCCATCGCTCGGCTCTAATGAATACTATTTATGTAATGAGAATAGGAAGCACATTGTCTGTAACACGCTGCACTTATTCTTACTTCCATCATTATTATAAACACCAGCCCACTATTGGTTATTCACTTTAATTTCCACCAATCGCAATTAACTAGTTATAAAAAACAAGCATTTGCGTTCCAATTTACATGAGTTTTGATGTCAGTTCGTATAGTAAAGATTTGTTTGTTCGTTTGTAATCGATAAACCCTGAAACTAGTAAACCGATTTTAATAATGCTTCCACCATTAGAAAGCTACATTATCCTAAAGTAACATAGACCCTGCAGGAGATGTTGTTATCGCTATCATACGTATGCCCTTGAGGAAGAGAAGGAGCTCAAGGAGCTCCCCAAGGAGCTCGACTTCTCCGCCATCAAGGACGAGCTTCTCGCTCAAGACCTTCCGATGCCTATATCCACTATGCGTGGCTGGCAGAGGTGTACTATATCCACTTACATATCGCTAACCATGTATCATGACTCAACGTAAAGAGGACAACCCTATTGTTTCTATGCAAGTTGAGTGCAATATAGGGATATTGCACCAATCTCTTAGATTCAGTTACTTAAAATTTTTACTTAAAATTCACTCCTACAACAACCATCCCCTTTTGATTAAACTAAATAATCCCAGAAACTTATCATCTTCTCCTAAATACCCATATATTCATCGCGATTTTTTGATACATCAGCATACATTTCACAAAACAATATTTATCACAATGTCAATTGGGCTTGTTACAATGGCACTTACAACTTTCTTGACGTAGATCTAATTGAAATAGATCATAACCTGAAAACAAAACAAGATGTGTATGAAAACCTCTCATATTGGCCATTATATCACGTAATATATACAGATGACAGACAGACATTAAATCTGACACAGGTGTATCTGCTGCATATTATTACAACAATAAAAAATATGGAAGAGGCTCATTTACACCGCATGAACATAATATCATCCCCTTTATGCACTGATTGGCAGTTACTGGAAGATCAAACCCTGAAACACATCTTTTTTAAATGTCCTGCTTTTAATATTCAACGCCTGATACTTATAAACAATCTCCTTGAGAAATATCAGAGTATCCCGCCTTTACTGCAAGATTTGTTGACATGCCCCAAAAGTTTCATACCAATTTTTGATTATATCAACTCCACCCTTGGAGATTTATGATCTTATAATTATAAGATATGATAAAACTAAAATATGACCTTACACTGGAATGGACCACTGGATTTTAAAATACTGCATATTGAACAAAGACTGGATTTTACCAATTTTATCTATGAAAGACTTAGTAGTATTGCCTAATAAAAACACGAATCAATGGAAAAAGCGATATAAGACTTGGCAGTATAGCCTAATAAAACGTAAACGAATGAAAAAAAAGAATTAAAACTTGGCAGAATGGCTTTGTACCTTCGCCTGTCCGTAAAGGACGAATATTACTACTGCTACTGATTGTAAAAAATTGATATTTATTAATCGATTTCTTCTTCTTCTTCTTTAAGTTATGGCTTCACACTAATTTTAAGTGTATTTTGCCAGTGTCCTGTGAGATATGTAATCGTGTTTGTTTAAATTAATTCGACACCCTGGTGAACTTGATGACGACGATGATAATGAAATTAATGAAGTACCCCACCCTGGATAGTAAAGCGGTGGATACTTTACATACCAATTGCGACGGCCGTTTTGAGAGAAGTCGAAAAGGCATGTTTTATCACTTTGTTACAATTACCTTTACTCATGCACATATAGGAACACATAATGGTTAATATTCCACCAATATTACACATTATTAGTCGAAATAACACAAGTTTTGGAAATTAAAACAAATTGACAACATCACTCTTCGACTTCCCGCCAAAAAAAAAAAGAAGAAAAAAAAAAAGTTAATCGATTTTATTGAAAAAATAATAGTTTTTTTTTTAATTTTTACACAACTGGTGGTGCCAAGCATTTGTGTTGCGAATGTCGAGAAATTATTCTTGCTAGATCTTAATCTATGTGATTGATCTGTAGATCACAAACAAAATGACAGACAAAAAACGGCCGCATTGTCTAAACTTATCCATCTACCTACTCTATTTCTTTTATAAGGAAATTAGATTCAAATATGTATGACCTCAGACCTTTTTATTTGGTTTTAGCAAAATGTAGCATTTTAACGCGTCCTCACTTTTGTCTATCTATCTATCTATCTATAACCTCACGCCAGATCCCTTGCGGGGTAGGCAGAGAGTACAGAGTTCTCACTTTTGTGTGTGTGTGATCTACGCCGTTGGCCGCGGGGCAGTCGCTATGGGGGCGGGCAGGGATTCTTCGACCTCGCCGGCGAGGTCGATGTCTGATCCTGTGTACATCCTCATGCTACGGTTGGATTGAACTAATTCGAAGTAAGACCACAGCCATACTGGTGGTCTTATTGTTTGGGCTGTTTATCGGAATGTCACCTATATTCTAGTACAAGTAATATACCATGGTTACGGAGGATATAACATTCCTAGTCTCCGGACGATAGGATTCGAATTCAGGACTTGGTGATTGTCTTCTTATCACAACTGTGACTGAATCTAACGTGAGTTTGTGTAGTTACTGCAATCCTAGAATATGGCCGTTCTTTCATAAAAACGAAAAACTGAACGCAGATCACCTCAACAAACTAGACGGGCTTCTTAATAACTGCATTCGATTTATCTATGACTTGCGTAAAGTTGACCATGTGTCGGAGCACAGATCTCTCTTGAAATGGTTGCCCATTCACCAACTCAAGAGTTCTGAGGACTCTAACAATGCTATTTTCCATTATTTATTCTCCCATTTCACCTGATCATCTTTCCTGCATTTTCAGTACCTATGTTCTAACCATAATAAAAATCTTCGCACCTTAAATAATCGTTTTCTTCAATGCCCTACTCACCAATCAGACTTAATTCACTCTTAATTTTCTGTTCAGTCTATCATACTATGGAATGCATTACCCAGGATCTCAGGATGGCAAGTGATCGCTCTTGTTTCAGAGTAAAATTACAGGATTATCTGCACAAAATGTTGGCAGAATCATCTCGTCAATTTTGTCTATGTGTATGTATTGTATATTTATACCTTATGTATGATTATGAGTATATGTTTATTTATTCTTAGGTTTGCTTTATATGATTTATGTTATCATGAATAGGTATATATGTGCGTAGTTATTGATTTGTATATAATCATTTTCCTTTTATTCCTTTGTGAAGGTGCAAACCTTTTTGTTTCTGCATTACCCTAAGGCAGACTGGTAGAAAATGCCTAAGGTAAGTCCGCCTATGTGACCACTGTGCATAAAGTATTAAATTAATAAATAAAAAAAAAACAAATATATAACATCGATGACGTATACTTTTATACCATCTCTACTTATGTGAAAAAGACTGTGACACATTATACCATTATCAGATTAAAAATATATCAAATATTCAAAATTAATATTGAAGTTACTGACAGACTCAGGAAAATAATTCATGAATTGGTGTCAGTTAAAAAAACTGACGACGATTTAGCGCAGTTGTTAAGAGCTTGAGCTGCTCCACCCACTGTGTCTAATAGTCGCGGGTTCGATTCCCGCACGGGACAAATCTTTGTGTGATCCACAATTATTTGTTCCGGTCTGGGTATTTGTGTTTGTGAATTTTCATGTTTGTAAACGCACCCACGACACAGGAATAAATCCTAGTGTGGGGCTACGTTTTTATAATAAAAAAAAAAAAAGTTTAATCATATGACACTTAATGTACTTAAGTGTCATCACATTAAATTTACCAGAAAAAACAATCCCTACCGTACCTCATACTCTCTTCACAATACCACATTGGCTACAGTTCCTGAAACGCGTGACCTCGGTGTCATCATTGATAGTGCTCTGACTTTCAAGTCACATATCAACTCGATAACTAAAAAATCGGCGCAGATGTTAGGCTTTATCAAGCGCAATGCAAGAGGATTAAGGCAGGTCAAAACGAAATTGATTCTATTTAATGCTCTGGTTCGTAGTCAGCTTGAATATGCTAGTGTAGCATGGAATCCATTTTATGCGCAACATTCGCAAAGAGTAGAGAGCGTCCAGAGAGCTTTTACCAAACATCTTGCTTTTACGACTCAAGACATAAGTCACAGAGGCCCTTATGCCCAGCGTCTTCAGTTTTTTAAAATGAAGTCGTTACGTGAACGCCGTCGTTTACACAGCCTATCTTTCATTTTCAAAATTGCCAATGGGATTGTTAAGTGTAGTGATCTGGTTGAGAAAATCTTCTATACCGTACCGCCTAAACCTCCTAGATACCCTATTTCCAAAGCATTCCATATCCCCTTCTGTAGGACAAACATAGGTCTAAACTCACCTGTAGCGAGAATGTGTAAGGAATTGAATGAACTCCACAAGTCTATGCCTAATATCGACATCCACAATGAATCATACAGTTCCTTCAGAAAAGCAATAGCCTCTGTGAAGGCAGAATAATAGTATTTTATGGGCTCCTAGGTTTATGATATATCTGTATTACTGTATCCCTTTTTATTTTTTGTTTTGTTTAATTTATATTATTCGTGTTATGGACTAATTCTCATGTATATGTTGTTGGTATGCCTTAAAAATAAATAAATAATTCCGTCAAATAATCTAGAGAGTCACTGCAAATTCAATCTAATACTTGGAAAAGATATTTAAAATTCAGTCGAATACAAAGTAAACCATTATAAAACCTCAAATTTACTACCCACAAATTGCATACTATGCATTCACAAACACACACACACACACACACACACAGCTACATCACGCCACGCACATCGTGTGATCTTAGTTAGTTATATACCTATTGATAAAACCAATAAACGGAATAACCGAATTAAAATAACTTTCATTATTAATATAATTTTCCCTTTTATTCTCTTTATCTTAAATAATTGTAACCACATCCCTACAGTATAATTATCAGAGAAGTCCTAATTAAATTAAATACTTAAAGTAATGTTTCTATTATCGAAACACACCGTCATATTCGCCACAGTAACAACCCACAATCTATTGAAACAGGAAAAGTTAATAATCAAAGTCGTTGTTGAAGTTATGCTGGCCGCACACGATGCAATTGCCAACATTGATGGCCACGTGTGGCTGCTACTGTGGTAACAATGTTCATAGTTCATTAACGATTTCTGCTTATAATATTTCAATTTATTTCTACTTTCATTTATACTTTTTATATATACTTTATACTTTCATATATATATATACGTATGAACGTAGCCCCACCCTAGGATTTATTCCTGTGTCATGGGTGCGTTTACAAACATGAAAATTCACATACACAAATACCCAGACCGAAACAAATAATTGTGGGTCACACAGAGATTTATACCGTGCGGGAATAGAACCCGCGACTAATAGACACAGCGGGCGGAGCAGCTTATACTTTTAACCACTGAGCTATATCGTCCGTCAGTCATCATATTTAAAGCAATATTAGAAATTATTGAAACACGCCACGATATTCGCCACAGTAACAACCCACAATCTATGGAAACAGGAAAAGTTAATAATCAAAGTCGTTGTTAAACTTATGCTTGTCGCACACGATCCAATTGCCAACATTGACGGCCACGTGTGGCTGCTAATGTGGTAACAATGTTCATAGTTCATTAACGATTTCTGCTTCTAATATTTCAATTTCTACTTCCAATATATGACTATCGCTTGGTCTAGTACTCTAAGGGCTACTCGACTCACGAGATTTAAAAAACACGGGTTCAATTATCGCGTATTACAAATTATTGTGTGATTCACTGATATCTTTTCAGACCGATTGTTTGTGCATTGAAAATTGATGTTTGTAAACGCACCCCCGATGCAGAATACGCCATAATAAAAAAAACCCCTTTTATTTGGTTTATCTGCAACGATTGCAATCACATAATTGCAATATAATAATAATAATAATGACGAACAACTACCGGAAGCACATCCTAAAGGACGGCACGGTTGACATTTGTCGGGCATGCCACCGTCCCGGTGAGTCTATTAGACATGTAGTTTCCGGTTGTTCTCGTCTTGCTAACGGAGAGTACTTGCACAGACACAACCAAGTGGCTAGGATTATCCATCAGCAACTTGCTCTTAAATATGGCCTTGTGGACTCTGAAGTACCGTACTACCAGTACCAGCCTCTTCCAGTTCTCGAAAGTGGTCATATCACGCTCTACTGGGATCGATCTGTTATCACGGATAGGACTATTGTAGCCAATAAACCTGATATCGTGATAATAGATCGATCGATGCGTCGTGTAATGCTAGTTGATGTCACCATTCCGCATGATGAGAACCTTGTAAAGGCCGAAAAAGAAAAATTATCAAAATATTTGGACCTGGCCCATGAGGTTACCACCATGTGGAATGTTGATTCAACTATCATTATTCCGATGGTCGTTTCAGTCAACGGCCTTATAGCGAAGAGCTTCGATAAACACCTTGAGAAGCTCTCGCTAGGCAGTTGGGTGAAGGGCCTGATACAGAAGGCAGTAATGTTGGACACGGCACGCATTGTGAGGAGGTTCCTCTCTTTGGAGCCCTGACCGCCGGTAGCATGGGTCGTAGACCTTGCTGTCGGTGGAGCACATTTTTTTTATACAATATATATAAGAATATTTGTATTTTATATTTTTATATATATTTTATAAGAAATTATACTGAATAAATATATACATAATAATAATAATAATAATCATTTATTCTTTCCTTTACACACAATATTACAAAGTAAATAGTAACATTTACAGAATATCCGTGCTTAGTTTATACGGTAAGACATCTGTACCTGAACTAGATAAATGAATATCTGTATTTCAGGCATCAGCGCTCTTCCCTAGTAGTGATCATAGTAAACATTAATTTGGGCGTACAATTTCAATTACCATGTAAATAGAAAAGATAAAATATCTAATTAAGGAGACTCACGGAGTCTCGAGATTGAAATAATAATAATAATAAAAGATTAAAAAAGAATATGTAAAGTGACGGTCCTCCCTATGTGTAAAATGTGGATGAATGAGTGTGTGTGGGAGGGTGAGTGGCAAATTTACTGCTGGAGGCTTAATAAGTTTTCGGCTTCATCATATGTCAAATTCAGCATATAGTCTATTACCTTATCTTTACACATTTTCTTATTTAAAGCAAATATATCAATGGTTTTATTAATTCTCTTATATAGATACGGTCCTAGGAAGCAAAAATATCTATTTGCATATGGATGTTTAAGCATTGGTCGGTTGGAGAAGGGTATTATAACTTTTCGTCTCGTAGTTGTAGTATTTTTTTCAAATTTTAAACTTGAATGTTGTCTCAAAATTGTATGCAGTATAAATAACTTACGGACCGACAAAACTTTCCATGATTGGTATAACACACGCGTGGGAAACAGATACGGGCGGAAAGTGCCTACTTTGAGAATAGCTCTCTGGGCTATTTCGAGGGGTCTCATAATAGTTTTAGGTGCACCCCCCCAAACTGATATACAGTAACTCAATATGGATTGGCAGAGAGCCTGATATACTTGTTTTATGAGCTTAAAATCGGCAACATGTCTCAGATTTTTGAAGACAAATATTAATTTTCTTAATCTTGATGTTACTAGATCTATATGAGATCGAAACGAGAGGTTGTTGTCTATTATTATGCCAAGATATTTCAACACCCCAGTTCTTATCAAGGGGGGACAGCAGCAGACTACGCTGTTGCAACAATTGTGTGCAATAAGGGTATAAGAGGGAGAAGGTAAGTTAGAATTTCGCATTGTAAAGGTCATATAATGTGTTTTATCAGCATTGAGTGTCAGGATATTATACTTCAACCAGTGGCACACCGTATTCAGAGCATGTTGAGCATTATTAAAAACTTCATCCCACGTATCAGCTGAAAACAGCAGTGCAGTGTCGTCCGCATAGGAAATTATTTTTCCACCCACAAGGTTAAGGTCACAAAAGTCATTCAAATATATAAGAAATAGACTCGGCCCCAATATACTGCCCTGTGGCACGCCGTATGTGATGGGTAAGTCATTACTAAAGGTTTCACCAATCTTGACACATTGACAGCGGTTTGTGAGGTAATCTTCTAATAATTGCAGCTGTTTACCTCTAATTCCTAACCATTCCAGCTTATTAAGAAGTAATGGGACAGAGACCGTATCGAAGGCTTTGGCCAGATCTAAGAAAATGCCAATAGTTTTTTTTCCTGCGTCAACATTTTTAACGACATAATCTACAAACTCGTGGACAGCGTCACTAGTAGATTTGCCGGCTCTGAACCCGAACTGGTTTTCTGAAAGAAGGTTATTTATTTCCATATATTTTACCAGTCTATTATTAATTATCCGTTCCAGAAGCTTGGAGACAGATGGAAGTATGGAGATCGGTCTATAGTTAGTGACTAGGTCTCTATCGCCTGATTTATGTATAGGATGTACCACTGACTTCTTTAAGATCGTAGGGAAGATTCCTTGTTCTAAGCACTGATTAAAAATGTAAGTCAAGATGGGGGCGAGTAAGTGTCTGTTTTCTTTAAGAAGGTAGTTTGGTATGGAGTCCCATCCCACGGAACAGACATTTTTTAAACCTAAAATCAGATGCTCCAATTCTGTTATGTCTGTATCTAACATTACCCACGATTTCCTTGTTCGTGGAGACTGACCATGAAAATATTGCAAGTGTAAGGGGTTTTTACAACTTGTAGTCTTATCAGCTAATGATTTTCCCACCGCAACAAAGAATTCATTCACCCTATCTACCGATTTTTTCGGGCAAGACAGGTTTACCAACTCAGAAGCATCATTTTTTAGCTTCGCTGTGCCTGTGATATTTTTTATTGCGTCCCAAATTTTTTTATTATCTTTACCAGCCCTTTCTAACATGTTACTATCATATGTTCTTTTTACCTTTTTTAGTAGGTTATTGCAGAAGTTTCTGTATCTTGTATAAGTAATTTTTAAAGTTTCATCTTGTGGCGATTGACGTACTTTTTTATGGAGTTTGTCTCTATGCCTCATACGACGTAGTAATCCTGGTGTTATCCATGGTTTAATAATTTTATTTCGTCGTGATAATTTGATTGTGATTGAGTTACTGATTAAAGCACGTTGAATCGATGTAACAAAATATTCCATGGAAAAATTTGCATCGGTTGAGTCATAAATTGGAGCCCAATTGATGTTTGTTAAATCCCAAGTTAGTCCTGCATTGTCTACTCTACTGGTGGTCACATGAGCGAAGTTTCTTTTTTGTTTATACTTGAGACATAACAAAACAGCCTGGTGATCAGTGATTGTAGAGTTTAATACAAGAGTGAGAGCTGATAGTTTTGTTTTTAATATAGCATGATCAATGCATGTTTTGCCATGTCTTGTAGGTAGGGTATGGGCTGGAAAAAGACCATGATATGAGCATAGATTTAAGTACTCCATATGGGGTCCAGTAACTTGATCAGGACAGATATTTATGTTTATATCTCCTATGATAAATATATTTTTGAAAGAAGACAACTCCGTGAGGATATCAGTGAGTGTATCTAGGAACTTATCTATGTTTTTGCTGGAAGGTGGTCTATATGTAGCTAATATTGCAGTTTCGGTACTGATTTTTATGATAAGACAGTTACAATCCTGACAGAATGGTTCCTCCACAACAACATTTAAGCTGGATTTAACGTAGATTGATACACCGTCGTTTTGATTTACCCATTTTTTTGATGTATGTGTATTATACCCATCCAATACGGGTACAGCAGGACAACACGATAGCCAACACTCCGTCAAGATAATTATATCGCACTTGAAACGCAATCTAGACAAAAGCACAACGAAGCCATCAAAGTTTCGAGATATACTGCGTATATTTTGAGTTAGGATAGTAAGATATTTCTCGGGTTGAGTTACTAATTTTATACAATCTTCAACATCACAGGCGACAGATTCCGAAATCGAAAATTTATCTATATCCGATGCCACATCATCCATTATTAAAAACATGTGATAGCGTATGAACATTTATAAAAGAACAAAAAGTGCACCTGCGAGTATAGAAAAAGGGGACTATGTTATAAGTGTAACTGCATAATCCAACACAAACGACAACATAAGGTGTATGAGTATATGGATAGTTGTAGCTTCGTTTTTCAGGCATAATTCGTATAAAATTATGGTTTTCTTGGATAACTGATGTTTTGTGTTCGTGTTTAAATTTAATATTTAAAAACCGAAAACACACTAAGATTTTTGTGTAGTGTGGAATTTGTAAGTAAATTTCATACATTAATTGATGAATAAAAATTAAAAAGAGAATAAATTTGAATAAAAACAATGAACTGATGGCATGCAACATCAAGTAACTATACATGTATATAAGAGAGCATAGAAGAATAATCAAAAATATTTTTAAATTAATTGTTTTTGGAGATAGTCATATAGCAGTTTTCTTCAACTTAGAAATATCGGCTTCATCCTCAATGCGGATATGTGGCATACCTTCCTTCTTACGTAGGTAGATTTTCCCATACGATGTCCAGCAGTAAGTAAAATCATTTGTATTCGCAAAATCCCTTGCAAGAAAAAATAATCGCCTTCCTTTAGGAGTGAGATATTCGGAAATGTATATAGGTTGTTGCGGTTTTCCTACATCAAATAAGTTAGTATTTAGTTTTTCTGCTTTCTCTCTTAACGTAAGTTTTTTCAATTTTTTAAGTAAATTTTCCTTGGTTAGGACTGATGTAAACTCGATAATAATCGGTTTAAGAATGTTAGGTTTCGAAAAAGGACGGTAAACATCTTTTATATCTGCGGTTTCCAATTCTACATTTAAAGTGTTTCCGATTTTCTTTACTACATTACAGAGTTGTTCTTTTGTCTCATTTTGAAACTTTGGTATATTTCTAATCTCTATCTTTGTAGCACAGGACTGTTTCTCGAGATTTTCTAGCTTGTTTTCCAGTTGCTTTATATTTATAATATGTTCCTTACGTTCCTGTCTAAAACTTTCTAATTCTTTTTGCAAGTCATCATATTTGGAAGATAAAGTCGACATTGATAAGTTTATAGATTCATTTTGTTTCTTTATTTCTGTTAAACATGACTCTAAACAATCAAGCCTCGCTTTTTGTTCTGAGACAAATTTCGAAAACATATCACGTACCTCTTCCATAAAGCTCGTAAGTTCGTTTTCGTGTTTTCGCTTTTGACGCTTCGTTTGTATATAAGGTAAGTTATCTGTACTTTGCAATTTAGATGAACTTCCGTCTATGCTCTCGGAGTCGGTTTCTGACACATTTGGTTGCTTGGGTGGTGTGCGCGTCGATATAATTATTAGGGAACACGCCGTCACGCCTATATTCCTAAAACGGGGATGGCAGAGGTGTACTGAGTACATCCACTTTTCGCCGACGATGTTAAGTCCCACGTAATAGAAGGCGAGCCTATTGCTATATACCGGGCACAAGTATTCGGAAAATCCTAATTAAATTATTATACTTAAACTAATGTTTGAAACTATCGAAACACGCCGCGACATTCGCCACAGCAACAAGCCACAATCTATTGAAACGGGACAAGTTAATAATACAAGTCGTTGTTGGAATTATGCTGGTCGCACACAATGCAATTGCTAACATTGACGGCCACGTGTGGCTGCTTGTGTGGTAACAATGTTCATAATTCATTAACGATTTCTATCTATATATATCATCACGCCAGATCCCTTGCGGGTTAACTAACATTTGAAATTATCAAAACATTCGCCACGGTAACAAGCCACATTCCATTGAAAGAGGAAAAGTTAATAATCTAAGTCGCTGTTAAGGTTATGCTGGCCACACACAATGCAATTGCCAACATTGACGGCCACGTGTGGCTGCTAATGTGGTAACAACTTCTAATATTTGTTGATTGCTTGTCTGTTGTGTAAGCTAATACTTACCGAATCAAAAAATACGGACCCGCATAGGAAAAATTATTATTATTGTAAAAGTAAATAAACACCGTGACGCCCATATTCCCCAAGAGGGGATGGCAGGGATGTACTGAGTTCACCCATGTTTCGCCGACGATGTTAGGTCCCATGTAATAGGAGGCAAGCCTGTTGCCATATATCGGGCACGATTCCAGACTCCGGACTCATACTGGGAATTTTTCGTTAAAAAAACTACATTTGTCTGACCTAGGATTTAAATCCAGGACCTCGTGATTACATAGCGACTCGCTTTGCCACTAGATCAACTAGACATTCAGAGGCATTATTATTAATATTTTATTTGTAAATGCATCCACGATGCAAAAATACGCATAATTACTAAAAGATTAGTAAAATATGTATTATAAAAAAATTATCAGTAGTTTAGGCATGTTTTGCGGGCAGGTATGCGTACTGTGGAAACAGGGTTCTATGGAACAGTGCTTTTGCCTTCATCTAAATATTTCATGGTCTGTGTACATCCGACTACATAGTAAAAGTAGAGAAGTTATTGCCTACTAGATTCAACGAACGCAGTTATCATTATATTAATACGTGAAGCAAAAACTTTGTACCCCTTTTTACGAAAATTGCGCGGACGGAGGAGTATGAGATTCCCCACACTTATAGTTTATGTAGAGAAGGAGTGCAGAATGCTAATATTTTTTTTAAATTATGCATCAAAACACATTAAATCCACAAAAAAACATTACACACACTACCATGTATTTGACACACGCACACACGCACGCTTTTGTTTATTGTTAAAGTCAAATTGAGAATAGATTAATATTGTGTGTTTTTAATATTATTTGTCTATAGTCTTACTGAATGTCAAACATAACCAGCAAAAGATGAAAGAGTAGGTCGAATATCGACCAATGGGCAACCACCAGTACTTATAAAAGATTGTAATAATCATCAAAAATAGAACCTTATTTGGTGTGGCGCCACAGCACTATACATATTAAGTCCACTCAAAGTCTCCTAGTTATTGCTATAAAGATGAAGTGTTTTAAAGATCGTAATATCAGGTTTGTTGTAATGGTAGCATTCTTAGATTATAAGTACATATACAACATAAAGGCGTGATGGCAATCTTTAGAGGAGGGGGGTGCTTTTGTCCTGCAATGGATGTATTCCGGCTGAAGATAGATAGATAGTATCTGTAGTCATAAACTCTGTGTGTAAACAGCCTAAACGATTAGCCAACAGCACTGAAGCCGCAAGCTCCGCAACACGAATGCTTGGCATTCAGAAGGAAATAAGGTTCTGATTATGTTTACGTAACAATCCTACTGCATTCTTAGAGCTAATTTATGATGTTTAGATGGTGGCATATAGCGCTATCACTTCGGCACAACACCAACATTCAATAACCATGAGCAAACTAACATGGCATTTCCTCTAAAACAGCCTCATAACCGAAGATAGAGATAACAAACCCAACAGCATCACAAAAAGTAATATAACCAATAACAGGGTTTCCTGGATAAACTAAGAACAAATGACGAAAAGAGTGAAAGATAGCCCGAAAGCAATCAACAGTACATTGATATGTAAAACAGTGACATTAAGTTAGCTTCATCAACAATGAAATTTCTTTGTGAATGTGTGCGAATTGAGAAATACGTTTTAGAAATGCATTTGCATCTCCGTATTGCTTAAAATTAACAATAAAATTAGTTTGTTATAGCGCACTGAAGGAGTAACAGGATTTTTTGCAAATTTCGAAAAAAATATAGTATTTCAGATTTAGAATTCATTATAACTGCCTACCCACTAGGGATCTGGCGCGTTGATGTAATATAATAATAATAATATTAGCCCCGTCCAGAAACTGTCCTAATGTTGGGCAAGGGCCTCCTCTCAAACTGTAAGGGTTTAGGTCATAGTCCACCACGTTGGCCCGGTGCAGGTGCAGGCGAACTTCACACAACTTTCCTCATGTTTTCCTATACCGTTAAAGCAAGTGATAGTTAATTTTTAATACGCATATGCTTTCGAAAAGACAAAGGTGCATGCCTGGGTTGAACCCGAGACCTCTGACTTTGCAGTCCTACGGTCTAACCACTACGTTATCACTGCTGTTTTTGCTTTATATACATATTTTTTATTACCTATATACGCCATTTATATTATTAGTGCGATGTTTATGATAATTTTCTTTACGTGTATAAGCCTTTTTAACCGACTTCAAAGGAGGAGGTTCTATGTTCGTCTGTATGTATGCTTTTTTTCTTTTTTTATGTATGTTCAGCGATATTTACGTCAATTGTAGACCGATTTTGACGATTCTTTTCGCATTGGGTTCAGTATAGCTCTAAGGTGGTCCCATTTTAATTTAATTGGAATCGGACCTTGGACTTAGAAGGTACACCAGAGACACAGGTGCCTGGTTTTGGAACCCGAGACCTCTGTTTTTGCAGTCCAACGGTCTAACCACTCGGCTATCACTGCCTATGTAAATGATAGATTATTATTTCAAGCTATTCATAATTTCTTTCCTAAATGAATATTTATATAATTTCAAGGATACTTAAAAGTAAACGCCGTCGGTGGCAGAGGTGCACTGTGTACACCCACTTTTTGCCCATGATGTGAGGTCCCAATACAACAGAGGGTGAGCCTATTGGCATCATACTGATCCGGACTCCGGACTGATACTGATTTCTATTGAAAAATCACACTGTTCCTCTAGTAATTGAAGTCAGAATCTCGTGATCGCTACGTTATTCGCCATATGCATACTTTATCCGTATGCCATATTGTAGAACTTTAAAAACCTTAGCCACTAAAAATACATGATAATTATTAGTCAATTTGTATAATAGTTTTTGAGCGTTAGTGTCGCTCAGCCATAAGGTTTCGGGTGTAGTCAGATAGCTTTTGAGGCTTATTTTTACGGTGGGGCTTAAAACGCTTGGACCCGACCGTATGGACAGTCTCTACCAACCTATTGTTGATTTCGTCCACTGATGCGCTGCTGTCTAGCAATTCGAAACGGTTTGACAATTCGAGTTGAAAGTTCTCGGGGTTTTGGATATGTGCATTAGAAGGTCGAAGCGTAGACTTCATCAGACGCCATTTTTCCATTTTGACATTAATATTTAATGTGCCTCTGACCATTCGGTGATCACTGCCGGTTTTTACTCTGTGAATCATGGAGACATCATTAAATATTTGTCGCTTGGTGCTCATGATAAAGTCTATCTCATTTTTTGTGGAACCATCAGGGCTCATCCAGGTCCATTTCCTATGAGACGGCTTCTGGAAGAAAGAGTTCATCATAAAGAGTCCCTCCTTCTCCAGAAATTCGGCCAGCCTCTGACCCCTGGGGTTGCGCTGCCCATATCCAAATTGCCCCACTCTCAACTCATCATCGCCCCGTTTGCCCAGTCGCGCATTGAAGGCACCCATAACTACTGTAAAGTGTGCTTTGTAAGTATGTATGGCTCTACTAATGTCCTCATACATAACTTCGACCTCATCATCTGAGTATGCCGAGGTCGGTGCGTAGACCTGTATGACCTTCAGCGAATATCTTTTGGATATTCTGAGTATCAGGTACGCTACCCTGCTCGACACACTAGTGATGGACACAACGTTGTTTATGAGTGACTTGTGGACGATAAATCCGACACCACCTTGGGACTGCTGTTCGCCCTCCCGGTAGTAAAACAAGTTGCCGGATTTTAAGGTTATCGTGTCCTCGCCCTCTCTTCGGACCTCCGATAAACCAACAATACTCCACCGCAACTTGTTTAACTCTTCTTCCAGCTCAACTAGCTTCTCATCTGTCCTCAATGTGCGTGCGTTGTATGTCACCAGGGCCAATTTTCGGTTTTGGTGGTAGCCGAATCTCTGCCGGAGATTCTTAGCACACCTTGTCCTGTCGTTACCATGGCTGCTACCATGGCCAGGACGAACAGGACCGCCGGGGACTAGGGGCCTGGTTTTCTTACTTTCTTCCATAATTGGGGGTGTTTGCCATACTCGCCACGCTTGGCAGGCGGGTTGGCGAGCGCAGTTATTGGTCGTCAAAGTGTTAAGGGAACGCTGCTGCCCATTCCCTAGTTTTCCCTTAGTCGCCTTGTATGATACCCGATGGGATGAGATGGGTTGGTCCTATTCTAAGCCGGGAACCACGCGGCGATATATATATATATTACGCACCAGTTCGAGACGAGGCCCGTGCCAAGCGGTACGACAGTTTCTTAACAGGGCTAATATTATTAAGGAATAAATCCTAGTATGGGACTACGTTATTTTTTTACAAACTTAACCTTATAATGCCTTTTGAATAGAAGTGCGAGAGTTTTAGCGGATGTCGAAGAGTGATGTTGTCAATTTGTTTAAATTTCCAAAACTTGTTATTTCGACTAATAATGTGTAATGTTGGTGGAATATTAACCATTATGTGTTCTTATATGCGCATTAGTGAAGGTAATTGTAACAAAATGATAAAACGTGCCTTTTCGACTTCCCACAAAACGGCCGTCGCAATTGGTATGTAAAGTATCCGCCACTTTAGTATCCAGGGTGGGGTACTTCATTAATATCAATATCATCGTTGTCATCAAGTTCATCGGGCAGTCGAAATAATTTAAACAAACACGATTATATATCTCACAGGACACTGGCAAATACTTAAAATTAGTGTGAAGCCATAACTTGAAGAAGAAGAAGGAGAGGAAGAAGTGCAATATGTATAATATATGTGTATCTTGAAACGAAAACTGCGTGGAAATTGCAAGTTTGTACGATTCTTTATTTTAAAAAGTAAATCGGAACCTTTGTAAGTGCCTTTTGTCTATTACAGACATTTTTAATTTCTTAGTCCCCCTTTATGTTCAATGGAATTAAAATGTATGGCGCTATATTTTACTTTGTTTGTTTGTGGCATTTTCATATTTGGGCGTGTCCGTGCTTCGGAAGGCACGTTAAGCCGTTGGTCTCGGCTACCACTTAATGTAATAGTCGTTAAGCCGAGTTGAAAGCCTTAAAAGCGGTTTGATAAGTTCCAACAGCAGGTGGCCACTTACTTACCTTCTTCAATCCGCACGGGGGCTGCGTGGTGGAGTATGACCTAATCTCTCTCACCTAGATTTGTGAAAGAAGGCCTTTGCCCAGCAGTGGGCAGTATAGGCTGATATTATATATTACTGCCACGGCACAATATCTTTGATAAATATATATATCTATATAATCACGCCAGTTCCCTTGCGGGATTAGCAGAGAGTACACTGTTCCAGCAGCATTACAGGAATTATTATTGTCCCACTATTAAGCAAAAACTCTTACAAATCGAGATACTATATTTATTGCCTTACAGCAACTAAAGAAAGAGAAAAAAACGTGTCAGTCCTTAGCTTATATAATACTAATAAGTATTAAACCAAAGTTATACACCGTCACGCCTATATTCCCCAAGCGGGGGTGGCAAAGGTGTACTGAGTACACCCACGTTTCGCCGGCGATGTTAGGTCCCATGTAATAGGGGTCGCCTATTGCCATATACCGGGCACAATTCCAGACCCCGGACTGGCACTGGGAATTTTATCTTTAGATAAACTACACTTGTCCGACCAAGGATTTGAACCCAGGACCTCGTGATTCGAGGACGATTCAAACCAAAGACCTCATAATTGCCAGCCAACGAAGCAGTCTAATATATATATATATATATATATATATATATATATATATATATCTATCTATATCATCACGCCAGATCCCTTGCGGGATAGGCAGAGAGTACAAAGTTCCAACAGGTTCTTTCCTTGCATACGTCTCTGGCGTCCTCCACTCTCATAGTTCGTCTCATACACGCTCGCCGCTTACGGAGACTCTTGACTCGCCCTTCAGATAAGACTCGGTCTATTTTATAAAGAGTACAAAATATATTAACACGTCTATGGAAAATCCATACAAATGATCAGTCAAAACAAATTATAAAAACAAAGTATACTTATTTGATTTACAATGACACGTATATATTTCGTATCTCTTAGATGTCCGACCCCGATTTATACATTATATATAAGCCTACCCATTTTAAATAAAATAAATACATATAACCAGACATTTTAATCTTTAAACAAATCTAAGAAACATTGTACATATATACATACGTTCCCCCTAGTTATATTTGACATTAAGATATTCCATTGTATTATATATTAATTTATACATGTATACAACACATTTTGTTCAGACATTTCTTATTCGTCGACTAAATCATTTTCATTTCTAATTTACTGGCGGGAATTGCGTAATTTCCTGAAAATGTGCTTGTGGCAACAGTAAAAAAGACATTATATTGACCGTTGAAGCAGATTTTACGTTTTTAAATGTGTTCGATTTTTAAAAACTCAATTTTGTCATGGCCGCCGTTTTTATGCATCCAGATTTTTCCTAGCAACAGTACATTATGCATACCTACTTAATATATTTTCGGGAAAAACCATTGGGCAGAAAAAATAGGAGATGAAGGGGAGACAAATTAGAGAATTGATTGGAATATTTTAAAAATTAGGCTGTTTAAATGAGTTATTATTATCTTCCATACTTATATTATATTATAAATTCAAAAGTAACTCTGTCCGTCTGTTTTTGTTACCTTTTTACGCCCAAACCGCTGAACAAATTTTCTTCAAATTCAGTAAGGAAATAGATTTTATACAGAGGAAGAACATAGTCTAGCTATTGTCTCCAAATAAATTATAGTTTAAAACAACTTAAAAAAACATATTTTAATTGCAAACTTAAAATAAGAAAATAATTTGTAAGTATAAATTCAAATTCATTTATTATTGTGTATCATAGGTTACATATGTTGGTATAAGTGTTACATTAGTTCTCTATGATCAGCCTATACGGCGTACAATATTGCATATATTTCTGAGTGATCTAAAAAAATACCAAATATATATATATATATTGTATTCTATTTTATATATCAATGTCATCATCAGAAAAATAATATTATTATAAAATGTCAAATACATTATTAATATACCTATGCAAAAAAAATTACAATATTTGATCTTTAATATAGCATAATAAAATATAACCAATAAAACAAAAAAAAAAGTCCGAGCATAACAAATAAACAAAAGAAACATGCAAAAAGTGTTATAAAATAAATTGAACCTTTTCAGAGTCAACTAACTGCATTTATAACATGTCTTTCATATATTCTTCATATATAAAGGGTTTGTTAAATTGATTTTAATGTAAAAAGCATGGGTGCTTGACAACAAATGTTATAGATAGTTCATTGGTAGAATTTTTGTTAATATACAACAAGAAGAACCCAACGATTTTTCACAATAATTTTTAAGTTATTAAACTTTCATCGAATCGGAACGCGTCCTCCAATGAGAAGATCTGGCGAGAAATTTAGCGAGCTTGTCTTTTTGTGTGAATCTCTATTCATGTTTTTCCATTATTTTCTGTATACAATGTTATATTACACCAATTTCAGTCTGGGTGTTTCTGCATGTGAATTTCTATCTGTAAACGCACCCACGACACAGGAATAATTCCAAGTGTCGTGCTAGGTTTACAAATAAAGTATAAGATCTAGGGCTAAAAAAATTGTTTTTATAGAGTGAAAATCTAAAGGATTGTGGATGGACTAGTCTTCACAGGCAACACCCGTTTACAATTATTACTATTTTAGTAGCCGTCACCTCTCTCGATCACAATAGAGGGAAGGAGGTAGCCCGCACCAAATAGCCATTGCAAGCATAGACTTTTTAGTGAGCATGACGAAACCCAGACCGTAGTCAAAAAGTCTACAAAGTTGCAATACCCCGAGCTCGTTTGACACAACATGCTACGTTTTAACATATAATGCGACAAGGACCTTTTTGCCCATGAGTGACATTAACAGGGGGGCGTCGGTGTGAAATTAGGATACAGTATGTACGACAGTACATCCAAAACTCAATGGATTTCCCTGTTCTTGCTTTTCAGTTGAGTCATCAGTGCATTAGAGAGAAATATAAAGAATTATTCATCCCCACAACTGTGAATATATTTTACTGATTTCGTTGTTCCTATACAATTTTACAAACCGCAAATCGTGAATTGCAATAAACTAATACCTATTTCCCACGACAGCGCGTTATTAAAGAACAATTTGTAAACAACATTCGCATATATCAGTTCCAGTACCGGGAAAACTAACTTAAGAAAACCTTGAATTCGTTTTGTAGAATCTAACAATGCTGGTACAATCAGGTGTAGAAAGAATATGTCGCTTGTCGAATGAAATAGCAAACAAGCAAAAAAAAATAGAAGTTAAATTATATGCTTTAGAAATTAGAGCGCTAAATCACAAAATCATATATTGGATTTGTGCTTCTATCACATTCAGCCAGCGATATTGCTGGGCCAATTTAATCACTACTCAACTCAAAAATGTTATTATATAAAATGAATTATCACTTGCTTTAACGATGAAGGAAAATATCGTGAGGAAACCTGCATGCCTAAGAGTTTCTCGAAGGTGTGTGAAGTTCACCAACCTCCACAGGGCCAGCGTGGTGGACTATGACCTAAAACCCTCTTAGTTTGAGAGTAGGCCCGTGCCCAACAGTGAGACTGTTTCTTAACAGGGCTCATATTATTATATTATTAACTCTAATTGTAACAACTCTTTAAAGATTGGGCTGAAATTCGGCATACCTATGCAACTTTGGTGACAATGCAATAATATGGTACCATGTAACTGGACTGAAAATAGGGCCGGGCCATTAGATGGCCTTAGGAACTCGTCAACTAATCGAGACAACTTGGTCGTTACATTTGTTTTTGAAAATATAACCCAAAGATAATAAAATTCTAAACGTATACATTTTAGGGAATTATCTACGATGGAATCGTTAGGTGTTTCAAGCGTTTCTACACCACTTCTAAGATTCAGGTTCTGTGTGACGCTATGTATGTATCAAAAAAATAATAATAAATAAATAAAAAAGAAATAAACACCATCACCTTTATTGCCCAAGCGGGGGTGGCAGAGATGTACCGTGTACACTTACTTTTCGCCGACTATGTTAGATTATATGTAATAGGGGGCAAGCTAATAGCCATTTACCGAACAAAATTCCAGACTCCGGACAGATAATGCGAATTAGTCGATAGAAAAGCTACAATTTGTCCGACCTAGGATTTGAAAACGGGACCTCGTGATCGCTTACCATTTTAAGGATTATCCATTCTGCACCTAAACCATCGTTACGCGCATTATACTCCATTACATCAAAGGGAATCTATTGGAACTCTGTACTGTTTGAGTGATGTACGCTGTTAGCCGTGAGGCCTTTACAGCTTCACCGGACTTAAGGGCGAGCAACCACTACGCTCGAGCCAGAAGGGTAAGGGGCGACATACTCGAGGGCGCCTCAAGGAGGAACGGCCTCGGTTTGGACAGACGCTACGGGGGAAGGGGGTGTAATTAGTGCACCGGGCGGCGGGCTGGCTTTCTGCCAATCCCTGCAAGGGATCTGCCATGATGTTGAACGAAGCAGTCATGTATGATGTCACGTATGAATGCATGTTTATGATAATGTCATGTATGTTCCCTTAAATTTACCGACAAAAAAATCATACAGAACTTATTACCTAAGACTGTACACGATAGTTCTAAAAGTAGGCGGTGACAGAGCAAGTAGGTAGCCAGTCGATGGTATAAAACCAACATGAATGACAATGCGACCTCGAACGAAAGTACTTTTACTATGCATAGGCGTGATCGGGATAGCACATAGGGCATAGAGTAAGTAGACACAGAGACAGATTTTGCAATAGAAAAATAACGTACTTACGATGAGAATGTAGTTCGGACTAGGGAAGGGATTGTTGGTAAAATTCATTGAAATAAATTTCGTTGTTTGGTCTGTTTAATTATTAATTAGCTTATAGATACGCCAAAACATCTCCCAGCCCTTAAAAGAAGAGAGATATAATTAAAAATTAAATTCCTTTAGAAAAGTATGCTTTGTCTCGAAAATGACACTAAGATAAACAATGCATACAAGGCTCAACACGACAATGTGTTTCAAAGAATATCCATTTCATCCATGTTTTTTTTTCAATTCACTCTTTGGTAAGAGGTTTTTAAAATTAGATAATATTATTCAATATATACCTCTGTATATTCTCGGTACTCTGTGCAATGTGCATTAGCAGTTGGCGTGGTGCCTGCAGGCGGACGCGGCTTAGTCCACTGCACCATTGACCCGCACCGGGTAGGGTAGCTATGATCAATAGTTCCACATAACAATGAAAGCGATGGGAATTTGTTGCACTGACCTATTGCCATCAACCATTGAGACAACGCCACAGAGTTTTTACCAAGAACTACGTCCTCGTGTGGTTTCTCGACCCGCTGTTGTACTTGATTATTTTTTATTCAGTACTAGTCAGTATTAACTCCTGTCTTACCTGATGATAAATGACGATTAAGCCGAAGATGTAGCCCGCTAAAACTAGGAAACAGAAGTCAAACAGAGTTCCGAATTGGTGTGATCAGGCTAGACTCGCCTCGTCGTATGGTAACTCCGCGCAACATGCCGGAAGACGAATAGGTCGCTTGGCGGCATGACTTTGCTGGAAGGAGGGTAACCATCTATAGCCGTAGCATGTGGTAGTGAAGATTTTTTTTATATAACTATCTATACTGCACATTTAGCACTGTCCAGGGACCACGTGTAGGTAATCGAAAGTAAATTCTACAGACGCGAGTAGCTTCGACTCCTACGTCATGAGACATACAACATTTTGTATTGTATGTATCTGTATGTCTGATATGTAATCTGTTCTTCTACATGATGATAATCCCGATGACGTCCACTATTCTAATATACTGATTGACGACTATAGATGTTGTAAAATGCGACTAAAGAAACTTGTTACCAAAGTGTCGCAAAGTGTAACTCCTACGTCACCATAGATAACGTTAAATACCTATGTATATTTTAGTCAGCCAGATTCCTTGCGGAATCGGCAAAGAGTACAAAGTTTCAAGAGGTTCGTTCATTACAGACTTTTTTCGCTACTTTCACTCCCTTTGTACTTCTAAAGATGGTAGCCTTCAGCCTTAGCCATTGCCACAACGAGCTACTTGGGTGTTCCTTTACCCTCTATTTCATGAGCTGCTCTTGTTAATTATATTTTCCAAAGTCACTGACCATGCTTTCTGGAATTACGGTCTTGATGGTGCGTGGATGGGTCTCTACCCCTTATCTTGTGAGATATTCAAGCTCATTATGATAAAATATAGATGTTTAAAATAATAAATTCTTTGATGATGTAATTATATAAATCTATCTATGTATACCATCACGCAAGATCACGTGCGGGGTAGGCAAATATCATTATTATATAAAATAAAACAAATTTTAATTTTAATTATTTTGCGTTTTATCTTAAATTTCGAGCAACCAGCCTTTAAAGTGCTTTACAGCACCCATGTCCCTCTCGTGACCATGGAGCTTTATTTCATGACGAGCAGCCACTGATTACGAGGCAGTCGTGTACATATAAATCTTTATCATCACACTAGATCCAAGGATAGGCAGAGAGTACAGAGTTCCAACAGACATCGCTATCTTCCTCCACTCACTATGAGAGGGACCCTTTCAACTCCCACTGTGAGAGTGGAGGAAGTCATATAAATCATTAATCATCTATATCTTTAGTTTTCTTGCTTGATTATCAAAATATCATTGTAATATTTTGTACTCCGATTACTAGGACAATCATAGTGCACCTACAAAGTCTCTAGGCTAGGCCAGCTAGGCGATGCGTGCGCGCCGGCGCAGCGCGTTGCATAACCAATGATTTTCGAACGTGCAACGTATGCTAAGCGCTGATTGGTCGATGCAAAATGGGTTTAGCACAAACCCTTTGACGTTAACGTGAATAATCGTACTGCCCCGTTCATGTTTATTTAGTAAATCTGTAGTGTGACAAGGATGACATTTCAGCGTTACACTAATATCAATCTTTTCGTGCTAAGCTCACTGCACTGACCTCGAGTTAAACGCGATTATTCAAGTTCTAGTAATCCCATGACATAATCTAGATTATGGTAATATTGCGATGAGGTATTGCGCGTGCGCATAACTTTCACGTGGTTGGCAATACTGAGTAGGTAAGTGTGATTTAAGGATTGGTGGGGATGTGTGGGTTTTTTGTAAGGAAAACAGTTGAGGATTCCTTTCTTTGTGTAGATTTAGTATGGTATGAATGTTGTAAATTGGAGTGATGGCGCGATGACCTTGAATTACCATCATTGGCTGAGGAGTTGAGGTTATTGACGGAGAAGGGGAAGACCCTTGCCCAGAAGCGGGCCACAATAATACTGATGGTTTTTAACCTCCGAAAAAAGAAAAAGGGATTCACAATCAATCAACTGCAGTAGCCAGCTTATAAGTATTACATACAGACAGTTTTTTTTTGTTTTCTATGTCAGCCTCCTGATGATTTTGCCATTACGGGAGGAAAAGGCATTTATGATTTATTCATGATTTTTACTACACTAGCTGCCATATTATGACTGCCTAGTACCCAGCTAGCGCAATAGACACCAACACATGACGTCAATATCTCAAGCTTTCGACCAAATTGGACTTTAATTAATTTTATTAGATTTCTGCTTCCTCTCTAAGTCACACGGCTACTATATCCATTTCGTTATTTATTATTTTCGCACTATAACAGAGCAGGGAGGTTAGAAAACCTATAAATATGTCAAGTGTTCGGAACTATAAAATAATATTGGATGTGGCCACTGCTCGCATCGCAGAAGTGTTACGTTGATAAAGTGTGTTGTATTTTTCATTCGAAGTGTTTTTATTTTATGCCATGTATAGAATGAAGGCGCTTGTAGCGCTGTGCGACGGCGATGGTCTTACCGATCACCCAGCTTAAGCAGCGTTCGACTCGGTTGGCCTAAGATGGGTGACCGTTGTGGCATTTACATATTCGAGCATCTCCATGCTTCGGAAGGCACTTTAAGGCGTCGGTCCCGGTTGCCACTTAATGTGGTAGGCGTTAGGCCGAGTTGGAAGCCTTATAGGCGGCTTGATAGGTTCCGACAGCAGGTGACCGCGTCGTGGAGTATGACCTAATCTCTCTCACCTCGATTTGTGAGAGAAGGCATTTGCCCAGCAGTGGTCAGTATAGGCTGATATTATTACTATTATTATATTTAATTATTTATTATTTCACATACTAAAACGGCAGGCACACCATTTACGTTAGTATAAAGTAAAATATAAAAAAAGAGAATAATTAAAAGTATAGAAGTGCAATATACAAGCTCATTCATTCCTCAATTATATATTTATGCATAATATTTGTTATAATTATAAAGGGCTATAGACAGTCGTTATAAATTGATTTGGATGTAAATATAATGGCGTGAATTATTACGCGCGTTGGCGATGTACCGGGCGTTACCATGCTCTTTCTGGACGCATACTTTGCAAGTATACACACAAGTGAAATAGCACATAATAAACAGTCGGGGAGATAATCATTATCATCATCACTTCCAGCTTATTCCGCCCACTGCTGGGCATAAGCCTCCTCCATTTTACGCCACATATCCCTATCCTGAGCCAATCTTAGCCAGGTCTTACCGACGCACTTAACCACATCGTCGACCCATCTTTGTACTGGCCTTCCTCGATTGCGATATCCCTGCCGTGGCCACCATTCGGTCAAAGATCTACTCCACCTGTCATCACCACATCTTGTGACGTGTCTTGCCCATCTCCACCTGAGTCGAAGTATGTGGGATCCGACGTCTGGCACTTTAGTTCTTTTGCGGATCTCCGTATTTCTGACTCGGTCGCTCAGTGTGATGCCTAACATGGCACGCTCCATGGCCCGTTGAGCAACTCTCATTTTGTGGACGGATTCTTTTGTGAGCGTCCATGTGTCAGCACCATAAGTCATAGTGGGCAAGGCACATTGGTTATACAGGTGGGTTTTTAGGCATTGCGGCATTTTTTGATCTCTGAGTATTTCGTCCATTTTCCTGAATGCAGCCCATCCCAGCTGTATGCGTCTATTGTTTTCCAGATGTCTTTGCTCTCTGCCAAAGGATAAACAATGTCCAAGATAAATATATTTATTGACCATCTACAGCGTTTCACCACCCACTTCAATATGGAATGATGATACGCCTGAGATATGTCATCACTTTCGTCTTGGACATGTTCCTCTTGAGGCCTACTTTGAGAGAAGCAAGGAAAAGATCATGCAGCATTATCTGGAGATCATGCATATTAGCGCTAACAATGATTAGGTCGTCAGCAAAACGAAGAACGACAAGAAGACACCATTTATTGAAATCCCCTGTTTCTCTCAATCGAGCAATTGAAAGGTATCCTCTAAGACTGCTGTAAATAACTTAGGTGAAATGGTGTCGCCCCATCTCACACTTCGCTTTATAGGTATAAATTTGGTAAGGTTATGGATACGACCCTGCATTGTTGCAGTTGTCGGGGAGATGGATTCAAATTATTACGATCTTAATTGTTTATCTATCTATCTATTTTATCACACCAGATCCTTTCACCAGATTTTTTCCTTACATACCTCTCCGGCTTCCTCCACTGTCATAGTTCGTCTCATACACGCTCGCTGGTTACGGAAGCTCTTGGTCTTAGTCTAGGTCTACCCCGGTATACATCCTTCTACATTCGCATTGTATATCTGTTTTGTCTAATTATTAATCTCATTAAAAATAATTGAATACAAAACAATGAAGAGAATGGATTCTCTTTAGTACTCCATTTTTTTTACCAAATTCGATCATTTTACACTTTGTAGTTCTTAAAAATCTATTCAATACAAATATATGCCAGTAATTAGCACACTTTCCACTGATTCACGTCCTATACTAACCGCCAGGTATTTCCTTTCCACAAACAACTAGCTATGACTTGCAAATTGTTTTAAATAGTTACAACGCGACTATGGATTATACATATTTCAAAAGTATAGGACAGTCCTGTCACCATAGTTCTAAATTACAGATAAACTGAGAAAATGTAGGTTTATCTTCAGAAAAGAAATGAAACGGACCGTGACCTTAAATTTCTGGCACCGGATGACGTCAGCCGACGACGACTGACAGCAACCTTGGCCCACAGTCAAGTCTCACTATTTATATGCACCCTCCTTTTTTACTCGCATTACTGAATCATCGACTTCTTTCGGAACATGAGTTCAATAAACATCATAATCTGAAGTCTGAAAGAGTTGAAGGAGCAAAATCTGAAGCATCATCACCACAAGAAGTTGATCTTTGTAATATGTCTTTGAAACAATATGGGATATATAAGCGATCCGTTGATTTACAGCCACCAGAATTTCTTGAGCTAAACATACCAGGAGTCAAAGAGCCTTCGGCCTAAAATGGCATGCCATAACCTAGAAAATGAAGAGTAGTTTCCAATACATCGTGTTGCCAAGTCAAACGGCCTTAAACTTCTGACACAGGGTGACGTCAGCGGACGCGGACGGAGCAACCTTGGCCCACAGCCACATCTCACCATCTATGCTAATCCAAGTCTCGGTGATTTATATTAAATGTCTGCGTATCGTGGTTACCTTTAACTTGTTTTCGGAATATGTAGCTTATGTGTAATATGATTTAGACGTCAAACGCAGCAAAACTAGTACATACATTGTAGTATGTAGTATAGTATATGACGGACAATTTAACGCAGTGGTTAATAGCTTAAGCCGCTCCGCCCACTGGTTTTAATAGTCGCGGATTCGATGTCCGCACGGGAGAAATCCTTGTGTGATCCACAATTATTTGTTTTGGTCTGGGTATTTGTGTGTGTGAATTTTCATGTTTATAAATGCACCCACGACACAGGAATAAAAACTTGTGTGGGGCTCCGTCTTTAAAAAAATGTTTTCGAGAAATAGTACTTAGGCGGTCAGCTGCATCTATTTTGTAGCTTGATAAAGTACTCCCAATATTTATGATTAACGGCTATCAGTACAAAAGTTATGTGTTTAAGATCATATTTGCAATAATCTTACCTATCACCTCCATCATCAGACCTTGGGCACCAGGCAGGTCTAAAATAATCGTCAAGACAAATCCAACAAGTGGTCCCATTGGCCACCTTCTCTCTCCATCGTCAGACCAGCTCCATGGTACCATATTATTGCATTGTCATCGATTTTACATACGTATTTCAAGACAAACAGATATAAGAATATTGCAAGTTAAATAAAAACTTGTAAAAAAGTAGAAATTTAGTGTTGAAAAGATACCATCGATGGAAAAATCGCAGTTAAAGTAACACATTACGATACACTGTATCGTAACATTAATTACGATCCATAATGTCTTAAAAAATCAAATTTCAATTGTGCTATCCAAATTTAAAAAATTAAACTTACTTTTACTATCTACATCAATGTTCAATCCAAATATATTGCTGATTTTCTATATTTGATATATTACTTTCAAATAACATTTATTTATTAATGAAAGTAGTCATCATTTTTACTTCATGATAAATGATGACTACATCATGATACTACTCATATTTATGCAAATATTATGTTTATTTTTTGTATTTATTAAATTGTATATGACAAATTGTATAAATGACTTGTTAATTTTGCATAATCTTATTTGATCTTATGTAAATTAAAGAATCGTAATACATTCGCCGTCGTATTGATTATCGCAAATGCCTTTACGATGTATTTATTGGTCATTCGTATCGGTATCGTATATCCCTATTTATACTAATATTATAAAGTGGAAAGATTTGTATTTTTGTATGTTTGTAACGAGGCGCTTGTAGCGCTTTGCGACCGCGATGTTCTTACCGATTACCAAGGTTAAGCAGCGTTCGACTCGGTCGGCCCGAGATGGATGACCGTTTGTGGCATTTTCATATTCTTTGGGAGGCACGTTAAGCCGTTGGTCGTTGGTCCCGGCTACCGCTTAATGTGGTAGTTGTTAAACCGAGTTCCAACAGCAGGTGGCCACAAACTTGCCTCCCTCAATCCGCACTGGTTCCGCGTGGGTGGAGTATGACCTAATCTCTCTCACCTCGATTTGAGAGAAAAGGCCTTTGTCCAGCAGTGGGCAATATCGGCTGATATTATTATTACATCTGTTTGTAACGAATAAACTCAAAAACTACTGCACCGATTTCAAAAATTCTTTCATTATTAGAAAGCTACCTTTATCCAGTAGTAACATAGGCTATGTAACATAGACTCGGTAGGTGGCGCTGTTGATGCCCGGGTACGAAGTCGCGGGAAACTGCTAGTGTAAAACATAATTGATGCCTTGGTCCAGTGGTTAAGAACTTGAGTCGCTCCGACCGTTGGATCGAGTAGTCTCGGGTTCAATCCCCGCACGAGATAAATATTGTTGTGACCAACAAATATTTATTTCGGTCTGTGCATGTGAATTTCATGTTTGTAAACGCACCCACGACCCAAGATAATTCCTAGAGTGGGGATAAGTTTTTTTAATACAGAACAAAATCAACAAGTTTTTTTTTGTTTTTTCTTCTTTATAAAAACGTAGCCCCACACTATGATTTATTCCTGTGTCGTGGGTGCGTTCACAAACATGGAAATTCACATACACAAACACCCAGACCGAAACAAATAATTGTGGATCACATAAAGATTTGTCCCGTGCGGGAATCGAACCCGCGACTATTAGACACAGTGGGCGGAGCGGCTTAAGCTCTTAACCACTGCGCTAAGTCGTCCAAAGTCCAACAAGTAAAACTTTAATTAATAATTTTAATAACCGCGGTTCCTAATAAATCATACCTAAATGCTCTTGAATAAGTCACTTCATTCAAAATTTCATCCACACAGTATTATTGAAAAAAAAGAAAAGAAATAAGATAAAGAGAAGTAACTAAAAAAGACAAGCCCGCTAAGTTTCTTCGCCAGATCTTCTCAGTGGAGGCCAAGTTCAGATTCGGTGGTAGATTAGTAGTCAAATAAGATTTAAAAAAAATGTATATTGACTGACTCTTTGGTCTAGTGGCAAAGCGCGTCGCTTTGTGATCACGAGGCCCTGGGTTCAAATCCAAGGTCGGACAAGTGTAATTTTTTTAACAAAAACTTCCCGGTACGAATCCGGAGTCTCGAATTGTGCCCAGTTTATGACAATAGGCTCACCCCCTATTACATGGGATTAACATCGTCGGCGAAACGAGGGTGTACTCAGTACACCTCTGCCACCCCCGCTTGGGGAATATAGGCGTGACGGTGTATATATGTATAATGACTATTTGTAAGCGCCCCCGCAGGCTGTATACAAAATAAATAACTTGAGTTTAAAAAAATTGTATCAAAATCTGTTCACCTGTTTCGGAGCTACGATGGCACAGACAGATACACGTTGAACTAATAACATCCCTCTTTTAGCTTGAGTTAAAAACATTTCCGTGTAACAACAATTTGTCCCACACACTTCACAAATGTTGGCAACATTATAAGCGGATGTCCCACGTCTAGCCGACGTGTACTGAATGCCACTTCAATTTATAACTCGTGAGAATAACAATTGATATAAAATTTGCCTATTTTAGTACTGTACAGTAACTAAGGAAGCGATTAAAGACTCTAGCGACTAAATTAGCAGCAAACGAGGAAATCATTTGATTAATCAATTAGTCCTTTAAGTGGTGAATTATTGGCTTTATTATTTCGCACGATAGGTGCTCGTATCGTATCATAAGCAGCGTTTATTTTTTATTTTCTTATATGTGTTAGCGTTTTATTTTTTTTTATATAATATTTCAAATTTATATGGCTAATGTAAGCATAAGAATATATATATATATATATATATATATATATATATATATATATATATATATATATATATATATATATATATATATATATATATAAGTATGATCTCTAGCAAGTTCACCCCCGTCAATACTACTTACAAATCTATTTCTCCATCCTAAGGTTGCCTGGAAGAGATTGCTTTTTAGCGATAAGGCCGCCCTTTGTGTTATTTTCAGCTCTTTTTTTTTTATTTTGAGACGTTAGATTGGTGCACAATAAAGAATAATCTGTCTATCTCTCTGGCTTCCTCCACTCTCATATTTCGTCTCACGCTCGCCGGTTACGGAGACTAGACTTGCCCTTCAGATAAGACACGATCTATTTGGTCATGGTAAGATAGTTTAGGTCTTCCCTAGTATCTACATCCTTACACTTTCGCATTGTATATCTGTTTTGTCATTCTTTCATCCAACATTCTTTCTATAGGTATAATTTAAAATCTCATACTTTTTTACAAGATAACTAATATGTTTAAGAATTTCCTAAAATAATCAAAAATGGTCTACTTTTTGATAAGATAAACATTGATCAAAGGAATTTATAAAAGAAGGAGAAGACCTTAGCCCAGCTGAGGGACACGATGGGTTCGTAAAAAAAAACGTTGGACACATGTAATAAGTGGGATACCACCCTAACTCAGTCTAACGAGTCTCAGGTAAAGGGATTTACATTAACATAACTAGAGTGATGACGTAATTACTGCCTTTTTAGCTCTAACTAGTGTGAAACATTCCGGGTCCAAGTCCGGGTTTCGCACAACTCAATTAATTATAACAAGATTAGACATGTCTGCCTACCCCGCAAGGGATCTGGCGTGAGGTTATAGATAGATAGACATGTCTGATTACAGCATAGATATTTTATTATTATTTGTATTGTATATCGTTGTACGAGACAACAAAGGTAGTAGGTGTATTATTATAAGAAAGCCCTTAAGATCTAATAGAAATGTGCCAGTTCTATGTACTGGCAAATAAAGCTTCAAAAATAATTTAAATAATTGAGTTATATATAGCCTCGTTAATCTAGTAGCGGCATTGCCAGAAAAGACGGTGACAACTTGGAGAAGCTCATTTTCACTGGGAAGGTCGATGGACAAAGACCTCGAGGCCGCAACCCAACGCGAAAATGGCAAAACATCACAAGAGCAAGACTCCTGGGAGGTGGAGGTCACGGCCCTCAGACATGTCACTCGGAGGTCCTGGGTTCGAATCCTAGGTCGAACGAAAATGTAATTTTTCAATAAAAAAGATCCAATACCTTTCCGGGGTCTGGCATTATTCCCGCATACATTATTCCCACCGTACATTGGTAATAGACTCACGAAATGAAAATTATAAACACAAAATTTCGTGAGCAGAGATGTATGTACATATGTTAATTAAACTTACATAAAAACTACTGAACGGATTTTGATCAAACTGTACAGTAATATAGTTCCAGGCAGACTATCACATTGACTCATCATCATTATCGTATGGCGGTGTATTTTTAATAAGCGATCCACGATCAAAACTTGAAGTCAGAGTGGAGGAGCCATTGTTTAGCCTCTGGTGTTAGCTGGTGTAGCCCCTCGAATCTGCCGCTGAATTTTTGAGTGGGACAGTCCTCCACGATATGCTGGATAGTCTACACTAAGTTTCCACAGTCACAACAAGGAGAATCGGTGATGCCCCACCTGTGAAGATGATAATTGCACCTTGCGACTCCGGTTCTGATTTGGTTGATGGAAGAACACACCAGCCATAGCTCTTTGAAGCCTTGTACTACAGTCGAGGGTTCGGTTATGGTGATGTTACCCTTGAGGCGACCGAACTCTCCCATTGCTTTTTCCATTCTGACTGGATGTTGGGGTGGTTCTAGATGATGCCGATTGACTAATTAATAAAGATATTACAAAATAAACGCGTGCGCAACCGCGGATAACAGCTAGTATTAACTCTTTAAGTGGAATTTTCGAGTTCAATTTGTTGCAACTACGAAAATATTATCTAGGTTTGGGTACGTTCTTTAAAGGAACAATATAAAAACATGGGCGTTAGATATACCAATTATGTGACAAGCTTCCCAGGCTAGCTTTCCTAATATCTATCTATCTATATCATCACGCTCTTGCGTGGCTTGGGGGATAGGCAGAGAGTGTTCTAACAGGTTCTTTCCTTACATACCTCTCTGGCTGATGGCTCTCATTCCTAACATAACAGTCATATGTTCGTCTAAATTGATGTCAAAGACTTTTCTGGCCGTTTTCCGGGCACCCAAAACTAGAAGCCACTATCCCACTAACCCGTAAACTTTAAAACAAAAATTATAATAATAATCAAATAATATTTAAGTACGTGCGTGCTAAATAATGATGGTTGGTAAGTGTCGGCTAAACATAGAAAGTGGGACAGGATGTGCCTGATCGTTGAAGGACACTTAGATATTCTGCGCCGGTCTAGACCTGGTGACTAACTCGATACATGACCAAGGACACGTTGGTAATATTGTATTGTTAATCAATTATCTATTTAGTTATTATTTTTAATTTTACCTATACGTCTATACAAATAAATAAAGTATCTGTTCGCTTTTTTCTAAATGCATATGAAATTATATACAGTAATTATAACAAAAATACAATTATTTTAATTTTTTGCATGTCTGTCTGTTTGTTTCGGCTATGCTCCGAAACGGCTGGACCGATCTTGACGGGACTTTCACAGGCAGATAACTGATGTTATAAGGAGTAAATTAGGGTACTTTTATTTAAGATCCAGATTTTTTAGTTAAATTGCACTCGGGCGAAGTAACTGGGTACAGCACTAGCTGTACCCAGTTACTTCGCCCGAGTTGAGTTATAAATATAGTTATAAATAACTATATTTATAACTCAACTCAACTCAAACAATTTGATATGCATAAGCGGGGGCGCTAACAAATAGTCAATTTACATTTTTTATATCTAATTTAACTACTAATCTATCACCGGATAGGAACGCAGCCTCCATTGAGAAGATTCGGCGGAGAAACTCAGCGGGCTTGTATTTTTTATTTAATTCTGTGGATATGTTAAGGTTACAATTAAATAATTTATGATCTAGGTCCAGTGTGATGCCGTACGACTGAAATATGAGACTAATGATGTTATTTATAAAGAGTGTATAAATGATTCCAGATGGACTAGTCCCCACAAGACGCACCCGTTCACGAGTATGAGTACTGGAACAGCCATCACACCCCTCGACCATATAGGAGGGAAGGGAGGGACCCGCGCCTGACAGCCACCGCAAGCAAATACATACAGTGAGCATGACCAAACCAGAACCTCAAAGACGGTGGTTAGATTGTGTCTACAAAGCAGTATATATAATCATCCCATTGCGAGTTAAGCATGTACAAAGTTCCAACAGGTATTATGTTAATGTTTATACAGCGAGCATAAACAGCATAATGTCTATCTATTCATCTCTCTATCTATATCATCACGCCAGATTCCTTGCGGGGTAGGCAGAGAGTACAGAGTTAAAATAGGTTCTTACCTTTCATACCTCTCTGGCTTACTCCACTCTCATAGTTCATCTCATACACGCTAACCGGTTACGAAGACTCCTGACTTATCCTTCAGATAAGACTCGGTTTATTTGGTCGTGGTAAGATAGTCTAGGTCTTCCCCGGTTCCTGCATCCTTCCACTTTCACATTGTATATCTGTTTTGTCATTCTTTCATCAGGCATTCTTTCTATATGCCCGAACCAACGGAGCATGCCCTTTCTCATCTTTACACCGATACTATCTTTCATACCTACTCGCTTTCTTATTACGCTGTTGCTAATGCGGTCGGTCAGCTTCAGTCCGCACATTGACCGCATTTATCCTGCTTTCATTCTCCTTCAGCTCTCGCTGCCATATAATAGCGTAGGGCAAGCACTCCGTTATGTGTGGCCAGCTGCGCCTTTTGGCTTAAGTCGCCGGCTCCCAAATAGCTTTCCCATCGCACCATTTACTCTGTTCTCTGCACTCACTGTTCTCTCTATATCAGCGGTGAATTTCCCATCCTTACTGAAGGCGCATCCAAGATATACAAACTCATTCACTTGTTCCAGCACATCGTTACCAACCACAATCCTTACATTCGTTGTGGTTTCTTCCCATTCAAAAACCATAATTTTGGTTTTCTTTACATTCAAGTGTAAGCCATTGTTCATGCAGTCAATTATAGTATGCACAATCAATCAAATCAGCCTATAGCAGTCCACTGCTATACATAGGCCTCACCCAATTCGCACCACAATACACGGGCCTCCGCCTTCCGCATCCTATCCCACCCTGCGAACTTCGTAAGGTCGTCCGTCCACCTAGCAGGGGGAGCGCCCTACCTTACGCTTGCCGAGTGGATGTCTCCACTCTAGAACTTGTCTGCTCCATCGGCCATCGGTTCTTCGACAGACATGGCCAGCCCACGCCAGTATGCACATGCACGCCACAATGTTAGCTTTAGGCACTGGCATCACGCACACACAGTAGGTAACTGAGGCTGCTTTTAGGCGCCATGTTTGTTAGCAATATTCCATCTAGACGAGTCTTAGTCTATGTCTGTAAGGTTCGTGTAAAAAGTAATTAAAAGTTACTACTGTAATCACAAATTTATTGACTTCCGTGTTGAAGGCACATTGAGATTGGTTTGTACCAAGCTCAATATGTATGCATGGCTTTAGCAAATCATTTGATTAAACAATTAGCAGTTTAAATGGTGTATTATTGGCCTTATTATTGGGTCTTATATTAGAAGGAGGAGAGGCTCTATAATTATTTTTGGGATTATATCGAGCTTTATTTTTAATTTTTAAGTTTCCGACGTTCCTTCGCAGTACCCATGGTCGCGGGAGGAACCATGTCAGTCCCTCAGCGATAAAATCTGTTTTATAGTAAATAAAAAATAGTTTTATTTCATGTGTAATATACGCATAAATCTTAGAACTCAATAAGCTTAATGAATAGAGCCTCTCGAACACAACAAATGTTAACGACGGACTGTAATGTGTTTGACGGACGATTTAGCGCAGTGGTTAAGAGCTTCAGCTGCTCCGCCCACTGTGTCGAATAGTCGCGGGTTCGATTCCCGCACGGGACAAATCTTTGTGTGATCCACAATTATTTTTTCCGGTCTGGGTATTTGTTTGTGAATTTTCATGTTTGTAAACGCACCCACGACACAGGAATAAATCCTAGTGTGGGGCTACGTATTTAAAAAAAAAAAAAAAAAAAAAATGAAGATAATTGTTAACTCTAAATTAATATCTCTCTATTTATATCATCATACCCGGTCCCTTGCGGGGTAGGCAGAGAGTATAGAGTTCAAACAGGTATTTTCTTTACAGATCTCTCTGGCTTCCTCTACTCTCATAGTTCGTCTCATACTCGCTCATTTGTTTCGAAAACTCTTGACTTGCCCTCAGATAAAATACAATTAATTTAGTTATTGGTGGTATTCTCCGGTGCCTACATTCTTCCACTTTCGCTTTGCATATCTGTTTTTTTTTTATTTTGCTAACCAACATTCTTACCATTCTTAAAATTAAAATACGTAATAGTTATTTTCTCTCTTATTTTAACTTAAATCTCTAGCCATGCCATCTGAAATAATACTCGTGATCCTTTGAATGTTGTGAATATGTAAGCGTGAAGCTAGGCGCGGTTACGTGCGTGCGTGCGTGTGAGCGGCGTGCGTGCGTGCATACAATCATGCGTGTGTGAGTGGGAGCGTGCATGCGTGCATGCATGCATGAGTATGTGTGTGTTCATGAAACAACTGAAAATAGAAAAACAAAGAAAGTAATGGAACGAAACTCCATTTTCTAGAAGTCACTGTATTAATAGAAGTCAACAACACAACATTAGAATTCACAACAATATAATAGAATGTGCTAGATTCATACCGTCCCGTTTCCCTGCATTACGCAGGAGTTGGACACGCGGCACCGGCCGATAAAGCTTTTTACTCGGCCGTAAAACTTTTATAACCATGTCGAACTTTTATTAACGTTGTATAATCTATGGGTTATTAGGAATTTAATATTTAGGAAATACCTGTTGGAACTCTGTACTCTCTGCCTATCTCGCAAGGGACGTGATGATATAGATAGAGATAGATTTTAAGCACTTTTATACCCCAAGTCACAATCAAACTTGTATGTATGCGTATTGAGAAATACGTTTTAAAAATGCATTTGAAATATCCGTATTGCTTTGAATCACGAATAAATTTAGTTCAGTATAGCGCACTGAAGGAGTTACAGCATGATTTGCAAATTAAAAAATATTAACATCCATTAAAAAAACTTAGAATCAATTTACGATTAAGAACAAAGTAATTTCAGGTCTTGCGTTTATTATGTTACACCTTGTATATGAATTTCGTGTTTGTGAACCCACTCACAACACAGGAATAATTCCTAGTGTTTACTAGTGTCTACGTTTTTAGAAGCTTTTATTTAACTCACAATGTTCGTATAGTATCAGTGTAAATGTAGTATGTGTATGTGGTATGCTCCGTTGGTTCGGGCATATAGAAAGAATGTCAAAAGAAAGAATGACAAAACTGAGATACAATGCGAAAGTGGAAAGATGTAGGTACCGGGGAAAACCTAGACTATCTTACCATGACCAAATAAACCGGGTCTTATCTGAAGGACAAGTCAGGAGTCTCCGTAACCGAGCCAGAAAGGTATGTAAGGAATTCCTGTTGGAACTCTGTACTCTCTGCCTACCCCGTAAGGGATTTAGCGTGATGATATAGATAGAACGCTGTTATATGGTAGCGAGAGCTGGGTATGTAAGAAGGAGAATGAAAGTAGTATAAATGCGGTAGAAATGCGAGCTCTGCGGAAGATGTGCGGAGTGAAGCTGACCGACCGCATTAGCAACAGCGTAGTAAGACAGCGAGTAGGTATGAAAGATAGTATCGGTGTAAAGATGAGAAAGGGCATGCTCCGTTGGTTCGGGCATATAGAAAGAATGCCAGAGGAAAGAATGACAAAACAGATATATAATGTGAAAGTGGAAGGATGCAGGTACCGGGGAAGACCTAGACTATCTTACCACGACCAAATAAACCGAGTCTTATCTGATGGAAAAGTCAAGAGTCTCCGTAACCGGCGAGCGTGTATGAGACGAACTATGAGAGTCGAGGAAGCCAGAGAGGTATGTAAGGAAAGAACCTGTTGGAACTCTGTACTCTCTGCCTACCCCGCAAGGGATCTGGCGTGAGGTTATAGATAGATAGATAGATAGATATAGATAGATAGATATAGATAGATAGATAGATAAAATATCGTATGTCTGTTTGTCTGTCTTTCCAGTTCAAATCTTGTGATTCATTTTTCAAGCACTTGCGGGTATCCGCTGAAATTTGGCATACGTATGTACAAAACAAGTTGATGACAATGCAATAATATAGTATCATGGAACTGGTCTGATGATGGAATCGGAAGATGGCTATAGGAACATATGAACTATACAACGTAACCCTCGTGTTTAGGCTTGATAGATTGGTATTGACGAGTACTTTACAACCAGATAGTGTTCAGGGTCTGATGATGAAGCTGTAAGGTGGCCAATGGAACCACCCGACTACTCAATATAACCTTACCGTGTTTGGGCTCGGTGGATTTGTCTTTATGAGTACTTTAGACCCGTATAGTCGACAAATGTTGGAGCCGGAAGGAAGCCATAGGAACACCTCAGTTAAGCAAGATTTTCGTTGTGTGTTTGCTATAAAAGCTTTTTTAAAAAAGCCTTTTTAAGTGAAAATTATTTTTTTAATTAAATAGAATGTAGATTTTCTAACGAAAAATTCCCAGTATGAGTCCGGAGTCTGGAATTGTGCCCGGTATATGGCAATAGGCTCGCCCCGTATTACATGGGACCCAACATCGTCGGCGAAACGTGGGTGTACTCAGTACACCTCTGCCACCCCCTCTGGGGAATATAGGCGTGACGGTGTGTGTAAAAAAGAAACATGAATATACCCTATAAACCTCTGAAAAAAATTAATTGAGCTAAATAGTTCCTTCTAAATGGACTTAATCTTCATTAAGCATATGATTTGCTCGTAGAAGCCCTCTATAAATTAACCACATTCTCACTTCAACTTTACAACTAATATTAAACAAACGTAATCATAATAAAACACGAGGCATGTAATTTCAGAACAATCCCAAGAATTCGCCATTAGTTTCCAGACCGGAAGTGCGCCACTTCCCGCTGCACTTTCACTTCCGCGCAGAAAACTGCGCCTTCCCGGACGGCGGCCATTTTCTTACGTCGTTAACTTGTTTAGATCTGAGATTGTGAAGATGGTGTGTATGGAAATTGATAGCAATATTAAGTATATGTACTTACTTACTGCCTCGTTAGTCTAGGGTCGAATAATTCACGTTGCGATCAATAGGTCCTGAGTTCAAATCCTAGGTCGGACAAATGTGGTTTTCCTATCGAAAAAATTCCCAGTATCAGTCCGGAGTCCGAAATTATGCCCGGTATATATAATTAGGCTCGCCCCCTATTAGATGGGATGGAACATCGTCGACGAAAAGTTGGTGTATACAGTACACCTCTGCCACTCCTGCTTGAATAATATAGGCGTGAAAGTGTGTTTTATTTTTAGCCGACTTCAAAAAGAAGTAGGTTCTATGTTCGTCTGTATTTATGCTTTTTTATGTATGTTCACCGATATTTCCGTCAGTTGTGGACTGATTTTGATGATTCTTTTTGCAGTAACTGATTGATGATTCTTATTGTCTGGTTCAGTATAGCTCCAAAGTGGGCCCATGATTTCATCGATATTTGGCCTTGGACTTTGAAGATACACCAGGCTAGTGCTTAGCGACGAATAATACGAATTTGTTGATTGAGATACTATAAGTATTGTGTTAATACTATGCGTACCCTACCGTAGAACTAAGCAGAATCTTTACCGACTTCAAAAAAGGAGGAGGTTTACAATTCGTCTGTTTTTTATAACGTCTTTATTTATGAACTGATATTGATTCTGCTTGCGTTAGGTTTAATATAGCTTCGAGGTGGTCCCATTTTAATGAAATCGGTATCGAACCTTGTATTTTGAAGATGGTGTATCTTCTCGTGAATATATCGTGAAGAAGACTCCTTAACGGCAAACAGCACGAATGTATAGATTCCGTTTTTATGGGTGATTTATCAATCCTGCAGGTACTTCACTGTAGAACTAAATAACTAACTAATGGAGTAATATTATATAGGTACCTGAATATTAATAGTTCATTCACTCATTACTTAAAATTGTAAAATAAATAAATTTTAAAAAACGTGAACCGTGATACTTCAAAAAAAAAATTTTGAAGTCCGTGCCAAGTAACCGACTGCACTAACCGGCACCGACTTAATATTAAATAATGACCCAACTGGGTACCGGGTAGCCGGGTAATAATCCGATATCTATTAGAGTATGGTCAGCAATAAAGGCTATAACACGAAAGTACGAAAAAAGAACGTTGAGAACATGTAAACACGGGTCATAAGGAATTTAGGCTGGCGTATGTAGGGTAGCCGTAGCCGAAGTGCTATATTAGGTCCCAATATAATATGGTACGATTTGTTCCAAAAATTGGCAACACTGACGGAGCAAGTAAGCGCAATATCATCACTTCACCGAGTTCAAACCGTCTATCATTCTTTTGACTCCCGCTAAAAATCCGCCATTGAACAGAGCATCGGGCAGAGATGGTGGAACTGGTGTAAGTACCTTACATGACTGTACTTCCCTCGCTTGCTGACTTACGAAGCAGAGTATAAACCAGCGAACTTATCATGAACAGATTGACCCTAACGTATCGTTATCGAGAAATCGTGCTGTCACCATCATGTTTATTTAGAAAATGTGTAGCGAGAAAAGGATGGCGTTACGATAACGTCAACCCGTTCGTGCTAAGCCGTCAGGTATTAGAAAAGCTATCTTCTCATCGTCCGAAGGTCAACGGCCCTGACATAAATGCGCAAATGAAAGTTAGCAACTAGCGTTTTGATTTACTGGTACGTTGACACCGGTGCGAAACACGACTGGGCGACGTCGCGCTCGGAAGCGTTCGGTTGTCCGATGAAACTAGGAAGTCGAGCCAGTCTGCGCTCGAGTTTCCCCTTTCACTGAACTACAGGGCAAACATTTTCTCGTGCGGAACAAAATTTTGTTGCCCTGAAGTTGTCCCGAATCTTGTACGCAAGTCAAAATAGTCTTGTTTATACGTCAATACGGCATGGCATGATAGCAGTTAAGAAAAAGCGATTATATCACGCCTTAAGACCAAATTCGTGACATATATCTTTTGCTAGCCTAGTAGATATGACTAGTACGGGTGGTAAGACATTTTTTGTACAGGACAATATTTTGACGACTGTGAATTGAGTACACAAGTCAAAATAGTCTTGTCTCTACGTGCAATGGAATTCTTAAAACGTATCATAGTTTTGTCACGGCCCAATATGCTAGAATCCACTCCACCCACTGCATCTAGTAGTCGCGAGTTCGATCCCCGGACGAGTCAAATCTTTGAGTGACCCATATATATATATATATATATATATATATATATATATATTTGTTTCGGTCTGGATGTTTGTGTATATTAATTTCAAAGCGCATCCACTAGACAGAAATAGTTCCTAATGTGGGACTACGTATTTAAAAAAAAATAAAAAGATATATTCATATATATGGTGTGCTTAGTACCGTAAAAATCAATCTATCTATCTATATCATCATGCCAGATCCCTCGCGGAGAGTTCCAACAGGTTCTTTCCTTACATACCTCTCTGGCTTGTGTTCTTTCCTTACAAAAAAAACTACAAAAATATGGTCAATATAAATAACTCTATTTTGTTCCAACAACAACAACGACCTACACTAAATTAACGTATTTAACCCCATTACAGTTAAATTATTTCTTTGTTTGACTAACACAGTCCGTTTGGCGAAGGCGGAAAATACGGCACCACAAATTTGCATAATAAAGACACAACAAATTAGCAACATTTCGCTGGTTAGTCATGAGAACATCGAATCTGTGCCGACGACCTTTGTGTCAACAGTAAATATGATGTTTAAGTTTATTTAGATTCAGTCGACTTGAGCGGGCAGGGAAGCAAACATAACATGAGCAATGCGAGTATGTAAAGTCTGACAAAGGTAAACAACTTTTAAAGACTTTTTTCGTGAAAATATTTTCTTTAATTTAGAGTTTTTCTGCCTATATATGTTAATCGTCACCACAGATCCCTTGTGTACGCTCATTGAAGACTCCTTGCCCTTCAGATAAGAGACGAAGATTTAAATTTCTTTATAGAAACGTTTAATTGAACAATTTTGTCCTTTAAACGTATGCAATATAATATAATTCAAATTCTTCAAGTACTATTCCTAAAATGTAGAAGGGGAAGGATGTAGGTACCAAGGAAGACATATTTTTTACCTGGGGATAATCCTGCATAGGACTTCCCAGAGCATCGGGGGAAGTTCACGGGACGTGTCGAATCGTCTGCGACCCCAAAGGACGAGTTACCCCGTATTCTTAAACCCCGGGTAATTGGGCTGACCGAGGAAGACGTAGACTATCTTACCATGACCAAATAGGCCGTGTCTCATCGTATGGGCAGCTTAAGTCTTTGTAACCAGCAAGCGTGTATGATCTGATAGAGTTGAGGAAGCCAGAGAGGTATGTAAGGAATAAACCTGTTGGAACTCTGTATTAGTTGCCTAGGTCCCAACCAGAGATGGGCAAAATGTAATCAGGTTAATGATTACAATTGCACTTTTTATTATTAAATCATGATTCAAGATTAAAACTGTAAAAGTATACGTTGAAGATTACAAAAATGTTATTGTAATCGTTAGTAATAATATACCATCACGCCTATATTCCCCATGCGGAAGTGGTTAATCTCTGGTCTGGTCTGATCTGGTCCCAACGTAATAGGAGACAAGCCTATTGACATATTATACATAATTCCAGACCGCCAATTAGTTTCTCCTTCTCCGGACTCCGGATATTTGTTTGACTAAACAGCACAGTGTCTGCCCTAGGATTTGAATCGAAGACCTTGTGATTGGTACACGCACTAGGAGCCACTATACCACTTATACAATAGTAGAAAGAAGAGGAAAAAAATCCTTAACACATCACAGTTTAATGTGTTAGATAGTATCTGAAGGCTCAGCACGCATAGATTGACGTTATCGAAATGCCATCGAGTTGATATCCTTTTCATACTGAATACAGATGAATGTGATAGCACAATTTCTCGACACCGTTACTATAACGTCGAATGGTTTGTGCTTAACCTTCTAAAGTCCTATACTTAATACTTACTGCTCGGTAATTACACGATTCCCATCAAGGAAGAACGGAAGCAAAACACGGCTATTCTTCATTCCACTTCATCCTGTGGGCATAAATCATTGTAGTTGTAAATAATACATCTCTCATCATCTATTATTAAGTATATTGAACGACTACTGGAATAAGCCGCACAAAAAATGAACTTGTTATTGAAAATAACCTCAGGTATAGCAAAATTAATTTATTAAAAAAATATCTATCTATCTATCTATATCATCACGCCAGCTCCCTCGCGGGGTAGGCAGAGAGTACAGAGTTCCAACAGGTTCTTTCCTTACATACCTCTCAGGCTTCCTCCACTCTCATAGTTCGTCTCAAACACACTCGCCGGTTACGGAGACTCTTGACTTGCCCTTCAGCTAAGACACGGTCTATTTGGTCATGGTAAGATAGTCTAGGTCTTCCCCGGCACCTACATCCATCCACTTTCGCATTGTATATCTGTTTTGTCATTCTTTCTTCTGGCATCCTTTCTATATGCCCGAACCAACGGAGCATACCCTTTCTCATCTTTACACCGATACTATCTTTAATACCTACTCGCTTTCTTACTACGCTTATGCGAATACGGTCGGTCAGCGTGACTCCGCACATCTTCCGCAGAGATCGCATTTCGACCGCATTTATCCTGCTTTCGTTCTCCTTCTTACATACCCAACTCTCACTGCCATATAACAGCGTTGGGACAAGCACTCCGTTATGCATGGCCAGCTGCGCCTTTTGGCTTAAGTGCCGGCTCCCAAGTAGCCTTCCCATCGCACCATTCACTCTAAAGGATATATATTAAAAATATATATCCTTTTATTTCTATCTCTCTCATCTTCAACATCCCCAACCCTTAGTACTGTTAAGATTATTAAACACAACACAAGTGATACCTGCCTACCGTTTTAAGATTATGATTGTATCTGCCGACGGCTTGGTGCAGTGGTTTAGAGTTAAAGCTGCTCGGCCCACTGAATCGAATATACGCGAGTTCGATTCCGGCACGAGACAAATCTGTATATATCGTATATATGTATCTCTCCGATATAAGCACTGCTTAAGTATGTAAGTTTCGTGTTTGTAAACGCACACATGGCACAGGAATAATATCGAGTGTAGGGCTATGTCTTAAAAAATTAGTTTAACTAGACTCTCGATCAGTTTAACTATCAGTTCGAGACTAAATTATTAAACAAGCAGTGATAGCCAAGTGGTTAGACCGTTGGACTGCAAAGTCAGAGGTCTCGGGTTCAAAACCAGTCAATCACCTCTGTCTTTTCGAAAGCTTGTGCGTATTAATAATTAATGATCACTTGCTTTAACGGTTAAGGAAAACATCGTGAGGAAGGCTGCATGTCTAAGAGTTTCTCGAAGGTGTGTGAAGTTTGCCAACCCGCACTGGGCCATCATGATGGACTAAGGCCTAAACCCTCTCAGTTTGAGGGGAGGCCCGTGCCCAACGGTAGGACAGTTTCTTACAAGGGCTAATATTATTTTAGACTAAATTAACAGTATTTCTCGAAAATCCCATACAAAACTGTCAAACTGTACCTATACAAATCCATACATAAATTTTCCTCACACATAAATCATACGTTATATTAATATATCTACGGCCAACGATCCGTGGACAATTGAACTCAATAGTTTATTGTACATTACACACGCACAATGCTCCCATTCAGACTTAATCGGAACAAAAACGGACGATAAACGAAAATAATGCAAAAATACGTTGGAGATGGGTTAATACCTCGGGGATTATACTTTCTAGAAGTTAGCGCCGCTTCCTCAATTTTTTTTTTATTTCTACACAATTGTGGCAACGCTAACATAAATCTTCGAAGACGGACGCAAGTGAAAGGATAAAAGATTATTATAAACGTTCCTAAATTGACAATGTATTTTTTATGGCAAAAAATATTTTACTGCGTAAATTAAATTTTATTGAAATATATTAAGATAAATGCTTTTACTTACTGTATGATTTAATTTAAAGTATTTAGAAATTATATAATAATAATTTATTTCCAAAAACAACACAACACAACCTACAGAACAGGCAAAACACACCACACTAGGCAGAACCTGTCTTGTAGTGGTTTTTTTGACACAATATAAGATGGATTGCGGTACATTCAAGGGATACGAAAACAATAATAATAAAATATATCATAAAAGAAACAAAGCTATAAAATTATGAAGGAAAAAAAAACAAATACTACTTTAGGTTTAGGAACTAATATAATTATCTATATAGTAATAAGATTATTATTTATCAATTTTTATAAAATCTCCAGTAACTTGGTAGAGCCAATTCAGTAACTCTGCCGTAATTTTAGTTTTAGCATAAAAGTAATTCAACCCGGAGATTTTATTAGATTTATTGAATTTATTATACAAAAACGGTTTTAGAAATGAACTGAAACGTTGTAAAAATATCTAAAATTAGATGTTAAAATATCTTCATTTTCAATTATACCATTTATTTCGTTAGAACTGTTCGTCAATTTGGTACCGCGACTTTACCGCCTTGATTTCAGAACAGCTCCTGTTCACTTGAAATAAAATATGATAGTAATACTGGCATAAGAATGTTTTACATTTAAAATTGTCTCTTCAAATATCTAAAGTAAATAAACACGAAAGGGCTCTTTCGTGACAAAATACACATAACAAAGGCAACTTGAGGACCGTAGTGGACATAATGTACGTAATCCTTTAAATAAATACTCAAAAAGGCCACTTCAATGTCCATCCTCCATAACTACCACCCAAGAAAGTTAATATGCTTACCCAATTTTGCGCCACAGTCCATTTTTATAATCTGATGACAATTATTCGGTTAAATACTGCGTGAATAATGATTTTTGGGTGGCATTTTTATTATTGTTCAGCTTGTAGGAATTTTATACTTGTCGGGATAGTTGTGTTGGACCCCGCCAATACTTAAAGTTACCTTTTAAGTAGAACTTACTAAATACTTACTTAAAAGCGACCAAGGTAACGAAACTCATCTCATCTTTGTCATTAGCCGAAAGACACGTAAAGTGGGCTGGTCCTCTTGGACCCTGGCCCTGATAAACGCTGCGGGTAAAAGCTGGATACAAACAGCACCAAACTATTTAACATTCGTCAAAAAGACGATGATTATTGTGATTAAATGATATTGATAGATTTATCATAACATTAGCATTCTTTTGTCCGTGAATTTACGCGTCGGTTACACTGTGTGATGTTGAAAAGAATGTAGCAAAAATGCATTGCATATTTTCGACCGTAATGTAATTATTATACAGACGAGCGCAAACTTTGTGTTGTTTTATAAAAAAAATATTCAGAGCGTTGACCCGTTATCAGAGGAAGTCCTGTTTTACCATTTGCAATCACGACCATCTACACAATAGTAAACTGATATATTCAATCCACCATTTCAATTTCAATATGTTTTAAGTCCTTTTAGACTTCTACGTCAACATTTTTCAATCTATCTATATTGTCACGTTACATGCCTTGCAGGATAGGCAAAGAGCACAAAGTTCCAATATGCTCTTTCCTCAGACTTCTCTCGCTTCCCTTACTTCTCTTAGTTTATTTCATACATAGCTGGCTAGTTACAGACATTTGACTTGCCCATATTCAACTGTTTCAATTAGTCCTTATGGATCAGCAGAAAGAAAAAGGAATACTATTTTGCTCAAACACTAATAACCAACAAATTTTGCCTTAAGCCTTAATTTTATCGCAATCTGTGTGTCCGCATCATTGTCTGAATGCAACAATGCCTGGCTTCACTTTTCATTTACATACCACTTCAACTGCCAAATCCTGCCGTGACTGCGGCATTTTGGAAACATGGAGATACAGTAAACAATAAAAGTTGTATGAAATAATCAAGAAATATGTGATTGATATAGATCCAGATTTTTGGATTTTTTTCCGTCTTGAGTGCTTTATAGTACCCATGGCCACGGAAAGGACCTGCCTGTGCTCAATTAAAAAAAAAAAAAAATACGAAAAAAACATGTTTCATTTCATGTAATTCGCGTATATATAATAATTCAAAATATATGATTATCGCTTGCTAAAGACTTTGGGAAGTCGAATATTCATGTGTGTTTTTTTTCAAACGTAGTCCCACACTAGGATTTATTCCTGTATCGTGGGTGCGTTTACAAACATAAAAATTCACATACACAAATACCCAGACCGAAACACATAATTGTGGGTTACACAAAGATTAGTCCCGTGCGGGAATCGAACCCCCCATTATTAGACACAGCGGGCGGAGCAGCTCTTAACCACTGCGCTAAATCGTCCGTCGTTTTGAAGGGAGATTAGCGACGGGGTCCACAAATATATCTAAAATATGACCTACTCGTAGTTTCTAAAACTCTATCTATCTATAACCTCACGCCAGATCCCTTGCGGGGTAGGCAGAGAGTACAGAGTTCCAACAGGTTCTTTCCTTACATACCTCTCTGGCTTCCTCGACTCTCATAGTTCGTCTCATACACGCTCGCCGGTTACGGAGACTCTTGACTTCTAAAACTCTATTAATTATTCCTTCTTCCTGTAGATATACTAAAAGTGTCTTAAATACTATCTGATTATCTGAGAGAATCTGAGTCAAAGCTTTTCAAAAAAGCAACCTGTCGTAAGGTAACTTCATATGAACTCTTAATTTATTTGCATTGTGTAAGAATCATGGTATAATATTCATTGCAGACTACTCCCGCTTTTTCCCCTCTCTATAAACCCTGCGAAGGATATCGTGATGGTATTGATAGATAATAATTGCAATTAAATAAATCTTTTCATAAAAATATATATTAAAATTTTACAATTAAAATAAGTATGTATCTATTAGTAGAGATTACATTTTTGCGCCGTTTGCAGTGGAAACGACCCCATGGAGTAACTGCGCATAAAGTTTTATAATATCTATAACACCCAGATTCATTGCCTCTACAGGTGACAAGAGGGCTGGCTTATGCCTCGCGCAGAAAATTAGCTTAACTGTTCAGCGAGGCAATGCAGCCAGCGCTCCTGCCACCATACTACGCAGACAAGATTTAGATTTATAATTAGTGTTAGTGTTTCGTGCAGCTTTTATTTTATTTTGTTTTCATAAAAACTTCATAAAGACTGCCTCGTTGGTCTACTGGCAAAGCGCATCGCTTTGTGATCACGAGGTCTTGGGTTCAAATCCTAGGTCGGACAAGTGTAGTTTTTCTAACGAAAACTTCCCAATACGAGTCCGGAGTCTGGAATTGTACCCGGCTCGCCCCCTATAACATGGGACTTAACGTCGTAGGCGAAACGTGGGTGTATTCAGTGCACCTCTGCCACCCCCGTTTGGGGAATATAGGCCTGAAGGTGTGTTCATAAAAATCACATTAAAATATTATCAACATCTTTGCTAACCGTACAATAAAATTAAAAAAGCGTGCGTTCATTCGAAACATAACAAATGATGTTTGGAATCGAGTCGGACAACGATGCGAACACTCGATAAATGCACGCCTCAATGATCGCGTGCGCAGCCGATAACAAATGACAATATGCGCCCTTATTACATTCTGGTTTGTGTAATCTTTGTTCAAGTGTTGATAGAAATTTCTTCTGAAGACAAAGAAGATTGAATTCATTGTAATTATAAGATTTAATTAGCCAGTTTAAATAGTAGCGAATGTTGGATTCTTGTTATGTAAGAATAGCCTTAGCAATATGCTGAATCAGTATCCTATTCAACCCCACACAACCTATGGTGTCTATAAATGTTTTTGCTAGCTTTTTTTATATTTACTTTTTCTCTTTGTTATTATTCTTAGTTATTATTTTCGTTGTTAATTTTAGTATCTCAATTACTTTGTGAGTGTGGTTGAATAAATGTCTTTTCTTTCTTTCTTTCAATCTTTCCTTAACTTTCCTGAAAAACATAAAAGATGATTAAAGGAGTAAAACTCATTTGCCACGCTAATCTCACTACCGCGAAGACTATTTTTTAAATCTGGGAATTATATCTTTGTCATGGGTGCGTTTACAAACACGAAATTTGCTTACACAAACACCCAGACCGACAGAAATATCCGTGGGTATACACTAAAATTTGGCCCTTGCGGTTATCGAACCCGCGATTGCTCCGTCCAGTGGTTGGAGCGGCTTAAGCTCTTAACTTAACTGTCGGTTTAACTTAACATTTTTGCAAATAAATCTGGTTATTAAAACGTGATAACCTGATAATCAAAAGGAAAAAATATCCACACAACACCTCAAAATAAAAACTATAAATACGGGTTAAAACACATATTGTAAAAATTTGATCAACCTACCTTTGAGCTTATATATAGACAGTTTTTCCTTGCAAATTAATATTTTCCGAAACCTACCCCTCCGGCGAAGCTTTAAGGTTTAAGTTATTAATCAGACAATTTAATTACCAAAAAAAAAATAGAAATTATTTTTTAGAATGCCAGGTCAGTCATGGTATTGTGGAGGATTTCGAGTTCCTGTAGAACTCGAAATTTACTGAAATCCTGCTTTTTACATCACACCTTCACACTAGTCCTATAAATATTCTTCCCAAAACATATCAAGGGTTCACCCCTTTCAGCCACTCATTTGGTTAAGCAACATTTTATGAACTTCAAAGCAATTTAAGATATACATATTTTTAAAATTATATTGATACCGATAGTTGGGAGGTTTTTATTCAAATCTAGAGCAGTGGTTCTGTTCAAATAGGTTTTATTAATTCTTTCTTATTGATTATTTATCCAAATTTTTACACTTTAGCTTGCTCTCCTGTAATATTGTCAAACAAAGTCACAATTTGATTATTGTAGGAATAATTATTGATTTTATAATAATTATATAAAAGTTCCGGAATTCTGTACTCTCTGCCAACCCGGCAAAGGATCTGGCGTAAAGATATAGATGTATAGATAAAAAATATCTATCGACTAAATTATAACCGAACTGAATTTAAAAGTTAAACAATTAAAACATTTACAACTGTAATTTTAAAACACAGATTCTTTTGTTACAGACCTCTCTGACTTCCTCCACTCTCATAATTCGTCGCAATACGCTTACTGGTTACGGAGCCTCTTGACCTACCATTTAGATAAGACTAACTTAAATAGCTTGTATAATAAACACAAACATTTAAAATAACCAATATAAAGTTATTTATCTCTGTTACCAACGTTTATCCAATAGAGAATCACGGAGTGCATATCGGTCATCCATCATCCTATGCAATTGTTCATTTCGTGTCGTCATTGTTGTTTCGTGGCAGTGCCCGGTGGTCATCGAGCACCTTGCTGCTTTCCGATATTTTGCGACATATCCGCAGTTTTTGCGGTATAGTGATGTAACCGTTATATCGATAATGTCAGATTTATTATAAGTATTTTTGTTATGTAGAACAAACAGCCATACTTACCTTACTGTTGAATTTTGGTTGATTTATTAATCGATAAACAACATAAAAGTAGTTTTAGTTACTTTAATATTTTTGACCTAAATACCGTGTATGTATCTTGATCTCCGAAGCGCTAACAGTCACTTAGGCAGATAGGGACTAGAATTTTTCTGGAGTTCTAGATAGTTGTTTTCCCCTCATACACTATATAAATATTACCTGGAAAGCACTCTCTTAGTTAAAACACGTTATGCATATTGAGTTCTCAGATTTACGCGAATATTACACATGAAATAAAACTATTTTTCGGATTTTATTGCGGTTTATTTTTAAGTTCCTGATTGCTTGATTTCGAGTGCTTTGCAGTACCCGTTGCCAAGGGAGGGACTACGTTACGCATCTTACTTTCAACGATTACAAAAAATACCGACAAAATAAAATATCGATAGATTCTAATGATCCCATCCCTAACTCTTCACCGTCGATTCAAACATACAAGCCTACTTATTCATAACTAATTTTAATAGAAAAAATCGTGTTCGCAGGACAAATGTAGTGAAAAGAATGGACTACACGATTATAATCCTTTTATTTTTTTCTTACCGTGGACAATGTAAGCTTGACCATATTGTCGCTTTTGAGAGTTGAAGGATTGAAAAACATTATTAGTATTGGAGAACGAAATTACGAACATTAAATAAATAAAAATTACAACTTTATCGCGGGGTTTCTGTACGCAGAATAGAATGCAACAGCTATGATTCTCACATGATATTCATTTTAAAAATCCACTTTTCATATTTCACTCGACACTAAGTTTGCTGTATTTTCTGCTGCTAAAGATACATAAGACAAGAATATAAGTCTTTAATTGTCTAGACCTGAATATAAAGATACAAGATTTGACAGACAAAAGTATCTAAGGGATAATAATAGAAGAAACATTTTGTGACTTGTTCTTTAAGCCTGCTCCATTAGAGCCTTACCGTTCGGTCTTTTTACAGTAAGTAGTTATGAAGTAAATCTATTTTTCGGATTTTATCGCAGTTATTATTTGATTTTTATGTACTCGACGTTTCGAGTGCTTTGCAGCACCCGTGATCGCGGGAGGGACTGAGGTGTTAAACGTCCAAAAGGCATAGTTGGTCCGGGGTACCCTCAAACTTCTTAATTATTTTTGTTGGTCCGATCTACGCAGAATGAGCTCACGCTCTTGAGGTCTTGCAGTGTTATGCTTAGTTTTGGATTTGATTATATTAGACACCGTGAGCTCATTCTGTTTCATGTGTGATATTCGCGTAAATCTAAGAACTCAGTAAGTAAGTAGTTATACAAGATTCCGCCTGATGCTATTATCTTTAAAAACGGCTATATATGATGCTAGGGCTTATAGATTGTAGACCTTATGGCTTATTATATGTTCAAAACTTAGATGAACACTTGTTCAAATTAGTCTAACTCCTAGTCTTAGCCTAAGGTTCAAGATGATATTTGTAATTCGCGACTGGTCCTTTGTAAAACGTGGTACTTTCTGCCTCCCGTACACATTCGCGTCGTGCGGGCAGCGAAGATGTGCGAACCACAGCGACGCCGTGTGCGCATTGTCCGGCCTCAGCTTTGGCTTGCGCCCGCGCACCGCCTTGTGACACACAACACGCACTATAGGGGGATCACAAAAACCACTGAGCTTTTATTTTTAAACATAGTCTACACACAATGAGGCACGTAGCAGTCAGAAATTCCTTATTTTTTTAATTGTAAGTAGGACAATGTTTGCTATATAAAGTTCTAATTAACTCTTACTAAAGAACTTCGAAAAAAATAATTACAAAACAGAAATACAATGCGAAAGTAGACGGATGTAGGCACCGGGGAAGACGTAGACTATCTTCCCCTTACTAAATTGACCGTGTCTTACCTGAAGGGCAAGCCAAAAGTCTTCGTAACCTGCGTGCGTGTACGAGACGAGCTATAAATGATGTGGAAGCCAGACAGGTCTGTAAGGAAAGAACCTGTTGGAACTCTGTACTCTCTGCCTACCCTGAGAGGGATCAGACGTGATGATATAGACAGTGACATAGATGTAAACTGAAATAATTTTCAACACATAATATAGATTTAAAAAACATACACCCTCGCTTCTGTATCCCACAGGGATATCCCAGACGAAATCTTAAAGACTCTGATACTGACGTACCTCTGTCGCTTCATCTAATCATTATATTATAATACGTAAAGCAAAAACTTTGTACCGCTTTTTACGAAAATTGCGCGGACGGAGGAGTATGAAATTTCCCACACTTATAGTTTATATAGAGAAGGAGTGCAGAATGCTAATATTTTTTTTAAATTATGCATAAAACATACATTAAATCAATAAAAAACATTACACACACTACCATGTGTTTGACACAATACACCATGTGTTTGACAAAATTATTTGTCTATAGTCTTACTGAATGTCAAACGACAGTTTTGGCGGGAAGTCGAAGAGCGATGTTGTCAATTTGTTTTAATTTCTAAAACTTGTGTTATTTCGACTTATAATGTGTAATGTTGGTAGAATTTTAACCATTATGTGTTCTTATATGTGCATGAGTGAAGGTAATTGTAACAAAGTGATAAAACGTGCCTTTTCGACTTTCCTCAAAACGGCCGTTGCAATTGGTATGTTAAGTATCCACCGCTTTACTATCCAGGGTGGGACTCACCGGACACTGGCAAAATACACTTATAATTAGTGTTAAGCCATAACTTGAAGAAGAAGAAGAATGTCAAACATAACCAGCAAACGATGAAAGAGTTTTACAAAAAACATCGCTTACAAATAAGTTTTGTATCATTTATTAAATTATCGAAATATGAATGTCAAGTTCAATGGACAGCATTTTCTTTATCTCATAGTTTTTTATTACAATAAAATAAAAAAAAGGTATTCTTTATTTTAATCATTTTTTGTGTTTTTTTTTGTTAAAATTTCTTATAATTTGTTTGGAAAAAATAGGCAAATTAACAGTGTACCCTTGGCGAAATCTGTGATTATAGAAGTATAGTCTTTGACAATAGAACCTTAATAATGTTCAAACTTATAATTTAAATTAATTATGGTCGATTTTGGCCAATGGGCGACCACTAGTATTTATAATATTTTCATTTATCTTCGTCGGTTACTAGAAGTTTGAAATTTTGTGCAAGGTTAACTTGTATAAAATAAGCAAATATCTAGAAGGGGTTTTATAATTTCAACCCCAAAAAGGGTGATTTTGTTTTTTGACGAAAATTCGATATCGGCAACGGACGTAAAGTTCATTACAAATAAGGAAAATGTGTAGAACGCATTTTTTTAAACTCCTCTCCGACGAAACCACAAACAACAGTTATTTATATTCGTGTTTAAAAATGTATGCAAACAATTATAAATTTAAAACCAAATGCCACGTGAGTGAGTTTTATACAGCCATTTTTCAAGCTTTGGCTACATTTACGTTTAGGGCGTACGTACTCAAATCTAAACATGAAAAATACCTTATTTTACGAGGCATGCCTTTTAAGTTCTGTCGTTTCCATATTTCCCGGCAATTTTTAATTTGGAACTGTTCTATATTCGAATGTGTTTAAATTTTGAATTTGTTAACAGTTGAAAGTATTAGGTTTAATGCTATTGTTTAGTCACAGCGTCGATTGGAATCTATCAGATTACGTACGAAAATGAATCATTCTAAGGAAAATGTTCGTGCAATAATTTTCTACAACATTAGAATAGGTCTGACACGGCTTCAGTGTTTTTAAGAGCTAACATCTGTGTTCAGTGATGTAGCCCCATGTCTGCGGACTGTCGAACGCTGGTATTTAGAATTCCAGCATGGACATACTAGTGTTAGTGACAAATCTCGCGAAGGACGCCCAAAATCCGCCTTCACTGAAGATAACATCATTTCTGTGAGACAACTAATTCTCGAAGATCGTCATGTGGCGTATCGAGAGATAGAGGCCGCCATTTGTACTTATTTGCTGTTTATAAATTGTTTGTAATTTAATGTTTTGTTGGTGTACAATAAAGTGTACTACTACTCTATTAAGCATCTCAGGGACAACCATTCAGAAGATCTTGCATGAAGCGCTTGGTGTGAGAAAGCTAGTTTACTGTTGGATACCGCATCTGCTTTCCGAAGATCACAAGGCGGCCCGCGTCAGATGGTGTAAGAAAACTCTGCAAAGGTTCAACCGAGGAGAGTCAAATCACGTCTACGACATCATCAGTGGTGACGAATCTTGGATCTATCCCTACGATCCTGATTCCAAACAACAAACTACAATCTGGGTCTTTCAAGACGAGCGAGCGGACTAAAGTTGTTCGTTTTTGAAGCACTTCAAAGAAGATGGTGGCCACGTTCGTTGGAAAAACCGGCCATGTTGCGACTATTGCACTTAAATCGTAGAACGGTTAACGCAGAGTGGTATACTACAGTTTGTTTACCACAAGTCATCGCCGAACTTCGAAAATCTAACTCAAAGCGACGCATCATCCTGCACCACGACAACGCAAGCTCACACAGCGCTCGTCAAACGATTGAGTATTTGAAGGAGGAAAAAGTAGAAATTCTTGAACATCCTCCATACAGTCCTGACCTAAGCCCTAACGATTTCTTTACATTTCCTAAAATTAAGAAAAGTCTTCGTGGTCAAAGGTTCCAGTCCGGTGAAGAAGCAGTCGACGCTTTCAAGTCAGCCATTTTGAACACCCCCACTTTAGAGTGGAATAAATGTTATAATAACTGGTTTGAGCGAATGGAAAAGTGTATTAAGCTACGTGGTGAATACTTTGAAAAACAATAAAAAGTACTATAAGGTTCTAGTTGTGTTTTTCTTCAAACGACAAAACTTAAAAGGCATGCCTCGTATATACATAATGTCAAAGTTATTATACCACTTTAGAACAAATGAGAAAAAGAAGATTTTATTTTAGCAGCTCGGATATATTTATATTTATATTCATATATATATATATATAACGATATTATAAGAAAAAGGTGATAGATGACGTACACATAGGTCTAACCAAGCGTCCTATACTCAAGCTACAATATAGTAGACATAATGATTATTGCCATAAATCCTTACCTGTACGTTATTAAATAAACAAATCGCTCAATTTAATATAGAAAATAATTTTAAAACTGTTGACTCAACGGCAAAGCATGAAAATAATAATAATGTTTTCGTCCAAGCCGTATACCCAATAATTATCTTTCGTATCGACTGAACTCGGTAATTTTATTGTTTACTGTTGTTTTTATTATTTCTTCGTCATATACTTTATTTCTCACATTAGTAGATATTCAACAACTACATCTCTGCATTTACACTGATAAACTTTTTGTATTGTTATTGCTTTTGAGATACACTCACAATTTGAACTGGTATACACAGAACATCAGAGTCGTGGCCCTTGATTTGCCCCGGCATTATGCTGAGTATATATGTTTTTCCATGAGTAGCCATTTCAGTGCCACATTTAATTTTTATTTTATACTATTTGACGCACAGTGATAGCTTAGTCGTTAGACCGTTGTACTGTAAAGTCAGGGATCTCGGGCGCAAACCCAGGCACGCACCTCTGTCTTTCCGAAAGCATGTGCGTATTAAAATTTAACTATCACTTGCTTTAATGGTGAAGGAAAACATCGTGAGGAAACCTGAACGCCTAAGAGTTTCTCAAAGGTGTGTGAAGTTCGCCAATCCGCACTGGGCCAGCGTGGTGCACTATGGCCTAAACCCTCTTAGTTTGAGAGGAGGCAACGGTGGGACGGTTTCTTAACAGGGCTAATATTATTATTATTATATTATTATTTGCCGTGTATTTTGTGTCGCTGTGTCTCTTTCTTTAATGAAACATAGGTAAACATCCAGGAAAGACAAGATCACGCGAGTTGTGCCTATCACATGTAAGGAAAAATAAGCAGACGTGGCCTAGCCCTGCAGATTATAAAAATTCCAAGCTTCTTCAATAATCCAATTTAAATATGCAGCAACATCATGTATAACAACTGGTCATTCACGTCCGAACATATTTTTTTGCACCTTGCCGCCAAAACGCAGACCCCTTCAAATCCACACTTTATTAACCAACTACAATGGATTACTTCAACAATGATTGACAATAGCCCACACCGTGTATTACTTGGTAGCAAATCGTTTTATGTAATATTAATGATACTCCATACCTCTATTTTAGACTACACTGTCACAACTCCTCGTAAAATATATGAAAAATGTATTTCTTTTTTAATCATGCCGTGTCACATAAAAGTAGTAGTAGTTTTTTTTTTGGCGGGAAATCGAAGAGTGATGTTGTCAATTTGTTTTAATTTCCATAACTTGTGTTATTTCGACTAATAATGTGTAATGTTGGTGGAATATTAACCATTATGTGTTCTTATATGTGCATGAGTGAAGGTAATTGTAACAAAGTGATAAAACGTGCCTTTTTGACTTCCCTCAAAACGGCCATCGCAATTGGTATGTAAAGTATCCACCGCTTTACTATCCAGGGTGGGATACTTCATTAATTTCATTATCATCGTTATCATCAAGTTCATCGGGGAATCGAATTAATTTAAACAAACACGATTACATATCTCACTGGACACTGGCAAAATACACTTAAGAGTAGTGTGAAGTCATAACTTAAAGAAGAAGAAGAAGAAGTAGTAGTAATATTCGTCCTTTACGGCCAAGTGAAGGTACAAAGCCATACTGCCAAGTCTTATACATAAAATCAAAGCATAAAATATACTTCTCCTTCTTCTTTAAGTTATCGCTTCACACTAATTTTCAGTGTATGTTGCCATTGTTCACTGAGATGCATAATCGTGTTTGTAAGATTTAATTTCTAAATTTATTCAACTCCCCTATGAACTTGATGACAACGATGATAATGAAATTGATGAAGTACTACCCCACCCTGATAGCAAAGCCATGGATTCTTTACATGCCAAATGCGACGGCAGTTTTGAAGGAAATCGAAAAAGCACGTTTTATAACTTTCTAGTAATGTTCAATATTCCACCAACGTTCCATTATTATTCGAGATACCACAAGTTTTAGAAATTAAAACAAATTGACGACATCAATTTTTGACTTCCAGCCAAAACTCACATAAAATATTAATTTGTTATGATTATTCTAATATGTATTGGTTGATAATTTACAACGATACCTAACAACGTTTTTATAGTGCCATAAATATTTAGATTTTTTTTTTTCGTAGCTGAGTTGGCAAGCAAAAATTCAAATATAATTATGTTGATTGTATTTTGTTTGTAGGAAGAATCTAATTTTAGTAGAGTTTTAAAAGCAGCCATATTATTTTTGTACGAGAGAAAATTTAGAAAATAAAGCAGTGCTGCGCCAATAATTTGGCGCAGCACTGCTTTATTTTCTAATTCTTTATTTATTAATTGGTTAATAAGTAAGGACGAAAACTGAATGGATCTCACTTGCTTACTCTCTCTCTCTCCCTCTCTCTCTCTCTCTATCTATATGATCATGCCAGATCCTCTACGGGGTCTTTCTTTACAGACTTCCCTGGCTTCCTCCACTCTTTTAGTTCGTCTCATACACGCTCGCCGGTTACGGAGCTTCAGTTGACAATACACTTTGTTTAATATTAACAGATTATAATTACATATATTGTACTTCAATCGCTTTTGGAACTATTTTACCTAATTATTAAGTATATCCACATGTCTACATTTAAAAAAATATGATAAGGATCGCTAAAAATCGTTCTTTATCAATTCAACCTTTAAAAACCTTCTGCGTCGAACTTGACCAGAAAACCGTCTGCTATATTATTGTAGCGCGAATTAGAATTTTTAAACAAATTACCATACGTCGCCCCCATGCATGCATAACGTCAGTAATTACGTCATAAACATGTAAAACCACTGCGGAGTTCCCTAGCTTGTGTAAGAAATTATAATTGCATTACCAGGATGCCATTTTTAATTTTGCTATCAAAAAGTTTTGAAATAGTTCCCTGAATATCATATATAAAAATCAAGACTGAGAATATAACTAAAGTTATAATATTTTTTGAGAGCTTTCAAGTGTCTGTCAAAAATTACCACCGACGAAAAGTGTTTGGCAATACTGGCTTTTTATTTTTAACTATATTTTCTAAAACATGCGTAAAAATCAGCACTGAGAATTCAAGAAAAGTAAGTACTATTTTTACCTGCCTTTAGCACCTGACAAATAGCAAGCTAGCACGTCTGCATACACCCAAAGTACATACTAACACTACTTTATCCCATACACTTGATAACTAAGAAAATAAGTAATGTCTGGGGGCCGTGGGATCTTGGACTTCTAGGATTACAAGACTGTTTTTCTTTTTAATATTATCATTGTTTTCATCATCACTTACCAATTTTACAAGCAAATATTTCAATAAGAATAATAAAATAAAAAAACATTTATTTAGCTTACTATAAATTCCATTCAAAACTTATAAAACGCTTTTTCAAATTACCAACCAGTTTATCAGTAAAAAAAAACTAAAATCCTAATGTCGTCACCAATTAATTAATAGTTCAGACCGTATATTCCCTCCGACAAAAATCGTAAAGTTAATTCTCGACACAGATAATAAAAACAAGTTTTCTAATGGTTTTATTATATAATATATGTCTTATCTATAAAATCGTGTTATATTATTAATTGGCAGTAATACACGAGGCCAACCTCCCCCTAGCTATTTGAAAGTCAATATATCTTGAACCGACGGATACCGCATATAAACATGTTAAAAAAATGAATTAGTCATTACGGCGTGGCGTCGTTGACAACTGTTTTGTAATCGAAAAAAAAAACACGTGCGGGACAATTTTTTTGTAGTACATTTTCTTCATTTGGAGTGAAAGGGGCATCAATGTCAATGCATATCTGTCACACTCGCGTTTTGCCGACGATGTGGTCCTCCTAACAGAGAACGTTACGAATCTTAAGACTATGCTATCCAAATGACAAAATGCATCTCTGAAGATTGGCCTCAGGATGAACATGTCCAAGACGAAAATAATGACAAACCGCCCAATCCAAATACCTGACATCATAATAGCCGACTCCCAAATAGGAGTAGTAAAAGAATATATTCATCTTGCACATTGTTTATCCTTTAGCTCAGAATCTATTACTAGACGTACTCAGCTAGGTTGGGCTGCCTATGGTAAACTTGCCAGCATATTTGACGCCGAAATCCCACAGTGTCTGAAAACCAAGGCATTCAATCAATGTGTCCTGCCCATCCTCACATATGGCGCCGAGACCTGGTCGCTTACAAAGGGCAGCAGTGTTGGGCACTAATTGTTTAATTGTTCAATTGTAGGATCAAACAATTGAAATTTCAATCGCAGAAAACATCAATTGCAATTGACGATTGAAAAATTAATTGTTAATTGTAGGTTTTCACAATTAACAATTTATCAATGGTAATTGTAAAACGTTGCAATTACCATTGATCAATTGTTAATCATTTTTTGCATGTTTACGACTAAACAATTAACAATTAAACACACGACAGAATATATTTTAAACACATCCAAGATGGCGGACGTGACTTTTGAAGTAAAATGGGTGTCACTTTTGGGGTTGCGGGAATAATGATTGCGAATATGGCATGAATTTTTGGATCTAAGATGTCGGACGCGACTTTTGAAGTTAAATCAATATGGGTGTCACATTTGCGATATTAAAATCAATATCCGTGTCACTTTTATGGTTTTGAGGGATGTTAATAGCGAAAATAATGTTAATTTTAAAATCCAAGATGGCGGCCGCGACATTTTATGAAATTCAATATGGGTATCGATTTCGGGGCTTTAGGGGATGCTGATTACGAATATGGTGTTAGTTTCTGGATCCAAGATGGCGGACGCGACTTTTTATGAAAATCTATATGGGTATCGATATCAGGGTTTAGGTTATGCTGATAACAAATATACCGATAATTTTAAAATCCGAGATGGCGGGCGCGACTTTTTATGAAAATCGATATGGATATCGATTTCGGGGTTTTAGGGGATGTTCATTAAGAATATGGCGTTAGTTTCTGGATTCAGGATGGCGGAGGCGACTTTTGAAATAAAATCAACATGGGTGTCACTTTTAGGGTTTTAAGGGATGCTGAGTAGAAATAGAACGTTATTTAAAAATCCAAGACGACGGACGTGATTCTTGATGTAAAATCAATATAGGTGTCACTTTTGGGGTTTTAGGGGATGCTGATAACGAATATGGCGTTAACATTTGAAACCGAGATGGCGGACGCGACTTTTGGAGTTAAATCGATATTTCATTTTTGGGGTTTATAGTTTATCATATTTTGTGCAAATTTTTCTTGTGTATGTGGCTGGACCTCTTCAACTTTTCTTAAGCCCATTGTCGGTATTTTTTTTTGGAATTTTTGCACCTTTTTTATTATTTTTCTTTGTTTCTATGTATCTTTTATATTCATTTACACAATGTTATCCATGTTTCCGTTTGAGGTGACTCAGAAAATTGGACGTACAGTTGTCGAATCCTCTGATTTTAGTAGTGAAAGGCGAGCATTTAGTACACAGAACTGTAATTATATGTGCAAGTGCAAGACGCGGGGGTGAAGATATTGACGTGATTGAGCTCGGCCCTGAAGACTGCCCATCTCGATCTAACTGTTCATTGATGTCCGTATCCGACGTGTTATCTGACATATAACTATATTCCTTTTCATCCATAATGACTATAATATCCAAAAAGGGTGGAAATATTCGTTGAAATATGCGAATATACTTAATAGAAAATTCGTAAGTTTAAATACCTACTACTATAAGTACACACACAAAAGCACTCTGAAGTGAGATCGTGTTGAAATGTAGGCGATACTTTGCGCTCCGAAAAAAGTTATGACAATATGTAGGCGGGGTATGTGGTGAGCCCTACCACAGTGTACTATAACACAGTAAAACATCTTAGTACTTACGGTCCGAATCAAACTCATGCACACAGACGCGCGCTCTACACGCCTTCGCGATAGTTTTCCGCATGTAATAAGCCGCGGTGGCATGCACGTCCGAGACGGACGCTTTTTTTACAACTAACATTAGAACGTTCTGTGAAGAAATAACCTGTTCGAACTCTTTACTCTCTGCCTACCCCACAAGGGATCTGGCGTGACAATATAGATAGATAGAAAATTAATACAAATTTAAATATTTTGGCTTTTTGTGCTATTAGGCCTTAATATTTAGAATAAAATGACCACTTTAAACTTGTTAGTTACTACATTGCTATTTGCTTATTGCTATCAAAATCGATACATGAGGGCTTGTATGGTTTCTCAATATGTATCTATTATTAGAATTAAAATAATGGCCACTCGAATCGCCAAATTGATATTTAGTAACTCATGTGGTTTTTAACATATACCGGTTTTAACTTATATACAATTTCCGAGTAATCTATCATTAAAACTCTCAATAAGAATGAGATACGAGAATACTTATATATAATGAGAATACTTATTCGTAAAAGGAGAAAACGTGTTTCTAGAAACAATTTGCAATAAAGGTAAATAATATATTCTTGAGCATAAAAATTAAAATTATAAACGTTTTCATTATGCTGTTATTGCACAATGTCTATGTTAAATTGTATCACTCTGCACTCATATCGAAAAAATACAGGCTTATAACCACTGCAGTAGATTAGTTTTAATAAATGACAAAAAGTAAATCCAATAAAAGGTGCTAAACTTAAGCGGGCTTACTGAAAAAATAGTTTTGCTTAAAGTGGATGATGTCTGGTGTTAGAATCCGAATATATGGTAAGCTAGATTTAAGAAAAAAACATTGTTACATGTACAACTTCGCTAAATTAAAGAAAATAGTACATACTATAAACACTTTTAAATTCTTTCTCCAATCTATTTAAATTATCATAGACTGTTAACATGCTGTGAAGGTGTTTAGCAATGATAATAGTGATTGAAAAGTTCTAAAAGTAATAAAACATATGTTTTTGAACAAAATAGTAAAGTGAAATAAATAATATTTTATTTAGATATAATGTAATTTTTTGCCTTCCTTTAAAAACCAATGTACTTTATTTGCTCAAATAATAGGTGGCAACCCTACTACTGACGCGCGCGCACTTGTCGGTTCGTGCCGCTGCCGAAAGGCGACGATTGCGCGCGCGTTTCTTTAAAGTTTAGGTACTTATTTATAAACAAACATATTGATAGCACGGGGAGTTGGCAGAGGGGTGCAGTGTATTGAACGAATGTCAAAGGCTTTTATATGGAACTGGAACTTGTAAAATATTCAATTCTTATAGGGACAAAATAGAAATACTTAATTTTTTACTAATTTTTATTTAACTTTTACTGTTCGTATGTCTGTCTGTCTTTCCGGATCAACTCTTCTGATCCTTTTTTCAAGCACTTACGATATCCGAATCAGCTGAAATTGACATACGTATGTAAGTTCGGTAACAATACAATAATATGGTACCATGGGGTTGGTCTGATGATGAAGTTGGAAGGTGGCCATAGAAACATGTGAACTGAACAAAACCCCTCGTGTTTAGGCTGGTTAGATTGATACTGACAAGTACAAGTAAATTGATATTGGTGTTAAATTAATATGGATATCATTTTTGGGGTTTTGGGGGTGCTGATAACGAATATAGTGTTCGTTCGTTCGTAATCAACCCATATTTATAATCAACATACTCTTAAACCCCAAAAACGATGCTCATATTGAATATTTATAAGAAGTCGCGACCGCCATCTTTGATCCAAAAATTAACGCCATTTTAGTTGTCACCATCCCCTAAAATCTCATAGATGATTGTGTCTTGAGTCTTTTTAAAAGGCAAGCTTTCACTCAAGCATCGTACTCCCGATTCAAGCCTTACAACACCAGACAGAAGTGTACATTGTACAATCCTACATTGCGCCAACGTTAAGTGTGCTTTTAACACCTACATTGCGCCGACGGTTTTTTGATGATTAATTGTTAATTGTTTAATCGTAAATGTGCATAAAACGATTAACAATTGATCAATTGTAATTGCAATGTTTTGCAATTACAATTGATCAATTGTTAATTACAAAACATTGCAATTACAATTGATCAATTGTTAATTGCATAACACTGCAATTACAATTGATCAATTGTTAATTGTCAATTGTTTAATCAATTGATTTTTGCCCAACACTGAAGGGCAGCCTATATAAAATCAGAGTCGCACAAAGAGCCATGGAGCGAGCCATGTTGGACATCTCCCTTGCCGACGAAATACCTAACATAAAATCCGAAGGCGGACGAAAGTTGAAGATGTTGGTAAACGGATCACGAGGTTAAAGTGGAGATGGGCAGGACGCTTGACGAGCAGGTCGACCAAGGCCGTGGCAGAGTGGTAGCCCAAAAAAGAGTGCAGGCCTAGAGGCAGACTATCAGCCAGATGGAGTGATGACATCATGAAGGTGGCTGAAAAATTGTGGAATAGGCTAGCACAGGACCGGAACGAAATGGCTTAATAGAGGAGAGGCCTACACTCAACAGTGGGTAGCTACTGATTGATGATGATGATATTTTCTTCATGAGTATAATGATTGGGTGTGGTCTTTATTGCACTTAAAATAAAGCTGCCTAATTGGTTTAGTGGCGCTTGTTGCAGCAGGCGATCATGAGGCCTTAGGTTCGAAACCTCAATAGCATTGAGTTATTATGTAGTTACTAGAGAAGAAGCCTCAACAATTTTTTTTGTAGCTTAAGTTAGAGTGTGTATACTCTAACTCACTTTGTGCCAGGTTCTTGCCGCAACGCAAAAAATATACCTTTATGGCCACTAAGATACTGCCTAAACAAGTTCAGTAACATAAAATTTTAATTCCTATAAAACACAAACATCCCCGTTAACTCCGCGGTCATCAAGTTGCATGCCGTTTTTACAAGCTTTTATTTAACTTCCAATGTTATTATGTCTGTCTATATGCCTGCATGTATGTCTGTCTTTCCGGTTCAAATGTGATCCATTTTTCAAGCACTTGCGGGTCTCCGATTGACATATATATATATATATATATATATATATATATATATATATATATATATATATATATATATATATATAACTATCTGATGTTGAAGTCGGAAGGTGGCCATAGGAACATGTGAAGTATACATCATAACCTCGTATTTAGGGTTCTTAGATTGGTATTATGGTACACCCAATACTCAATATAATTCGGCAGTGTTTCGGCTCGTTGGATTTGTCTTATCGAGTACTTTAAACCCGGATGGTGTCCAAGACCTGATGATGGAGCTGAAAGGAAGTCCTTAACTAAGCAAGAATATCTTCGTTGCGTTTTTGCCTGTCTTTTTAAATATAACGCCTCAAATAAGGTTCCCTTGACTCGGGATACATATTCGAGGCGTTTGGGGTAGAGACATTGGGTCCGTGGGAGCCCGGAGCCCACCGGATGTTTCGAGAAATTTCGAAGCGTCCGGTGGAGTGTACAGACGACCAGAACGCTGGTATGTATTTTGGTCAGCATATAAGCATTGCTATTCAGCGCGACAATGATGACAGCTTTCTAGGTACTACCTATCGACAGCGGCGTGGAACCATTTGGCCCTATGCAAATATGTATATTTCTTTTTACACCCGTTTTTTTTTAATTGTTCTTTGCTTTGTTTGACATAGCTTCTTCAATACGTAGTACATATTTACTCAATGAAGAAACAAAAGAGTTTTAGTTTTAAAAAGCTTCTGTACTATTTTCCTAATACGTAACAACTTAAATGTTTCCACGTGACGTTTTCTTCTACCGTCAATAAATAACAATTGTCGTACAAACTATGAAACCTAACTATTGTTATATTTAGCCATTTCCAAAAAACAAAATTGATAGCGCCAATAATGTATCAAATAGTTATTTACAGCTCCCATGCCCCCATTAAAAGCCGAGTGCGTTGACAGCACCGAGGAACTGAATAAATATGATTCCACGAAGGTTCATTTCGCAAGCTATATTCAGATCTGTTTGTGACCTCCTTCATCGAAAATCGTTTAACAAATATATTCCACCCATCTAAACGATTCAATGCATTTTTAACTTAAGCTTTGAAACATTACAGTATAATTTTCTTTGGTTGTATATCTAAGGTTAACGTATAATGCTTAACACATGTCATATCACTGCATATAGACCCATTATTCATGCCACCTATATTATGATATGAGTACAAATTATTCTCAGGCGTTCGTAAGAAGGTTGAATATAAAGAGTTCCTTACAAAAGAGTTTGCATATTAAGGGCCGTGTTTTAGGTATGTTTAGGTGTTTAGAAACAATTTAAATAAGTTTAGGTGATTGAAATACGCCATGCTGGTCATTGATCAGCTTACAGTAATATAGATATGAAAGAGGTATTAAAGTACACAAGGTGCATCGTAAATAAGGCAAGACCTCAGACACCTTGATTAGATAATTAAATATTCCTTCATTCATCGCACCAAGTTTTCTTTACGTTGGCTGTTAATATCATACTATTTTTAATAACGTAGCCCCACACTAGGATTTATTCCTGTATCGTGGGTGCGTTTACAAACATGAAAATTCACATGTACAAATACCTAGACCGGGACAAATAGTTGTGGATTACACAAAGATTTGTCCCGTGCGGGAATCGAACCCGCGACTATTAGACACAGTAGGCGGAGTGGCTTAAGCTCTTAACCACTACGCTAAATCGTCCGTCAATTGCTTCTTCTTCTTTAAGTTATGGCTTCACACTAATTATAAGTGTATTTTGCCAGTGTCCAGTGAGATATATAATCGTGTTTGTTTAAATTAATTCGACTCCCCGATGAATTTGATGACAACGGTGATAATGAAATTAATGAAATACCCCACCCTGGATAGTAAAGCGGTGGATACTTTACATACTAATTACAACGGCCGTTTTGAGGGAAGTCGATAAGGCACGTTTTATCACTTTGTTACAATTACCTTCACTCATGCACATATAAGAACAGATAATGGTTAATATTCCACCAACATTACACATTATTAGTCGAAATAATACAAGTTTTGGATATTAAAACAAATTGGCAACATCACTCTTCGACTTCCCGCAAAAGCCCCCAGATAATTGCTTAACGAGTTCAAAAGCAATTTTCCAAATTTAAAAATTTTGACACCATTTTTAAGCACTTTTTTTATTAACAATGAATCTTGTACATGCATGTGTGCTTATTGAGAAATACGTTTTAGAAATGCGTTTGCAATCTCTGTATTGTTTTGGATCAAGAATAAATTTTGTTTATTATAGCGCACTAAAGGAGTAACAGAAATTTTTGAAAATTAAAAAAAAAATTAATTTACATTAAAATTGTTGGAATCAATTCAGTTATCGATTTAGAACAAACTACTTTCAGGTCTTGCAGTTTTTATGTCACACCTTATTGAATGTTAATTAAAAAAGAAATAAGTCAACTTTTTAAAGTTCCCGCTATTGCCATGGGTATGTTCAAGGAATCAATAATAATAAGAATCATCATACTTGATACTACATGATCAATGATCGGCTGAGTAGATTCTTATTTTTTAACATTAATTACGTTATAATCTTTGCTCTAGGAACACTTTGTTTTGTATAAATCTTTCTATCTATATCATTACGCCAGATCCCATGCGGGGTAGGCAGAGAGATAGATGATAAATGATATAGAAAATATCACTCGACAATTGTTTTAATGAACAAAATAAATAATATGAAACCACTGTATTAAGAAAAGAGTAGACATAAAAATCAAAATATTCCTTTTTTCTTCCCTTAAATCAGTGGCCAACCTAGTACTGAAACTTATAAACTTTTCATTTGACTTGATCCTAATTTTCTGTCTTAGCAATAGTATAAGCCCTTATTATACCGTCACGCCTATAATTCCCAAGCGGGAGTGACAGAGGTGTACTGAGTACACTTACATTTCGCCGACGATGTTAGGTCCCAGGTAATAGGGGGTGAGCCTATTGCCGTATACCGGGCACAATTCCAGACTCCGGAATCTTACTGGGAAGTTTTCGTTAGAAAAATCTAATTTGTCCGACCTAGGATTTGAACCCAGGATCTCGTGATCACCAAACGATGTGCTTTGCCACTAGACCAACAAGGCAGTCTCATTATACTGAATTAATTATATAACGCCACTTCCAAAAAAGGGACGACTGGTTTACATAGTTGCACATACATATTTTGTATTCGAATCGGGCAAATGTAGAGCATTTATTTCTTTACATATTATTCATTTACATGTATGAAAACTTCTCACACTGCATTATTTCTCCCACGTAGTGGTAATTTGCATTAAAATATCTGTAATCCAATTATGATAGCTTAAAATAAGACTGGTTTAGCGGAGCATTGCTAACAAAAATGGCGCCTAAAAGCGCCTTCGATCACGCACTATGTGTGCGTATTGCCAGTGTTCGATTTGTGAATATTTGTTCAAATGCTGTCAATGTGTGCGTGCGCGAGGGAGTGCATACTACAATTTATCCACCCAAGAGCAACGAGAGCTGTGATAGTGGTTAGACCGTTGGGCTACAAAGTCAGAGGTCTCAGGTTCAAACCCAGGCACGCACCTCTGTCTTTTCGAAAGCATGTGTGTATTAAAAAAAATATCACTTGCTTTAACGGTAAAGGAAAACATCGTGAGAAAACCTGCACGCGTAAGAGTTTCTCGAAGGTGTGTGAAGTTCGAAGTATCTATCTATATCATCACGCCAGATCCCTTGTGGGGTAGGCAGAGAGTACAGAGTTCCAACAGGTTCTTTCCTTACATACCTCTCTGGCTTCCTCCACTCTCATAGTTCGTCTCATACACGCTCGCCAGTTACGGATACTCTTGACTTGCCCTTCAGATAAGACTCGGTCTATTTGGTCATGGTAAGATGATAGATTCGTATTTATGTATGTTTGTAAAGAATAAACTCAAAAACTACTGGACCGATTTCAAAAATTCTTTCACCATTAGTAATCTACCTTATCCAGAAGTAATATAGGCTATATAACATAGACCCGGTAGGTGGCGCTGTTGTCGACTGGGTATGAAGTCGCGGGAAACTACTATAGTATTTTTCATGAAGGAAGAGTACTGTGACAGTTGTCAGTTAATAATATCATTCTATACTGCCCACTGCTGGACAAAGGCCTTCTCTCACTAATCGAGGTGAAAGAGATTAGGTCATACTCCACCACGCGGACCCAGTGCGGATTGGTGGAGGCAGATTTGTGGCCACCTGCAATAAGAGGCATGACCTGTTTCTATACTTATGGTTTTAGGCCTTAAGAACGTTGAATTAAATATTAATTTCGTTTGGCACTTAGAACTGTCACTACCCATTCTATGTGAAAAATCAATCAATCAATCAATCAATCAATCAGCCTATCGTAGTCCACTGCTGGACATAGGCCTCTCCTAACACGCGCCATTGCACACGGTCCCCCGCCTTCCGCATCCAGTCCGTCCCAGCGACCTTCTTGAGGTCGTCGGTCCATCTAGCTGGGGGCCGTCCTACCTTACGCTTACCAAGTCGCGGTCTCCACTCTAGGACACGCTTGCTCCATCGGCCGTCGGTCCTTCTGCAGATGTGACCAGCCCATTGCCACTTTAGCTTACTGAGTCTGCGAGCTATGTCGGTAACTTTGGTTCTTTGTCGGATTACCTCGTTACGAATTTTATCCTTCAAAGAGACGCCGATCATAGCTCGCTCCATAGCCCGCTGTGCGACTTTGAGTTTGTGGACTAGTCCCACTGTGAGTGTCCACGTCTCAGCCCCGTAAGTCATAACAGGTAGAACGCATTGGTTAAAGACTTTAGTCTTCAGGCATTGCGGTATAGGCGAAGCGAAAACGTGACGTAGTTTGCCAAATGCTGCCCAACCCAACTGGATCCTGCGGTTGATTTCTTTCTCGAAGTTGTTCCTACCAAATTGGACAACTTGTCCAAGGTAGACATACTCCCGAACAACTTCGAGCATCGAACCATCGACGTAGATCGGTCCCGGCGTGACATGCTCATTAAACATGATCTTGGTTTTATCCAAGTTCATGCCGAGACCGACACCTCGAGAGGCTCCATTTAGGCTATGCAGCATTCCGCTCAACTGTTCCAGTGACTCTGCCACGATGACGATATCATCGGCAAACCGAAGGTGTGAGATGTATTCGCCGTTGATGTTAATGCCCCGCCCAGTCCAGTCCAGCGTCTTGAAGACGTCTTCGAGTGCATTGGTGAAGAGCTTGGGGGATATTACATCCCCCTGTCTTACCCCTCGATGCAGCTCGATCGGGTTGGTCTTTTGGTCCTGGAGCTGGACGGTCATTGTGGCGGTATCATACAGACATCTCAACACCTCGATATAGCGCCAATCGATGCCACATCGCTGCAGAGCATCCAAAACCGCCCAGGTTTCGATGGAGTCGAAGGCTTTCTCGTAGTCCACGAAAGCCATACACAGCGGCTGATTGTACTCTTCGGTCTTCTGTACAATCTGCCGAACAGTATGGATGTGGTCTACGGTGCTGTAGCCTTTTCGAAACCCGGCTTGTTCCGGTGGCTGGAACTCGTCAAGTCTTCTGGCGAGGCGGTTTGTGAGTACTCTCGAGAACAACTTGTAGACGTGGCTCAGGAGTGAGATGGGTCTGTAGTTCTTCAGCAAGGTTTTGTCACCTTTTTTGAAGAACAGAACCACCGCACTCCCGCTCCACGCTTGAGGTGTTAAGCCCTGGTGGATGACGGAGTTAAAGAGACTCGCTAGCTTTTTCAGGATTGGAGTCCCGCCTGCTTTTAGGAGCTCAGTGGTGATTCCGTCATCGCCTGGCGACTTGTTGTTTTTGAGCTGCTCGAGAGCCACTCTGACCTCGTCCTGGTTGACATCAGGGATGTCTTCCGTATCGTGGCGTGCTAGTGGGGCTCTGTGGTCGTCAGCGCTGGGTCTCGAGGGTTTAGCCATCCGTGATGCGTACAGGTCTTTGTAGAAACTCTCAATTTCCTCGAGTATCTCGAACTTGGAGGTCACGGTTTTGCCATCCGCTGTATTAAGTTTCGTCAGATGGGATCTACCTAGCTGGCGAGCGAAGACTTTGGTGCCTCTGTTCTGTTCAATCGCAGCCGCGATGGCGCGGGTGTTGGAACATCGGAGGTCACGTCGCACCCGCTTCCGGATCTTCCGGTTGAGGTTCCTCCCATCCGGCGAAGACGCCTGCGTGGATGACATTTCCCGTCTCTGCCTCATAAGTTCGAGAGTCTCGAGCGAGAGTTTAGACTCTCTGTTACCGCTTTTGCCGGGAAACACCCTTCGAGACACATCCTGTAGCGTTTTGACCACTGTGTCGGTTTTCTCGTCAACATTGCCTTCGGTTTCCAGCAGGTCGAAACGATTTTGAAGCTCCAGTTGGAACTTTTCGGACCCTAAAGCTATTTGAGGCGCAGTAGGTCTGAGAGTAGACCTCATCATGCGACGTCTTTCGGCCTTGAAGTCTATATTTAGAGCGCCTCGGACAAGTCGGTGATCGCTGCCGGTATTAAACCTGTTGATCACGGAGACGTCTCTAAATATAGACTTCCTGTCAGTCATGATGAAGTCTATCTCGTTCCTCGTCACAGTGTCGGGGCTTCGCCATGTCCACTTTCTATGAGGCTTCTTCTTAAAGAACGAATTCATCAAGAAGAGCCCCTGCGACTCCAGAAAGTTGACCAGCATCTGCCCCCTGTGGTTTCGGCGCCCCACGCCGTGGGGTCCGATTATCGTTTCGCCGCGTTCTTGTACTCCCACTTTGGCATTGAAGTCCCCCATAACAACGTTGTAGTGAGCCTTGGTGGTGCCATGTAATGCCTTGGCTATGTCTTCATACATGGCTTCCGCTATGTCGTCGCAGTATGTCGAGGTCGGCGCATATACCTGTACCACCTTCAGGGTGTACCTGTTGGTGATTTTAATTATGAGGTACGCTACCCGTGTCGACACACTGCTGACTTCCACAACGTTGTTAGTGAGAGCTTTGTTGACCAGGAAACCGACACCGCCCTGAGAGGGCCGATCACCTTCCCGAAAGTAAAACAGGTGGCCTGACTCAAGGGTTATCGTGTCCTCGCCCTGTCTTCGGACTTCGGATAACCCCAATATGTGCCAGTTTATGCGACCTAGTTCTACCTCGAGTTCAGCGAGGTGTTGGTCCAGCCGTAGAGAGCGTCCATTGTACGTAGCCAGGGTCAGGTGTTTTTGGTAGCCTTGTGTCGTAGCCCGGAGATTCTTCGCACCCCCTGCCCCGCTGTTACCGCGACCGCTACCGTGGCAGCGGACAGCGGGACTACCGGGAACTGGGGGCCTTTGCGTTTGGTGTCTTAACATATTAAGAGGTTTTTGGCCTACTATACCACGCTGGCCAGACGGGTTGGTATAGGGTTTGTTTCAAATTTTCCTTTTCTGGTCGTTGATCGGATGACGTTACTACCTTTGGTGGACTCTTACCACCAGCCAAGCAAAAGTATGGCTACTGGGGCATTCTAAGTTTTTCTTTCGCTTCCAGCCCAGTAAGGAAGATGTGAAAAATACTATAATGATACTCCAGTGGCATACAGAATGCCATTACACAATCATTTCACGAAGTTATCGTAACGCGCCGCGTTTGGTCATAGCGAATGAGGGTTCTGGAGTTGGGCAGTAAAACAGGCTAAAAAAAGGATAAATAAGCATCTTCAAAGGTATTATTCTTATCCGTTACAGCGATAAAACTTGATATAAACAGGGGAATAGCATTATTTAAAATATTATAATGAACCACCACGTCTTAAGAAACGTCGCCTGTCTAGGGATGTCCCGTTTAACCGACTGTGCAAATATGTTAATAAATATAATAATATTAGCCCTGTTAAGAAAATGTCGCACCGTTGGGCACGGGCCTCCTCTGAAACTGACAGGGTTTTAGCCATAGTCCACCACGCTGGCCCAGTGCGGGTTGGCGAACTTCACACACCTTCGAGAAACTCTCAGGCATGTAAGTTTCCTCACGATGTTTTCCTTCACCGTTAAAACAAGTGATAGTTATTTTTTAAGACGCACATCCCTTAGAAAACATGGATTTTGCAGTCCAACGGTCTAACCACCAGGCTATCACTATTTTTTAGTGTGTATAATATCAGCCTATACTGCCCACTGCTGGGCAAAGGCCTTCTCTCACAAATTGAGGTGAGAGAGATTAGGTCGTACTCCACCACGCGGACCCAGTGCGGATTGGTGGAGGTAGGTTTGTGGCCACCTGCTGTTGGAACTTATCAAGCCGCCTTTAAGGCTTCCAACTCGGCTTAACGACTACCACATTGAGTGGTAAAGGCCGACCGATTCGTACGCTGCTTAACCTCGGTGATCGGTAAGAACACCGCGGTCGCACAGCGCTACGAGCGCCTCTGTGCTTAATGTGTTAATATCTAAAAAAAATGTTATCCTTAGATTCATTTTTTTTCGTACTAACTACCCCATTTGTCAAGTGGCACCTTTAGGGCCCTAAGAATAGTTCCAGGGTCCCAGGTTAGATAAAGTATTACTGAGGTTCTTCTATCCAAAAATTCTTAGTAGCAGTGCGGAGTTTGGAGCTGTGTAATGGCAATATGTTCCCACCCCCCAACGCCCCTCCCTTTTACATTGGTAGCTAAAGGGGGGAGGGGGGAGGGGGGGTAAGAGGGTGCGAGTATAATAACTGTAACTACACGATCAAGAATGTGGAGCCACCGCATCTGTCTGTCTGTCTCAACGCGATAATCTTAATAACTACGGATTTTCATACGGTTTTCACCATCGACGGAGTTATTTGACGGATGACTTAGCGCAGTGGTTAAGAGCTTAAGCCGCTCCGCCCATTGTGTCTAATAGTCGCGGGTTCAATTCCCGCATGGGACTAATCTTTGTGTGATCCACAATTATTTGATTTGGTTTGGTGAATATTCATGTTTGTTAACGCACCCACGGCACATGAATAAATCCTCGAGAAGGGTATCCTACGTATTTATTAAAAAAAAAAAACGTTCTGGGTATTTTTGTCTATGAATTTTTATGTTTGTAAACGCACCCACGACACAGGAATAAATCCTAGTGAGGGACCAAGTTCTTTTAAAGAAAAAAAAAGAAAGAAGAAATTCAAGAGAAAGTTTAATGTGTATAATTCACTAAGACCCAGCTAATACATTTATTTTCTTTCTCAAGACTAAAAATTAGTAGAAAGATTTTAATCTGAAAAAGAAACTTAGACAGACAGCCCTAAGCAACAACTGAAAATACACCATATCAGCATTCATCAAGCCTCCAGGCTACTAAATAAAATATCATACCGAACAACAACCTTTCAAAATATTCAGCGACGTCACCCCGAGCAGTAAGCTTACATTTGCCTTACATAGTTGCTGCATGAATAATGCGGCAATCTTGAGATGATAGCATGCAAAACATTATATAGTACAGCCGCCATTTCCAATTAACAATATATCTATATCATCACGCACTGGCGTGATGCGGGGTCGGCAGAGAAAATAGAGTTCCAACAGGTTCTTTCCTTGCATACCTCTCTGGCTTCCTCCACTCTCATACACTCATACACGCTCGCCGGTTACGGAAACTCTTGACTTGCCCTTCAGATAAGACATCTATTTGGTCATAGTAAGATAGTCTAGGTCTTCTCCGGTACCTACATCCTTCCACTTTCGTATTGTATTGTATTTCGTTCTTATTGTATTGTATTTCGTATTGTCAATTAATAATAATCACAATATAATCATTAAAGTAACAATCAGTAAAGCTACTTGGGAGCCGGCAGTTAGGCCAAAAGGCGCAGCTGGCCATACATAACGGAGTTCTTGTCCCAACGCTGTTATATGGTAGCGAGAGCTGGGTCTGTAAGAAGGAGAATGAAAGTAGGATAAATGCGGTAGAAATTCGAGCTCTGCGGAAGATGTGCGGAGTGAAGCTGACCGACCGTATTCGCAACAGCGTAGTAAGAAAGCGAGTAAAAAGGGTATGCTCCGTTGGTTCGGGCATATAGAAAGAATGTCAGAAGAAAGTATGACAAAACAGATATACAATGCGAAAGTGTAAGGGTGTAGGTAGCGGGGAAGACCTAGACTATCTTACCATGACCAAATAGACCGAATCCTATCTGAGCGACAAGTCAAGAGTCTCCATAATCGGCGAACGTATATGAGACGAACTATGAGAGTGGAGGAAGACAGAGGGTATGTAAAGAAAGAACCTGTTAAAACTGTGTACTCTCTGCCTACCCCGCAAGGGATCTGGGGTGATTATATAGATAGACAAAAAAATGAAACCCTCATACGGAATAAAAGCCGAAATATAGTAAAATTGTTTTTCTATATTTATAAACTCAGATTTTTTTCTTCTTTCATTTGATATCTTACTTGATACCATAGCAAAAAAAAAACAGAGTTCCCCAATAGCGTTCCCCACCTTTCAGATTGATCTATCTATCTATCTATAACCTCACGCCAGATCCCTTGCGGGGTAGGCAGAGACTACAGAGTTCCAACAGGTTCTTTCCTTACATACCTCTCTGGCTTCCTCGACTCTCATAGTTCGTCTCATACACGCTCGCCGGTTACGGAGACTCTTGACTTTTCCATCAGATAAGACTCGGTTTATTTGGTCGTGGTAAGATAGTCTAGGTCTTCCCCGGTACCTGCATCCTTCCACTTTCACATTGTATATCTGTTTTGTCATTCTTTCCTCTGGCATTCTTTCTATATGCCCGAACCAACGGAGCATGCCCTTTCTCATCTTTACACCGATACTATCTTTCATACCTACTCGCTGTCTTACTATGCTGTTGCTAATGCGGTCGGTCAGCTTCACTCCGCACATCTTCCGCAGAACTCGCATTTCTACCGCATTTATCCTACTTTCATTCTCCTTCTTACATACCCAGCTCTCGCTACCATATAACAGCGTTGGGACAAGAACTCCGTTATGTATGGCCAGCTGCGCCTTATGGCTTAAGTGCCGGCTCCCGAGTAGCTTTCCCATCGCACCATTCCCTCTGTTCCCTGCACTCACTCTTCTCTCTATGTCAGCGGTGTATTTCCCATCCTTACTGAAGGCGCATCCAAGATATACAAACTCATTCACTTGCTCCAGCACATCGTTACCAACCACAATCCTTACATTCGTTCTGGTTTCTTCCCTTTCAAAAACCATAATCTTGGTTTTCTTCACATTCAAGTGTAAGCCATTGATCATGCAGTCGTCTTTCATAACTGTGACTAGTGTTTGCAGATCAGTGGCTGTTGGCGCTATTAAAACCGCGTCATCTGCATAAAGTAGATGGTTTACCACTAAGTCACCCATTTGTACACCTTCATTCATCGCTTTCAGTCTTTGAAGACTTTTGTCCAGATATATTATAAACAGTCTAGCGGACAACACGCAACCCTGCTTGACGCCGATTTTAACGTCAAACCAGGGTGACCTGTTACCACCCACCCGTACGCATGTCTTGCAGTCCACATAAGTGGACTGGACGGCTCGCAACAGAGTGCCATCTATACCATACTCTGGCAAAATGTCCCAAAGTCTCTTTCGCACAGCTCTGTCAAATGCCTTCTCCAGATCTACAAAACCGCAGAAAACCTTCCGGCCCACTGCCAGATGCTTCTCTACGATGTTGCGGAGTGAGAAGACTTGATCCGAACATCCTCTTCCAGACCTGAAACCCCCTTGTGCCTCGCACAACATTCCATCGGACTTCACGCGCATTCTCCGTTCAATAATTTTACCGTAATTTTACCGTAGATTGATTTATTCATATAAAATGTATATCAGCGAACTATAATAATGAATCAATTAACGCCTCATTCATCAACATTGTATGAGTAGTATAGACGCTACGTCGAACATAGATTGCTTAACCTATAGTAATCGGATAAAAAGATCCAATAACTAATGTATTTTAGGTCAATACTCGTTTTTATTAATAAGCCACACTGGTTTTAATAGCCTAGAATTATTACAAACACAAAAAGTGTATAAAATCAAATTTAAATATTTTTCGGATTTTTTCGCGGTGTATTTTTGATTTTTAAGTTCCCGATGTTTCGCGTGCTTTGCAGCACCCGTGGTCACGGGAGGGACTGAGGTGTTAGTCGACGTCCAAAAGGCATAGTTGTTCCGGGGTACCCTCAAACTTCTTAATTATTTATGTTGGTCCGATCTACGCAGAATGAGCTCAGGGTATCTTGAAGTCTTGCAGTGTTATGCTTGGTTTTGGATTTGATTATAAGCACTCGAAACGTTGGGAACTTAAAACCAAAAATAAACCGCGCAAAAAAACAAAAAAATAGTTTTATTTCATGTGTAAAATTCGCGTAAATCTAGTACAAAAAGTGTAATTTACCTTATTTCCTGATCTAAGGCAGTTGATCGTTTTTTTTTCACCGCTAAGGAGAAATCCTTAGAGTAAGTAACGCTCTTCTCTCACTAATGCACTCACTCTACAAGGACAAGTAGTATCTAAAACAAATCATATTTCATAAAATAAAACGAAAATACAACAGTTGTTCAAACAAAACGTGACATGATGAATAGCAATTGCACTATAATGCACTCAGCACTGTTGAATCAACAATGCTGAGTGCATTACATTATAAATTAACCGATTTGAGAGTTTTCGTAGACAATTTTTAATTATCGTATCTCAGATGTGATGATAATTAAAAGGTCTTATACACGTAAAGAAAATTATCCTAAACATCTTACTAATAATATAAATGACGTATAGAGGTATGGAGGTATAGAGGTATGTATATAAAGCAAAATTAAAACTAGGTTAAATATATAACGAAAATTAAAAGAAAAAATACAACAAACACAAACCATACTCCAACGTTAAGGGCCTACCACGAGCGACAATTTATCAAACGGGAGATTGTGTGTGTGTGTGAATTTGTAACAGTTATGCAATTACAATTAAAAAAAATAAAAATCAAAAGTTTTTTATTCATGTAGACCAAAAGGCACTTATGAATAGTCAAAAAGAGAAAATTATTATTACTTAAGACTCTACCACCCGTTCGGAAAGTCATTCCTGTGGAGAATTATTTTACAAAAGAATAATAAGGAACGGATATATTGAGCACGCGTTCGAAAACAAACGACGTATGTGCAAAAACAAATATTATCGTTTTCTAAAAAAACTACACTATGAAATAAAAACCTGTTTTACTAGAACTTTGCTAAAATTATTATTTGTTGCTATGTTTTTTAAGTAAATTCTTTTGATTAGTTCTTCAGCATTTTACGTAGGAATCAAAAAATGAAAAGCAATAGATATGAATTTAGATACTTTTTTTATTTTTATTTCGAATCTCTCGAGAAAATTTTGAGTCTCTAATCCATATACTTCTTAAAGTGCATGGAATACCAAAAAAAACACGTTTATTTTGCAGTGGCACCTAAATATTTCTATCTGAAATCTATCATTGATAGTGTATCTCAAAACGGCAGTTCAAAGTTTTAAATTTCGAATATACTGTTTTAAATGATATTTTTTTAAGAAAATAAATGTACAGTTTTTTCTTCTTTCGCTCATAACTTTTACAACATTACGCATTTGACAGTTATTTTTTTGCAACCGGACACACACACCACCCGAATTGCACACAAGTTTAGCTGTAAAACTGAAAAGTTCACGCAGCGGTAAGTGTTACGCTAACTGTAATGTCTGAAGTCGTTGACTCGCCGACTGTACGTTGCATGTATGCAAGTATTATGCGTGCAATGACGTGGCATTAAAACACATAGCATTGAGGCATTATGTTATTTCAGATGCCGTGCAAAAAAAACTTTCGCGGCATCTCTGCAAACCACAGACACAGCCTTGTTATTTCTTGACGATGGATGCGGCCACATTTTTAATATATATATAATTAAATATTTTGATGAAAATGATAATGAATGAAAATTGAAAATTATAAATATTCTTATATATTGTGTGATTAATAAATATTAATCACACAACAAATAAGAATATTGGCGGAGTTTTAGAAAAGTAATGATATCAATTTTGTTTCCATTCCCTAAACTTGTGTTGTCTTAATTAACAATTTGTAATCTTGTAATTTTAATCTTTGTGTATTAGTTTATACATGAAAAACTCCACCAGTTTGGCGGGAATTCACGCGCTGCAAAAGGGGTGTTGTCAATTTGTTGTTATTTACAAAACTTATGTTATTTTATATAATAATGTGTAATGTTGGTGGAATATTAACGTGCACGATTGAATGTAATTGTAACAAAGTTATAAAACGTGCCTTTTCGATTTCCCTCAAAACGGCCGTCGCAATTGGTATGTAGAGTATCCATTACTCTACTGTCCAGAGTGGGGTACTTCAACAATTTAATTATCATCGTTGTCATCAAGTTCATCGGGAAGTTGAATTAATTTAGAAATTAAATCTTACTAACATGATTATGCACCAGGCACGGACCTCCATCTTTTCGAAAGCATGTGGATATTAAAAATTAACTATCACTTGCTTTAACGGTGAAGGAAAACATCGTAAGGAAACCTGCATGCCTAAGAGTTTCGCGAAGGTATGTGAAGTTCGCCAACCCGCACTGGGCCAGCGTGGTGGACTATGGCTTAAACCCTCTCAGTTTGACAGGAGGCCCGTGCCCAACGGTGGGACAGTTTCTTAACAGGCCGAATATTATTGTTATAACATGATTATGCATCTCACTGGACTATAACTTAAAGAAGAAGAAAGGTGATGGTGGTAAAATCATGGTAAAGGAGTTTTGGCGGGAAGTCGAAGTGTTGTTGTCAATTTGTTTTAATTTCCAAAACTTGTGTTATTTCGACTAATAATATGTAATGTTGGTGGAATATTAACCATTATGTGTTCTTATATGTGCATGAGTGAAGGTAATTGTAACAAAGTGATAAAACGTGCCTTTTCGACTTCCCTCAAAACGGCCGTTGCAATAGGTATGTAAAGTATCCACCGCTTTACTATCCAGGATGGGGTACTTCAGTAATTTCATCATCGTCGTTGTCATCAATTTCATCGGGGAGTCGAATTAATTCAAACAAACACTATTATATATCTCACTGGACACTGGCAAAATACACTTATAATTAGTGTGAAGCCATAACTTGAAGAAGAAGAATCATGGTAAAATTAATGAAACGTGGCTTTTCGATGCCCCCAGGACACCCGTCATAATTAATATATGAAGTATCCTCTACTTCAGTGATTATTTGTCATTATACTTCTTTATTTCATGATCATTGCCATAAATTTCACCGGAAACTTGAATTAATTTAAAATACTAACTAGCTAATTATTATAATAATTGTCATTCCAAAAAAATAATCCTATTTGAGCAAGTAGGTCCTTATCAAAAAAAGTGGCTCTATTCTACTAACAGATGTACCTTATATTAGGTGTCTTTATACTACAGTAGCTTCTCAAAATAATTGAACAGCATTGATTACCCTAACGTAGACCCTGTTCTAAATATTTTAAGAAGACAGTCTTTAAAAAATGGCGGTAGTAAAGCTAGTCATTTATGTATTTACTTACATCCTTTAGTGGCTATAAGTATATAGTCACTAAAAGATGTAAGTAAATACAGGGTGGATGCCGGATCGCATCCCTATATACATATTATAATATGCATATAGGGATCCGGCGTCTAGGCTTGCCTTAATTGGCCGTGCAGAGAGAAACCGTAAGAGCTATATTAACGTAGAAAGATAATGCTTCTCTACGTCGATATACTCCAAGTAGGGAACCAGCACTGTTTTCAATCCAGCGGGAAGTTTGCTGTATTAATTTCAATCCAGCGGATCCCGCAAAGGTTCCCGTATACTTTTTTTTTTGGAAAATAAATAAATATTCTATGTTTGACTACATGTTTATTAATAAAAAGTTCAAAAATAATAGCAAATATCAATATTTAGTAATTTTGTAATCTGTGTACTCTGGTTATCTAAAAATATTACTTCTAATCTTTATCTGAGATAATTATGATCGGTCTTCTTTATTCCGAGATATTTAGAGTATTACATGAATTAAGTTTACTAATTGTCTTATTTTTTTTACTGAAGTAAAGAATCAATAAAACGTAACAAGTTAATAAATATAATAATCTATAAATGTTAACTAAACGGCAACGAACGGAACTATGTTTTACTGAACGGCAACGTCGTGTCAAATCGCACTGCGCAATGCGCTGCAAAGTGAATGTAGGGCGGCAAATTTGAATGAATTTGCGCAATTTTATGCTTACGGATCCGCAGGCTGTTGCGGGATCACACAGTTCCTAAAATTATGCCGGATCCCGCTGAATTGCGGGATCCCACTTTACCGGATTGCAATCCCTGACTTCAGGGGTAGAAGTGTTAAAGGGCATAACGCCGCGAGTAACTCCGGAGATAGCGCAGCACACCTCTTCACACCCCTGAGCCGCTCACCCTGGTGTTGCCCTCAATTGTCTTATGACTACCGTTTGAGGGCCTATCAAGTGAGCGGTGAGTCACTGCCGGCCACGAGTATCACTAATTATGGCCGGTGTCTGTCCCCTTTATAATAGTCCAGTTTTTGTTCATCAGACCTTATTTACATAGCTCTTGTTTTCTTTCCACAATTTTCGATAGTCCTTGCACCTGCAGGGGTACGCTGGTTATATTTCTTCATTTTCAGCAAGTAATCTCAGCAGGTGACTTACATAAAATTAACTTCTCGCAAAAGGTCTCTACATGTAAGACCCATGCCAGGCTTTCAAAGAGTAAAGCACGTGAATGTCAACGAGATACCAATAATAATAATGACCTTTATTTTACCATATTCAAATACATATTTTAAATTTCATTGTTAATTTCACCTAGCATTAGTATTTTATTTAATTTTTATATTTCTCTTTTTTCTATTACATTTCATAAAATTTATATTCTTTCTATTTTCAATATTTTACATTTTTTATTATTTATTAATAGAAGTCGCCTTTTCGGCGAAGGCCTCTCCCAATCTATTCCATTCTTCCCTATCCCTGGCTTGTCTTATTCCATCGTAGTCGTGGTCTGCCTTCTTTTCTTTGTCTATAGCGCGGTATCCACTCTATACTTTACCTTGTCCATCTATCATCATTCGTTCTACAAACATGATCAGACCATTTCCATTTTTAACTGCCAATCCTTTTAATAACGTCGGTCATTTTTGTTATGTTTTTTATTCATTTTTGTTATTATCCTAAGTCGGACAAGTGTAGTTTTTCTAAGGAAAAACTTCCCAGTACGAGTCCGGAGTCTGGAATTATGCCCTGTATATGGCAATAGGCTCGCCCCCTTTTACAAGGGACCTAACATCGTCGGCGAAACGTGGGTATACTCAGTGCACCTCTGCCACCCCCGCTGGGGAATATAGGCGTGACGGTGTGTTTTGTTGTGTTACGTCGTTGCGTTTTCTATCTGAGAGATTTATGCCCAACATGCTCCTCTCCATCTTCCTCTTTTGTATATTAAGTTTAGTTGCTTCTTTTTTCCTAAGCATCCATGTTTGACATCCGTATGTTTGACATGAGAGAATAGCAGCTTCGTAGAGTTTTATTTTAATTATGCTGTAGATAAAGACAAGCTATACCATTTTACGTTTATAATCATCATTATCATCAGCCAGAGCCAGCCAAGCTAGTAAGTTCTGTAGGAAAGAAACTGTTGGAGCCCTGTAATCTCTGCCTACCGCGCAAAGGAATTTTGAGGATAAAAATAGAGAAAGATCATCATCAACCAATAGCAAAGCCAATAGCGCGCCACTGAGTACGATCCTTGGCTATTCTCATCTAATTTACTTCTACTTACTACAAACCGCCCTACTAAGATCATCGCTGGACCTAGCCTGTGAACGTACTGCACTACGTTGGCTAATCCGTGTTCTTCACTCAAGAACTCCCTTACCCCAGCGGTTATCATTTCCACAGCTAATATGATCACCCCACTTCCACTTCAGCTGATTCAGCTTCAGTTATCGACATGGCCCACCATGTCGATAACTCTGGTCCTCTGTCGAATGGCCTCGTTCCGGATTCTATCCATTAGGGAAACTGCGATATAGCCCTTTCCATGGGTCGCTGAGTAACTTCAAGAACTTATGGATCAGTCCAGCCGTCTAGTCTAAACTTCATACTAATATTATGTATAACGCGAAAGTTTGTGAGGATAGATGTATGGATGTTTGTTACACTTTCACGCAATAACTACTGAACGGATTTTGATGGAATCTTACAGTAATAAATATATAATATATAATATCAGCCTATACTGCCCACTGCTGGACAAAGGCCTTCTCTCACAAATCGAGGTGAGAGAGATTAGGTCATACTCCACCACGCGGACCCAGTGCGGATTGGCGGAGGCAGGTTTGTGGCCACCTGATGTTGGAACTTATCAAGCCGCCTTTAAGGCTTCCAATTCGGCTGAACGACAACCACATTAAGTGGTAACCGGGACCAACGGCTTAACGTGCCTTCCGCAGCACAGATACGCTCGAATTGAAAAATGCCACAAACGGTCACCCATCCTAGGTCCACCGAGTCGAACGCTGCTTAACCTTGGTGATCGGTAAGAACACCGCGGTCGCACAGCGCTACGAGCGCCTCCAAAGCGTCCACACAGCACAAAAGACAGTAATAAAGCTTATAAACAATTTTTTGCGGCTTCGCACCCGGTCGACAACAGCGCCACCAACCGGTATATGTTACTTGTGAATAATATATCTTTTTAACGGCGAAAATTATTAAAATTGGTTCACGAAAGATTTCTTTTTTAGTGAACTTTTAGTGAAGCTTCACTAAAAGTTCACTAAAAAAGAAATCTTTCCTCTTTATAGTAATAATATAGAAGTATAGATACATCAGAATAACACATAGCCTATAAATATTAAAGATATTACAAAATAAACGCGGACGCAGCCGCGGGTAATAACTTGTTGCAAATAAAACTTCATAACTGGAAACTTCGTTACGCTGTATCCACCAAAGCTGGCACTGAAATGTGAAAATTAAAACCATATCCGCATTCAAGAATAATGAAACCAATTCTATATGAGTATAATATACCATAGTATTTTATATCAACATAAAAACACTTTTAATTGACATGGAACGCGAAATGAGATCGTTAAAATAAGATTTACAGAGCTTATGGCGCACTCTGAAGCTGTTGACGTGATTTTCGAACATTAATTAATTATTACTTTCTCTCTCATTGAGTGCCTCGTTGGTCTAGTTGGGTATGGTGCGGCTGACAATCACAAAGTACTGGTTTCGAATAACAGGTCAGAAAAAATGTTGTTAGGGTTTCTGTTATAAAATCAATTTTATCGATTTCAAAGTTTCTATTAAATAAATCTCAATAGCATTCGTAGTCTAGACTTGTGATCGGTATAATTACAACATTCTTTTACTTTTTAGCGTACACTCCTGGCGAAGTGATCTTGGTCATGGATCGTCTGATAGGTTGGTTGTGGCTTTTGGCAGAATTCTCCATCTCTCTCTACCTTAAGGATATAACAGCAGCAATATCAACATGGTCGCCCTTTATTACATCCACACCTAATATCGTCGGCGAAATGACGGTGTACATGATATATATACCTCTGCTACCCCCGTGGAGTATTACTCTTCCTCATGCTTATAATGACACCTGTCATTATAGGCATGAGAAAGAGTAATTCTCCGTAAAATATAACGTTGGTGTACTTTGTACGCGTTCAAAGTGCACCAATATTTTACAAAGCAATTTTGGCACAATATGCCCCCAGATAGCCTGGTAATTATTACTACAACCACACGGATTGGTTAACCCGGTTATACCTGGCGAAGGTCTGAACGCGCCGGGCCAATTTCTTTGCTATCTGCCACAGTCTAACCAAAAACGATATGCCCAGTTTGTAAAGGAGGGAAATGGATTTTTTACTTTTCCTCCTGTTTCGCTTTCTAATTAAATTTCTTGCGGGTTCCAAGACAGAAGCCGCTTTCCGGGACACCCCAAGGTTTAAACGTAGGCGTCATCTAAGGAGACCATTGTGGATCCTGGCTTACAAGAGGTACAATAAAGGGGACTGTGTGGCGGGCTTAGTCCTAAATAAAATGCCCACTTTTATTTGATACCGAACGATTAGTTAGTCTGGTGACTTTAAATTTTTAAATAGGTACTTATTTACTTGCGTTGGGTGAATAGTAACAAAGTTCAAAGACAATGTTTTGTTAACACCACGTAATGAATGCGCGTGCGCTGGGGATTGACCTAATCGCGATTCAATATACACCGACTAAGATTAATGAACCGAGTTTAAAGGCCATACAAGAAAAAATACATTGTTATATTTAGTCTGAGCGATCCATTTGCCAATACTGTAATTTCAGGGAAAAGTGATACAAGTCAAAATCATAGTTTTGAGAAAATCGATTTTAAAGTTTTAAAAATTTCCGTCTCTTTTTCTCCTGCACTTAATTGAATTATGATTATGGTTATTGATAAACACTCACTTAAAGAATATTTCACTCAAAGACTCAAGAAATTATTTAAATAAGTCTATCTATCTCTATCTATCTATATCATCACGCCAGCTCCCTCGCGGGGTAGGCAGAGAGTACAGAGTTCCAACAGGTTCTTTCCTTACATACCTCTCTGGCTTCCTCCACTCTCATAGTTCGTCTCATACACACTCGCCGGTTACGGAGACTCTTGACTTGCCCTTCAGCTACGACACGGTCTATTTGGTCATGGTAAGATAGTCTAGGTCTTCCCCGGCACCTACATCCTTCCACTTTCGCATTGTATATCTGTTTTGTCATTCTTTCTTCTGGCATTCTTTCTTTATGCCCGAACCAACGGAGCATACCCTTTCTCATCTTTACACCGATACTATCTTTCATACCTACTCGCTTTCTTACTACGCTGTTGCGAATACGGTCGGTCAGTGTGACTCCGCACATCTTCCGCAGAGATCGCATTTCGACCGCATTTATCCTGCTTTCTTTCTCCTTCTTACATACCCAACTCTCACTGCCATATAACAGCGTTGGGACAAGCACTCCGTTATGCATGGCCAGCTGCGCCTTTTGGCTTAAGTGCCAGCTCCCAAGTAGCCTTCCCATCGCACCATTCACTCTATTACCTGCATTCACTCTTCTCTCTATATCAGCGGTGTATTTCCCATCCTTACTGAAGGGTCATCCAAGATTTACAATCATCACTTGCTCCAGCACATTGTTACCAACCACAATCCTTGCATTCGTTCTGGTTTCTTCCCGTTCAAGCCATTGTTCATGCAGTCGTCTTTCATAACTGTGACTAGTGTTTGCAGATCAGTGGCCGTTGGCGCTATCAAAACCGCGTCATCTGCATACAATAGGTGGTTTATCACTAGATCACCCATTTTTACCCCTTCAGTCATCGCATTCAGTCTTTGAAGACTTTTATCCAGATACACTATAAACAGTCTAGCGGACAACACGCAACCCTGCTTGACGCCGATTTTAACGTCAAACCAAGGTGACATGTTACCACCCACCCGTACGCATGCCTTGCTGTCCACGTAGGTGGACTGGACGGCTCGCAACAGGGTGCCGTTTATACCATACTCTGGCAAAATGTCCAAAAGTCTCTTTCGCACGACTCTATCAAACGCCTTCTCCAGGTCCACAAAACCGCAGAAAACCTTCCGGCCTACTGCCAGATGCTTTTCTACGATGTTGCGGAGGGAGAAAACTTGATCCGAACATCCCCTTCCAGACCTGAAAACTCCCTGTGCCTCACACAACACTCCATCGGACTTCTCGCGCATTCTCCGTTCAATAATTTTACCATACACCTTAGCTGCCAAGCTGATCAAACTGATGGCCCTGTAATTGGCGCAGTCATATTGTGAGCCCTTGCCTTTATACAAGGGTACTATGACTGCGCGGCGCCAATCTGTAGGGACTCTACCGGTCTTCCAGCAAAGATTTGCGAGGACCCAAAATGCGTCCCGGACGCAAGTTCCACCATATTTAATCATCTCGGCAGATATCATGTCTATTCCCGCAGCTTTACCATTTTTCATACTTCGTATCGCCCATTCAACTTCTTCCATAGTGATGTCCTCTGTGGATTCTGGTGCTGCAAACTCGCCTCTGGGCTCGTCTGTGGCACCAGCATCCGGGGCATTCTCATACATTTCTCCAAAGTATTCACTCCACCGGTTTAGCACAGCTTGTGTGTCTGCAAGAATGTCACCAACCTTAGATTTTATCTTTTCCATTCTGGAGCCTGACGAATCACCTCGAGCCTTTCTCACCTTGCTCCAAAAGAGTTTGGTGTTATTCTCGAAGTTCTTCGTCAGCCTCTCCTCCTCAATCACACTAGCTCTTTCACGCTTTTCTTTCACTAAGGTTTTGGTGGCATTCTTGCATTGCCGGTATATTTCTTTCTTCATTTCCGTCATACTGTCATTTAGATTCAAAGAAGAGACATAGTCCTGCCACACTTTCTTCTTACTTTCTACAGAGCTTTTTAACTTTGTGTCCCACCATGCATCCCATTTTGCTGTGCTATGCTTCTTTGAGCAGCCACATACTTCTTTCGCTGATTCTACCAAACTCTCTTTCAGACAATTCCAGCATTCATCTATGTTTGAGTCCGAAGAACCAGCTGTCAAAAGCTTGTCCCGGACTCTATCTTCATACGTTCTCCTCACGCTCTCATCTTGGCCTCCGAAGGGGATACGCTCTCGCCAGTGCCTCCACTTCCTGAACAAACCACTAAACCGCGCAATTACGAGATAGTGGTCCGATTCAAGAGTGGGGCCTCTATACGCACGGGTATCTTGAAGTTTACTTCGGAGACGGTTATCTACCAGGATCAAATCTATCATGCTTTTCTGTTCATTTCTTCTCCACGTATACTTATGAATATCCTTGTGTTGGAATATTGTATTAGACACAAGGAGACCTCTTTCCAAACACACGTCTACAATAAGCTTACCTGCATCATTCACTCTCTGATCACCATAAGGACCCAGAGCAGCGTCGCAAGTTTGCCGCCTGGTTCCCACCCATCCGTTCAGGTCGCCACACAAAATCACCTTTTCATTCGCATCAGCCAGATCCAGAACTTCCCTGACATCATCATCATCATCATCAGTTTCAAGCGGACCCAGAGAAGTCTCGCATCATGCAGGCCATAATCTCTCACTCCAGAGGCCAGGCGACGGGACAACAAGATACCCACCCCCATGCTGGCACGATCGCTCTGTGGCACTCCAGACCACAGAGCCATCATGCCGTCAGGGAGATCACAGGCTTCACTGCCCCTTCGCTTAGTCTCTGTTACACACAGAGCATCCAGGCGTCTCTGTTTTATTACATCAATCACCTCATGCATCTTATCTTCCATACCACCTCTTACATTCCAGGTGCCTATTCGGCACTCTGCACCCCACGACTCGCCAGTTCGGGCCCGGCGTGATGGGTGGCGGCCCCCATCGCCGCTTCTGCCTATGTTCGTACCGACGGGGGCGGGCCGGTACGCGTCGCCTCGGGGGGACGCCCTAGCCCGCACTGCGGTACTTGCTCGGTCCAAGATTGCAGCCGTAGCGGCTGGCAGGGGTCGCGACGAGCACGCTCTTGGACAGACCCCCTTGTTGATATAAAATACTATGGTGGTGGTCCTGATTTTTAAGAAAGGTGATAACGCCTTATTGAAGAATACTGCTGAACCATGTTTACAAGTTGTTTTCGAGAGTCATCACAAATCATCTCGAACGCAGGCTTGATGACTTCCAGCCTCCCGAACAAGTCGGTTTCCAAAAAGGCTTTAGTAACCTATACCAGAAGACTGAGGAGTATAATCGGCCATAATGCTTCGCGTTTGTGGACTATGAGAAAGCCTTCTTCGTTTGATCATCCAGATTTGATCATTGATCGAGATCTTGAGCGGTCCTTAGATCTCTCCAGCGATGCCGTATTGACTATCGGTACATCGAAGTGTTGAATACCTAGACAAATAGGACAGACCTAGGACAAATACTTGGTGACCTCAACAGAGTATCCCAACTAGTCGGTCTAAAAATAAAAATGGACAAAGGGAAAACAATGTTTAATGTCGATCGTACCCACCGCACTCACTGTTGGGAGCTCTACTCTTAAAGTTGTCAACGAATACACTTACCTGGGACAGGCAGTCCAGTTAGGAAAGTGCAACTTTGAGAAAGGTCAATCCAACTCGGCTGGGAATGGGAAAAGTATGAATTGTAGGTACAATCAAAAGCACGGGAGCTTTACATTTTTAGTGCAAGTCTTATCTCTACGGCGATTGTAATATGCACGGTGCAAAGTCCAATGTGTGAAGAAATCTCCACGAGCTCTTCACTGTACATTAAATAAACTTGTAAACGTATTTATTGCAAAAATAGAAAAAAAAGAATCGGGGACAAAATTGCCATAAATGTTTTGTTCATGACAAATGAGTGTTAAATATAATGAAAATCTCTTAAGTTTTCATTATTCATTAGGGGGGGAAGGCAGCTGCCCCTTCCTGCTCCCCCTTGGGTCGCTCTTGCCACCCGATGCCTATCCAAAGTATCTTATGTGGTCGCCAGAGTACTATGGGGCTCAAAAGATGAACCTCGCAATTACAAGGTAAGAGTCAAATACAATTCACTCCTACTTCATTCATTTTCATAATATTAGTATTCGTCTATACCAATCCACGCCTATGCATGAAGGTGTTTTTATAAGTTACATTAAAATTCAAAAGAAAAAAAAGTTTGTCATATTCTAAGAAGCAATGGTGAAGACGAAAACACGTTTAATACTTAGTTACATTTAAATGGTAGATTCGTTTCATACATTCAAATAGACGCGGCTAATGCATTGACGATTGATGTCCAGGTAACGTGGACACCAACGTGACAGGGCACTGAACCTTTGATAACGTCAGACAAAAAGGTGTTATCGGTATTAGACCACGTTGCATGTCTCTTAGATTTGATTCAGCTCTTATTAGTCTGGCAATATATTTGCAATATAAATGCAATAAGATCTCCTCTATTACATAAAAATAGTGTAAATACCGTCACGCCTCATCCATATTACGGCTACGTTTCTCAAGCGGGAGTCGCAGAAGTGTACTGTTTACACCCACGATGTGAGGTCCTAATTTAAATAGGGAGTGAGCCTATTGAGATATAAAATGTACCTTTTACATCCATATTTTCCAAACAATATGGATGTAAAAGGTACATGTTGTCCACCCCCGCTGAGAAAATGTAGGCGCTAAGGTGTAATTATTATTTACATAAATAAAAATCAATTGCCGAATGCGAGCCAAGCGCATCACTACAGAACGGTTGCACCTATTTGGCTAATTCTCTTTTGTTCTTTTTTTAATTGTCAGGACAAAGTTTGTATGTAAACAAATGTTTGAAAAATTTTACGGAAAAGTGAAAAATGTGGGTTAATATTTCCATATTAAAAGTAAGGGAGACAGAAAACAGTTGGGAGATCTTAAAAAATATTGACAGATTGACGTTTAGTTGTTCAGTTCTTTGTATTATTTTATCTGGTACATCCGGAAAAAAAGTGTCGTCGTTATATTATGTTTTTGATTGCGTTGAAGTGGAAAGTTGCAAATGTTTCTCTTCTTAACATCTCTCTGAATTTCAGTTCGACACCATGTAACCTTGTAAAAGAATTTTTTTATGCCGACTATAAAGTCGGCATAAAAAAATTCTTTTTAAAAAGTCACCCCTACTTTTTCTACATACGGTATGTACGACAGTACGAACTATAGGTCTTTGAGCGCAAACAACATGGCGCCTGAAATTAGAGGCAACAGCTCGCTTTGCGTAATGCCAGTCTACTGGAAAAACAAACCATTAATATTAATCTGTGCAATTGAATACGAAACTTTATATTTTGACGTCGGACAATTATGCCCTCGCTATTTTGTATGTATTAAAATTTTCCATTTGCTTTCCAGATTCTTTCAGGAGGCTATGCAGTTAGGTATTTGAAATTATGATCTTAGATTGAAATCATTTGTTTATACATACTACCACGACTGTTACATGCCTACATTACACCAAAATGATTAGAAACAAACCACGTTATACGGGGCGAAATAATATATTTTGATAAAACGCGGCGATCGGGTATGAGAACTACGAGAGTGGAGGAAGCCAGAGAGGTCTACAAGGAAAGAACCTGTTGGATCTTTGTAACGAGTCCTAACCTATTTTCCAAAGTATGCCATGTGACCGACAAATAAACGAGCGATTCCTATAGTTTTTCCACCGGAACCAAGGACTTCGCGGAAAAGTCACTAGAAGTCCACGAAATTATATTTGTCATCAAACCTTTAACATTATTTTGCCTGTTAGGTAAAGAGAGGGGCTTACTATAGTTACAAATATTTGGAATAGCCTATGTGGTAACTGTTATTGGGCGAGAATTCGGCCTGAACGGCTTTTGTTCCTATTTTAGCTGTTTCCAGTGTGTGTAATTCGTTATGTTTGTTGAGTGTTCTGTTACGTTCAGAGTTTAGGAACCATATGCTGTAAACCGGCGGCTACAACCACGGCTTTTAAAAACTTTTATCTGAGGGCGTAGTACGAAAACTAACGTAAGCGTGACGCTACCGAGTAATGAACTGTCGCGTTCATTTTTATTAAGTAAATTTGTAGAGTGACCAGGATGGCATACCCTAGCATCACGCTGACGTCAATCTTTTCGTACTTTCAGCTACCAGCCGTGTATGTCTTTAAGTATCCCTTTTAACTAACCCCTGGTTGTGGTAATAATAATAATATCAGCCTATACTGCCCACTGCTGGACAAAGGCCTTCTCTCACAAATCGAGGTGAGAGAGATTAGGTCATACTCCACCACGCGGACCCAGTGCGGATTGGCGGAGGCAGGTTTGTGCCAACCTGCTGTTGGAACTTATCAAGCCACCTTTAAGGCTTCCAACTCGGCTTAACGACTACCACTTTATGTGGTAGCCGGGACCAACGGCTTAGCGTGCCTTCCGAAGCACGGAGACGCTCGAATATGAAAATGCCACAATTGGTCACCCATCTCAGGCCGACCGAGTCGAACGCTGCTTAACCTTGGTAATCGGTAAGAACACCGCGGTGGCACAGCGCTGCGAATGGTGCTTGTGGTGTTCGTGAAGAGTACTAAAAATCTGGTCTATAGACATTTAGTTATTATGTACCAGGTGCTAAAAAAGCTATGTCGACGAAATTGGCGCGCAACTTGATGACCGCGAAGTTACAGTCGTACAAGAATCTTTTGGCCCGCGGGCCAAAGTTGGAACTAACGCTGTCATCGAGTGAAATGTCACTTCATGGCAGTCACAGAGTTGCCGTTTGCTATGAAATTTATCCAAGTACTTTTTTTAAATAATAACCGTACAGACCCACCTGTTGAAATACATCCTTGGAAGTAGGGAAATTTTACTTAATTTAAACCCTAACTTCACACCAACCCCTGTCAATGTCATCCAAGGGCCAAAAAAACCTTGTCGCACTACATCTTACATTTCTGGAGTTGTTTAATCTCAGTGAACATTAAGGTTTACTTTTGAAATAAAACTTAGCACTCGCACGCCTCACGTTGCGGAAATCACCTGGAACGAAGGTAACTAAAACTCAAATAATTTAAGGGGCGCTTACAAATAGTCAATTTACATTTTTTTTAATCTAATTTTAACTACTAATCTACCACCAGATCTGAACGTGGCCTCCTCTTTCTCTTATTCCTTTTTAATCATATTATGTGCATACAATTAAACATTGTTACGTTAATGGTTACAATTAATAGTTTACTATCTAACTCCAGTGTGATGCCGTACGACCGAGATATAAGAGTAACAATGTTCATCATCAATGATGATCAGTCCCCACAAACAGCACCCGTTCACGAGTATGACTGCTGGAACAGTCATCACTCCCCTCGACCATACTGGAGGAAAGGAAGTGACCCGCGCCAGACAGCCACCGCAAGCAAAGATGTCTTTGCTATAGTGAGCATGACCAAACCAGAACCTCAAAGACGGTGGTCAATTAGCTAGAGTGTAACTTTTGCTATTAAAAAATAGTTGAGGGTCTCTCTAATATGTAGGTACGTTGTATATAATATAAATGTATAGATGCAACTTTAGCCCCACTTTCGTTAAGAATATTTATAGAAATTTCCTTATGAAGCAGTGATTAAATAATGATGTCATAGATTCCATGAATGTGTCTTATATCTTTGAGTCATGTATTAGTCACTTTTTATGTAGTAAATAAGGAGGAAAACCAAGAAAAGGCCTTTTGGGTATTTCATTTTGGTGAAAATATCTGAGTTTTTGTCCTGGAATCGCCTTATCACAAGCCTCAAAAGACTAATAAATGACCCTCCCCCTTGTATGTTCCCCTTTCGTAAAAATATTTCGTAAATATATTAAAAGTAACAAAATAAAATTGTAAATACTATTTTCATTATACATTATTACCGTTTTATCGTATTTTTTATGTCGTTGTGTTATTTATGTATAATAATATTGTTTGTCTATGTTACAATTTTTGTGGTGTTGTTTTAGATTCTTTGTACTGTACCGTCCGTTCGTCCGCTTATAAATCAAGCTAATTTATGATTACATTTATCACCGGAAAACTGCCTTCGTTTGGTCTATCGAGTATGTAACTCGACATTGGCAAAATTGTGGCGATCTCTCCACAAAGGCCATAGACAAAAATTGAATTATGAATTGAACTAATAAATGAGGACTTTTTGGCGGGAAATCGAAGAGTGATGTTGTCAATTTGTTTTATTTTCCAAAACTTGTGTTATTTCGAATTATAATGTGTAATGTTGGTGGAATATTAACCATTATGTGTTCCTATATGTGCATGAGTGAAGGTAATTGTAACAAAGTGATAAAAAGTGCCTTTTCGATTTTCCTCAAAACGGCCGTCGCAATTGGTATGTAGTAAAGTATCCATCACTTTACTATCCAGGGTGGGTCACTCCATCAATTTCATTATCACCTTCGTCATCAAGTTCATTGGGTAGTTGAATTAATTTAGAAATGAATATTCGTAAACTTTGTACAATGGCATAAAGTAAACGCAATTGCCACGAAAAAAAAAACTACTAATGACAATTTACGCATCCTGTTTCAGAAGTGGTCGGTGTTACTATATAAGAAATATATAGAAACATATTATGATGGAAGGACAGGACCAAAATTTTGAGAAATAATCATTTTTAAATAAGAACACGCCTGTATTGTGTCTGTCACACAGTAGCAGTGGTTGGCAATGACCAAATATATGGACTTGACATACCTAACACGGAAAAGATGTAACCATTTTTATGGAAGTACTAGAATGGCGGTCTATTTCACACAAAGATTCCACCAATCCCAATAAATGTTGAAAAAAAAATGGATAACCGGCTTTAAAGCAATGACGTAATATGTTTGTCTCTGAAGAACAATCAAATTGCGACCGGCCTTTAAACGGCCAGCTGCTATCATGATTACCAGAACATCTTTGGTCAAAAACGATATGAGATCCTGAGCTGCAGTATGACCGACCGCCATTTTAACGTCGCGACACTGGCACGTTATTTTCGTAGTTAAGGCATGTATCTGGGTGTCATCTTGTTTGTTTTATGCTATTATATTTGATAGGTTAGGTGGTTGTTCAATGGATAATTTGATATTGATACTTTCGTTATCTAAAGCGAGTCTTAAACATTCAATACTATGGACCGAGCAGAAGTTTTTTAAATGAAGTGTTGATTATTAAAATTTATCACGTTAATATGTCACAACAAAGATGTGATCATTTACACAGGATCATTTACCTCTTTAAACATTTCAAGAGCATCGTCTCCAAATCTGTGCTGAAATTTAATCAAGCGTAGAAAAGGACTAAAGCCGATACACTGATATTTGCAACCATTAAAAGTGACATACGCACATAGATGCATTAAAAATATGAAACTCACACACAAACATCCAGATCAAATCGAGCATGTATCACAGAAAAAAATGCACCGTGTTTATGCTCTAATCAGTAAAGCAATGAAATAGATACTTCATAGAACAGTAAAAGAATTCATCTCTAGCCCAAAAAAACCATCCTAGTAAAATTATCAATACAAAGTAATTGTATTTCACTGATGTGGTAATTCACTGATTATGTATTGTTTTTTTTATAGTTTATTGTATTTGATTTAACAATGTCATGTTAGGAATTCATATCGCTGATTACTAGAGGTGCCTATTACTAGAGGTGCCTTAGAAATATCTAAGTAAATAAATATTATTATGCGTTGATCAGTAAAAAGTATATTTTAAAATTCATTTCATTCAGTCCTTGGCCATTTCAACCGATCTTTCGTCATAGGCGTTAAGGTGATCGTGTCATATTTTTCTGAAGCTGCTCCCGCGTCGGTGTCCGTATCGTCGCCATTTGGTGGTAATTTTTGCCCACCTATCAGGCCCCAAACTCCTCAAATTAGTATAAAGCAAAAAACAATATTGGCATCTCTATAGGGGTAATCGTAGAAATGCATAGTATTCTCATGATTCATTCATAAGTTTAGTATTGTTGCCGTCGCCGCTTATTAGGAAAAACTAATAATGATTTAAAAAGCCTTTTTACAAACAAGCTTTTATAGCAATCACACAACGAAAATATCTTGCTTAGTTAAGTAGTTCCTATGACTTCCTTCCGGCTCCACCATCATACCTCGTGAAGACAAATCCCACGAGCCCAAAAACGGTGAGGTTATATTGAGTAGACGGGCGGTTCCATTGGCCACCTTTCGATTTCATCATCAGACCGTGGCCGCTATCTGTTTTTTTTTAGCCCCACCCTAGCATTAATTCCTGTGTCGTGGGTGCGTTTACAAACATAAAAATTCACAAACACAAATACCCAGACCGGAATAAATAATTGTGGATCACACAAAGATTTGTCCCGTGCGGGAATCGAACCCGCGACTATTAGACCCAGTGGGCGGAGCGACTTAAGCTCTTAACCCCTGCGCTTAATCGTCGTCAAACTACTCGTCAATACCAATCTAAAAAGCCTAAAGACGAGGGGGTTACTTTGTATAGTTCACATATTCCTATAGTCACCTTATGACTCCATCATCAGACCAGCTCCATGGTATCATATTATTGCAATGTCATCGACTTGGCAAGTGCTTGAAAAATGAATTACAAGATTGAGTTCTTAGATTTACGCGAATATTACACATGAAACAAAACTATTTTACGGATTTTATCGCGGTTTATTTTTAGTTCCCGACGTTTCGAGTGCTTTGCAGCACCCATAGTCACAGGAGGGATATGCATATAAGACAAGATTTCATCAGACAGACATACAAACATTGCAAGGTAAATAAAAGCTTGTGATAATAAAGTAAAAAACCTGTTGGAACTTTGTGATCTACCTGCCCTGCCCCTTGCAGGCCCCTTGCACCTTGCGTGATATAGTTTTATTTATAAATTTGTACAGATATACAAGGATATTTTAGCCTGTGGTCAAAATCGGAAATAACGCTGTCATCAAAGAAAACGTCACTTCATGACTATCGTAGACGTATCGCTTGCCATGAAATTGACCAAGTTCTTTTTTAATTAGTTATTATGCGGACGCACCTGTAAAAATATTTTCCTGAAAGTAGGAAAATTTTACTAAATGATAACCCTAATATCACACCAACGCGCTCCTATCAGTGTCATTAACTCTTGTTATTAACTTATTATTTATGTTATTGTCTCCTTTGACATTTTCCATGATACCATTGACAATTTTAAAAACAAATTATCGAAATATTTTAATCCTTTATAAACTCTAAAACCTTTTTTTGCTGCTCAATAAAGGTAACTTATTGAGCAGCAAAAAAAGGTAATTATAATTAAATTAAATCCATGTAATACTCATTAATAATTATTAATTTCCTATTCGTAAATATAAAATAATAAATATGTAATCATCATTAATCTAAAATGTTCCTTCTCACCTGTACCAATATACTTACCTACATACTATTCTTGTAAATGCTGTGTACGTCTGTTATTGATATGCATATAAGACTCTATTGTTACCATATATATATATATATATATATATATATATATATATATATATATATATATATGACAAAAGTGTTATAATATGTATATTGTTGATGTACCAAATAAATAAATAAATAAACGGACCAAAATATCTTTGTAGCACTATATACAATGCACAAGTTGGATTGAAGATATAAGAAGATACATATCCGACGGGAAGGAAGGACATTCCCGCGGCTTCGCACCCAGTCGATAACAGCACAACCTTACCGCGTCTATGTTTTTTCTGGATAATGTAACTTTGTAATGGTAGGAGAATTATTGAATCGTTTCAGTAGTTTATCGATTAAAAAATATTACTATAGATAGAGCAGTGATAGTCTAGTGGTTAGGCTGTTGGACTGCAAAGTCAGAAGTCTCGGGTTCCAACCCAGGCACGCACATCTTTCTTTTCAAAAGCATGTGCGTATTAAACATTAACTATCACTTGCTTTACCGGTGAAGGAAAACATCGTGAGGAAACCTGCATGCCTAAGAGTTTATCGAAGGTGTGTGAAGTTCGCCAACCGGCACTGGGCCAGCGTGGTGGACTATAGCCTAAACCCTCTCAGTTTGAGAGGAAGTCGCCAACGGTGGGACAGTTTCTTAACAAGGCTAATACCATAAATAGATAACCTATAACCTACCAAACCTCAAAATAGGTTCAACCGTGAAACAAGGAGAAAAACAAGCAATAATTCACATTTATACAGTATAAAGTTCGTTCTCCCGTACACGAAATTGTAGTTAATACATTATTGTATAGGCGACACGTATCATGAATCCTTTAACCTACATACGTAGTAAGCAGCTTCAGACGTGTGGCGACATAATATCACCCGCACGTTATAAAACACGTGACTATTTTCAAATATTCATTGTTATTTTTGGTATCACTAAATCCTATGCTAATCCTAATAATTTTATATACGCAAATGTTTGTGAGGATTTTTATTACTAACTTAAAACGAACTACTAATATATCATCACACCAGATCCCTTGCGGGGTAGACAGAGAGAACAGAGTTCCAAGAGGTTCTTTCCTTACACGCCTCTCTTGCTTCTTCCACTCTCATAGTTGGTCTCATACACGCTCGCCGGTTACGGAGACTCTTGACTTGTCCTTAAGACTCGGTCTATTTGGTCATGGTAAGATAGCCTAGGTCTTCTCCAGTACCTACATCCTTCCACTTTCGCATTGTATACTCGAACCAACGGAGCATGCCGTTTCTCAGTTTTACACCAATGCCATCTTTTATACTTACTCGCTTTCTTACTACGCTGTTGTAAATACGGTCAGTGAGCTCCGCTCCGCAAATCTTCCGCAGAGCTCGCATTTCCACCGCATTTATCGTACTTTCATTTATTACTCTTTGACGCAAAAGCTATTGAACAGATTTTATGAAACTTTTCAGTAAAATAGGTTATACATCAGACTAACACATGATCTATAACTTATAAACACACCACCGTCACGCCTATATTCCCCAAGCGGGGATGGCAGGATATACACTGAGTACACCCACGTTTCGCCGACGATATTAGGTCCCATGTAATAGGGGGCGAGCCTATTGCCATATACCGGGCACAATTCCAGACTCCTGACTCATACTGGGAATTTTTCGTTAGAAAAACTACATTTGTCCGACTTAGGATTTGAACCCAGGATCTCGTGATCACAAAGCGATGTGCTTTGCCACCAGAACAACGAGGCAGTCATCGCTGCTAAACTTGATGATCACTAAGAACACCACGGTCGCACAGCGCTACGAGGGCTTCATTTGGTGTTGTGTCTGATAGAATGGCAAAAGACTTGCTCCCTTTTGGACTGGGATCTAACATCCTCAAAAGACAAGCAAAAGTTGAGTATACACAATCCACCTCTACTACCCCACTTGGAGAACTATTCCCAAACAATTAAAATCACCGTCACGCCCTTATTTTCCAAGCGGTGGTAGAAGTTTACCTACCGTATACATAACGCTGACGATGTTAGGTCATTATGTAGCGGGAGGAGATCTCATTGCCATTATGATAGATCCAATGCCAATTTTCCGACTGCTGCTGACAAGCTTTCGATAGAAAAAGAACATAATTTGTCCGATCTACGAGCTTGTCCAGATGAGATGACTTACACACAAGTTGAGTCGCCCGTAGCTAATCGCGCGATTGTGAGATACTAGAGGTTCATACATTCCGTCCACATGCAGTCGAGCGGTTTACTGCTCGCCCGTGAATCGCGTAGAAGTCGCCGGAACTTTAACTCGCGCGAGTGACGGGCGTTCTGCGCGTGAGTGGAGATACTAGGTACGCATTGTTCCGTCCAGTACACGCGCGACATTTGATGCGGGCTTGAAAATATTACAAATGGTGCCTGATATCTTCGACATAAAACTGTTTATAAAATGAGGCGGAAAAGAAGGTGGTGATATTAGACATGGAATCTCCAGATTATTCTAATCGAAATTTAAAACGTTTGGAAGAGATATTATTTTTTTAAAGACAAGCATACATCTCTTGTTACTGACTAAATCTGTCCTGGAAAACTCGCGTGTAAAATCGCGCTATCTGGGCGCAATACGAGATCAGACATGCAACTCGACTCGCGCTTAAATCGCCTCATCTGGATAAGCTCTGAGGTTCTAATTCAACAAGGCTAGCACAGGAGGCGCGACAATGCATATGCCATGGATTTTGTCGCCTCAGGCGTGAGAAAACTATTTTGTCTAACGTGCTAACATGGCATGCCATGACCAAAGGTAGCCACGACAAAACTCTTATTGTGAATTGTACTGTACTGACGTATAAACAAGACTATTCTGACTTGCGTATAAGGCTCAAATCACAGACCAACAAAATTTTGTCCTGACACAAGTCTCGTCGGCCATTCTAGCCTTACAGGACTTCATAATCACCAGCCAAACTATGAGGCATTAGACACAAAAAGTACCAACAGAACTTATCCTATATTTCTCAACCGGCATAAATATTAATGCAAGTTTGTTTATAGTGTAACATCGAATCTTTGAAAATAGTCACGTGTAACGCAATGTGATAGACACGTGTAGTCTCACACCGAAGCTACTTGTTACGTATGTAGGTTATGGGACTATTTCATGAAACTTTTCGAACGCCACGCCCGATTTAAACCGCCAACGAAGTGAGCGCTAGGCATTGACAGAGTAGGAAGAGAAGTAGACCGTAGGTGGAGCGTTTATACGACTTAGCTTCCCTCACTTCGCGTGGAAGTCGGCAATGTGTAAACCAGGTATTAATAGGGTTGTAAAAATGAGCGCTGAAGTCGAGCGTTTAGCGCTGAGTCGACGCTTACGAGCGTTGAAACACGTAGAAAACGTGAGCATTTTAAGCGCCGACTCGAGCGTTTTTACAATACTAGGTATTACCCTGCATATATAGTAGGGGATGACCCTATTGTCGTTTTTGACTAGAATAATTCCTAGAGTGGGGCTACGTTTTCTTTTCACAAACATTTATTGAACCTGCTCTGTTCGGATGTATCCCCGTCTATATCGTCCGGATCAAATTAAGTGATCCATTTTTCAAGCACTTGCGAGTATCCGATTGATCTGTTTGATATACATATGTACGGTAACAATGCAATAATATGGCATCATGCTGGTCTGATAATGGAGTCAAAGTCAAAGTCAAAAATCATATATTTGCATAGGCCAACACAATAGCACTCACAAACGTCAAAATTATTACATTTTTTACATCTACCACCGGATCGGAACGCGGCCTCCACTGAGAAGATCCGACGGAAAACTCAGCGGGCTAGTCTTTTAATTTAATTTATTTAGCCTTTCTCGTAACCATATTTTTTTCAAAATTGTATACATCATTGCTTAATGTTGCTGATTGAGGAGCTGCTCACACCCAATCTTATCGTTTTATCGTCAAAATAATCCGAAATTTTGTAATACCCTTTTTCACAGAGTCTAGTTTTAATTGCCTTTTTAAACTTATTAATAGGCATGTTTCGGATATCTATAGGTAATTTGTTGTAGAGCCGTATACATTGCCCCATGAAAGAATTACTAATTCTGTGGAAACGAGTGGAATGTACAATATGATCATCTTTGTTCCGTGTATTTACATGATAAATGTCGCTATATTTTTCAAAATTTACTGGTGGTGGAAGGTGGCTATAGAAACATGTCAACTACACAACATAAACTTAAATAACATACACAGTACCATATGGTACTATGTATTTTATTTTATTTATTTTTTAAATAAAAGGTGAAGCGGCTTAAGCTCTTAAACACTACACCAAGCCGTCTGTCTTTGATAGCCTTTTGATGCATTATTATATGTATGAGTCTGTGTTGCCATAAAAAAAGGAAAAATAGCGGAATATCATACGTGCCCTATGAAGTATTCCTGTCTGATTTCATAGTTTCAAAATGGAGTCCATCCACCAATATTTGCCTAGCTTTTTTTACATTGGTAAAAAAATACATATTATTTAGATTTTTCAGTTAAATGTAAATTTTACAAATGATAGAACTTATTGCCACTTCACAACCGATATTATTGATTTGGCACCCCTTCAATTTTTAAAATATAGTCAAAGGTATTTTTATGTTCGAAATGAGATTTTTTTCGAAGAAAACGGTTAAGAATAATTTGATAGAGAATTCGATAATAATTAAACTCAACCTTGTAAATTAAAGGAATTCAAGTAAATTTAAGTCCGAAATCTCAGTTCTATGTTCTTAGACTTCTTAGTAAAGTTACGTAGTTCTATATAGATATGAGTATATAAACCTTGAGCTTTTTCTCTCTTTCTATATCATCACAGAGTTTCAGTCTCAGTCAGTCAGTATGTCAGCCCAATCATACCCTAATCTAAAATATATAACACTATTACACAATCAACTGAAGTTATTGTGATGGAGAAAGAGGTAATGCTGCGTATCGTACCATATCATAAAGATATTTTGCTGCATCGGATATAGGCTTAGACAAAACCCTTATAAAAGCTCCTACGTCGTATTTACTAACTTGTAGTTTCTGCATCACTACTTCTCTTTCACTCTGGTTCTTTTCACATTCCTTCAGCAAGTGTTGGACATCTTCAATTTTACAACATACTTCGCAATCAGGCTCGGTCGTCTCATACAGGATCTTAATCACATATCACATTAATAAAAAAAAATACTTTTAAAACATGTTCAACATAAATAAATACGTCCATCCCAATTCCCAAGTGATTTACAATAAAGAAAGTGTTAGTTGCACAAACCTATTATACCAAGCGTAATATTAACTCGATGCGTGAGTGAACTGCCCTGATTACTTAATAAATTAGTTAACCAATACGCTTAATTGATATGATATGTACCAGGAAGACGTTATAATCGATGTTACCTTATGTGCCAATGAAATACAGTCTTAACAACCTGATGATACGGTGGAGTCTTGTCTGTGGATAAGTTGCGTATTTATGACGTTTTAATTTAGCAAAATAAATTGCTACAAAGCTCAATGATCCCGCTTCCGCGTACATGCGAAAATGTACTTAATATTTCTACTGTTTAAAGTACAAATCTCTGTATTGTTTTGCATGGTACATAATATCTTCTGAGAGTATGTTATATCTCACGCTCGCGAAGTTCAACGGCCGTCCTAGCGAATACCCCCGCTCTCTTCACACCGACGACGACTGCTTTTGGTAATTAACAATAAAAAAAAGTCTAATTATCTGGGTGTCCAGTTAGAGGAAATGATTAAGTCTCGATTGAGGCATAGCCCGTCTCAGATACACTGAAGTATTTCTTTATTAGTATATATTTATTGCGGATTGGCGGCGCGGGCGAGTATGGCGTGAGAAGCTATTTCAATTGCATCAATGTGTCTAATGCTTTAGGAATTAAAAAAACACCTGTATTTTCCTCGTTACTTCCCGCCATTAAACGTCAAAAACTATCCGCTTTTTTTAGGGTAGAGACGTGAATACAAAATAATCTAAACACAATTAAGCCTAAGTTCGCTATACCTATGTACATATATGTACCAATTGATACATCAAATAATTCGAAATTCAACATTGAAACTCTAGACACGTCCTGGAGCACTTCGTTGGCCATACTGGACCATACACTCGATCGTTTAATTTATTGATGAGGCATTGTTCAAAATTAATGAACTTAAGCCTTAACATTTCTTTTTCGCCATGTTTCAATGAAGTATTTTACTGTTTTCTTACTCAAAATATCAAAAAAAGTTTGATAAAAAAATTAAAAGTCTATTACCTAAACCTAACCAACCTAAGTTTGAGGGTACCCCGGAACAACTATGCCTTTTGGACGTCTAACACCTCAGTCCCTCCCGTGACCATGCGTGCTGCAAAGCACTCGAAACGTCGGGAACTTAAAAATCAAAATAAACCGCGATAAAATCCGAAAAAGTAGTTTTATTTCATGTGTAATATTCGCGTAAATCTAAGAACTCAGTACATATCTATAATTATTTATATTAAATTAAAAAATATAAAAATGATAGCTAAGACTCCTAAATTATCTCGCTAGATCCATAGCAGGGTAGGCAGAGAGAACAGAGTTCCAACAGGTTCTTTCCTTACCTACCTACCTGACTGCCTTCACTCTCATAGTTTGTTTCATACACGCTCGACGGTTACGAAAAAATAATCTCGACATTAAAATGAAGTTAACAATTGTCATTTGCAACATCATAGGTTACTATCACAGTCATTTTTATAAACACACTGCAGCTTAAAGGCAATGACTGCACAGGAAGTGTACAAAATGTCTATGGAACAAATTAAGAGTTCGTCTCTAGGTAGTCTAGACGTTTCGATTATCAATGCGATCGACGTACGACTACCGAAACTGGCGGCCGTTGACCCGAACACCCCTATTCTGTACTAATTACGATCGCTATCGAAATTCGCTAAAACATTTGAAAATATTCAGTAACACTATATTTATTAGTGTCATTAACTTTGATCAGACATTAGCTACATTCATAGCTTTAGATTCTAAGCTTTAATTTTTTTATTGAATATAAGTATCTTAATAAAACTAGAATCTTACTAATTAAGACATTCCGGCAAAGTGCTTATTTTTTTACAAAATGCTACTTCTTGCATAATTTTACCAACATCATATGTTTTTTCATTTTCTGCTTAAGCAGACGTTAAAGCAACAAAGTATGACTTAAAAATCTTTTCGTAAATTCCCATAATTTCTGCTTGAATGAAACCCATATAAAGGTGAACGATTTATAATGCGTATCAAGACAAACTAATAAACTCGATAAGTTATTGCCTTCCTCTTAACTTCAGCAATTTAATGACTTTATTAGTTACTTGCCGGAGAATCAACCTTGTGGAAATGACGAATTTATTCGGGAACCGCTGTCTCTACTCGACGACAGATGGCGCTTTAGCTCGCAATAATATAAATTGCTTAGAAATTACCGGAAATACAATTATAGGATGACGGCAACATAAATAATTGCTATAAAGCAATAAAATAAAATGAATACAAAAAATATAATAAGATATTACTATTGTTATAATTAAGATTCATTTTTAAAGTCGTCATATGATCATGATTAACATAAATAACAATACGCGGTTAATTAAATTAAAAAATAACGTAAGTTATACAACAAAAATACGTTCATTGTCATTTATTCTCATTAATACAATTCTCACATAAAATTTTAATAAAAATTACTTGAGCGTTTTTACCAAACAATCGAATAGCAGAAAACATCATTTAAAATAATCGATTCTAATAAGATCGTTCGATATTCGTATCGCAACTGCTAATAGATTACGTACACTTGTTTTTACATCACTAATTCCAGTAATTCCCGATTGGAATACAAATTATGTCGTTTATGCCACGTGACAAATGCAATACCACATTATATATATTTTTTTAATTTAACTTTGTAACAAACGTTTGTAAATGTGATTATACCAAAAGCCATGCATTTTTTTTTAATTTTACTTTGTGATAATCGCCCGATATAAAGCCAAAGAACACTGTTTTTTTAATTATATGGTAGAGTTCTTCCCTACAGTATGTGAGACAAATATTTTGAAAAAAAAAAAAGAACTAAGTATATAAGGTCCGATTTAATGGATAAATATATTTATCCATTAAATCGTTCATTTCCTTTTGTGGTCAAGTAGTTAAACCTACTTATCACAATATATATGTACCACAATTTCCCTATTTTAGGAAATGACAATAGTAGTTACCTTCCTTGCAAGAGACGAGACGGGACGATTTACTTAGATTATTACCTTCATGTGCCTCCATACTTCAATGTTTATGAGTATTACAGTCTATCTATGTCATATCTATATCAAGGAAGGCAATCACACAGATTTCTGTTACGAGATACGCAATCAAGTTCTTATCTGCTTTGAGATACGGCGCATTACATTTAAACAGCCGCCCCAATCTAAACTAGTCGCATTCTACAAATATACTAAGATTCTAAGACTTCAAATGTCTGAGATTGACATGTTCATCACATGACTAATGTCATTTTCATACATTTCTTCTTCTTCTACTTCAAGTTATGGCTTCACACTAATTATAAGTGTATTTTGCCAGTGTCCAGTGAGATATATAATCGTGTTTAAATTAATTCGACTCCCCGATGAATTTGATGACAACGATGATAATGAAATTAATGAAGTACCCCACCCTGGATAGTAAAGCGGTGGATACTTTACATACCAATTGCAACGGCCGTTTTAAGGGAAGTCAAATAGGCACGTTTTATCACTTTGTTACAATAACCTTCACTCATGCACATATAATAACACATAATGGTTAATATTCCACCAACATTACACATAATTAGTCGAAATAACACAAGTTTTGGATATTAAAACAAATTGACATCTTCACTCCTCGACTTCCCGCCAAAACTCCTTTTCATACATTCATTTCTTCTTCTTCTTCTTCTTCTTCAAGTTATGGCTTCACACTAATTATAAGTGTATTTTGCCAGTGTCCAGTGATATATATAATCGTGTTTGTTTAAATTAATTCGACTCCCCGATGAATTTAATGACAACGATGATAATGAAATTAATGAAGTACCCCACCCTGGATAGTAAAGCAGTGAATACTTTACATACCAATTGCAACGGCCGTTTTGAGGGAAGTCGAAAAGGCACGTTTTATCACTTTGTTACAATTACCTTCACTCATGCACATATAAGAACACATCATGGTTAATATTCCACCAACATTACACATTATTAGTCGAAATAACACAAGTTTTGGAAATTAAAACAAATTGACAACATCACTCTTCGACTTCCCGCCAAAACTCCTTTTCATACATTCATTTCTTCTTCTTCTTCTTCTTCAAGTTATGGCTTCACACTAATTATAAGTGTATTTTGCCAGTGTCCAGTGAGATATATAATCGTGTTTGTTTAAATTAATTCGACTCCCCGATGAATTTGATGACAATGATGATAATGAAATTAATGAAGTACTCCACCCTGGATAGTAAAGAGGTGGATACTTTACATACCAATTGCAACAGCCGTTTTGAGGGAAGTCAAAAAGGCACGTTTTATCACTCTGTTACAATTACCTTCACTCATGCACGTATAAGACCACATAATGGTTAATATTCCACCAACATTACACATTATTAGTCGAAATAACACAAGTTTTGGGTATTAAAACAAATTGACAACATCACTCTTCGACTTCCCGCCAAAACTCCTTTTCATACATTCTTCTTCTTCTTCTTCTTCTTCAAGTTATGGCTTCACACTAATTATAAGTGTATTTTGCCAGTGTCCAGTGAGATAAATAATCGTGTTAGTTTAAATTAATTCGACTCCCCGATGAATTTGATGACAACGATGACAATGAAGTTAATGAAGTACCCCACCCTGGATAGTAAAGCGGTGGATACTTTACATACCAATTGCAACGGCCGTTTTGAGGGAAGTCGAAAAGGCACGTTTTATCACTTTGTTACAATTACCTTCACTCATGCACTTATAAGAACACATAATGGTTAATATTCCACCAACATTACACATTATTAGTCGAAATAACACAAGTTTTGGAAATTAAAACAAATTGACAACATTACTCTTCGACTTCCCGCCAAAAACTCTCTTTCATACATTCATTTTTGGCGAATCGACTTACAAATGCGTTCGTAGAATATTTTTTTCAAATAATTTTATGAAGTGTTCACATTTTAATCGAAGCAAGAATTAGATATATCATAGACTAGGTTTTTTTTTCTGAATATAAAACAGTCTTGTCCCAAAGGTAGTTTTATAGAACAAACCATGCGAAGTAAGAAGAAGGAAACAACAAACAAACAAAAACTTCTACTAAGACTGGCTTTCTAAATAGTAGATACTCTTATAAGAAGCAGATGATGCAATGTTCAATTTGTATTCTGAATAATATAGTAAGCAAATTGGTCTGACCTACTTTTCCACTTCAGGCGGGTAAATCTTCAGAAATTCTCAATCCTCTTTTGAAGAAACCTAGGAAATAGTGTCACCAGACGACACAAATGCAGACTTTTAAAATCCCTTTACATTTTCCCTTTACATAGGTGCTGTTCGAGCTCTACTTGAATATGAATAACTTCTTCAGCTTTTATTATTTAATATCGCGAATATTTGTCCTTCTATTAATTTAGTAAAATAATCTTTATTTTTCTCATTTCTTTCTCTGTAAACCAGCATTCTCATCAATAGTATAATTTAATTTAGACCCACTGATAGACCAGCTTCATCGTTCTCCTAAATCTTACATCAAAATGTAGATAAAAAATGACAAAATACTATTTTAAAAGAGATGGCGGACAGACAGACATTCCAAAGAGATGTCGGAGTCCTTGTTACTTTTCTGGCGATTCATAAATACTATAATGTTTACATGAATAAAAAACATTCTGATTCTGAGAGAATCCTGACATGCCCTGTCCTTTTTTAATATTTTTTATTTTCTGATGAAAGTATTTAATTATTTTTTGTATTCCTTTAGACACTACAAAAATCAATGATAGTTATGAGTTATGATAGGAGCCGGTTGAATTTCCAATACCTTACATGAATAAAAAATATTCTGATTCAGATTCTGATACAATCAGCCCTTCCAAATTTGTCATTTCTCGATATTGGCTAATAAAAAGCATTCTTATTTGAATACTATCGATGGCACACCAAAACGATGGCGACGTGACTTGACTTGAGTACACATATTCGCAGAATCACACCCACACTAAATTAGTTTATAACCTCATCAATATTTAACCATACCTACATCTAATATGTGTGTATATTAATGTATGTATGTATTTGTGATTGTGTTTAACAAAAACAATGTCGAACGTTGGCTTTATAAAAAAGTAGCCGCTACCCCACGTCTGAATGCGCGTTTATTTTGTATCGTCTTAATGAATTACCATTACTTCAGGCTGTAATCTCATTATTACTGTAATACAATAATACCTATGTTACTTTTGGATAATGTAACTTTCTAATGGTGAAAGAATTATTAAAATAGGTTCAGTAGTTTTAGAGTTTATTGATTATAAACAAGAAACAAGTAAACAAGTCGTTCCTCTTTAAAAGTATCAGTATAGATTAACGATAGGCTATGACAGCCTCATGGTTAGACCGTTGGACTGCAAAGTTAGAGGTATCGGGTGCACCTCTGTCTTTTAGAAAGCATTTGCGTATTTTTTTTTAAAACGTAGCCCCACACTAGGATTTATTCCTGCATCGTGTGTGCGTTTACAAACATGAAAATTCAGAAACAAATACCCAGACCGGAACAAATAATTGTGGATCACACAAAGATTTGTCCCGTGCGGGAATCGAACCCGCGACTATTCGACGCAATGGGCGGAGCAGCTCAAGCTCTTAAACACTGCGCTAAATCGTCCGTCATTAAAAATTAACTATCACTTGCTTTGACAGTGAAAGTTAACATCGTGAGGGAACCTGCATGCCTAAGAGTTTCCCGAAGGTGTGTGAAGTTCGCGAACACGCACTGGGCCAGCGTGGTGGACTATAGCCTAAACCTTCTCAGTTTGAGCGGAGGCCCGTGGCCAACGGTGGGACAGTTTCTTAACAGGGCCAATATTCTATTACACTATATTCTACAAACAGAGGTGGTAGATGTATACTTATGTATACCCACATATCGGCGCTGATGTTAGGTGTAATAGGAGGCGAACCTATTTCCATTATACTGGGCACAATTTTTGACTATACTGAGAATAGCTCATGAATACATTAATCTTAATACATACTGAAAAGATATTCTGATTTGCTTGATTGTGAAAAAATAATTGGCTCTAAAAATAAGCAGTTCCGCCCTCTAGATCGAGTAGTTGCAAGTTCGATTCCCGCACGAGACAAATCTTTTCGTGACTCAAAAATAATTGTTTCGATCTGGCTATTTATGAATCTAAATTTCATGTTTGTAAACGAACCCGACACAGACATATTTCCTGATGTGGGTGGGGCTACGTCTTTTTTTTAATATAAAATGGTATCCAAGTTGATCTTGTGATTCAGTATCTTTAAATCTGTGTTACTAAGGATAACGTCATATATCAATAAATTTGACCCATCTCCCATTTCCTTAGTATTATTATATTTCCTTATAATTATTCAAAGCATTTTATTGCAAAAATACAAGTAATTTACATAATATATTTTGCCTGTTTGATGAATCAGTATTTTTTATATATTTATTTTTAAACTATACTAAAACTATGGCTATTCTAGAATTGTTCTTGTTTCGAAAGTGGTCTGATTTGACATATGCAGCGTTAGAACCGGCGACTGCTCGATGTCTTTCTTAAATAACAATATGACGGCGAAAATCATTCTTTTTTTTAGTTGTTTTTTTTTCTATGTTGTATTAGAAATAACAAGTGGTAGACGACATAGCTCGCAGACTCAGCAAGCTATAGTGGCAATGGGTTGGTCACATCTGCAGAAGGACCGACGGCCGATGGAGCAAGCGTGTCCTATAGTGGAGACCGCGACTTGGTAAGCGTAAGGTAGGACGGCCCCCAGCTAGATGGACCGACGACCTCAAAAGGGTCGCTGGGACAGACTAGATGCGGAACTCGGAGGATCGTGTGCAGTGGCGCGTGTTAGAAGAGGCCTATGTCCAGCAGTGGACCGCGATAAGCTGATTGATAGATTGATTGAAGCGGTAGATATGTACAGCACAAAACCAGTCGTTGTGTCGATTGTTGGGTAGGATTTTGTCCAGTGATATTTATTTTTACAAGCTTTTATGTAACTTGTTCGTATGTCTGTCTGTCTTTCCGGTTCAAATCTTGTGATCAAATTTCCAAACACTTGCGGGTATCCGATTAAGCTGACATTTGGTATACCGGTTACAATGCAGTAATATACCATGGAGCTGGTCTGATGATGGAATCAAAAGGTGGCCATAGGGACACGTGAATTAAACAACATAACCCCCTTGTGTTTAGGCTTGTTGGATACTAACGAGTACTTTACAAGCAGATGATGTCAGGTTCTGATGATGAAGCGAAAAGGTGGCTAGTGGAATCACCTAATCAACCCCGCCCTGTTTAGGCAGTGCAACCACTCAATATAACCCCGCCGTGTTTGGGCCCGTTAGATTTGTCGAATTCTTTTTAGACCCGGATGGTGTCCAGGGTCTGATGATGGAGCCGGAAAGAAGCCATAGGAACTCTTCAACTAAGCAAGATATCTTCATTGTGTTTATGCTATAAATCTTTTTTTTGAAAAGGTCTTACTAAATTATATAAATACTACTATATCATCACGCCAGATCCCTTACGGGGTAGGCAGAGAGTACAGAGTTCCAACAGGCTCTTTCCTTACATACCTCTCTGGCTTCCTCTACTGAAATACTACCTGAATATATAAGTGATATTTTAATGGATATTACATTTTTTTAAATTAAATCATTATAATAATACATGAAGCAAAAACTTTGTACCCCTTTTTGCAAAAAATTGCGCGGACGGAGGAGTATGAAATTTCCCACACTTATAGTTTATATAGAGAAGAAGTGCAGAATGCTAATAATTTTTTAAAATTATGCATAATAAATACATTAAATCAATCAAAAAAGCATTACACACACTACCATGTATTTGACACACACGCATATATACTCTTTTGTTTACTCAAAGTCTGTGGTCAAATTGAGAATAGATTAGTCTTTAATATTATTTGTCTATAGTCTTACTAAATGTCAAACATAACTAGCAAACGATGAAAGAGTTTTTACAAAAAACATCGTTTACAGAGAAGCTTTGTATCATTAATTCAATTATTGAAATCTGTATGTCAAGTTCAACATGAGTTCAACGAACAGCATTTTCTTTATCGCATGTTTTATAGTCTCAATAAAAAAAATTAATATAAGGTATATTTTATTTTAATATTTTTTTGGATTTTATTTATTTAAATTTCAAATAATTTGTTTGAAAAAAATAGGCAAGTTAACAGTGTAGCCTTGGCGAAATCTTTGATTATAGAAGTATAGTCTTTGACAATAGAACCTTAATAATGTTCAAACTCGAATTTCGACCAAAGGGCGACCACTAGTTCTTTTTAAATTCGCAAAACATGCTGTTACTCCTTTAGTGCGCTATAATAAACTAAATTGATTCTTGATTCAAAGCAATACGGAGATTTCGTACGTACGTAGAACGTATTTCTCAATTCGCACACATACACGTACAAGTTTCATTCTTAACTGGGGTATAAAAGTGCGTAAAAAAGGGGTTAAAAATTTTAAATTTGGAAAATTGGTTTTCGTATTGAATTTGTGAAGCAACTTTCATTCATTTTCAATTTTGACGGACGATTTAGCGCAGTGGTTAAGAGCTGCTCCGCCCACCGTGTCTAATAGTCGCGGGTTCGATTCCCGCACGGGACAAATCTTTGTGTGATCCCCAATTATTTGTTCCGGTCTGGGTATTTGTGTTTGTGAATTTTCATGTTTGTAAACGCACCCACGACACAGTACTAAATCCTAGTGTGGGGCTACGTTTATTTAAAAAAAAAAACTAATTTAACTACCTATCTACCACCGGATCGGAACGCGGCCTTCACTGAGAAGATCCGGCGAAGAAGCTCAGCGGGCTTGTCTTTTTCATTTAATTCTCTTTCTCGTTTTTCCTTTCTATTTTTTCATACTGTGTGGATACAAAGTTTAGGTTACAATTAAATAATTTATCTAGCTCCAGTGTGATGCCTTACAGCGATATATGAGACGAATGATGTTATTTATAAAGAGTGTCTAAAGGATTCCAGATGGACCAGTCCTCACAAGTATCACTCGTTAACGAGTATGACCACTGGAACTGCCTTCATTAAATGAAATTTAGTCATGGTAAGATAGATTCAGCTTTTACGGATTAACTGTTGAAGATCGCAGATAAGTTATTTTTTAAATATTACCTGAACAATAAGTAATCTTGGTGTCTCTGATTATTCGTTGGGGATAAAGGCGTGAAGATATAAATATGTATGCGATTTGTACAAGAATTATGTTGATTAGAGATGAGCCGATAAGCCGAGGCTCGGCTGGTTATTAGTAATCGATGAGACGCCATATGTCCCGGCTGCGATCTTCCATAAGTCATTTTCATTACAATATATATATATATTGTACCTAATTATTTATTTAAAATAAAAGTAGGTTTCGTACTCCTTATAACATCAGCGATCTGCCAGTGAAAGTCCCGTCAAAATCAGTTCAGCCGTTTCGAAGATTAGCCGGAACAAACTGACCGACAAAAATGTCAAAAATTGTTTTTCTGTTATAAGTACCGCATATATTTTCATATGCATTTATCTTCATATTAGCCAATACGCCAATTATCTTTAAAGCAATTAAATTCTAATGTATGTTATAAAAAAAAATCTGAGATGTTTCCTCTTACTTATTACAAACGAAGTGTTCTTGAAAAGGCTATAGAATGCTTAAATGTTGCCGAGTGGCAGTTAATCCAGACGAAGATAACCACCAACCAACCGCGCTTGCTATCCCACTGCTGGCCGAAGCCTTCCTGTCAACCATGTGCCTAGGTTATAAAAAAAATTAACGTGTGGTTGTATCTCATGACCATCTCCGAAGGATGTCATAATTTAAGGTCAATGAATGGACATTGTTTGACGTCTAAACTAAACAATCACTTGACGGAACAAATATGAACCATTGACACAAGAAGACGTTTAAAATGATTTTAATTTGTACACGTGGAATGTGTCTTTTGGAGTACCAATAAACTGCTGGATCAGTGTTATTAATCGCTGATTATGTACATTTATAGACAATAGGAGTGACACTATCATCTATAAACATATCTAAGTAGTTACTTTAAATCAAGTATATGCTTGGCACATAATTTTTATTCTATAGTTGAGGAACTGTCAAAAGTGAGAAAAGTCAAAAGTTAATTGTGTATAGAATTTTAAACACATGACATATCTCGGCTAAGTAAATTCTTAAGGCTAAGTAATTAAACGCCTATAGATACGAGCGTAAGTAGTGATCACGAAAGGATAAGTTCAGAGTAAATTTTATTTATTGACGAATATTTAATGTCTTTGTAAAACTGTTGATTGATGAATATTGGTGTTGGATTGACATTTAACTGTTCGCCCTTATAGTATTATTGAGGAGTCACATAGTAGATACTTTCTTTTTCTTCTTCTTCAAGTTATGGCTTCACACTAATTATACGTGTATTTTGCCTGTGTCCAGTGAGAAGTAGATACTCTATTTAATAAGCTTAACAATAAAATAAAATTGTTACACTGTTACATTTCCATGAAAATCCTTTTTATTGTTGAACACGCGAAATATTTAAACAGAATAGCAAATACAGTATAAAGCGCCCGAACAAAGGGACAGTGTAAACACGGCATTAAATGCGCGCCACTATACAACCTACCCCATTGTGCATAGATACCAACTACACCGCCGAGCTAAGTATAGTCACCGAGTTTACTGGGCTAAAAGTTGAACGAACCTAGGAAGCGCTTGCGTCTCATTGCTCTCAGCTCTCGCACACAGATAACGTACATACACATAAACACAAGTGCAACGAACAAAGATGGACTCGACACACACCGATGGAAACGAACCGTGAGAAATGTTGATAACTCACTCGCATTAGTGAGTTCGATCGACACTTCCGAGTTTCAATGCAATCGACACGTTCGGAAATCAAACTCTTTGTTTAAAAATTTTTTGACGTGTGAACGAACTGTACGTTTGTGTGCCTGAGTTTTCGGGCGTGAAAGAGACGGCAGCAGGGCAATAAATTCATGACACGTTTGCTCGAAATCGAAGCGCGGACAAATTGATGATAAAATGTTATAATGAATCACTGATCGAAGGCACCTGCGCGATTACAATCACCTACATATTTGACGATTAAACGTAATAATAGAAGGAGATAGGGTCGCCGGTCGTCATAATTAATATCATAATCCGATATGTGTGAGTGCGTAGGCGATAATAATATGTTTAATGAGGGTCGAGAGTAGTAGTTGCCTCGCCGTTCGTATGACTGGGTGAACTCCGTCGCCTTATGTATGCCTGGTACCTTGGATCTCGTTTGCGCATACATTTTAGTACGGGTTTTTTTACGTGCAGTTTAAAATAACACAACCGGCTTGACGGGGCCATTTCTTAAAAATGTCTCTGCATTTCCGCGTTGAGAAAAGTAAAAAGGGCATTCGCGCCTAAAATTTCATTTATATGTACTTTGTTTATTTGCGTAAAATTCTTATGTCCGCTTGAAATTTTTGAGTAATATTATTAAGTATCGCTTTTTTATTAATGCAACAATATTTTTAGGCGATAAGAACGTGCCGTACATATAATATTAAAAAATTAACCTGGCGAACTGGCAACACTACATGTACTTCATAACTTCAAGACATTTTACATAGTTGGCGGCGAGGTTTTTTGGCGGGAAGTCGAAGAGTGATGTTGTCAATTTGTTTTAATTTCCAAAAACTTATGTTATTTCGACTACTAATGTGTACACCCTAATTTTTAGTGTATTTTGCCAGTGTCAAGTGAGATATATAATCGTGTTTGTTTAAATTATTTCAACTCCCCGATGAACTTGATAACAACGATGATAATGAAATTAATGAAGTACCCCACCCTGCATAGTAACGCGGTGGATACTTTACATACCAAATGCGACGGCCGTTTTGAGTGAAGTCAAAAAGGCACGTTTTATCACTTTTTTACAATTACCTTCACTCATGCACATATAAGAACACATAATGGTTAATATTCCACCAACATTACACATTATTAGTCGCAATAACATAAGTTTTGGAAATTAAAACAAATTGACAACATCACTCTTCGACTTCCCGCCAAAACTCTCCCATGTAATAGATTATCATGAGACTGAAAATTATAACATAGGCTAATAAAATAATTAGGACATAATATACTGCGATCATAATCTAAAAGCATTATTCAAATTAAAACAAGTTTTAATTATTTTCTGTTGGATTGTGTTTTATGATTTCGCAAGTTATTATCTGATTCTCATCTGCAACAATCTAGTTAATAACTAGCAGAATTAGTCGTGTTTAATTTGTGATTCACGTTATCCTTACAGAATCAAGATAATGTGTTCATTGAAAAGTATTGTATGTTTCCCATGAAATGTACCATAGTTACAAAAGCTAATAAACCTTCAAAAGTATCATTATTTAACCAGCAGGGCTCGACTTATTAGAAAATGTTAAAGAAATATGGTTATGATCTTATCTGATAAGTATTCTTGCTGTAATCAAGTATCAGTTACAATGTTCCGGCTGTTTCGAGTTATGATTATGTTCGAGCGATCTGTAAAATTCATTGAAAACTGGAATGATGGGAATAGAAAGACTGGTTATTATGGTTCTCCTGCGGCATTGATCCATTTCCTGATAACCATATTACCCGAATGAGTGGGCACAGGTTCAAGTAATGTCGAAGTTGGTTTCGAGTTATTTTTTCCACACTAATAAATAAAAGCAGTCCGATGAGTCGGTCTTAAAGAATTCGTAATTCCTCTTTTTGGGATGAATTGGACTAGGAACACCGTGTACACCCACTTTCCGCTGGCGATATTAGGCCCCATGTAACAGGGGCGAATCTATTGTCATTATGTAAGACTCATAGCCAGAATACCAACTGATACTGGAAGTTTTTCTATAGAAAAATTACAACTAGAAAAAAACGATTATTCTGTATTGTATACAGTACTGAGGTAATTGTAATTTTCACAAGTCATATATGACTTGTGAAAATATAGATACATTTAGATAACTTATCATATCGACTAGAAGCATGAAGAGGAGTACGAAGAAGGAGAGAAGTAGCACTACGACGAGTTTATGTATTTCTCTTTGTCCGACGAATCGAACAAAAATCTACATCGTCCGATCGGTCGGACTAAGCATTTGAACCACGCAGTCACATGGACCACATAATGGTCGTAATGAACAATAAAAAAAATGTAATGTATAAAGAAAGGTTCACTATTTCTGGACTAAAGAATCATAGCACAACGCACATTTTCCGTAGTTCGCTCTACGCGTTTCGTAGCGCTATGCCACGCTCCGGTGGGCACGGCGCATAGCATGACAGCTGCCGCATCGCATTCAGGAATGTCGTGCGATGATTTATACGCCGCGCCGATAGCACATGCATTACCGGTTTTTTTGCTGTTTTGTATAGTTTGTTTGACGATATCAGAAATTGATTGAATAGGTATCTAAAATGAATATAATTATTTTTGTTTTAAGGAACCGTACTTCCTCTATTGATTTAACTTTTTAATAATACATTTCCTATGCTTTTAAGATCCTTTGAAATGAAATTGTTAATCATTTGTACGTAAAGACGATCCTTGAAAATTAACCAAAATCCTTTTTTTCCTCATCATATTTACGTTTCATGCCTTTGCCCAGCAGTGGGACACAAATGGCTTATAATAATAATAATAATATTTACGGTCGAATCATCTTTGATCGATAGTCGGTCACAATTGTACCAGGATAACATAACTCAAAGGTGATCAATTTTACTTAAATAATCGAAGAATACACAAACTTAAATCCACACGTACAATCCATCGAACCTATTTCCTCCCATTGAACACGCCGCATGAAGCAGGAATCACCGCATGCGGTATTTACCGGGGTGAATGACTACCGATGCAAATATACTGAACCTGTCTCGATCGCAAATTGATGCCGCCTTGGTACACGGAAGAGAAAATCTTTATTGACGCAGCTAATTTCGGTATAGGATGGGGGACCACTTAAAAGCATGCTTCTCTTAACACATTATGCTACTTCGATTATTTAGACTTAATTTGTAGAGCCACTTACTCCAATCTTCAAAATATCTGAAATATTTAATATTGTACAAAATCAAAAGTTTTTTATTCATTTAGAACAAGACGTACTTATGAACAGTCAAGAAAGACAACAAATGAAAATAATCAACAATAACAAATGACAATATGAAAAAAATCTGGTTTGCCATTTTAACTAAAAGACACCAGCCCGCGCTTTGTGTGTGTGTATATGTGTGAATGATCTACGCTGTTGGGCGCGGGGGCTTTACAGCTTCACTGGACAAGAGGACGAGCGTGCAACCACTACGCTCGAGCCAGAAGATAAGGGGGCAATTAGCTTGCGGGCGCCTCAAGGAGGAACGGCCTCGGCTTGGCCAGTCGCTATGGTGGAGGGCGTATACTAGGTGTCTCGCCGTAGTGCTCTGCACCGGACGGCGGGCAAGGGATTCTTCGACCTCGCCGGCGAGGTCGGTGTCTAATCCTGTGTGCAGTATCCGAAAGAAGGGATACGATTAGCGGATTTCTATGCTTGGAGGCGTTCGCGAAATACCGGGTTGTCGCCTTTTTAATAAAGATGCGAATAGGTTCGAGACTGAGATCTAAAGATTCGAAAAGATTGATGGGTTGATAGCTCGCGGGGACGTCTGAACGTTTACTATATTTGTGTCTATCTATATCAACTTCTTTCCACTCAGAGGATGAGATGTAATTAGTCATGCCATGCACAGAGCATGGCTATTGCGAGGGAGATGAGTTAGACTATGCCTAGGCACCGCGGCGGCTGGAGATAGGGTCAAGTCGGGGCCCTTTTTCGAAATAAGACCTTATCAGGTCCTCAATTTTGATATTAGTAAAACGGGGAGGAGGAAATCAGGGGCGTAGCTCCCAGTTGCATTCTTACAACATACTTGGCCCTTACCTTTCTATGAACATATTATATCGTCAAAGATGATTGACAAATCTATTATGTTTTGTGTGGATTTCCAGTTCTTATATTAAAAATTGTAACTATTCAAATACATCGTATTTATACAGTCTCAGTTCTCATGATGGACGGACTCCGTACCAGGCTTATATACATACAGGGATGAGTCGGTTGCTAGAGCTTGTCATATAAAATTGGTACAGAAAACTTTGTGAAATTCTCTACAGCCTCTTCAGGGATATAGTCATAATATAGGCAGGGTGAGTCAGATGATACGAAGTGCGTGGATACGTGCATTAGTTCTTTTTATCTGAGAGTATCGTGCGCCGGGCGGCGATATCGCCTGATACTTGAAACCGGGTTGATATCCGTGGATATATTATATATATTCGTCCGGTTACGGATCAGGAACCAAGTGACAGACAAACAACGGCACCATTTGGATATACTTACGCATAAACTTGCTCGTTTCCAACAACTGCTTACGTACGTATAGAAATATGTGGAATATACAGGTGGAAAAAATCTGTCACTAGTAAATTCAACTCGACGAAATAGGTTTAAATATAAATTATTATGATTGCATATAATATTATATAATTGCATAAATTAAACATGCTTTTAAAGAAATAAAACAAAAAAATCTTTTCTTTTTTTAGTCCGTGTTTTTTTCCAACCCTGTTTTTCACGCTGTTTTTTGGTCTGTCACCTTTAATCTTATTTAGCGATCATCATCATCATCATTTCAGCCTATACTTGTCCACTGCTGAACATAGGCCTCCCCAATCGCTTTCCAGCGTAACCGATCCGATGCCACCTGCATCCAACGATTTCCTGCGATTTTCACAAGATCGTCGGTCCATCTGGCAGGCGGTCGTCCTACGCTGCGCTTGCCAATACGTGGTCTCCACTCTAGAATCTTTCTGCCCCCCTATTTAGCCCCCCTATTTAGCGATAGATTCACAATATTATAGCGTCACGGCAGCAATGCCTTACATTTATACCTTCAAATAATGTAAACTAGCTAAACAAAAACCCGTGTTGCCACATGCCCGCCCTGTCTTAATAAAAACGGGAGCCTTCAGACTAGTTGCGGGAACTTAATATTCTGTTTTGATTTTGGCAAGGTTTGGTGCAAACCTGAGTGTCAGAATCAGAATCAGAATATTTTTTATTTATGTAAATCATCACAGTATTTATGAATCGTTTAAATAGTAACAAAGACTCTACCACCACTTCGGAATGTCATTTCTGTGGAGAAGAAGGGCAAGAAACGGTTACTCTTTTAAAATAGTATTTTTAAAATTTTTCCATCTACATTTTGTTGTGGGGTATAGATAGAACAATGTAGTATCAGGTGAGTCTAAATTAAATTAATCAAGTTAAACTATCATGAGAATGGCTACATGGTTCTCTCATTTACAAATAAAGAAATGAGCAAGAAAAATGGTCAATTTTATTTAACTACTAGTAGGATGAGAGGGAATAATAAATAATAATAGCTGAACATGTTATCAACATTCTGGTGAAGCTGGAACAGCACCTATCCAAGCATTTTTATCTTTTAAATAATCATCTAAAGTATAATAAGCTCGCTTGCAGAGCGTACGTTTAATACAAGATTTGAATTTAATTTCAGTAAGTGGAGTGACGTCAAGTGGAATTTTATTACAGAATCTAACAAAGTACCCCATGAAATACGTGTGAATTTTTAGACAGACGAAATTGCGGTTGATCTAATTAATTTCTATTTCACGTGTTATAACAATGCCTATCACCTAGCTGATTAAATAGGTCTAAATTTTTCCTTGTGTACATTATGTTTTCATAAATATACTCACATGGGACCGTTATAATATTGACTTCTTTAAACAATTCTCTTAAAGAGTTGCAACTACCTAAGTTATAGATGGCCCTAATAGATTTTTTGTAAGATATAAATAGAGTCAATGTCAGCTGCCCTACCTCACAATAATATACCGTAAGACATTACACTATGAACTGAGTCGTTTACCTAAAGTCTTAATATAAGGGCCCCATTGGAACTTAGAGTCAAGCGTAATCCCTAAGAAAGCTGTATCATTTATAAACTCAAGTTTCTCGTTATGTAGTATAATATCACATGGTACTGCATGTGATATTATACTATTTCGATTACGATTTCACATTTGGTATAGAAAACTGTATACATTTAGTTTTATTGATATTAATCACTAAATTGTTGCATGTGAACCAATTATGTACTTGTAGATTAGCGTCACTTACCTCGTCTAGGCTATTTACATGTGTACCTACTTTAAAGATCAAATAGGTATCATCAGGAAACAACACTACCTTCGCCCGCCCCTCAACTGCTCGAGGCAGGTCATTTATATATACCAAAAATAGAAACGGACTCAGTATCAATCCCTGAGGAACGCCCATTTTAACTAAAGCTCCTAGAGATTTTATTTCGTTTATTTGAACACACTGTTGTATGTCTCCTCCTAAGTAAGATTTTAGTAGATTTAGCGCTTTACCTCGGATTCCATAATGCTTTAGTTTAAGCAACAGCGTTTCATGTTCAACAAAATCAAATGCCTTCGACAGGTCGCAAAAGATGCCAATGGCGTCCTGAGAGTTCTCCCAAGCATCAAAGCCATGCTTTATTAAGGTCACACCGGCGTCGGTGGTACAACGTCCTTTGGTGAAGCCATATTGCTGGTCATAAAGGATGTTATTAACGTTAAAGTGATCTAATATTTGAATAACCATTATCTTTTCAAACACTTTGCTGAGCACTAGCAAAACAGACACAGGCCTATAGTTGTTAGGATCATTACTATTGCCGAATTAAAACAGTGGTATTACTTTACCAAACTTTATTAAATCCGAAAACACTCCCTGATCTACACACATATTAAAAATTAAAGCTAAGTGAGGCGCGATTGTGTAGATAATTGCCCCATACATGCCCCATCAGACATGCCCCATAGGTCCGCCAATTGTGCTTGTTATTTTACAACAACTACTTTGTTTTGTTATAATGTATTTGGCGTGCACAATACAGAGTATTCTATCTATCTATCTATCATCCGTTATTTTTATTTGTACATTATTGAAGACTTTAATGTCTTGTCGATTTCGACAGATTAAAGACAGAAGCTAAAATTACGTTTGTGAGGTTACTCGGTGCCTTCGATGGATATTGACTTAAAGGAACGTTTTGGTAACTCAGCCAGTAAAGTAGTAGAAAACGGGTAAGTTTTATTTAGTAAGGCAGGTAAGATTTAATATTTAAGTGTTTTTTGAGGATATGTACAGGTTTTCACGGGTATTTACACAAAAATGCTTTTTGCGCTTGTTTTTCTATGAAGCGTTCATAGTTCCATCCACATTTCACCAAGATATTCGATATTATATAAGCATATGCTGTTACATATGTATATGTTTATATATTTTCAAGTTCCCTCGGACATCATCCAAAAATAAAAAAAATATAAGAAGCAAATTGTCTATACTTTAATTGATTTAAGTGTCTATTAACGTACCTTGTTTGTCATATGCTTTCAATCAAATTTTCATGCTCCCCGTACCAGTAATTTCCTTAACAGCCTTACCAGGATCGCATCAATCTAAACGAGTTCTTCCTGCATCAGTCTAACTCGCGCGTCTACCAGCACTGGGCTAAAAGTTCAATGATCGCTTACTTAAATAGTAACTTGTTACTCAACTACCAGGCAACTTGATGGCTGTCAATAAAAATAGTATAAATCTAGACAATAAACATCCCGATACATATATGTCACCGGTTACCACAATTTATTAGTTTGTAATTAAGCTTACGACATTATCTATGTAATCTAAAGCAAAATTATAAACGTAGGTACAATGATCTCTCACATAAAATCAATCTTACTATTCTGCATGCATCAACAAAAATGACATGGTAAGACTACAAAATACATATAAACAAATTTTCTTTATACCTCCACTTAAATATATCTTAGTAAGCTAAAGTGGCAATGGGCTGGTTACATCTGTAGAAGGACCGACGGCCGATGGAGCAAGCGTGTCCTAGAGTGGAGACCGCGACTTGAAACGTAAGGTAGGACGGCCCCCAGCTAGATGGACCGACGACCTCAAAAAGGTCGCTGGGACAGACTGGGTGCGGAAGGCGGAGGACCGTGTGCAATGGCGCGTGTTAGGAGAGGCCTATGTCCAGCAGTGGACTGCTATAGGCTGATTGATTGATTGATTGATAAATATATCTTAATAATAATAATAATAATATTTAGACATGTAGTTGCCGGTTGTTCTCGTCTTGCTAACGGAGAGTACTTGCACAGACACAACCAAGTGGCTAAGATTATCCATCAGCAACTTGCTCTTAAATATGACCTTGTGGACTCTGAAGTACCGTACTACCAGTACCAGCCTCTTCCAGTTCTCGAAAGTGGTCATATCACGCTCTACTGGGATCGATCTATTATCACGGACAGGACTATTGTAGCCAATAAGCCTGATATCGTGATAATAGATCGATCGATGCGTCGTGTAATGCTAGTTGATGTCACCATTCCGCATGATGAGAACCTTGTGAAGGCCGAAAAAGAAAAAATATCTAAATATTTGGACCTGGCTCATGAGGTTACCGCCATGTGGAATGTTGATTCAACTATCATTATTCCGATGGTCGTATCAGTCAACGGCCTAATAGCGAAGAGCTTCGATAAACACCTCGAGAAGCTCTCGCTTGGCAGTTGGGTGAAGGGCCTGATACAGAAGGTGGTAGTATTGGACACGGCGCGCATAGTGAGGAGATTTCTCTCTTTGGAGCCCTGACCATCGGTAGCTTGGGTCGTAGACCCCGTTACCAGTGGAGCACATTTTTTGTATAATATATATAAGAATATTTGTTTTTTGTATTTTTATATATATTTTATAAGAAATTGTATTTAAATAAATGCATACATAATAATAATAATAATACACTTTATTGCACATAAAATATTATGACAGGGAACAAGATCGAACATAGTTATGTTGGTACAGTAAGGCGGCCTTATCGCTTAAAGCGATTTCTTCCAGGCAACCTTTAGGTAGAGGACAGAGATGTTAAAAATAAAATGGAAATGGGTAAGGTGCAACAATGAATATAATAACATAAAAATAAAAAAGAAGTAAATATCTTATATATAAGAATATCTTATATGTTGCCTTAGCAAATATTTTGTTCTGTTGCAGTACAAAATATTGCTTTGCTTGTTAATGATGTGACATTGGAACTTATGGTCCATTAGTACCACAAAATTTTTATACTTACCTAAAACACTGCGAGTGCCTAAAATTAAGCTTGATTGATTGCTTCTTTTCCACGTTCGTTATCTTTCTTTTCTTGCTTTATAAACCCATCCCTCTCAAACACAGCTGCTTCGCCACTTCCAGATATACTAGGAGAGCATCAATCTAAACGAGTTGCGCCTCATGATTGTGACTGCGCAGCTAAAGCACCTACCTACCTTTTGCTAAAATTCCTTAACTACCTTTATTGAAGCTTAAAATTAGATTGCCATTAAGAAGTGATCTTCTATAAGCTGATGCTTATCCAAATTGTAATTATTTTTAGGAATAACTTTTTTTTTAAATTATGTTGTTAAATTAATCCAAATAAGTGAGAAGAGGACATTACTAACTAATACCACAGACAGTACTAGCTAGCTAGTACCACAAAATTTTTATACTTACCTAAAACACAGCGAGTGCCTAAAATTAAGCTTGATTGATTGCTTCTTTTCCACGTTCGTTATCTTTCTTTTCTTGCTTTATAAACCCATCCCTCTCAAACACAGCTGCTTCGCCACTTCCAGATATACTAGGAGAGCATCAATCTAAACGAGTTGCGCCTCATGATTGTGACTGCGCAGCTAAAGCGTGTGTGTGTGTGTGTGTGAATGATCTACGCTGTTGGCCTCGAGGCCTCTACAGCTTCACCGGATTTTAAAGCACCTACCTACCTTTTGCTAAAATTCCTTAACTACCTTTATCGAAGCTTAAAATTAGATTGCCATTAAGAAGTGATCTTCTTATAAGCTGATGCTTATCCAAATTGTAATTATGTTTAGGAATATTTTTTTTTTAAATTATGTTGTTAAATTAATCCAAATAAGTGAGAAGAGGACATTACTAACTAATACCACAGACAGTACTAGCTAGCTAGTACTCAAACACTTAACTTTTTATTATAAACTATTTTTTTAAAAGCGACTATGTTTCTACTATACTTGTACTAGGAGCTAATAATTAAATAGAGGTTACCCTTATCCTCACAGGGCAGGTGCCCACAAATTCCTTCTCAAGAAGCGATAAAATAAAACCAAGTACATGGAAGATGGTCTGGAGTAACTTTGACTGACTAAGGACTGAACCTTCTGTAGGTTAATCGGCAATCACACCGGAATGGATCAATACTAACCTGGAAAAGTAGACAAGCCCTTAACTGAGAGTCTCCTTGCATTTTCCAAGCAGAAACAACGAATAGCTCCAACAACAGGTGAATCACCAACCAGAAGAAAGAAAGACTGAGGAGCTCGCAGTGATCCTTAGACTTGGCACACAATTACGATAGTTGGTTGAAATGTTTGTAAGCCAATTTTCATTGAGCGAGTGTAAAAATAGTCGTGGCGAAGAAACAACTGCGTCACGACTCATACTCCTACTAGGATAGCAGCGCTGATGAAGCGGTTCCCGGACCCGTCCGTGCGTATGCCAACACTGGGCTAAAAGTTCAACAGCCGCTTAAGTGGTGACATGATGTTTATCGCGTTTCTGAGATATTGTTCCATTAGCCGCCGTATGTCGAGTAGGGTAATTGGGCTGGTGTTCAAATGGATTGTGCAACCGATGTTTGTGGGTGTATCACTTCCAATTATGGCTGTGACTCTGGTGCTTGGCAACATTTTCAAGAAGAGGTCGCTGAGTGTGTTGGAATTACTTAATTCGCTCTTTTTAATTAGGTCTGTTCAGTTGGTTAATTTAGCGGCTGCATAATTAATCACAGTGGCCGTAAGTAAGCAGCTGCTGTACATAATGTGTAGGCCTTCATTCAAGTTTAGGCCTGGTAAAGGGTTAGCTTCTACTTTCTTATTGTTCTTCCACTTTAGTTAGTTCTCGGTTGTAGGTTTAACTAAGACTATGATGGCCCCAATGGTTTGAATTACAACTCCATCCATTAGTAACTAGAAAAAAAATAGCACTACGAAAGCATACTGTCAAATCGCACTCATCACAATATTAGTGAGAGCCAGTGTTGATCACACTGAATATCGAACCTCTATTATTTTCCAACGCCAATTTATCTGAATATCTTGTTACAACAAGGCAAGAGCACTGGAAAGGTATTTACTTTTCTCTTGCCTGTGTGATTCAACCATCGCTGGTACCAAGTACCAAAACAAAAGAATACCTTTAACTGATTAACTATTAATGCATAAAATACCTTCAACGACGCTAACTATTATAACCACAGACTATAAATTTCTAAAAAATATTTGTCAATTTATCCGAAGACGAAACACTGTTTTATTTATACAAAAGCACTTCTAACACTTAATCGCAAAAACCGACAATTACGCGCATGGCCACCGCAGCATCCTCAAACCATATGTGTAAAGCCGTCATAAGCGTGCTTGGAAGACCAACTTAACTTTGCAGTAAATCTTTCATCAATAGCGAAAGAACTCCAAGCTAAACTTTATTACTGACGCGCATTACATTACTTTGCATAGCACTCACAGCGACAACTATAAATATTCCATGATAAATACAAATTTCAACTCAAATGCGCGATAGCATAAAAGTTATTTTTGTTCAGTATAATTTATTGCGTCAATCGATGTCGATTGTAAAAGAAAGCCAGAGACCAACATTAAACAGCAAGGTACTAGGAATATATAGAATGGAAGAGTTCATATAGTCGATCGCACGGGTATGATACACGCCTCACGGAATTACGTTTAATTAGCTAACATTACATCGATAATGGCGGCATTTTTACGACTCGAACGTTGAACTTGAAGGATAATAATTGAAATATGGAACAAACTATTCGAAAGCAGAATGGATTTGAATTTTAGAAAAACAGAAAAACAAACGAATATTATCGCGCAAACTAGAGAAGAGAAAATTGTTTCACAGACAATTTTTAGGAGTGATGGGTATTCTTACAGAATGATTACCGCGTTAATGATTGTTTGTGTCGTATACATTAAAATATAAAAGACATTTGCTCTCTCAGCTTGCATAAATTAGAAAAGTACGATTAAAGCCGTTCTCAAATTGACGTATTATTATAAACTTAGCAAATAGGGAGGTGCAGTTACGCCTCCATTCTCTAAGCGCAGGTAAAAAGTAATGTAAATATTTTTGGTAATTTAATCATTCTTAAGTATTCCAAATATATAAAAAAATCGTTTTATATTATTTTAACACGCAGTAAACAAAATTACCTACTTTCAATAGACCATATTAACTTTAAATCCTCTTTGCAATAGAAACTTGATTACCAAGACAGCATAACATTATTTAAGATCCCAACAAGAGATTACATTATTTCATAGTTCGAACAAACGAAAACCCTTGAATGAACACAACCTTCCATTTACACTAAAAAAACCGGTACACCCACATTGTAAATAGAGACAATGAGGTATTTACACAACCAGATCTCCAAGGCCCCTAGGTCCCCATAACTTTGGCTTTGGATTGTCCAATTTTATATAGAATGCGGAAGGCGGGAGGGGTCAAGTTAGAAAAGTGGACGGAGGCATGATTTTACGTGGGCGCCATTTCTCAATTCGGTATTCCTTCGGACGTGTGAACCTTTTCTTTAAGACAGGTGTACGCAACTTTTTTGTACAAGTACTGGAGCTCATTTAGGTATTTTTTCGTGTTGTATTGTAAAAAGTATAAAATGACTAGAGGAAGAGTTTTAGTAGTTAAAATAAAAAAAGAGTTTTGGTAATATAACACCACGAAACTTCTTGGCATGATGAAAACCGATCTGAAGTAACTCTCACCTTTTACAACAAGTTCGTGAAAAATGGGTCACAAAATTGTATCCGAAAAGACAAGATATACAACAAATAAAGAAAGAATGAGAGCTTTTAAAAAGAGACATTTATTATTCCGGCGACTACAAAATCTCAGCGGGAATAAAAAAAGACCTTTTAAAAACAAGCTTTTATTGCCAGAACGCAACGAAGATGTCTTGCTTAGTTGAGGAGTTTTTATGGCTTCCTTCCGGCTCCATCATCAGACCTCGAACACCATCCGGGTCTAAAATACTCGTCAGGACAAATCCATCGAGCCCAAACACGTCGGGGTTAAATTGAGTAGTTGGATGATTCCATTGGCCACTTTTCGACTTCATCATCAGACCCTGAACACTATCACACACTGGTTGTATAGTACTTGTCAATACCAATCTAACAAACCTAAACACGGGGGGGTTACATTGTATGGTTCACGTGTTCCTATGGCCACCTTTCGACTCCATCATCAACCCAGCTCCAGGGTACGATATTAGTCCATTATCACAGAAATTACATGTATGCCAATCAGCTCAATCGGATACCCGCAAATGCTTGAATATTTTTAGTCATTATAATACCTACTCAAGTTTTCTATTTTTAGTACACTAATACACAACCGGACGCATCAGTACACAAAAGGTAATGTTGAATAAATCAATACAAATCCATGTTAGTTTGTTATTTTAATAAAGTTAAGGAAGTTATAGATTATACGTCACAATAAAGATTATAGCATCTGAGTTGGCCTAAGTAGAGCCTGGATAGCTATCGCCACGAGAAGCTTCTTTATAACTTCCGTGATGCATCAAACAGATCATAAATTATTTGTCTTCCTTATGTTGCTCTCACACTGAGTTACTATAAAATATTTTGTGTTGTCTCACTCCATTAAAATTTATCAATGCAACGATATATGTTACATACAATAGTTGGAAAAAAGAGTTTTCAAAAATGTATAGTAGTATGTTAATTTTTAATTATATCACATATTCGGTTCATCATCATCATCATATCAGCCTATATTTGTTCACTATTGAACATAGGCCTCCGGAACATATTCGGAATATATATTAGGTTATTTACTTTTAATTATTTCAAATTGATATTTAAGCTAACACCCGTAAGGTTTTATACCAGTATAAACATTTTTATAAAATAACTACTCAGCGACGGATCTTGATTGATTATGGAGACAAATAAATAGATAGATAGGTAGAGTACTCTTTATTGTACACCAGTGAAAATATAGCAGAGAAATACAATATGAATATGATACAATATGATCTTAAGATAGAGATACAATTGGCGGTCTTATTGCTAAGAGTAATTTCTTACAGAAAACCAGTGCGTTGGAAGAAGCAACAGATAAAAATAGAGGGCAGTTGGTGACGTACACTTATGTTATACAAAACTACTTCATATATATTGATACACAAGACTTGATACACAAAACATGTAAACATTATCAATTTGATAAATTATGGCAGCAATTTATTACATTATCTAACCAGGTGAAAGTGATCTTTAACCAATCTTTTAAAAGAATGCAAATATGTCACACTAAAGTTTAACTTATACTAAAACTTCTATTTTTAGTAAGTACTATTATATTCAGTGGCTTTTTTTTTCATTATAATTGCATGGAAATGCATCCAGCATACTACGGAAAAGCCAAGCTATAATATTCACTATTTAAGTGAGACTACATATTATCTAGATAAAAAGTTCCATCAAAATCGGTTCGGTGGTTTTTGGGTGATGCCCGAACAAACAGTTAAACGAGCAACCTTTTTACACATCGTTTTGTGTATAGAGGCTTCTAAGTGAACAAACCTTATTTTTATATAATTGTATGCTTTTAATCTTAAATTAACATTTATAGATTTCACTGGCAAGTAAAATTTTCAAATATAAAAGCAGCGGTTGAGGACATCTGGACTGCTTGATAAAAAATTCGTTAATCGTATGGGTAATACGTTTAGGTTTCGTCATTTTACGTGGGTTTTCGTTCCGATAGCGCGCGCGGTTTGTGTTATCTATCTATTTGATAATGAAAAAAGCTTTTAAGTAGTAAAATAAAACTTTTAAACACATAACACTTGTACACGTACTGTGATTAGAGTCATTGTATTAACATTAATTATGAACATTATGAATGCTTGATACTATCTGAAGCTAAAATACCATTTTCACGAAGGTTCAAAATGTCGGCTCACACCTCTGACCTTTTCGAGGCAACGGACGTTACGTACCTATAAATTATTTCAATCCATAATGTAGTTAAAATGTCATTTTAGTATGAAATCATTTTTCTCCCGCAAAACGTTAAAAGAATTATACGCCTAAATCGTATCGACATTCGACAACAAACGTGACGCAAACTCATAATAGTCACGTTATCTATCGATATAGCAAACGTAAACCGTCAAAAGTACCAGGCGATCATAACCAAAACAAAAGTAAACTATTTCGTCAACCGAACGCTCAATAAAAACTTCTAAACTTGAACATACCGCGGGAACGAGACGCCTCTATCTGACGCATCTACCGTCTCACTCTCTTTACGTCAGTTGACAAGCAGTGGGTGAACGAACTTCGAGAGTTTACTGGGCTAAAAGTTGAATGTACCTCCGTTCGCGGACATTACGAACAAGATAGCAACTTTACCATACGCACCGTGTCAATGAAATGTCGTGAACACGTTTCGGTGTGATAACGAATTTAATCATTAAATAGCATTGATAAAGCTCATTTTCTTCTGCAAATGTGTTGTATTTAAGCCGCTTTGGCATGAAACAGCGAGTTTCTCACGACTACCACTACATTTACACGTTTGTAGTGAGACGCGTGTGCGGATGCTTTTCGGTATATGTTTGCGTGAGCTCGAGGTTGGTGTAGTCTTGAAAATAATTTCGCGGTCACACCAAGCCGGCGGGTTCATATAACCTGAACCACCTGTCTGTGTTGTGCGCCTAGTTATTTATATCTATGCGCGAACCTATGTAACATAGCTATTATATACATAATTAACAACAAAATATATAATAACACACGCGAGGTGTCTTTGTAGATACATAGATGGTAGAGCGCCACATATTTTTTTCAAGATGATTCAATATACGAATATGTTCGCATGTATTTATGTACAGCGAAAGGTAATTTGTCTTCGCTAAGTGATTACGGTTAAGAAAAAAACGCAATGAAATCGAAAGCGTTGTATATAAGCGCTAAATTAGTTGAGGACACCTGCTCGAAGGCTCAACAATGCCGCACCTGCTAGGGCAATGGTACACCATTATTTATATGTGTTATTCAAAAACAAATGCTTTGAGAAGTAATCATTAGCATATTATGCTCACGCAATGTCGTCTGTTATACCAGAAAATTGTATAAATAATTAACCAGTACTCACAAGTGTGGTTAGAGTCATTTAAAACTAAGTAGGGCGATGTCTTCGTTCACTGAAATGATCGTGAACGTGAAACTATTGCCGTGACTAAAGATAGCAGATCGGTATTTAAATGCAATTCAAATGAAATTTTTATTACCAGACCTATTTTGATGACCTTTAATTACCGTTTACAGAAATAGGGACAGACGCTTTTCACTTCCGAAAAAAGTTGTGACGTTCTTAAAATTCTGACAATAATTAGACACACCAAGCCAACACACCAACTATTTTAAATTTGAAAAAAATATATAGTTTTATTGAACTATTAAACAACTTACCGGAAGTGTTAGTTGTTGCTATGATAGGCAATCCCTTCTTATAAATATTGGTTATCGATAGTCAGGATATACTGGATATTTTAGTAATAGTCGCATTTGGAAAAGAGACAAGAACTTAATTTATGAGGAAAAACAATATTTTCGTAGAAATTTTAAATATTTACATAGCATATATTTTGGTGTTACTATTACTCCTCCAAGGGTTGATTTCAGGCTTTACAGAGTTAGTTTCAGCTAGGATGTGTCTATGTGAATTTTATGTTTTTAAAGCACCCACGACATGTCATAAATAAATACTACTTAGGTGCTTCATTTAAAAAAAAATGCCCGTTTGAAGTAAATTCTGGCCATCAATAAATCAAGGATAAATTAAATGTGGTTCACGAGTTTTGGCGGGAAGTCGAAGAGTCATGTTGTCAATTTGCCTTAATTTCCAACACTTGTGTTATTTCGAATAATAATGTGTAATGTTGGTGGAAAATTAACCATTATGTATTCTTATATGTGCATGAGTGAAGGGAATTTTAACAAAGTGATAAAATGTGCCTCATCCATTTCCCTCAAAATGACCATCGCAATTGGTATGTAAAGTATCCATCACTTTACTATCCAGGGTGGGATACTTCATCAATTTAATTATCATCATTATCATCAAGTTCATCGGGGAGCTGAATTAATTTATACAAAATACACTTAAAATTTATGTGAAGCCATAACTTGAAGAAGAAGAAGAATGTGGTTCACAATTAAATTAGGAAGAATGTAAAGGAAGAAATTTGTCTTATCTATTTAAATATACACAAAGATATAAATTATCGAACATCATATATTATGTTATATGGTATTTCTCGTAAAACTAGTAAACAACTCCACCACATGTTATGAAGACATAATATTTGCAATGACCGACAGTGCAATGACCCTCGGAAGTATAGAGCAGCCAAACTGGCTAAATCACAAGCCGATTAATGGCAAAATTTCAATCGTAAACGTTTAAGCCGTTTCCGCGATGACCGCCGACAATAAAACTTACAATCGCTCATACTGATTTATAACATCACTCGTTTATAATCGGATGTTACTTTAAGAAAGAAACATAAACTGTAGATGTAGTGCGACAAGGATGTTTTCGCTCATGGGTGTCATTGACAGGGGGTTGGTGTGAAATTAGGGTCAAAATGAGTAAAATTTTGTTACTTCCAGGGAAATATTTGAACAGGTGGGTACGCATAGTAACTAACTCAAGAGTTGACGCGCTTGCTCAATGAATTTAGTTAAGCTGCACCATGTGGACGCAGTAAACCAAATTGTTTAATTTGGTTATAAAACTAAAAAATATATCTTTTAAGACATTCCTGCTAATTAAAAAACGAACTTGGGTAAATTTCATAGCAAACGGCAACTCTGCGACTGTCATATAGTAGCATTACTCATGATGACAGCGTTAGTTCACGTCGGACGTTGTCGGACTGAACGTTACATTGTATGAGAAAGTAGAATGTCGAACTTTTTCCTAGGACTAGAAAAATGCATAATTTCGCGCTCTTTGATACAAGATGGCGCTAGCTACCGCAGCATATATTTTCCGGCAAATGGAGCTGAAAACTCAAATTATCAAATCGGTAGGTAATAGTTTTTATTTTACCAAATTTTGTGAACTAAATGCTAGCAACATATTTCAATATTATTTAGATGAAAAACAATAATGAATTTCATCCAAAACCAAAGTGTGCAAATGATTAAAAACCTAAGAATTATTCTGCGACGCGACGTCACATATATCACTGACCGTAATCAAACAAACTAAATCGAACCTCATAATTTCGGTTCAAGGCAATGTTAAATCGATACAACAGCTTAATCGTTTTCTTGCATATTAACTTTATGGGGCATTTTGAACAACGAACGCGAAACACGTGTTTGGTTAACACACTTAAAGAATCCTGTTGCTTTAAATGACCACTTAACTTACTCGCGAAATGTTATATACAAATTTTGACCCTTAATTTGACCTCTTAGAGTTGGAATTTCTAAAAATACGTTCTTAGCGAGCACCTAGAGGCCAAGAAGAACATACCTTCTAAGTTTCTAGTTTATATGCCTTTCTATGGGTTTAACTTAAGCTCACTCGCACGGTAGTGAGCAGAGAAGTGTTGATCAAAGTTAGGCAGTGCAAACATGTGAACAAGTAAAAATCCCAAAATAGTTCAAGGGTGTACTTTACACTAAATATTTGAATTTTCAGTATAGTAAAAATCCAATTTTAATTTTCTCATTCCAGTGTCTGCAGTCAAATGGAGATTATATAGTCATGAAAACGTATGGGAAGGATATTTTACAACGAAAAGCCACGTGGTCAGAACAATGCGCTATGACTTGCGTCAAGAGAATAGTTACTAACCGCTTACAAATTTCTTTATAAAAAAACGTAGCCCAACCCTAGGAACTATTCTTGTGTCGTGGGTGCGTATACGAACATGAAATTTACATGCACAAATATTCAGACCGAAACAAATATTTTGGCTGTCAAAGCTAAGCCTTGCCTAGCTGACAGATGAACAGACCATCCACACGATATTGTTGCCAACCACTTAACTTCTCAGCTCACCCGGAAGACAGATTCACACACAGATTCCGGAAATATCGTTATGAGTCAATAGTATTTAATAATAATAATATTAGCCCTGTTAAGAAACTGTCCTACCTTTGGGCACGGGCCTCTTCGCAAACTGAGAGGGTTTATACTGAACCCAATGCTAAAAAAATCATCAAAATCGGTCCACAATTGACGAAAATATCGCTGAACATACATAAAAAAAAGCATACATGCAAACGAACATAGAACCTCCTCCTTTTTGAAGTCGGTTAAAAATACAGAATGATTTTTAATGATTCTACATAATGATTTCGGCCTATACTGGTCCAATGATGGGAAAGGCCTTCTTTCACAAATCGAGGTGAGAGAGGTCATGCTCCACCACGCTTATCCAGTGTGGATTGGTGGTGGAACTATACTCGCCTCTACAAGAAAATAATAGAGATGAGGTAGCCTCGGTAACTTAATGTCGAGTATTAAAAAGTATCACGATGAACAATTTTGTGGTACTAAGGAAAAGGATGAGTCAAATATCAATAAATTATATTCACAGATTTTTAGTTAATGTATGTAAACATAATATAGTATACATACATTCACAATTCAAGGCAAATTCTTGCCATCCATTACCTTTTTTTGAAGAAGTTTTGCTTAGCTTTTAATTTCACATCTCGCAAAAACTCCAAAAAAATATACTAAGTAGCAATGAAATTACCCAAAAATAAATACATTTTACTTTCGCAAGACAAAGTTGCGGCTCGCATGCAATATTAAGAAACGGAATTTGCATCTCCGAGTGAGGTCAACGAACTGGGCTCTGATTGAGTTTCAGTCTTCAATTGATAAATAAATTAGTCTTATTGTGAGCAATCAAATATTTTATGGGGTTGGTATTTGTAAGTGCGGATCTTCTTCTTCTTATTTTAATTAATGGCCGCACACTTTAACAGTGTATTTCGCCAATGTCAAGTAGTAATAGAGTATAACAGTAAATTATAAAAATTGGCTTCTTGTCGCCATTACGGCAAAAAACAAAAGCCAAGTGCGGATCTAAAATGGCGGATAAATTTGGCAATTTAGCTAAGTGCTAATTTGACAGCTATATTTTTTTCGGTATGAGATGACAGCGCCCAATGTGTAGATTCCAGGTTTAAAAATAGTTTTAATTTATGATGAATAATTACTATTGTGGTGGTAGCCTAGTGGTTAGACCATTGGACTGCAAAGTCAGAGGTCTCGGGTTCAAACCCAGGCACGCACCTCTGTCTTTTCGAAAGCATGTGCGTATTTAAAATTAATTATCACTTGCTTTAACGGTGAAGGAAAACATCGTGAGGAAACCTGCATGCCTAAGAGTTTCTCGAAGGTGTGTGAAGTTCGCCAACTCGCACTGGGCCAGCGTGGTGGACTATGGCCTAAACCCTCTCAGTTGGAGAGGAGGCCCGTGCCCAGCAGTGGGACAGTTTATTAACAGGGCTAATATTATTATTAATTACTATTATTGTTGTGTTTGTAAAGAGTATTATTTTTATTTATACTTGTGGACGTCAGCGCTTCACTGTAAGTTAGAAGAAAAAATCCTACTAGTATTAAAAACACAAAAGTTTATGAGGATGGCTGGATATGTAGACGTTTGTTACTCTTTCACGCAATAACTTCTGAACAGATTCTAATGTACCTTTACAGTAATATAGCTAACTAACTTTTGAGCCTTTATACCATATCACAATGGGATTGTGTCAGATTTTAAAAATATCCAATGATGTTAATCATGGTGAACTGCTTTTATACCGTTGCGCCTTCATTCCTCAAGCGGGAGTGTTACAAGCCATAGCTGTCCACCTAAATTTCGGTGACAATACTAATCCTAATTGCTAATGAAAATGTTTGGATAAAAATACCTCAATCAAATTTGTCCGTCCTAGGATTAACAGAACTTGATGTTTACTAACCAAATCATGGATCAATAGACCGATAAGGCATTCGACTACCTTTCAACGTCATTTCGATCATTCTCTATTACCAAACCGAGGTCAGTAACCAGCGTGCGTGATATGAACTTTGCGAGTAGAGGAAGTAAGTATGTAAGAAAAGAACCTACCTTCTAATGGATATCTAACCACACAGAATAAAGTGAATTCCAATTTTGCAAAGCGATTAAACAGCGGAGACTATTCATTGATTATTTAAAAAGAAGAACGTCGCCCCACACTTGGATTTATTCCAGTGTCGTGGGTGCAACAAACATGAAAATTCACAGACACAAATACCCAGACCGAAACAAATATATATTTGGATCACACAAAGATTTGTCCCGTGCGGGAATCGAACCCGCGACTATAAGTCACAGTGGACGGAGCGGCTCAAGTTCTTAACCACTGCGCTAAATCGTCCGTCATAATTCTTTTCGCATTCTTATTGCCATGAAAGTAGAACAAGCTTGAATGGTGCTTCCGAAAAAAACATCACCACAACTAAATAGACAAAAAGTTTAAGTAGGGTAGACTAAAAACAAGAATAAGTACGTAGTAGAATAAGTTCGTACCGCAGTGGAAAGTAGACTGTGATTATGGATGAATTTAATAGCAACTGCTATCATGGACTTTCTTTTATGTATATACGCGAATTGGACTAGGAGAGTTTATCGGCCTTTCAATTTTAAGCACGTGATGCAAATAGAGGGATTTTATAAGTTTAACGTATGTATCTATGTGGAAGGCGCTCGTAGCGCTGTGCGACCGCGGTGTTCTTACCGATCACCAAGGTTAAGCAGCGTTCGACTCGGTTGGCCTGAGATGGGTGACCGTTTGTGGCATTTTCATATTCGAGCGTCTCCGTGCTTCGGAAGGCACGTTAAGCCGTTGCCAATGTGGTAGTCGTTAAGCCGAGTTGGAAGCCTTAAAGGCGGCTTGATAAATTTCAACAGCAAGAGGCCACAAACCTGCCTCCACCAATCCGTACTGGGTCCGCGTGGTATGACCTAATCTCTCTCACCACGATTTGTGAGAGAAGGCCTTTGCCCAGCACCGTCACGCCTATATTCCCCAGAGGGGGTGGCAGAGGTGTACTGAGTACACCCACGTTTCGCCGACGATGTTAGGTCCCATGTAATAGGGGGCGAGCCTATTGCCATATACCGGGCACAATTCCAGACTCCGGACTTATACTAAACGGATAACCCGATTTTGATTTAGTTTTTTTTGGTGTGTGTATGAATGATCTACGTTGTTGCGGACAAGTTCTTTTTTTAGTTTGAAAGGTGATTGAGAAACTTGACTTCTATGCTATAAATCATTTGAGTCGGGAGTTTAATTTTGTTAAGAAAAAGCGTAGCTCCACCTAGGAATCATTCCTGTGTCATGGGTGCGTTTAGAAACATGAAAATTCACTTACACAACAGCCAGACTAAGACATAAATTTATGTTTTGATTGTTTTTATTAAGGACTGGTCAGCGATTGGCATCTATCTCACCTAATGGAAAGTGACGACAAGGTTCGCTGGCTCAGTAGTAGCCTATTTATACTTAAATAGTCTGAGGACAGGGAAGTTAAACCTATCTATCTATATCATTACGCCAAATCCCTTGCGGGGTAGGCAGAGAGTACAGAATTCCAACAGATTCCTTCCTTACATACCTCTCTGGCTTCCTCCACTCTCATAGTTCGTCTCATACACGCTCGCCGGTTACTGAGACTCTTGACTTGTCCTCCAGATAAGACAGACTCGGTCTATTTGGTCATGGTAAGATAGTTTTGGTCTTCCCCGGTACCTACATCCTTCCACTTTTGCATTATGTATCTGTTTTGGCATTCTTTCTTCTGACAGTCAACAGAGCATACCCTTTCTCATCTTTACACCGATACTATCTTTTATACCTACTCGCTTTCTTACTACGCTGTTGCAAATACGGTCGGTGAGCTTCTCTCCGCAAATTGACCGCATTTATCCTTCTTTCATTCTCCTTCTTACGTCCCAGCTCTCGCTGCCATATAACAGCGTAGGGATAAGCACTCGTTTTGGCTTAAGTGCCTGCTCCCAAGTAGCTTTCCCATCGCACCATTCACTCTGTTCCCTGCACTCACATTCTCTCTATATCAGCGATGTATTTCCCATCCTTGCTAAAGGCGCATCCAAGATATACAAACTCATTCACTTGCTCCAGCACATCGTTACCAACCACAATCCTTGCATTCGTTCTGGTTTCTTCTTATTCAAAAACCATTATCTTGGTGTTCTTTACATTCAAATGTAAGCCATTGTTCATGCAGTCGTCTTTAATAACCGTGACTAGTGGTTGCAGATCAGTGGCTGATCAAATCGATATGATCGGGCTAAACCCGCCTCCTCGTAAGGTGACTCCGTGCAACATGCCAGAGTACTACTAGGTCTCTTGACAACATACTATGCTGGGAGGATGGTGACCAGCTACGGCCGTAGCCTACCACTGTTGAAAATGCTGCTTGTACAATCAATAAACTAGCAACCGATTAATGAATGGGAGATATTACAGATAATTCCTCGAAAGAGATCACCCAAGGTGAACCTATTACGAACAAATGAATGATTTCCTTAAAAGAGTCTTGACATTTGTGGTTAAGAATCGACAGATATGCATAAGGAGATTCATGAATGTAGATGAAGAGAAATAGGTGAGAGATAGGGCGTGAGTGTGTGTATATTATCAAATAATTACTCAGTCGATAGATACAGTTTCTCGAAGCTTTCTTACGAACAACTTTTCTCGTCTCCATTAAGCTTACATCTGGACATGCCAAAAAAATATAGTTATATATAGTTTTTAACAGTCATATTGCAAAGAGACTCTGTATGTTCTGTTGAGTAATATTGACATACTTAACCATGCCAGGATCGTAGTTCTGACAGTACTTACAAACTTCATTAGAACCTATTTTCCTTGGAACTGTCACCTGTCAACCAGGATCCATAATGGCCTCCATTGATGACATTTAAACCTCAGGGTGTTTTTTTTTTTTTGGCGGGAAGTCGAAAAGTGATGTTGTCAATTAATGTTGGTCGAATATTAATCATTATGTGTTCTTATATGTGCATGAGTGTAGGTAATTGTAACAAAGTGATAAAACGTGCCTTTTCGACTTCCCTCAAAACGGCCGTTGCAATTGGTATGTAAAGTCTCCACCGCTTTACCAGGGTGGGGTATTTCATTAATTTCATTATCATCGTTGTCATCAAATTCATCGGGGAGTCGAATTAATTTAAACAAACACGATTATATATCTCACTGGACACTGGCAAAATACACTTATAATAAGTGTGAAGCCAAAACTTGAACAAGAAGAAGAAGAAGAACCTCAGGGTGTTCCAAGTAGCTCTTTGATTATGTTTAATGGACAACGCAACAAGGACAAAGAAAACAGGAAGATTAGGACAAAAAATCATAAGGATTTATGAATTTGACAACACTTAATTCTCTATATGCGTTGCAAAGACTTTACCAACCTCGGTAAAGGTTAAAGGAAGCCAAAAACCACAATTGATATAAGGATAGTCGCAGGAAGCAATGAATCAGAAAGAAATAGGGAAAACTACTGTAAGATATTATTACTTACAGGGTAAAGATTAGATTTTTTGGCTATGATGAATCATGGCGTGGTATTTCCTTTTACTATGAATTACACTTTCTCTTGCAAAGGTTGGTGATCTGCCACTAGTGTTTTACCGAACGGTTTATGTATACAGATACATCCATCTTATGACGACGGTTTATTCCAGTAGTGAGGATGAAAAAGAACAAGGGTTAAGCAGCTCCGACTACTAGATCGAGAAGTCGTGGATTCAATCACTGCACGAGTCAAATCTTTGAGTGACCCAAAAATATTTCCTTCGGTCTGGGTGTTTGTGTATCTGAATTTCATGATTATAAACGTACTTACATCGCGGAAATGAGTCCTAGTAAGGCTGTTTTTTAATTTAAAAAACTTCAAGAACGTGGTGATAACACCTTAAAAAATGCTACGCTGCACCTCTCTATATCTTCAAGTTAAGCATGCCACCTTATTTATGAATATTTTTCAAAATATCAATTTAGACATCTCCATGTTTTCTAAGCGCCATCTTTCAACAATCCTTTTAGAATTTGTTCGATGTTACTCACATGTATGCTACCTACATCGTAAACTTGCCGCAAAAACTTATAATATAACAGTACAAAACTAAGGAAGCATTCTATTATGATACAATTCACTAATGAATTAAAACTGTCTTTCGAAACCATAAATCATCAGTGAGCCGCACAACGGTTGAAATGTTTCTACTTTCGCGTCTTTGCGATGATAATGCAATAAATATGTGATCGTCGCCTTTTTCCTTCTAAACCAACTTTATTTTGTAAACACATTGAATCACCGACTCGGTCCCGATAAATAGCCAGTGTTATAGTCGTTTTGTCTGTCTGCATGTACCAAGGAAGTGAAAGTGTATAGAAAGCGGAGAAAACTTCGACGGACCCGCCATCTTTCCGCCGACGACGACCGATTCTAGCCACAAATGCATCGTCTATGCAGTTTCGTACCTTCCCTTCCTTAGTTCCTGCATTTTACGACTTAACAATGCGAATTAGAAACTAAACGCACCAAGAATTTTAATGTCATTGCCTCCAAGTAAGATAAACAAGTTCATTACCATTGTTTCTATTTGCAGTTTCTATTTTTAAAATACAATACACTTGATATTTTAATTCCATTGTCTCGTTTCTTCCAAATTAAAAAGAAATCATCATTAAAACACAATCATAAGAACACTGTTGGGTTTAACCTACTTAAGAAATGTGCGATTGTAACATCAAACACTCAAAGTATAGAGTTGAAATTCGATTGGGGTATTAGAAAAAAAAAAAGTGAATGGTTAATGTCAAGAACACGATAAAAATATCTAGGGAGAGTGTAAAGAGTAGATCACGGTCAAATATAGACTTTCACTGCTTTCTCCGACCCAAATATACGTTGACGTAGGTCGAGCGGCTGGCCTTCGGGGTGGTCGTACTTTTGGTTTTATCACTTTCATTAACTTATGGTAGAAAGTAGTGACGTAGGAGTTTTAGGACATGGAAGGTAAGAGGGAAACCCGTCGAGAATCGAAAGTTTGATGGGCCGCGACGCGCGACTTGACCGGCGAAGATTCTAGAAGGTTAAACAAACTTGATGTTATATATAAGGCCCGTATTAAGCACAAATTTAAGAATGAACATTGTATGAGATATTCATCCTGTGAAGCGTACCTAAAAAGTAAAACATTCATACTCTCCCCTCTCCTGTTACTCATATAGGTAGCATTAAGTTACTTTAAGTACACCAATATATCACTTTGTACATCACAAAGAGCCTTTTTTGCGTCTACGTAGGCCTGGGGGCCTTTATAGGCTTTTCAAAGGACACCAGGACGACTGACAAGGGTGAAAGGGCAACAAGTACACTCCAGCCAGAATACCAAAATCGCTATGGGTGGAGTATAAACAGAGTGTTTCCCCATAGTGCTCTGCAGCAGTCGGCAAGCAAGAAATTCTTCGACATAATATACAAAAGTGAGGCAAATAAAGACACCGGTTCCTTCTGACAAGATTCCGAGTAGGTACCATGTAATATCTATACCGGAGAGTATAAGATAGCAAGGCAGTTTCAATTCTAATGATCTCTATTTACGAAGAAATGGCTAAATCACAACATCGCTGGCCAATCGTAACAGGGACGCAACGAAAAATTTAGTTATTTGAATTGGCGCTCTAATTTAAAAACTGCAAAGTTTTATTAGTTCTGTTCACGTTTCTTTACTTGTGTCCCTAGTCCGTTCGGCCTAAGATATGATTGTTATGAATTTCTACAAAAACACTGGTCGCACAGACATCGCAACGATCAGTATTTCTGTGGCAAGTCGGAACTAGAAAGGCACGTCCTTTTAAAACAGTTTTTCCTAAAATAGCACACTTTTTCAACGCCTTAAACCACTTACAAATAGCGGGTTTGTGTACTCGTATTGTTATTCTTCTTCTTTTCGTGTCAATGGTTCATATTTGTTCCGCCAAATAGCCCAGTTAATCGCGCCATCCGTGGCCTCGTTTACCCACACTTGTCCTGTACAAGCTATTGCTATAAGAGGCTGCGTAATCAAACTTACTAATATTATAAATGTGAAAATTTGTATGTTTGAATGTTTGTTACTCATCTATCTATAACCTCACGCGAGATCCCTTGCGGGGTAGGCAGAGAGTACAGAGTTCCAACAGGTTCTTTCCTTACATAACTCTCTGGCTTCCTCGACTCTCATAGTTCGTCTCAAACGGATTTAGGTGAAATTTAGCACACGAATTGTTTATTATACCTAGATTAACACATGAGATACTTTTTATCGCCGAAAAATGTTGAGTTCCTATCTAAAGTCAACGCAGACGACGCAGGCAGAAGCTAGTATTAAATATTGTTTAGTCAAGAGTCCGTAACCGATGAGCGTCTATGAGACGAACTATGAGAGAAGCAAGCCAAAGACGAAGTAAGGAAATAACCTGTTGGAACTGTACACTCTGCCTACCCCGCAATGGATCTGGTGTGATGATATAGATAGATAGAAATATTGTTTACTCCACGGAAGGAAAAAGTTTCATTTCCTCCTAGGTTTACTATATACTCACTCGACTGTATCATAAATTTTAATATTGATTTCCTTGTCTTATAGCTTGGCTAACCGCATTTAGATTATTCCCGTACCTACAATTTCGACAGATGCACAAAAAGTCACCTACAAAATAATTACTTTTAACTATTAAAATATTTTTACTTCTTACTGAATACAATGAACTTCATTACAAGCTTTTATTTAACTTGCAATGTTCGTCGTTTTTCGTTCGTATGTCTGTCTGTCTGACTTTCCAGTTCAAATCTGTGATACATTTTTCAAGCGGGTATCCGATTGAGTTTAAATTTGGCGTACGTATGTAAATTCGGTGAAAATACAATAATATGGTACCATGGAGCTGATCTGATAATGAAGTCAGAAGGCCATAGGAACATATCAAATATACAACGTAATCCCCTTGTGTTTAGGCTTGTTAGATTGGTAGGATTGACTAGTAGTATGACATGACAACCAGATAGCATTCTGATGATGAAGCTGAAAGAAGGTCAATGGAAACACCCCATTACTCAATACAGCCTCGCCGAGTTTGGGCTCGTTAGGTTTGTCCTGACGAGTACTATAGACGCAGATGGTGTTCAAAGTCTGATGATACAGCTGGAAGGAAGCCGTTATGTTTTTGCAATAAAAGTTTGTTTTTAAAAAGGTATTTTTAAATTTGACTGCCTCGCTGGTCTGGTGGCAAAGCGCATCGCTTTGTGATCACGAGGTCCTGGGTTCAAATCCTAGGTCCTCCAAATGTAGTTTTTCTAACGAAAAATTCCCAGTATGAGTCCGGAGTCTGGAATTGTGCCCGGTATATGGCAATAGGCCCGCCCCCTATTACATGGGACCTAACATCGTCGGCGAAACGTGGGTGTACTCAGTACACCGCTGCCACCCCCTCTGGGGAATATAGGCGTGAAGGTTTTTTTTTTCTTTTTAAATTAAAATTTTAATAATTTCTAAACTCTCTACTGAAAAGTTACTGGTTTGTAGATATGTACTTTGCACCCGTCGATTTAATACTCATCTATCGATATCATCACGCCAGACCCCTCGCGGGGCAGGTAGAAAGTACCCATACACAATAAAAAGTATTATTTCTCAATAGAATGATGATGTGCCTTAGATTATTTCCTTCCTTAAGAGTTAACGTAAAATATTTCTTTAAAACCACAAATTTCATGCTCTAATTGTGTAGCTCTAAACAGTTATGACAAAAATAATGTTAACTTCAACTATCAGGATTCTTTGGGCAACTGTATATAGTTTCAAGTCATTATGCTACACTTCCTCGTGGGGCACGCTGAGAGCAAAATTCAAAAAGTTTTTCCATTACAAATTTCTCTTACCTTCTTTACTCTTAATAATATTAGCCCAGTTAAAAAACCGTCCCACTGTTGAGCACGGCCTCCCTTTCAAACTGAGAGGGTTTAGGCCATATTCCACCACACAGGCCCAGTACAGGTTGGCGAACTTCACACACCGTCGAGAAACTCTTAGGCATGCCGGTTTCCCCACGTTGTTTTCATTCACCGTTAAAGCAAGTGATAGTTAATTTTTAAAATGCACATGCTTTCGAAAAGACAGAGGTGCCTGGGTTTAAACCCGAGTTTGTAGTCCGACGGTCTAACCACTAGGCTATCACTGCTTTTATTCACTCTTAGCTCTTTCTAAATAAAGCTAAGGTAATATAGAACAACTGAGGCTTAGGTTTTTTCTATATCGGCTGAAAGACGTCCACAAACATAATAATGGATGCTCCCCAAAAAAAAAATGTTTTAATGAACTTCTACTCCAGAACACAATGTCTTAAAACAAATATGTACTCACTCACTGACACTGCTTATAAGAAATTTGTAAAGCACACTTACCGCGCCCACCGAAAAATCGAGACCTGTATTGTAAAAGTTGCCAAGTGCAGTTCAACGACCCCGGCAAGTGCGACAGTGACCTCACATATGAGGTTTATGTAGCAAAGTTAAGTGAAAGTAGGTGCGTCCATCACTTCGCAGGGAAAGTGCGGACACCCTTTGCTAAATGACGCGACCTTTGCTCAGGGCTTAGCACAAAAACTTTGACAGTAGCGTGACGCTAGAGAGTGATCGTCACGTTCATGTTTATTTGGTAAATTTGTAATGTGAGAGGAATGGCATATCAACTCGCTAATGTCACGCTAACGTGAATCTTTTTGTACTAAGCTCTATGTAGGGCGAATTGTTGGAGAAAAGCTTTTGTAGACTTTTTGGCGGAAAATCGAAAAGTGATGTTGTCAATTTGTTTTAATTTACAAAACTTGTGTTATTTTGAATTATAATGTGTAATGTTGGTGGAATATTAACCATTATGTGTTCCTATATGTGCATGAGTGAAGGTAATTGTAACAAAGTGATAAAACGTGCTTTTTCGATTTCCCTCAAAACGGCCGTCGCAATTGGTGTGTAAAGTATCCATCACTTTACTATCCAGGGTGGGGCACTTCATCAATTTCATTATCATCTTCGTCATCAAGTTCATTGGGTAGTTGAATTAATTTAGAAATGAATATTCGTAAACTTTGTACAATGGCATAACGTAAACGCAATTGCCAAGAAAAAAAAAGCTTTTGTACGAATAATATTGATTGATTTGAGAGATTGAATGGTTTGAAATTTAGAACGCTTTTTATTCGGTCGTTTGAAGTTTCCAGTGGTAATAAGCGTTTTTATTCATCATCACTCAGCCTGTACCTACTCTCAGCTGAGTGAAGGCCTCTCCTCTATCACGTCATATGTTTTTTTTTAAAACGTAGCCGTACAATAGGATTTATTCCTGTGTCGTGGGTGCGTTCACAAATATGAAACTTCACATATAAAAATACAGACCAAAACAAGTAATTGTGGGTTTTGACACAAAGATTTGTCCCCACAAACAAACAAAGATTTGTCCCGAAGAATCGAACCTGCGATGATTAGATACAATGGGCGGAGTGGCTTAAGCTCTTAACGATTGCGCTAAATCGTCCGTCAATATCTAATAATTTGTATGAATATGTTCCGATCCTGTGCTAGTCTATGCCACAATTTGCCACCTTCATGATGTCATCGCTACATCTTGCTGATGGTCTAATGATTTTTCTTGGTCATCTTTATTTTTTAACCAACGAGAGTGTATTAAATGAACTATGAGAATGAAGGGAACCAGAAAGGTCTGTAAGGCATCTGTTGGAACTCTGTATTCTCTGCCTGCAAAGGATCTGGTGAGATACTACGAATAGATAGATTATCTAATTATAATTAACAAATTAAAATAACTGCATTAGAATTCAAATAGGTCTAGAGGCAAAGGGCATCGGTTTGTGATCACAAGGGTTCCAATCCTAGATCGAACAAATGTAGTTTATTTAACGAAAACTTCCGAGTATGAGTCCGGAGTTAGGCATTGTTCCAGGTATATGGCATTAGGCTCACCCCCTATTACATAGGACCTTACATCGTCGACTAAAAGTGGGTGTACTTAGTACACTTCTGCCACCCCCGCTTGGTGAATATAGGTTTGACGGTGAATTCAAATATCAGCCAGTATTGACTTTCCATAGGGCAAAGGACTCTCTCCACTGCTTCAATTCGGTTCATTTTCGGCTATGCTGCCGTCCAAATCTTAAACACAGTGACTATATTCTACGCATTGGATTGGAGAAGGAGAGCTGAAGATCGAGCTCAGTGGCGTGCCATGGGGCTATATTATATTATTTTGCTGAGTTTTACTGCAAAGTACCTATAGGATTGATATAATAACTATAATAACGGAATCAATACATTCGTGCTGTTCGCCGTTAAGGAATCCCCTGATGTATCTTCAAAGTCAATATCATCACGCCAGCTCCCTCGCGGGGTAGGCAGAGAGTACAGAGTTCCAACAGGAAATCTTTCCTTACATACCTCTCTGGCTTCCTACACTCTCATAGTTCGTCTCATACACACTCGCCGGTTACGGAGACTCTTGACTTGCCCTTCAGCTAAGACACGGTCTATTTGGTCATGGTAAGATAGTTTAGGTCTTCCCCGGCACCTACATCCTTCCACTTTCGCATTGTATATCTGTTTTGTCATTCTTTCTTCTGGCATCCTTTCTATATGCCCGAACCAACGGAGCATACCCTTTCTCATCTTTACACCGATACTATCTTTCATACCTACTCGCTTTCTTACTACGCTGTTGCGAATACGGTCGGTCAGCGTGACTCCACACATCTTCCGCAGAGATCGCATTTCGACCGCATTTATCCTGCTTTCGTTCTCCTTCTTACATACCCAACTCTCACTGCCATATAACAGCGTTGGGACAAGCACTCCGTTATGCATGGCCAGCTGCGCCTTTTGGCTTAAGTGCCGGCTCCCAAGTAGCATTCCCATCGCACCATTCACTCTATTACCTGCATTCACTCTTCTCTCTATATCAGCGGTGTATTTCCCATCCTTACTGAAGGCGCATCCAAGATATACAAACTCATTCACTTGCTCCAGCACATCGTTACCAACCACAATCCTTGCATTCGTTCTGGTTTCTTCCCGTTCAAAAACCATAATTTTGGTTTTCTTCACATTCAAATGTAAGCCATTGTTCATGCAGTCGTCTCTCATAACTGTGACTAGTATTTGCAGATCAGTGGCTGTTGGCGCTATCAAAACCGCGTCATCTGCATACAATAGGTAGTTTATCACTAGATCACCCATTTTTACCCCTTCAGTCATCGCATTTAGTCTTTGAAGACTTTTATCCAGATACACTATAAACAGTCTAGCGGACAACACGGAACCCTGCTTGACGCCGATTTTAACGTCAAACCAAGGTGACATATTACCACCCACCCGTACGCATGCCTTGCTGTCCACGTAGGTGGACTGGACGGCTCGCAACTGGGTGCCGTTTATACCATACTCTGGCAAAATGTCCCAAAGTCTCTTTCGCACGACTCTATCAAACGCCTTCTCCAGGTCCACAAAACCGCAGAAAACCTTCCGGCCTACTGCCAGATGCTTTTCTACGATGTTGCGGAGGGAGAAAACTTGATCCGAACATCCTCTCCCAGACCTGAAACCTCCCTGTGCCTCACACAACACTCCATCGGACTTCTCGCGCATTCTTCAAAGTCCAACGTTCAATACCGATATTATTAAAATGAGACCACTCCGAAACTGGAATAGTTTATCAAGTGAAGGTGAAGTCGGTTAATATTCTGATAAGTTCTATGGCAGGGTACCTATAGGATTGACGTATTACCCATAATATCTCAATCTACGCATTCGTATTGTTTGTCGTTAAGGAGTTTCCTGGTGTATCTTCCAAGTCCAAGGTCCAATACCAATGAAATTAAAATGGGACCACCTTGGAGCTATAATGAACCAAATGCAAAAAGAATCATCAAAATCGATTCATAATTGGCGGAATGATCGCGTAACATACATACAAAATAAAACATACAGTCGAATTGAGAACCTCCTCCTTTTTAGAAGTCGGTTAAAAAGAGTCCAGCTTTTCCTGCTATCTCCGTTCTGGCCTGCACCGATCATCATTTATTGTAACCAAAAAACACACCGTCACGCCTATATTCCGCAAGTGGGAGTGGCAGAGGTGTACTGAGTACACCCACTTTTCGCAGACGATGTTAGGTCCTATGTAATAGGGGGCGAGCCTATTGCCATGTACCGGGCACAATTCCAGACTCCGAACTCATAATGGGAATTTTTCGTTAGAAAATCTACATTTGCCCGACCTAGGCTTTGAACCCAGGACCTCGTGGTCACAAAGCGATGTGCTTTGACACTAGACCAACGAGGCAGTCAATCTTTATATTATAGTCTATTGTTACTAAATTTATTAAAATTAAAGTGATGACTTTTGTGTGTGTGTGAATGATCTACGCTGTTGGCCGCAGGCCTCGGACACGAAGTCAGCGGGAGCGGGGCGGCGGCGGCGGCGGCGCTGGGAGCGGCGCGTTTCAATGCATATATTTATATAACTGGCCTCAAAGGCAGCGGCGCGGGGAGCGGGCGGCAAGCGGCGTACGAGCGGTGCGTACCAATCTAGCGGTGCCCGCTCTACATTGACGTAGTGTTGAGTTGTAGTATTCTTTTTTGCTTTTTAACAACCGAAGTTTCAAAATGCCCACCGACGATTTGGAGAAAATTAATAAAATGATTTTTGATAGAATTTGATTTGATAGATTTGCTTCCTCGCCCGGTTGTAGGAATTTACATCTTCTTTTGCCCACAATAAATCAAACTTAAGGAAGGAATTAGTATCAAAAAGATGTTGTCGTCGCTGTTTAGACATTTCGTTCGCGAACAAAGTACTAACAAAATACAACACTACGCCACTCTAGCGCCAAACGGTCTGCCCGCTGGCTTCGAGACCGGGTACAGCGTTGCCGCGCCGCTCCCCGCGCCGCCGCCGCCGCCGCCCCGCTCCCGCTGACTTCGTGACCGAGGCCTTACAGCGTCACCGGTCAAGTAAGTAAGGGCGAGTAACCCTATTCATATGGATCTTTTTCTGTAATTAAAAATAGTTTTAATGCAATATAGTATGAATGCAGTGAAGTATAAAATATGATTAAGTCTATATGACTATTTTCTATCTATCTATCTATATCATCACGCCAGCTCCCTCGCGGGGTAGGCAAAGAGTACAGAGTTCTAACAGGTTCTTTCCTTACATACCTCTCTGGCTTCCTCCACTCTCATAGTTCGTCTCATACACACTCGCCGGTTACGGAGACTCTTGACTTGCCCTTCAGCTAAGACACGGTCTATTTGGTCATGGTAAGATAGTCTAGGTCTTCCCCGGCACCTACATCCTTCTACTTTCGCATTGTATATCTGTTTTGTCATTCTTTCTTCTGGCATTCTTTCTATATGCCCGAACCAACGGAGCATACCCTTTCTCATCTTTACACCGATACTATCTTTCATACCTACTCGCTTTCTTACTACGCTGTTGCGAATACGGTCGGTCAGCGTGACTCCGCACATCTTCCGCAGAGATCGCATTTCGACCGCATTTATGACTATTTTGTTTGTCCTTTTCCGAGTTGGTCGTTTTAAGTCAAACTTTCACAATTTTCTTCCAAATGGAAATCGTAGTTCACCTTAATTTACTAATTGACAATTATGGGTTTATTGGATTCCGATAAATCATATCTAATGGCCCTTCGCGCTTTCCACTTTCACGAGATTTCTATTTACAGAAAATACCTATACATTCTTATCAAGTTATTATAATTTATGAAAACTACTAGCCGATGCCCGCAGCTGCGCACGCGGTTAATTTGTAATTTACTTAAGTATAGTAGTGTATTATCTCCCTGAGGGATGATTTTTCAAAAACGCTGAAACACCGGCCTTAATTTCTTACCAATCAAGTCAATATATGAATTATCATAACCTTACCTTTTTTTTTCGAGGGGATATGCCGCCGCCACAAAAAAGGTAAGGTTGGCATGGCAGTAGCCACATCGCGAGTTTTGGTAAAATAAAACCCCCCGGCGTCCGTCCCTAGCCCAAGTGTCCTGCCGCAGGAATCGCCAGTGGCATAGCAACTGCGGCACGGGCGGGCCTGGTCTGTTTCGCACAGACCTCGTTACATTCCGTGCTCTTCTTAGTAAAGGCGCGCTTTCTTCACGGGCCTGTCACTGTTCGGGCAAACGGTTTTTAATAACCTAACCTTTTTTTTTCCTGAGGAAAATCCTGCATAGGACTTCCGCGAGCCCCGAGGGAAGCTTGCGGGGCGTTTCGGATTCCTACCGAGTAAAAACCCCAGGGTGGCCGACATCAGCACTTTGGAGGGGCTCCGGGATCTCCGTATGGGACGCACCGATGCCCCTCTTGTGCCGCGTTCTGAAGGGCCCGCCATTTGGAGGGAGACTTGATGACACGCTCGCCTCCTACACCGACGCGGTGCTCACGGCGACGTAGGCCACACCACGCCTCGAGTCATAACCTAACCTAACCTAACTTGAATAATGATGGGTTCCCCATACAAACTTTCATCCCCAATTCCAAACCCTTAAGTGTTTTTTTATGATAAAAAGTAACTAATATCCTTTTACCCGATAGCGTGTATCTCCATGGCAAATTTGATCAAAAACTGTTTAGCGATTTAGGCGTAAAAAAGTAACAGACAGACAGAGTAACTTTCGAATTTATAATATGAGTATGAATAGTTCATTAGCTTTGGACATGTAGTAGGTGCATTCAGTCATTATGTATCCACTACAGACTAAAAAAAACGCTCAACCATTCTTTTTTGCAAAACGCGTTAGAATGCATACACTCTATACGATAGTCTGTGCCATGGAGTAAATATAAAGAGAAGAGGGCATTATTAGATTTCCCTATATAATCAAGCGTGTCTCTGCACCGACACTCCCGACGCCCTTACATCCCTTCTTTCGGATACAGATACCGCACACAGGATCAGACACCGACCTCGCCGGCGAGCTCGAAGAATCCCTTGCCCGCCGGCCGGTGCAGAGCACCACGGCGAGACACCTAGTATACGCCCTCCTCCATAGCGACTGCCCAAGCCGAGGCCGTTCCACCTTGAGGCGCTCTTGAGCTAGTTGCCCCCTTGCCCTTCTGGCTCGAGCGTAGTGGTTGCACGCTCGCCCTCTTATCCGGTGAAGCTGTAAAGGCCCCGCGGCCAACAGCGTAAATCATTCACACACACACACACACACAATCTGCGCGGGGTGGCGCGGGATGAAGAGGACGTTACACCCCGCCCACTTCTGTATTTACCTTCTATAGTATTATTCATGAAGGATGGGTACTGTGACAGTTGTAAGTGTCATAGAAAATTATACTTTATTCAATGGCAATAAGAGGCATGACCTGTTTCTATACTTATGGTTCTAAGCCTTAATACACGTTTGACACTTAGAATTGTCACTGGGTAGTGCCAGTTCTAAGTTCTTACTTATAATAATAATATACTTTATTGCACACAACATAAAAATAAAAGGACATAAAAGTATTGTACATAGTTGGTGGTACAGTAAGGCGGCCTTATCGCTTAAAGCGATTTCTTCCAGGCAACCTTTAGGTAGAGGACAGCTATGCTTATGATAAAAATTTACAAAGTGCAACAGTTCAATAGATTTTAACTAAATAATAAATATAAACAATTTAATGGATATAAATGAAAGAGTCAATTTTACCTATTACACATAATACAATATATATAACAGTTAAGAAGTAACGAATGCATAACGGGCAAACTAAATTTTGAGGAGGAAGGGAAGCTTGTATTAAATTTGAAGGAAATGTGATTTAATTTCACGCTTAAATATTTCCAAGGACTTTGCGCGTCTTATAGACTCAGGTAAGGAGTTCCACAGACGGACACTTTGAACAGTGAAAGAATTAGTAAAGAAGTTGGAAGAATGGGAAGGAATTATAAGGCGAAGTGTATCAGAGGAACGAAGGTCACGAGACTGAGTGGAAGCAAGAAAGGAGAAACGTCGCTTCAGGTACATAGGAGTGCGCGGGTTAAATAAGTTAAATAAGACTTATGTGAACTCTATAATTGAGAATGGCAGACTGACATAAACCACGCCCACCGCGATGACTTCAGGGCTTAGTTGGAAGATACAGTGCACAGTTGCTTAGGGCACCTCATTTTTATATTTGCTTCGTGGTACAGACCACGGCACAGGCCTTGCTACTTAAATACGGTTTGAGTAACTCAAGAAACAAAGATAAGATATAACGTACTAGTTTCTACCCGCAAATTCGTCCGCGTTGATTTTAGACAGCAACCTTACTTTTTTTGGGATAAAAAGTGTCCTATGTTTTAATCCAGGTTATAAACTATCTGTGTGAAGGTGGACAAGGCGGACCGATGACCTGGTGAAGGCCGCAGGTAAAAATTGGATGCGTATAGCACAAAGCCGGTCGTCCTGCCGATCTTTGGGAGAGCCTTTTGTCGTGCAGTAGAAGTCTGTCAGCTGATGATGACCCCTCCTCCGCAGGGGCGCTTTTTCAACGCGCGTTAGTATACTGCCTCGTTGGTCTGGTGGCAAAGCGCATCGCTTTGTGATCACGAGGTCCTGGCTTCCAATCCTAGGTCGGACGAATGTAGTTTTTCTAACGACAAATTCCCAGTATAAGTCCGGAGTCTGAAATTGTGCCCGGTATATGGCAATAGGCTCGCCCCCTATAACATGGGACCCAACATCGTCGGCGAAACGTGGGTGTCCTCAGTACACCTCTGCCACCCCCTCTGGGGAATATAGGCGTGACGGTGCGTTAGTATACCGGTGTAATGAAAATAACAGATAACAGTAAATACATACAGCGCTTTAACTCAACGCGTTGAGAAAGCGCCGCTTCGAACGCTAGCTTACTCATCTCTCAATAATAATAAGTCAAAATAACTACTCAAATTACAAACAACAATTTATTGTCCGCAAACTTTACCCGGAACGTTGACATTTGCGAATCTTTATCTGTTTATAACAGTATTTTATTACATGACCGATAACGGCAGTCGATCATTTGTCATGGCGTCTCGTTCATGTTACTCGCTTGATCTCATGCAATATTTTGCCGCAGGTGCAATTTGCCGTGCATGGCGGTTTAATAGTCATGTTTTTTATAGCCATATTTTACGAATTGTACGCTCTAAGAGATATACTGGCTTCTGATTGCTTGTGTCCTGATGAGATAACAACGTTGGCCGAATGTATTATTATTGTTACACTGGTTAACATTGATTTAGAATACTGTATGCAGATATGGGCAAAATGTAATCAGATTAATGATTAACTGCCCCCGCTTGGGGGATATAGGCGTGATAGTATACTAATGATTAACGATTACAATTATATGTTGTAATCTTCAACGTTTACGATTACACTGTTAATCTTGAATAATGATTGAGTATTACAAAATGCAATTGTTATCATTAATCTGATCACATTTTGCCCATCTCTGACCATGTTATTGTTGGATTGAAGCGTGAGATATATTATTGTAAAGCGACATCTATAGGACAAGCTGAATATCATAAACTAGTGTAATAAGGTGAAATAATGAAACATGGTGATAACAGCGCCATCTATTATTTATCAGTGATACTAACTAGTTTTATAAATGGCAGCCCTTTAAACTGAACGAAATAATTTCATTTCAAAATTTAAATGCATTAAAACATTTATGTATTCAAAAAGTAACTTTATTATTGCATATACAATTTTTAAAATGGATTACGCTTGATTACTGGCGACTGTCATTGTTCTATAAGCGGGCGTACATTATCTGTGCTGCCATGCCAACCCAATCATTCATTCGTTCCTATGAATTATTCATTTCATTGTCATGTCATGATTTGGCGTTTGTCTTGTCATCTATTGCTCTTGTATCTAGAAATCTACAAAAATGTTCTATGAAAAGCTTAATTGGTTGCTGGTGTTCTTAACTACCATATTATTCTCACCTATATTAGCGGAATGGAACACACGGGACTACATCAGGAGAGAGCATTCTCTAACAAAACCTTACCAAGGTGAGTGACCCCCGGTCGGTGACTCTTGACTTTGGTCTCATCTATTTTACAGACACGAATAAACTTTATTAATTAATTGCAGGGAGAGGTATGTCTGTGCCTTACTGGGACTTCTTAGGTAACACCATTGTTACCTCGAATTACGTTCGTTTGACGCCAGATTTGCAATCCAAATCGGGAGCAATTTGGAACACCGAGGTGAGAATGTTTTATCACTGCGTTTATGATAACGTGATGCTACTGTGCATACTCTTGGTGTGAGTAATTGCATTTTATGAGATAAGAGCTCAATTTAATGAGAAAGAGTTACTTACGTTTACATTACATGTTGTCGTGTTTATTCAGTTGGTATTATGACAAAGATTGTGTATTATGACAAAGATTATGTGTTCATTGTTTACTGGTGGACCCAGTGCAGATTCGTGGAGACAGGTTTGTGGCCACCTGCTGTTGGAACTTTGCTGTTGGAACTTATCAAGCCGCCGTTAAGGCTTCCAACTCGGCTTAACAACTACCACACTAAGTGGTAGCCGGGACCAACGGCTTAACGTGCCTTCCGAAGCACGGAGACGCTCGAATATGAAAATGCCACAAATGGTCACCCATCTCGGGCCAACCGAGTCGAACGCTGCTTAACCTTGGTAATTGGTAAGAACACTGCGGTCGCACAGCACTACGAGCGCACTGTTCTTATCTGAATTTATTTTATAGATAAAACAAAAGTCATTTATACAAATGACTAATTTAGAAATCTACAACAAAAGTCTTTGATACAAATGACTAATTTAGACTGCCTCGTTGGCCTAGTGGCAAAGCGTATCGCTTTGTGATCACGAGGTCCTGGGTTCAAATCCTAGGTCGGACAAATGCAGTTTTTCTAACGAAAACTTCCCAGTACGAGTCCGGAGTCTGGAATTGTGCCCGGTATATGACAAAAGGCTCACCCCTATTACATGGGACCTAACATCGTCGGCGAAACGTGGGTGTACTCAGTACATCTCTGCCACCCTCGCTTGGGGAATATAGGCGTGACGTTGTACTAATTTAGCATGATTAAACTGAAAGTGCCTATTCCTAGTTTCTTCAGTAATAGCAAGCTTAAACCATATATGCTTAAATAACTTAGTCCAGTGATTTAGAGTTTAAGCCGCTCTCCGCATTGGATTTACTGGATTGTTGTGGGTTCTATCCATACACAGAATAAATCTTTGTGTGGCTCACAAATATTAATTTCAATTTGGGTGTTAGTGTATGTGTATTTCATATTTGTAAATGCACCCACACTATTGGATAGCATGGGGCTATGTTTAAAAAAAAAAAAATAAACATCAACATTATTTAAACACTCTTCTTTCTCTGTGCAATCCATTTTGCTATGGAACACACTGCCTCAGGATATCAGGATGGCCACAAATCGCTCGTGTTTTAAAAATAAAGTACAGGTTCATCTTCACAAAACTTTGGCAGAATCATCTCAATTTAATTTCGTTTTGTGTATATGTGTATTTATTATTATATGTACTAGTGGTCGCCCATAGGTCGATATTCGACCTACTCTATTCAGTTGTGACGTGTATTGTGTCAAATACATGGTAGTGTGTGTAATGTTTTTTCATTGATTTAATGTATGTTTTATGCATAATTTTAAAAAAATATTAGCATTCTGCACTCCTTCTCTATATAAAATATAAGTGTGGGAAATTTTATACTGCTCTGTCTGCGCAATTTTCGTAAAAATGTGGACAAAGTTTTTCCTTCACGTATTAATATATAGATATATATCTATGTTTACAGAGAGGTATGTAAGGAAAGAACCTGTTGGAACTCTGTCTCTGCCTACCCCGTGAGGGATCTGACATGATGATATAGATAGATATCTTTATATCTTATTAGAGATATTTACATAGTTGGGATCTATGTAATTATATAAATATATATACTTTTTTCTCGTTATTTTCTCTCTATGTCTTTGCACATACTTCACTAGTTTTTGCATCACCCTAAGGTAGACTGGTAGAAAATGCCTCAGGCAATAAGTCCGCTTCTGCACCTGTAGAACATAAAGTTTTTTTTTTTTTTTTTTTTTTTTTTCTTAAAAAACGTAGCCCCACACTAGGATTTATTCCTGTGTCGTGGGTGCGTTTACAAACATGAAAATTCACAAACAAATACCCAGACCGGAACAAATAATTGTGGATCACACAAAGATTTGTCCCGTGCGGGAATCGAACCCGCGACTGTTCGACACAGTGGGCGGAGCAGCTTAAGCTCTTAACCACTGCGCTAAATCGTCCGTCTAAGTGTTAAATAAATAAATTATTGAGTTAATTTTGCATAGTAGCTGGGTGTAATTAGTGGCATGTGATATATACTCATACAATTATAAAACTCTAAAAATTACTTAAAAATGTACAGTAGAATCAGTTGGTACATTTTGTGCCTATCACAGTAATTGTAGGATGTGTTTATGGTTCCACACTGTGCACAAAATTGATGTGTTAAACATGTTTATTTAATATCATTCAGTGCAACCAAAAGTGAATTATAATTTCATATAGAAAAAACTCATTTTAGTCTAGCAACAATACAGACTAAACTATTAAACGTGCCATAGGAATCCACAACTGCATAATTGATTAGAGAGAGAATTTCTATTAAGTATTTGCATAAGTACTTTAAACTGAATTTAAAATTGTGTTTCTGTAATCACTATATATTATAACAAAGCCCTCCTGCTGTCTGTCTGAACGCAATAAACTCAATAACTACCGACCGGATTTCCATATAGTTTTCACCAATGGGCAGAGTGATTCAAGAGGACAGTTTATGTGTATAATTCACCCATGCCAAGCTGGGGCCGGTTTCTAGTTATTTAATATAATCTATTATACCTATGGCCAAATTAATGTGGTCAGTCAGTAATGTGGAAAATAGTATTTATTTTCGTATATACTGAGTTTGCTGATACAACATTTATGAAGTTATGGTAACAATTTGAACTATTGTCATGACTTGCTGAGTTTAAAAAAGGTGGTAAAGTCTGCTATGTGATTAAATCAAATAAATGATATACATGATGGCATTTAGAATGTTTTAGGTTAATAAATGGGATTTCAGTGCCCATAAACTACTGGTGTCTGGTCTAAAGGATATTTAACGCCTATATTCCCTAAGCGGGAGTGTCACAGGTGTACTGCTTACGCCCACTTTTTGCCGACGATGTTAATCCCCATGTAATAGGAATATGAGCCCTGTTTAGAAACTGTCCCACCGTTGGGCACGGGCCTCCTCTCAAACTGAGAGGGTTTAGGCCATAGTCCACCACGCTGGCCCAGTGCGGGTTGGCGAACTTCACACACCTTCGAGAAACTCTCAGACATTCAGGTTTCCTCACGATGTTGTCCTTCACTGTTAAAGCAAGTGATAGATAATTTTTAATAGGCACATGCTTTTTTTGAAAAGACAGGTGCGTGCCTGGGTTTAAACCCGAGACCTCTGACTTTGCAGTCCAACGGTCTGACCACTAGTCTATCACTGCTTGTTGTCTAGCCATATACCGGCTACAATTCCTGACTCCGGGCTAATACTGGGAATTTTTCGATATAAAAACTACATTAGTCTGACCTAGGATTTGAACCCAGGATCTCATGACTAGACCAATAAGGTAGTCAAACATATCACTATTAAACCTATCATTTAGTATAAATTATAAAAAAAATGTCTAAATGAGCTTTAGAGTGGTGATTTAGTGGTTTGTACGTTAGTACATTATATTGTATTTGCCCTTCAGATAAGACACGATCTATTTGGCCATGGTAAGATAGTCTAGGTCTTCCCCGGTACCTATATCCTTCCACTTTCGCATTGTATATCTGTTTTGTCATTCTTTCCCATCTTTACGCCAATATGTATGAGCGAGCATGTACAAGACGAACTATAAGAGCGGAGGAAGCCGGAAAGGTCTGTAAGGAAAGAACCTGTTGAAACTCTGCACTCTCTGCCTATCCCGCACGGGATCTGGTGTGATGATATAGATAGAGGTATATGTATTGGTATACAAAACAAAACACTCCGAGCGGAACTGACTCCGTACGGAGTCCGTTTAGCTCGCAACAGTATATTTCATAGAAGTGCTTCCACCAAGCGCGTGATCACAAAGCGCATCGCTTGGGCAAGTGTAGTTTTTCTAACAAAAACTTCCCAGTACGAGTCCGGAATTGGAATTGTGCCCGGTATATGGCAATAGGCTCACCCCCTATTACATGGTACCTAACATCGTCGGCGAAACGTGGATGTACTCAGTTCACCTCTGCCACCCCTGCTTGGGGAATATAGGCGTGACGGTCAAGCTGAAAATGCTTAGCGAGTAAAAATAGTTGAATGCGAGTAAAAATGTACTCTGTTCCGCACGACTATTTATCGTTCATTACACTTTTTAACCTATTTTAAAAAAGGAGGAGGTTGTCAGAACTTCTTAATTTATGAAACAATTAAAATAAATTTGAATTTAATTTATTACATTGACGATTTGAATATTAAATTGAATTAATTGATAAATTTGAAGAAAAAATCAGAGTAAAAGAAAAGAGTGTGTATTCAGTATTATGAGCTATAAATCCCTTTATACAAATACTCGACATTAATAATCTATACTGTTATCTTGGCCCTGTGTTTGTGACAACTGATACATTGAATGCATTTTATTTCTCATACCATGAATATACCTAATCTATATACCTATACAGACTATTTGACAAAGCTATTAAAAATGTGACTGACTTAGATTACAATGTACAACAATGTATTTTATTTCTAGCACTAAACATGGCCTCACAACCGTGTGATTGATCACTATGATCAAACGCGACGCGATACGATATGAAATGATCATGTATTAGTATTCTGTAGGCAATTGCAGCGTAAATCCCCAAAAATATTCTCATATTTTTAAAACAGTATATGGAGTCACGAAGCAACTATATAAAGGTGTCGGTCTAAGCAACTGCACTGTGTCTTCCAGCTAGGCCCTGACGTCATCGCGGTGGGCGTAGTTTAAGTCATTCTCAGCTAGATAGAAAATAAAGAAGTGGGCGGGATGTAATGCCCCTTCACCTCGCACCACTTCGCGAAGTGGCATGCTTGATTGTATAGGGAAATCTAATGTCATCTCCTCTTTATATTTGCTTTGTGAGTGCGTGCGTGTCACGAAGTTATCGTAACGCGCCGCGTTACGTATATATAGCGAATAAGAACCCAGGTAGTAATTTCGTGCCAAGTAGGTATTTGGCACAAACAGTCTCGTAATAAATCAACTCTTGAAATAGTCTTGCCTATAGCTCTTAAAGTAGAGGTGTTAGATGTAAAAAAAGGTTCATTTTTTTGTCATGACCATTATACCTTTTATAGATCACAAACAAAAACGAAGGTTATTAAACCGATACGATTGCATGACGCATGACGACGCCATGGTCTAGCGGTTTGATAGTGATAGTAGATAGTAGTCGTGAGTTCGATAAATGCATGAAGGAAATCTTTATGTTACCCACAATTTGACGGACGGACGATTTAGCGCAGTGGTTAAGATCTTAACCCGCTCCGCCCACTGTGTCTTATTAGACACAGAGGGCGGAGTTCGATCGCGGGTTCGATTCCCGCACCGAAACAATCTTTGTGTGAAAAACTTTTTGTTCCGATCTGGGTATTTGTGTATGTGAATTTTCATGTTTCTAAACGCACTCACGACACAGGAATTAATCCTAGTGTGGGGCTACGTTTCTTAAACTCCCAAAAAAAAAAATCGTTATGTGAAATTCATGTCTGTTGCCATTGAGAAGTCACTTGTAACATTGTTACTGCCTCGTTGGTCTAGTGGCAAAGCGCTTCGCTTTGTGATTACGAGGTCCTGGGTTCTATTCCTAGGTTAGACAAATATAGTTTTTTAACGAAAAATGTATCATTCCGGAGTCTAGGATTGCGCCCGGCATATGGCAATAGGTTTGCACCCTATTTTTTTTTTTTAAACATAGCGCCACACTAGTATTCATTCCTGTGTCGTGGGTGCGTTTACAAACATGAAAATTCACAAACAAATACCCAGACCGGAACAAATAATTGTGGATCACACAAAGATTTGTCCCGTGCGGGAATCGAACCCGCGACTATTCGACACAGTGGGCGGAGCCGCTCAAGCTCTTAACCACTGCCCTAAATCGTCCGTCCTATTATTACATAGGAACTAACTTAGTCGGCGAAGCGTGGGTGTACTCAGTACACCTATGCCACCGCCGTTTGGGGACTATAGGCGTGACGGTCTTTTAACTGTAACATTTCAACCTGATGTGGCCACAACCTGCCTGCAACGAAGGCAGGTTTGTACCTTCAACCATACTGGGTCCGAGTAGTGAAATAGATATTAATGTATGACCCTTTTACTTACAAAGAAACTAGGCCTTCGCTGAACAAAATGACAGTACAGGCTGATTGAGGCGCTCGTAGCGATGTGCGACCGCTGTGTTTGTGCTGATCACCAAGGTTAAGCGTTCGACTCGGTCGTCCTGAGATGGGTGACCGTTGACCTTTAAAACCTTTTTTCGTGTTGTTTTGTTATTATTACTCCATTATTATTTCTGACTGCCTCGTTGGTCAGGTGGCACATCGCTTTGTGATCACGAGGTCCTGGGTTCAAATCCTAGGTCGGACAAATGTAGTTTTTCTAACGAAAAAAATCCAGTATGAGTCCGGAGTCTGGAATTGTGCCCGGTATATGGCAATAGGCTCGCCCCCTATTACATAGGACCTAACATCGTCGGCGAAACAAGTCTTAAAGTTTTATATAACGCGTTGCAAATAAACTTATTTCTTTCTTCTTTGGGTATTTTCATATTCGAGCATCTCCTGGCTTCAGAAGGCACGTTGAGCCGTTGGTACCCGTTACTACTTAATGTGGTAGTCGTTGAGCTGAGTTGGAAGCCTTACAGGCGGCATGATAAGTTCCAACAGCAAGTGGCCACAAACCTGCCTCCACCAGTCCGTAATAGGTCCGCGTGGTGAAGTATTATCTTATCTCACTCACTTCGATTTGTGAGAAGAAGGCCTTTGCTGCAGTGGGCAGTATAGGATGATTTATATTACATTTATCTCTATACTACCTTTCTTCCCTTCTTACAGTCATGTCAAACACGCAACTGGGAGCTCCAAGTACAATTCAAAGTCCACGGGCGCGGGAAAGACCTATTCGGAGATGGGTTCGCGATATGGTACGTGAAGGATCGTCTCCAGACCGGCCCCGTCTTCGGCAGCAAAGACTACTTCCAAGGCCTGGCGATCATACTTGATACCTACAGCAATCATAATGGTGCTCATAACGTAAGTTTTTTGGAATTTTTTATCGTCGCATGATTGAAGATATAAGCTTCTTTGATAAGATATGGATTGTTGTTTAGCTCATTGGTGTTAGAAGTAGGCCGTTGGGGTAGAAAGGTTCGGTAAAGTGGTGTTCACGTACCGGAACACGTGGAGTAGACAGGCAGGCCACTTACCCGACCGATGGCCTGATGAAGGTAAAAGGGGGTGCAGCACTTAACCGAGTAATAGCTTGATTTGTACAGCACAAATCCGGTTGTGGTAACCATCTTTGGAGGCGCTCGTAGCGCTGTGCGACCGCGGTGTTCGTACCAGTTACCAAGGTTAAGCAGCGTTCAACTCGGTCGGTCTGAGATGGGTGACCGTTTGTGGCATTTTCATATTTGAGCATCTCCGTGCTTCGACAGGCACGTTAAGCCCTTGGTCCCAGCTACCACATAATATGGTAGTCGTTAAGCCGAGGTGGAAGTCTTAAAGTCAGCTTGATAAGTTCCAACTACAGATGGCCACGAACCTGCCTCCACCAATCCGCACTGGGTCCTCGTGGTGGAGTATGACCTAATCTGTCTCACCTCGATTTGTGAGAGAAGGCCTTTGCCCAGCAGTGGGCAGTATACGCTGATATTATTAACCATCTTTGGAGGAGGCTTATGTCCTGCAGTGCATGTAATTTGCCTGAAGATGATCTAGATCATTGTGATACTAACCATTGTTTTTTATTACTATACTTCCTTATAATGTACCTATACAGAATATTTAGTAGTATTAAAGAAGTTGTCTACCCCGCAAGGGAACTGGCGTGATAATATAGATAGATAGAAATTAGCCTAAATAAAACAGACTACCTCCTAAGCTTTTCGTTTTTTTCCCATGGTAAAACCATTCAGAAGAAAAGAAGGAGCAACCTATAGAGTTATTCGCTGAATCTTTTCAATGCAGGCCGCATTATCAGTAGTAAATTTAAAAAAGGAGCTTTTATACTATTTACCTACAACAACTTACAAACTATTTACCTATACCATCTCGCCAGATCCCTGGCGGGGGGGTGCCTACCCCGTACAGAGTACAGACTTAAGGGTTGGTCAAATAGCCGTCGGAGCGCGAGGGAGGCAGGGGGTCCACTCCGATCTAGGACTCCACTCCGATCTAGGTCTCCACTCCGATCCTAGGGCTCGAACCTATTCGCGCCTATATTGAAAAGGCGATCTACCCATCTACCCATGCGAATCCGTTAATCGTAGCCGCCGCCGACTACGATCCCATCCCCCCCCCCCCGACCCCTGCCGCCACTGCCACCGCCGGCCGCGACATGTTCTCTCCCATCCCCCCGATGCTTTGTCATCCATTCTTTCATACGGGCGACGACGACGTAGCCGTAGATCCCCTCCCATAGCTGGCGGTTGACCGGTGCACTTACTAGTGCACCCCGTCCCCCCACAGCGACTGTCCCAACCGACGGCGCCCTCGAGTATGTCGCCCCTTGCCCTTCTGGCTCGAGCGTAGTGGTTGCACGCTCGCACTTAAGTCCGGTGAAGCTGTGAAGGCCTCGCGGCCAACAGCGTACATCACTCACACACACACCCGCGAGGGAGGCGTTCGGCTGACGCTCGGCCGGCGGTCCACGGCGCGACGTCCCGCCGGCCAAGCAGCCGCTTAACAGTAAAGTATTTTTCATGAAGGATGGGTACTTTGACAGTTGTAATGTCAAAGAAAATTATACTTTATTCAATGGCAATAGGAGTCATGACCCGTTTCTATACATATAGTTTTATACCTTAATGCCATTGAATTAAATATTAATTTCGTTTGGCACTTAGAACTGTCACTACGAGGCATGCCTTTTAAGTTCTGTCGTTTCCATATTTCCCGGCAATTTTGAATTTGGAACTGTTCTATATTCGAATGTGTTTAAATTTTGAATCTCAAAACAGTTGAAAGTATTAGGGTTAATGCTATTGTTTAGTCACAGCGTCGATTGGAATCTGTCAGGTTACGTACGAAAATGAATCTTTCTAAGGAAAATGTTCGTGCAATAATTTTCTACAACTTTAGAAGAGGCCTGACACGGCTTCAGTGTTTTGAAGAGCTAACATCTGTGTTCAGTGATGAAGCCCCATGTCGGCGGCCTGTCGAACGCTGGTATTTAGAATTCCAGCGTGGACATACTAGTGTTAGTGACAAATCTCGCGAAGGACGCCCAAAATCCGCCTTCACTGAAGATAACATCATTGCTGTGAGACAACTAATTCTCGAAGATCGTCATGTGACGTATCGAGAGATAGAGGCTCTATTAGACATCTCAGGGACAACCATTCAGAAGATCTTGCATGAAGCGCTTGGTGTGAGAAATCTAGTTTGCCGTTGGATACCGCATCTGCTTTCCGACGACCACAAGGCGGCCCGCGTCAGATGGTGTAAGAAAACTCTGCAAAGGTTCAACCGAGGAGAGTCAAATCACGTCTACGACATCATCAGTGGTGACGAATCTTGGATCTATGCCTACGATCCTGATTCCAAACAACGATCTACAATCTGGGTCTTTCAAGATGAGCCAAAGCCGACTAAAGTTGTTCGTTCTCGAAGCACTTCAAAGAAGGTGGTGGCCACGTTCGTTGGAAAAACCGGCCATGTTGCGACTATTGCACTTGAAGATCGTAGAACGGTTAACGCAGAGTGGTATACCACAGTTTGTTTACCACAAGTCATCGCCGAACTTCGAAAATCTAACTTAAAGCGACGCATCTTCCTGCACCACGACAACGCAAGCTCACACAGCGCTCGTCAAACGATTGGGTATTTGAAGCAGGAAAAAGTAGAAATTCTTGACCATCCTCCATACAGTCCTGACCTAAGCCCTAACGATTTCTTTACATTTCCTAAAATTAAGAAAAGTCAAAGGTTCCAGTCCGGTGAAGAATCAGTCGACGCTTTCAAGTCAGCCATTTTGAATACCCCCACTTTAGAGTGGAATAAATGTTATAATAACTGGTTTGAGCGAATAGAAAAGTGTATTAAGCTACGTGGTAAATACTTTGAAAAACAATAAAAAGTACTATAAGGTTCTAGTTGTTTTTTTCTTCAAACGACAAAACTTAAAAGGCATGCCTCGTACCCATCATATGTGAAAAATATTATAACGTCCCGATCGCTCGCGCATTGGCGACTCGCTCCTGCCGTGCTTCGTTTGTAAGCGCGTCGGTCGCGACGGCGAGGTATTATAACGTTTGCCGTACATTTCAGTACATTACAACTCACCAGGTTGCGCCACCGCCACGCAGCGCGACTGCGTCGGCTATGTGGCGAAACCTTTACATAATGATGACGAGTCTTACACCCGTATCTAGAACCATGCTTTAAGTAGTTAAGATTACTCAAGTATTTATTTCGTTTATCATTTTTATTCTAAAGTTGAGAAACTGTCAAAAGTTAATTTCCTTTAGAATTTAAATAACATGACATTACTCGACTAAGTTCTTAAGACTAAGTAATATCAGCAGATACGGGTGTTAGTCTAACGGCCGGTTCCTATATTCAAATCAATGATAGATTTGCTTACCGTCAGTAGAATTTTGACAGATTATCCATACAAAATATGTCAAAATTCTATCTGTAGTAGGCAAATCTATCCATGAGTTGAATATAGGAACTGGCCGTAAGAGTATAGAGTTCCACCAGGCTAACCAGATTCATCTTTATCTTCCAGCACCAGCACCCGTACATATCGGCGATGATAAACAACGGGTCGCTACATTACGACCACGACCGGGACGGCACGCACACACAGCTTGCCGGCTGCGAAGCCAAGTTCCGCAACTTCAACCATGACACGCACATATCTATCGTGTACAAGGATGATACCCTCATTGGTAAGTAAAGCACGCTACGCCATAACGGTTTTTATGTATTATGTACTAATGTCATTTTCATGAGACATGGGTACAGTGACGTTCACACATGAATGTTTAAGAATATTATAAATATACAATCCCAAAAATATAAAAATACATCAAAAATCTACTTTACTTTTCATTTAAATCATATACTGTTCATAAATTCGCGTAATTATTTAAAAAACTTAACACTTTTTTTATATTTTTTTTGTGGTTATTGCGTTTACATTATGCCATTGTACAAAGTTTACGAATATTCATTTCTAAATTAATTCAACTTCCCAATGAACTTGATGACAAAGATGATAATGAAATTGATGAAGTGCCCCACCCTGAACTGGATAGTAAAGTGATGGATACTTTACATACCAATTGCGTCGACCGTTTTGAGGGAAATCGAAAAGGCACATTTTATCACTTTGTTACAATCACCTTCACTCATGCACATATAGGAATACATAATAAGTAATATTCCACCAACATTACACATTATAATTCGAAATAACACAAGTTTTGGAAATTAAAACAAATTGACAACATCACTCTTCGATTTCCCGCCAAAACTCCCCAACTTAACACTTAATAAAATTCTATTAGTCAATTATGTAGGGAAATTGTAACGCTTTGCGATTTGGGGACTGGCACAATAAAATCGTTATAATCGATATGTTGTATTTTAAAATGTACAAAATGAATTAGCGATTTTTTTATGAATATATTATTCTAGGTATCTGACTGAAATATTTAGTATTCTGACATATTAAAACAGAGTTTATTTTTATAATAATACACGTAAGCAACGAATCAAGCGATATGTCAGACGATTTTTCTGACCAATGGCTTGATTCGTAAATAAATAATGTGATTATGTTACTTTGTTCTCCTTTTGTTCCTAAATTATTTTAATTAATATCGATTCAATCTTCGTTCTAAATTTTCTCGATACGATATCCAATCGGTTCTATTTCAGAATCACCACATTTCTAGAAACGTCACCGTGCCCATGACTGGTGAAAAGGACTAGAGAAGCTATTACAAACAAAAAATGGAGCAATTTGATAACCGCGGGGTGAGCGGGGATGTTTCTTTTCACAGATAATCTATAGTAATATAATAAAGCTACAGAGTTTGTTTGTTTAAACGCGCTAAGCTCTGCAACTACGAGTCGGATTTTAAAAAATCCTTCGTTTAAAAATTAAGCTATTAAATTCTTCATTCTATTCTATTCTATATCATCACGCCAGATCCCTTGCGGGGTAGGCAGAGAGTACAGAGTTCCAACAGGTTCTTTCCGCGCATACCTCTCTAGCTTCCTCCACTCTGATAGTTCGTCTCATACTCGCTCGCCGGTTACGGAGACTCTTCACTCGTCCTTCAGATAAGACTCGGTCTATTTGGTCATGGTAAGATAGTCTAGGTCTTCCCCGGTACCTACATCTTTTCACTTTCGCATTGTACATCTGTTTTGTCATTCTTTCTTCTAACATTCTTTCTATATGCCCGAACCAACGGAGCATACCCTTTCTCATTTTTTCACCGATACTATCTTTCATACCTACTCGCTTTCTTACTACTATTCCTAAGGCAAACTAGGCACGTGCCTAAGGGCACGAGGTTACAAAGGGGCGCGCGCGTGGAAGATTTATTAACAACGAAAAAAAAACATAAAATTAATGGTGTAAGTAAATATGCACCTTTTTACACAATATAAAATATTCTTTTATTCTATAGAGATGTAGAGCAGTCATAGCTTAGTGGTCAGACCGTTGGACGGCAAAGTCATAGGCCTCGGGTTCAAACCCAGGCGCGCACCTATGTCTTCGAAAGCATGTGCGTATTAAAAATTAATTATCACTTGCTTTAACGGTGAAGGAAACATCGTGAGAAACCTCCATGCCCAAGAGTTCTCGAAGGTGTGTGAAGTTCGCTGACCCGCACTGAGCCAGCGTGGTGGACTATGGCCTAAGCCCTTTCAGTTTAAGAAGAGGCCCGTGCCCTACGGTGGGACAGTTTCTTAACAGGGCTAATATTATTATAGAGATGTAGTGCTTCCGAAGCGTGCTCCGCTGTCTTGATTATTTCTACATTATCTGATTTCATAATAGAAGTTGGTAAGATAGTTAGACAGAAGTTCGTCGGGTTACGAACATCAGCGTAATTTCAAAAAAATACCAAAATAAATGTATATAAAATTATTGTTTACTTCTCTGATACACTCAAAGACTGCGGCTAGTGCGTGTATACTATATGGAAAAAACAAGTTGAAGTAACCTCTAGTTGGCGTGTGCCAACTACAGTCATGAATATTTACAATTCCTAGTATTAGTTAACATTTATAATATATGGCCGCTAGCGGGCGCCGATGAGAAGAAGTAAGAAGTAATAGCGCAGGCGGGCGATGCATTGCGACTGTATTAGCTTCGTGGTAAATTGCGGGTGAAACCGCAAGACACAACAAGTTATCCTATATTTCTCGTATTCTTTAAACCGTATCTCAGTGCACATAAATGCATACGTATTTCTGATATAAAACTTAGCACTAGACCGTTAAACGTTGCGGCAATCTGGCACAGACTGAGCGACCTAGAGTGTATGCACTATAACACATGCTATAAAGAATTTAGTTGAGGTGACTTCTTTAGTACGTAATACATGATAACTCAATGCTCTACACACCATTTGGTTTTGGCGCATTAGGGCGCGTACATTTGAGGCGGTTGGTGGTTTGCTTAGAGGATCTTGTGATCTCGACGCGCATTATTTCCCACTATAGTATTTTCCATGTAAGATGGGTACTGTGACAGTGTCAAAGGATATTATACTTTATTCAATGGCAATAAGAGGCATGACCCGTGTCTATAATAAACTATAGTTATGCCTTAATACCATTGAATTAAAGATTAATTTCTTGTGTGTGTGAATGATCTACGCTGTTGGCCGCGGGGCCTTTACAGCTTCACAGGACAAGTGGGCGAGCGTGAAACCACTACGCTCGGGCCAGAAGAGCTAGGGGGCAACTAGCTCAAGGGCACCTCAAGGAGGAACGGCCGTTGGGCAGTCGCTATGGGGGAAAGCGTATACTAGGTGTCTCGTCGTGGTGCTCTGCACCGGCCGGCGGGCAAGGGATTCTTTGACCTCGCCGGCGAGGTCGGTGTCTGATCCTGCGTGCGGTATCTGTATCCGAAAGAAGGGATGTAAGGGCATCGGAAGGGTCCATGAGAACATGACGCGGACGGCGGTAGCGGCTGATAGGAGGGAGTTAGGTTCGTAGTCGGCGGCGGCTACGATTAGCGGATTTCTATGATTGGACGCGTTCGCGAAATATCGGGTTGTCGCCTTTTCCTTTCACACTAAGTACTGCCACAGTACCCATCTTAACTGAAAAACATTATAACCAACGAGGCAATCAATACTAGCAAACCGCCCCTGCTTCGCACGGGTGAATTATGCCCATAAACCTTCCTCTTGAATCACTCCATTGGTGAAAACCGTATGAAAATCTATTCAGTTGTTATTGAATCCATCGCGGTTAGAGAGACAGACGCGGCGAGGGACTTTGTTTTATAGTTTGTATAGTACTTTTCACACAAGTATAGAAACAAGTCATGCCTCTTATTGCCACTGAATAAAGTATAATTTCGTTTGACAATTGGAACTGTCACTACCCATCATATGCGAAAAATAGTATAGTAATATATCGTTTTATCCTTTTTACAGTATCCACAGATCTAGAGGGTAAGAACGCTTGGAAGGAGTGTCTGAAAGTTGAGAATGTGTTGCTACCGACTGGATACTACTACGGTGCGTCTGCGACTACTGGCGATTTAAGCGACAACCATGACATCATCGCCATCAAGATGTTTGAACTGGACCTACTGGAAGATGTAAGTGTATGATAGATTTACCATCAATCCCTATAAGATAAAGAAGAAGATACTTACTTCTCTCTTTTTTAAAAAGGAGCCTGACACTACGTATTACTCCTGTGTCGTGGGTTCGTTCTTTCCCGCGTGGGATGGAAGTGCCATATTATTTAGTGTTGCTATTTAATTTTCTTTTGAAATTACATCAATGGTAAAGCGTAGTGTGCTGTTTCTGACGAGCTTGGGGTATTGCTGCTTTGTAGACCCAATCTGACCACCGTCTTTGGGGTTCTGGTTTGGTCATGCTCACTATAATGTCTTTACTTGCGGTGGCTGTTTGGCGCGGGTCACTCCTTTCCCTCCAATATGGTCGAGGGGAGAGATGGCTGTTCCAGCAGTCATACTCGTGAACGGGTGCTGCTTGTGGGGACTGGTCTATCTGGAATCCTTGAGACACTCTTTATTTTATTATTTCTTTATTTTTTTAAAAGCTTAGCCCCACACTATTATTTATTCCTGTAACGTGGGTGCGTTTACAAACATAATAATTCACATACACAAATACCTTGACAGAAACAAATAATTATGGGTCACACAAAGATTTGTCTCGTGCGGGAATCGAACCCGTGACTATTAGACACAGTGGGCGGAGCGGCTTAAGCTCTTAACCACTGCGCTAATTCGTCCGTCAAGAATAAATATTGATTTAAAAAAAAATGTAAATTGACTATTTCTAAGCGCCCGAGCAGGGATTATACAAAAATTATTTGAGTTTGAGTTTCACATAAACAATCACCCAGACCGAAAAAAAATTTGTACCGTATGGGTATTGAACCTGTGACTACTCGATCCAGAAGGCAGAGGAGTTTTAGCTCTTAACCACTGAACCAAACCGTCGTTGGTTCTAAAAAGAATTAGTATGTTTTGATTGAAAATCTAACAAAGTTTTGAATGTAATAAATTGCTGTTCAAATAATTTCAAAATAATGAATTACGTAATCATAACTACATATGCTAGATTAATATAATTGCGGGGCTAATTAAGTGGCGCATAATGTTGCGGTCACGAGGTCCTCGGTTCGAATCCTACGTTGAACAAACTGTTATTGAGATTTTGTTATCGAAATATTCGGTAGCACTTTGGGAGTGGACAAGTGTGCCGGGAATAGCTCATTCTCCATTTACATTGGATCTAAAATTGTTGACTAAATGTAGGTGTTTGCAGTACACATCTGCCAGCTATGCTTGGGAAATATAGATATCGGTGTTTGTTTATTGTTACAAACTGGACATCTCTCAAATATTCAATAAACGGAGTCATGACGGCAGACGTTCCCCTCCTATCAGACGCTACCGCCGTCCGCGGCATGTTCTCGCCGACCCTCCCGATCCCCTTACATCCCTTCTTTCGGAAACAGATACCGCACACAGAATCAGACACCGACCTCGCCGGCGAGGTCCAGAATCCTTTGCCCGCTGGCCGGTGCAGAGCACCACGGCGAGACACCTAGTATACGCCCTCCCCATAGCGACTGCCCAAGCAGAGGCCGTTCCTCCTTGAGGCGCCCGCAAGCTAGTTGCCCCCTTGCCCTTCTGGCTCGAGCGTAGTAGTTGTACGCTCGTCATCTTATTCGCCGGCCCCGCGGCCAACAGCGTAGATCATTCACACACACAAAGACAGCAGATGTTTCTTCAATGTCTTGGCCCTTTGATTATTCATCATCATCACTTTCAACTTATTCCACCCACTGCAGGGCATAAGCATCCTCCCATTGATCATTGCTGACTATTAAATACCCTAATTCTTCTGGTTCTGTGTTTCTTTTTTAATTGTAGAACCAATCAATATAAATTTTTATTGCAATTGATTCATTCCCCTAAGGTACTCTGTAATAACATTCTAAGTTCTGGACATCAAATACCTCAGTCACTCGAAACTTAATAATATTATAATATTAGCCCTGTTGAGAAACTATCCCACTGCTGGGCACAAGCCTCCTCTCAGACTGAGCAGGTTTAGGCCATAGTCCACCACGCTGATTCAGTGCGGGTTGGCGAACTTCACACACCTTCGAGAAACTCTTAGTCATGCAGGTTTCCTCATGATGTATTCGTTCACCGTTAAAGCAAGTGATAGGTAATTTTTCATACGCACATGCTTTCAAAAAGACAGGTGCGTGCCTGGGTGTGAATCCGAGACCTCTGACTTTGCAGTCCAATGGTCTAACCACTAGGCTATCACTGCTCTTTCAAAACTTCGGGAACTTAAAAACCAAAATAAACAGCGATAAAATCAAAAATATTTCAGTTGCAATCTAATTGTTTTACAATTAATTTTTGCCCAACTCTGTTCTGCTTCAATATTCGTCCTGTCAAGTACTATACAACAATACCCTCGTAATCTAATCATCGTATAGCACTAGTTACTTACTCAACTCGCATCAATAAAATTTAATAATGGACCTTATTTCACAGCAAAATAAAGACGAAGATAGATCCAAAATAATACCATCAGCGGCCTCCTACGAAGCCCCTCGCGAGCGAATCGAAGACGCCAAACCAGCCATGTCTGGCGTCAAAACCTTCCTCTACATGATGTGTGTGGCCATCGTCATCATTGTCATCGTAGTCTTGGGCATCATGTGGTACCAGAAACGACAAGAACATTCTAGAAAAAGGCTGTATTGATCTCGCCAAAAGTGTACCGGGCTTGGCAGGTCATAAACATTCCTTTTTCTAACTCTCTATCCTTAGATAAATTACTTGCCTGGGTGGAGCATCGTGCGCGCGGAAAAAGCATTAAATTTATCTATAGGGTAGATATATTGTAGTAAACGCACACGCACGCATACATTGAAAGATTATGAACAAATTTTCAAAAAATCGAACACTGGTATCACGCACACATAGTGCGTAACTGAGGTCGATATTAGGCGCCATTTTTGTTAGGAATGCTCCGTCTAGACAAGTATTAGTCTAAGTCTCTATCTTTTGGATATTCTGTGGATAAGAAACATCACATTTTTTTTTATTTAGTATGAAAATGAGGTAATATTGGAAATGTATGTGCTTGCATCTGCGTCAGATATTATCCTTCTTGCTAATTGGTTAAGCCGTAAAAGCGAAAGAGAAACAATAATCCTTTCGCTATGGCAGCGTCTCGTTCTCTCTTACGACAAACCAATATGTACAAATAAAATGCACATATTCGCCGATAAGGATGCGTGCACGTGGCTCGTCATTTACTATTTGATTACCGGAAAGTAAAAAATAAATTAGATTTCTAAAAATAACTTCTCGATTTTATCGATTGTTATTCTATTCGATTCTAACTTGCCAAGAATTCTTACTATTATAAGACGCTTAAGTTCATAAGCATCAACAAACTAATTTTAATAGCTAGCATTTTTGCCCACAATTATGTAAATTTTTACTTACATATACAAAATGGTGCATTTAAAGTTTTATCTTTGCAGTTAAAAATCAATACAGCAAGGTATTAAAAAAAAACTCATTATAATAACTATATCATTAACATTACTTTCTGTAAAGCAATAATATAAGCTGTGGTCTATTTGAAGTAGAAATTCACTCGCTTAGTAATGATTTAGTTGTTTGTTGCAGAATAATGGAAAACAATATGGTTCAATAGTTTTTTTTTAATAATTTTCGCAATCTCATATCGTTTTGATTTAATGGTTTATGAGGAAGGATGTTAATAAAAGATACTCCAATAAAGAAAATATTTCGACAAATCGTGCAACCTTATTCCCTCTCATTTGCCTGTGCCTACATATAATTTGTTTATTTCGAAATATATTCTTTATTGGTCACAGTGGCGAATTAACGCATTTGCCGCCAGTAGGCTATTAATTTTTTGCCGCCCCTACTAACCTCTGCAATTCAATATCCTAGGTCACAATCCTAATAATAACATTTTCTTTGTCAATGAAATTTTATGATTTGTGCTCTATCATCATCATTACATCAGCTTTTCCCGTTATTAGTATGATTATGAATTACGGAATCTTTGTGTCATTTCCTAGATAATTCTTACAACTCATGATTTAGTGAAGTTTACACAGGAAATAGTCTTTGGGTATACTTTTGAGCTAAGAAAAGCTCAATAATGTACTACTTATAAGGTGAGGTAAGGTATGCCTTAAAACTAACTAATTTTTTATTTTTCTGTAACAAAAAAAAAAACAGCCAAATTTGCCCCCCTAGGCTCCATCCAGCCTACTCGGCCTGCTGGTAAATACGCCACTGATTGGATGGTGACAGTGTGATACTTTAAGTTATTCTATATGAAGGCATATAAATATTTATACTCTCTTGTGTAACCGACTCATAAATATGCGTTTGCAGTTAAACATATATTTTTAATTCGATCAAAGCAAAGAAAAAATTCAGCGTAGCTATTCTATGCACAATTATTACAATGCTATATTAAATATGGTCCTAAGATATCATTCACTCAAGCAGATTCCAAATTAATTTGTTTTCTATGGTTTTTCGGAGCACATTTTAGTTCTTAGGAACTGAATAGTTACGGAACTCTCTTCATGTCATTTTGTTGAAATGCTGAAAAAATCTGATCGGTCGTATAAAGACCATTGTCGTTACATATATAAGTACATTTTCTATGTATAGTCATTATGATAAGATATGTTTTATGTTTATATGAAGCTCAGTAATAACAAACTGGCGATATTTTCCGACAGTTGTAAAAAAGTTATTTTTTAATTCTAATTATCTTAAAAATTGTAATGTAAGCATAACTAAATGTATTTCCATCACCTATCCTTATATGACATTAAAAAAAATAACAAACCAAACTTTTCAAATATCTCATTGTATCTTATCTCAACAGCATAAATACAAAGTTTGTTATTATTTAATTATAATTTTAATAATAAAATAGTGGTTACAGTTGAACGATTTAAGACTTCATTAAGTCTAAAGTGAAAATATTTATTTTAATATAATTTAGTTCCTCTTCGATATTAGCTAAGTGATCGTTCAAATGTAACGACTCTGTATGTGAACGAGTGTTGTATGTATTGGTGTGTTTTTAATAAAACGATTTATAAACTTTTCATTGTGATGTTTTCATTTTGACGAACATTTGTTTGGACCAATTTTGGACTAATGGTTTGAGCGAAGTCAGCTCGGATCAATGCATTTAAAAGTCGCGAGTTCGATCCTCGCATGGTATAAAAATCATTGTGCCACCCACAATTATTTGTATCTGTCTGTGTATAGCTATTGTATTGATGTGCATGTGAACACCCGAAACAGGAATAATTCCTAGGCAGGCAACGATTTTTTTTATAGAAAGTGTTTACAGCCAATTTGCGCACACGGGATTCCATGGATCACAGAAATGAGCATACGGAACTGATTAATTTACATGCTGCCCTATTGCGGTGCAGATTGTGCACTGAGATGCTAAAGTAACTTGTCACAAGTTCGGCTTAATAATATTAGCCCTGTTAAGAAACTGTCCCACTGCTGGGCACGAGCCTCCTCTCAAACTGAGAGGGTTTAGGCCATAGTCCACCACGCTGGCCCAGTGCGGGTTGGCGAACTTCACACACCTTCGAGAAACTCTTAGGCATGCAGAAACCTGAGGAAACCCTCACGATGTTTTCCTTCACCGTTAAAGCAAGTGATAATTAATTTTAAATACGCACATGCTTTCGAAAAGACAGAGGTGCGTGCCTGGGTTTGAACCCGAGACCTCTGACTTTGCAGTCCAACTGTCTAACCACTAGGCTATCACTGCTTTCAGTGATTGATATGAAGCTATATACGATGACGTAATATTTTATATATCATACTAGCTGTTATACGCGGCTGGCCATGCGTTTATTTTGTAATATTATCCTATTATTTCTGAAATACAATGTTGGAACTCTGTACTCTCAGTCTACCCAGCAAGGTATCTGGCGTGATAAGATAGATACAAAGTTAATTCTGGATGATGTAGCTTCGGAGTTTATCTATTACAAACAAATATTTCCCCTTCATAATATTAATAGAAGTGGAAGCAGTGTATGCAGTAGGGCCTCGCATTTCCAATGATGACTGATTTTGAAATTATTTGGAGATAATTAATAAACATATTTTCTTTTCACACGACATAAAGCACAGAGCCATAGAGTAAAGTAATATAGTGGAAATAGAGAGCCAACTCGGCGCTTTTTGATGCCAACACGATTTCTGTCACTTAGTAGCGCCGTCTATTACTAGTCTTCCGAAACTTTTAGACGTACGTACCTATATATAGATAGCTATGGTGGTATGCCTATATAGGTATATATTCGTATATGCATATATCATGTGCGTACTACCTATTAGAATGTATAGATACAGTTGTATCTATACATTCCTATAGGTAGCACTCACTATTATATATTCGGTAAGATAAAACACTATTAATACAAATTTAACTTATTATTACGAGGAGCAACAAATCTAGAGAAAATAAAAAGCACAAAATGATATCTTATTTTTATTACACTACTAACTTTTGCAACTCACATTCTTTTAGAGCACACAATTACATAGATTAATTCAATTAAAATGTTCAATATCACAAGAAGCACTTTAGTTCAAAATTCGTGAAAACACGAAAACCAGCGTCCAGAGGATGTTTGAACTCGACGTAAGGCAAGGGCAAAAATGTTTATAGGTTGATAAAGATCCCCCACGCAAATCCATATAAATTTTACTCCTAATCAGTGAGTAAACACATAATTACAAGCGTACCTACGCGCACAACAAACAAACAATACAAGTTCGCCGACCATTTGTAAGAGTCCCACAGACTAATTAGAGTAAACAGTCCACAGACTGCACATACACACTTTGTATCGATTTTTTGCAGAAAACAATCGATAACATTACTTTTACTAAAATAAATGGAAGTAACAGTTTAATAGTGAAAAAAAAAATATATAACGATATTGATCACAGGTTCAGTTGAATAAGATAAATATATCAATTTAAAAGACACAATTTCTTTTTATTATCAATATCGATCTTCTACCGATACTAATCGGTTCTGTTGTGACATCTAGCGAATAACTTAATAACTAATTGGTCTTATTTTGTTTAGGAATAACGATATGAGATGGCGCGACCAAAAAAACTGTTTTGACTGTGTAGGCGACTTTCCGACCCCTGCACAGAGCGGTGTTGTATGACCTGTTCAAAGATTATAATAATATATAGGAGAAAGATTGTCAACTCGACCGAGCTGTCAAACGCTTTGACAACAGTGCTACCTGGTGGCAAAGCGGGAAACTATTTTTGTAAGCTATAGGTAGGTAGAGGTATAGATATAATACGTAGATGATACCTATATAGGTATACATATTTAAATTAATAGGTCGTTTGTTCTTGGACAGAAAAGTAAATAACAAAACTTTTTGAGAGAGAGTACACCACGTCACTTCGCGAACGCATCTACCCATGCGAATCCGTTAATCGTAGCCACCGCCGACTACGATCTCCCCCCCGACCCCTGCCGCCACCGCCGGCCGCGACATGTTCTCACCGACCCCCCCCGATGCTTTGTCATCCCTTCTTTCCGCTCAGAATACGGGCGACGACGACGACGTAGTAGTAGATCCCCTCCCATAGCCGGCGGTTGACCGGTGCACTTAGTAGTGCACCCGTCCCCCTACAGCGACTGTCCCAACCGAGGGCGCCTCTTCGAGGCGCCCTCGAGTATGTCGCCTCTTGCCCTTCTGGCTGGCTAGAGCGTAGTGGTTGCGCGGCCAACAGCGTACATCATTCACACACACACACACACACACACACACTTAACACAATCATTTTCATTTATATTTTAACCTCTGAAACGGACGGGGCGCATTTGTCATGGCCGAAATTTAGGTCACAACAGGCAACCATCACGTACAGGGCGACATTGCCAACCTTACAATAGCTTTCTCATTCACTCAAAATGGTGATCCGTGTAATTTAGAGAGAAAAAAGACAATGTGTTGAATGATGACCGGCGGAGCGGCAACGTCATATGACTCCCTCCAGGTAATTTTACCTTCATGATTAAGATAGTTTTGTGATGTCTCTAAGGCCCGTATAATGTAAATCAAATGAAATGTGAATGTAAATCAGTCGTGAATCTAGTTTTAAAACTGGATTTTGTACTAAAATGTTAGTTTTAAAATTAGAGTCACGCCTGATTTTCGTTCGGTAAACGGGCCTTAATCTAATACAATAGATCCATAAATACAACAAACGCAGAACAAACTTATTTATGTCTATTAAACTAAACAAAATGAAATTAAAATAATTCCACGAAAATTAACCGATATAGAAATACTATTCGATATTTGATTGAATACAAATTGAACGTCCCTATAGCTGTCAAATTACGAGGCGCGGCGCGTAGCGGTGCGGTGAGGTGAGGTGAAGTGAAGTGAGAAATTGGGAATATTCCGTGTCGTGCCGGCTGGATTTCCATTTTAAGCTATTGAGAATAGGATTTCTCTGTAAAAATCTCCACCATGGATATGAAATCATTTTTATATTCTTGGTGCGCCAAGAAAGGAGTAACGCCCATCTACGATTGTCGAGCCACAGGTAATATTAACACAAAATGTTAATAATTTCCTACTATAATTATAATATATAAATCACAGTTTGAGAAACTTCTTCATCATCATCAATCAGCATCATATCTATCCACTGATGAATGTAGGTTTCTTATCACGCCATTCGTTCCGGTCCTGGCTACAATTTGCCGGCCACCTTCACGATGCCATCGCTCTACTTGCTAATGGTTTGCCAACTGCTACTAAACTACTTGTTTCCAACAAACATATCAGTGATTTTGTTGAAAGTACAACTGTTTGTATTGTTTTATTTTGTTATTTTAATTTTATAACCTTATCAGGGCCTCGTCATCGGCAAAGATTCCTTTGCGAAGTGCGTGTTGATGGAATGTCCTATGCTGGAGCTGGGAACTCCACCACCAAGAAAGAGGCCCAAATGAATGCCTCGAGGGACTTCGTGAATTATCTAGTGAGGAGCGGTCAGGTCGCTGCCGCTGATGTCCCAGAGGATGTTCGTCCGATTAAAAATGACCCAGAGGAGAGCTCACAGAATCAAAGTAGTAATGGTGATGGAAATCAGGGCCCCAGACCAGTTTTTCAGGTAATATTTGTATTACTACCATTAACCCTGGCTTTATTTTGCAATATCTTTATTAAAAGGCTATAAAAAGCCTATGTATATATATATATATATATATATATACTTACTATAGCCTAAATATATATATATATACTTTTGTATGAACGGTATTAATGTAAAGTTTTATTAAAATCCGTTCAGCCATTTTTGGGTGATTGAGTAACAGACATACAAATATTTATAATATTAGTTGGATGTATGATTAATGTTTCCTTTTGTAAATAAATACAAACTTGACCAAGCAATACAAGCTTGTAGCAATAATTCCTCTAGTAATTTACGTAGCTAGTAATTTAATTTAAACATAGACCCTCTTGTAGTTCGCTTTGGGACTGCACATAAAGCATTAGACATGTGTAACACTGTGCTGCGCCGCGCAATTGCGCCAACTCAGTTCACTGCGCTGGATGTGTTAACTCACTTCTTCTAAATGTGTTGGCGCACAACGCAGGACTGGGAAATTCGAAAGTTTTAAGGCGTTGAGTTGTTAGGTGTCACCATGCCCGATCTCATTCATTCTCTCACTCAATCGTGGAGTAAACAATGAGTCAACGCAATTCGCGCGCTGTGCGCTGTTTCTGCTAAGAACCTGGGAGCGCTGCGTGCAGATGGCGCGCGTTTTGCTGCTCACTCGGCGCGTTCCATTTTGTTGCGCCATGGCGCAATTTTGAGTTAACGCAATGAGCCGGCGCAGTAAACTGCGCCTGAGTTACTGCGTTAACGCAAGGAATTTCACTGAGTTACCCATGTCTATAAAGCATGAACTGAAATTGAGACTGAATTATTGAGTTACTGGCTCAATATTCCAAAGTTGATTTCTGACACTAATATATGGGACTCTACCCTTAATGTGAATGTGTGAGTGTAAGACTTAGTAAGTTGCAGAAAAAAAATTAAGTCCACCACTCTTTTTCACATTTTAGGAAGGCATGGGACCTGACAGTATGGGTCAAGCATACCATGCGTATGGTGGTCAAAACCAGAATTTTACATACATGGATCGCATGCAACAGCAGAAGAATGTTGAGGAGGCCGAGGATCTCGACGTAAATGCCAGTCTCCATGGCAACTGGACCATGGAGAATGCCAAATCCAAGTTGCATCAGTTCTTACAAATAAATAAAATCAATGCTGATTATGTTTATAAAGCTGTGGGCCCGGATCACACACGGTTTGTATTCATATTATTCTTTATGTACAGTTAATGGTGTGCATTGCATACAGGCAAATAAGCAGCGGCTGCCGCATGTATATAGCTACTGAACGTATACATATTTATTATTTTAAGTAGGTGTGATATACAAGGTGTAAAATAAATAATGCAAGACCTGAAAGTAGTTTATTCTAAATCAGGATTCCAACCATTTATAATATATCATTGTCGCCTTTTCCAATATCTGCTATGTGTAAAAAGTATAACACAGATATTGAATAAAAAGGATCTCCAGATTTGTGAAGTATATTTTTTTGGCAACCACAGTTCACCATATAATCTAAGAGTCACATAGCAGTCTTATTATACGAAAACTTGGTTATTAAACTAATCAAAAAGTGCATATTGGTTTGACAATGAAGGTATAATATATTTTTTTTACTTCGCGGAAATCACAGTTACTCGTTCAGTTGACTGTATGAAACCATTATTCAAAGAAATATAGTGATATCAATTACATTTCTAAAAACATTTATCTATACACACACATAAGTATAGGTTCTCCAGGCATTTTCACCATCAAAGTGCTTAAAAAAATGGTATAGAATTATTGAAAATTGTGGAGATATTAAAATTGGATGTTTGGCGTTTCTATTGAATTTGTATAGAAATAATCTAATTGAGGTCTCAGGTCTTGCATAATTTTTGTTACACCTTGTATATTATTTTGAACTCTTCAGCAGCAGTCCACCAGCAGAGGGCAGTGCCTACCTCGTGGTAGCCACTGCTTGATTGCCTCTATACAATACACACCAACGTCTTCGTCAGATGCTTGATTGATGCTTGGTATTTTTTTATTCTGCACATCGATGTTACCCTCATCTACCTTTAATAATTCTCAGACATTACATGTTATTATTTGTGGGTCAAATATACAATTATGACAAGAATTGCTTAATAAAGATTGCTACATTATGATATGAATCTAAGGTCCGTATTACAGAACGAAAATCGTGAATTTAGTTTTGAAACTGATTTTTGTACTAAAATGTTAGTTTTAAAGCTAAGTTCACGACTGATTTTCGTTCTTTAAAACGGGCCAAGATTTTGCTAGCTGAGTGGTTCAGTGTCACAACTGGGAAACCAAGTGTAATGGAAATCAAGCTTTCTGGCTTTGATATCTGATTGCCAACTCGTCTGTCTAAAGGACTGGCTGCGTTCATACATGATTTACCCCAGAACCAAAAACAATGAAAAAATGCGTGTATGATTTCAAGTTATCTGCAAATAATCTTCATGCATTTATTATTAAACAGACAAGCAGGGAAATTGCATTATTGCAAAAAAGTATTATAATTTGAGGTTATAATTTAGTAGCCAACAATACATTTGTAAAATCGTTATGTAAAAATACACTAGCAATAATCAAATAGATCATTATTGAATGTATCGGAGTGAAAGGATTGACATCTCCAACCGTAATTCGATAGCAACGATGACATTCGGAAAAGACGTTGGCGATTTTGATTTAAGTACTTACACTACTTTGAAATTTTCGTTTTGGATTGCAAATTGTCCCTAAGATATGGATGTTAGCAACTACTATTATAAAACAGATAAATAATTATAGTATAGGTCACATGTTTGTTGCTTCTGGGGCCATTTTCGACGAAGTCCTTTGTGGGTTGCGTCAGTATTACACTTGGTCAGCTATATACATATGTATTGCCTATAAAGGTCAGCACAAACTGACAAAGTAGTGGCATAGAGAGTAATTTTATAACAAAATAAAAATCAACTTTAATTTACATTGATATATGATGTGGCCCGAAATAAGAATAGATCAACAGCCGTGGAACTTCCTTATATAAAGAGAAGCCCTTAACTTAGCAGTGGGACAGTCAATCGGGCTAGAAAACAAATTGGCTTCTTATCTTGGAATCTTATCTTGTTGTTGGCTTACCGGACTGAGAAGACCTCAAGCACACTTCGACTCGATGGGATCTTTTGTGCTGTCCTTATTCTGACCACATGAGTTTTCATTGCTAAATGTCATTCTCATAAATTATTTCATTATCTATTAACGTTATTCTTCTTTAAGTTATGGCTCCACATTAATTTCAAGTGTATTTTGCCAGTGCTCAGTGAGGTGCATAATTGTGTTTGTTTAAATTAATTCAAATCCCCGATTAACTCGATGACAACGATGATAATAAAATTGATGAAGTACCCCACCCTGGATAGTAAAGCAATGGATATTATCTTGTTATTGGCTTATCGGACCAAGGAGACCGCAAGCGCACTTCGACCCGATGGGGTCTTTTGTGCTGTCCTTGCCCTAATGCTCTTACGTACCTGGAGATCCAAATACTCCCTGTACCAGGCTGTAGATTCCAGCAGAGCCGAAATTCCTCTGGATTTGGATAGGCCACTCCCAATAGCTTCATTCGCCGTCGCCAGAGCGACGCAGTTGCAGAGGATGTGCTCATGGTTTCAGTCTCTGTACCACAGTTTTGCATACCACATCACTGCACAGGTTCATCTCATGTAGATGTTCTTTTGTGCCATAGTGGCCTGTATATGCTCCAATTAGTTGCCTCAGTTGAAGTCTACTGTGTTTTAGTAGTCTTTTACTATCGCTGTTATAATGAAAGAAAACATACTGAGAAATTCTAAGTAGCGGAAAGTGCAGTAGAGAGGCTGTATGTCAAAGTGAATAAAGTTGACTTTCAATTATTATCAAATTAATTTCTTCACCACGACTCTGTCAGTATGCTCTAAACTTTACTCTTTGAAAAGTCTTGTCATTTAATTGTTCAAGGCATGAAAGAGATCTGGGCCCTTATTTGTTATGACCAAACGCAGCACGTTACGATAACTATGTGGAAATGGCTTGAAATTGTATTCTGTCCTAGAGTACCATTAAACGATCATTTCACAAAGATATCATAACGCGGCGTGTTACGTGTTCAATTGGTCGTAGTGAATAAGGGCCCTGAATATAGAACATAAATATTTTCTTTATTTATGATGAATACACCTAATTATATGTGTTGTCTTAGAATATACTATAAGCGGCGGTAAATAATGCATATCGGGGAGATAATCGGCTCCTTTCGGCTTCGTAGAGCCTCGTCCCTTTCACTCAGTATATTATATGACAACACTACGTCATACAATGTACTGAGTGACAGGGACGATGCTATTTGAAGCTTTCGTCTTGAAATAGCGTCGTAGCTAGCCGATTATCTCCCTCTTTAGCCGATGTGCATTATTTATCGCCGCTTACCGTACTGTGTTTTGCTATCCGACCGAATACGAAGGTCAATTTAGTTCACATTTAGCTAACTGAATTGACCTTAGGTTCAATGTTTAAATTCCTCATAAACAAACTCTTAAAACATATCTATGGTCCCATAGAACATAGTTACATATGCCAAACGAACTAAATGGCATTTGCAACTTTCGTGCCCGGCGATAAGGTTATTTATGCCAAATATAAATACTGGATTATAGGACTTTGTTCGTTGGACACGTCGATCATACATTGCACCATTTTCCTCAGTGTTATAATATTTTATGCAACATTTTTCATCCTATATATCTTTACGCACATTTTTTTGAATGCACCATAATTTTTTGACATTTTATCATTTGTAGGCATATAAACAATCATTACTGCTTTGCTGTTGTTCTGATGTTAACTTTATGGCGTCTGTTTTCTTGACTTCATGCATGTACCATGCAGATAACGTGAAAAAAAATTAGAATTAACTTTCACTAGGTTCAAACCCAGGCACGCACCTCTGTCTTTTCCAAAGCATGTGCGTATTAAAAATTAACTATCACTTGTTTTAACGGTGTAGGAAAACATCGTGCGGAAACCTGCATGCCTAAAAGTTTCTCGAATGTGAGTGAAGTTCGCCAACCCGCACTGGGCCAACGTGGTGGACTATGGCCTCAGTTTGAGAGGAGGCCCGCGCCCAACGGTGGGACAGTTTCTTAACAGGGCTAATATTATTGTTATAGGTAGATAAATAGTTTCTACTATCTCCATTGAGTCTGCATGGTGGAGTGAGCGATTGTTTTATGTTTCACCTCAATATTTGTTTCAAAACGCGTGTGTCCATAACTAAATTGCAGGGATATTAATCTCTATTAATACAGGTTTATTAATAACCTCTCGGAGGCAACTTCAGTACACCATAAGAAACGGTTTTTTATTTATTTTATCGAAATAAAAATCAGCTGTTTCATGAAAAACAATTATAAACACGTGACAAAATGAATGGCACAACTGGTTTTTTTTCCGATAAAATTAAGAATCTCGGAACGTTTCTCATGGTGTGTAGAAGTTGCCTTCAAGAAGTTATTAATTAATAAACAGTCACCCCGTATATTTAGAAATGTTATATTGAAAACATTAAATAAAATATTTAAATAAAAAATAAGAACCAAAATAACGAAATATTAATCAAATTCGACCTACGCACCCTCCTACACCTGACAAAGAAGATAAAATTGTACGCCTGAATTCACTAGACGCCAAAAAGTTTGCATCGACCTATAAATTTCTGTCAATAACTCCTTGCTTTAGCCACTGGTTATTCATGAAGTTTGAAAAATCAATGGCTGATGAATATACTGTAGACCCTCTGGAAATGTGGCCGAGTTCTATAACAGCTTGGTATTACTGACTTTATTTGTGGTTGGGTTTACAATTTACTACAGTGCCGATCGAAAAAGTCGCTCGTGTAATTGACTTTAAGCCCTCATTCGCATGGACGCTTTTTCAACTCACGTCATTAAAGCGCTGGATATAACAAATGGTTAACAGTACATTTTTAAAAAACTCACTGCGCTTTCAAAACCCGCGTTGGAAAAGCACAGGTGTCAATGAGAGCTAACGATCAAAATTTTTACTGCAACTATTCTATTTTGTCGTTTATAAGCTGAAAACGCACTGTTAACCCAATTATGAGTATAGTCAGTAAAAAATCCAGATATAAATGAATCGAATCTTGCAACAGCTGACTGCAAGGTTTGCTTCAGAACTTGAAAGTTCTCAACACACAGAACAAATTCCAAGGCGAAAATTTTATCATTGTAGTGTTCTATTGAAATCATTTGCCATTCCAAAATATACTGCAATTTCAGTAAACTTTGGTGCATTTCTGATTTGAGAAAAAGTTGAAATTGAGTAGATTTTTGTCAAATTATTGTACTATTTGACAGAGGTTATGAAAGTTATTTCTATCTTAAATATTTTCAATCAGAAACCTTGCAAATAAGATTTTAATTGTACACTACAAAGTATGTTGCTAGAACAAATTGATAGTCTTGGATTTTGTTCTGAATACAGGTGTGTCTGAGCCTTTTAAACTGTTACTGGCCACAGTTCCAGAGTGTAGCTCTCTGTAGCTCCATACATCTATACGGTAAGTCTTTATATTATCTATATATTAATAAAGCAATATTCTTGAAAAAAAAAAATAATATGTGCATTTTGGACTTATTGCATTTTGCTAATGGTTACCAATGGCCATTCTATTCATTGATTAATTATAATGTTGCTAAAAACTAACTTCAATTAAAATTCTTATCAAGAATATGAGCTTAGAACTAATTATGCATTTAGAGCCTTGAAAATGTGCTTGAAAATCTATTAGTCTAGACCCTTACTTCCCAAAGTGGCCCAGGACCCCCAGGGGTCCATGGGAGACTCGACGGGGGTCTACGTTGACGTGACAAAAAAATGGGGGTTCACAATTCGTAAGCGGGGGCGTCCTCGAAAATTTATTTGCTTTCTATAGTGAAGAACTAAAATGTTGACTTGACTTTACCTATCAATGTAGGCAGATAATAACTGTGTTACTTGTAAAACCTTGCATATTCTATATTCAGTACAACGTTTCGAGACTTGCAAAGCGCCGCCACTGTCCGTAACGCTTGTTCAGACGTGCAAAGAGACCAAATACGACTTGTGGTGTGTGTGCATGTTCAATCTTACATGAACTTGTTTGATTCTTCACCAATATAAATATGTCAATGCCCAGAATAAACGTTACTCATTTGGTTCTGGAATTTCGAAAAGGCCACCTTTATTTTTTTGACATCCACTCACAGCACAATCAATTAATTAATTAACCAATCAATTCCCACTTTTATTTCCAAAAGCTATTTCGTGGTTGGAACTCAGCCGCAACGCAAATTTCTATAGTTAGATCGAATCTTCACCTTTTTTGTCCAGTTTTGGAAATATGGTAGAAATGTAGCTGCAGGGGGTCCACCGGAACCACCTAAATTTTGAAAGTGGTCTATGAGAAAAAAAGTCTGGGAACCTCTGGTCTAGACTAACATTATTTTTCTGATGCACAAAATTCCAAACCATGCAACATCCAAAATTTTAACAGCCTGATTACAATATACTAACATACATCTTCCTACATAACGTGACATATAATATTGTAATTATTACTTACCCATTGCTGATTTAAATTATGAGACGTATACTTCGTCATTATTATGTGGCTGAGAATTACGGGTTTTATCCGGACCTTAGGAAGGTTTACGCGGGGTCATCGGTATTTTTTTGACGAAAAATGATCCACACTAGGGATTATTCCTATGTTAAGGGTGTGTTTGTAATCATGGATTACACATACCGAAACATACTTTCGTGCGTCACACAAAGATTTGTCCCGTGCCAAATTTGATCTCGGGACTATTCGACCCAGTCGGTGGAGTGGCTTAAACTCTTAACCACTGCACCAAGCCGTCGTCATAAAATATTATTCCTTATTATTTTATTATGTGTTTTAATAACTCTTCCCACAATCAGTAGCACATGATTCCTGACCATGTAAGTTTTCGTTGCTAAATGTCATTCCCATACATTATTTCATTACCTATTAGCGTTAACGACTGTATGAAGCACGAAGCAAATATAAAAAGAAGTCGGCCTAAGCAACTGTGCACTGTGTCCTGTAACTATGCCCTAACGTCATCTAGGTGGCGTGGTTTACACCAGTATGTCATTCTCAGCTAAATCGCAACTAAAGAAATGGGCGAGATGCACCCATCTTCTACCTCTTCATCCCGCGCTATCCGGCGCAGTGTCATCCTTGATTGTATAGGAAAACCTAATAGTGAAATCTCCTCTATATTTGCTTTGTGGTAGAAAGTTCACTTGGCTACATGCACTTGACCTCTATCACACATGATAATCACTTTTTATAATAATAATGAACCCAGGACCTCGTGATCACCAAGCGAAGCGCTTTGCCATTAGACCAACGAGGCAGTCAATCCTAGTTCGGACAAATGAAGCTTTTGTACGAAAACTTCCAATTATGTAGTATATGGCAATAAGCTCGCCCCCTATTACATAGGACCTAACATCGTCGGCGAAAAGTGGATGTACTCAGTACTCCTCTGCCCCTACCCCCACTTGGGTAATAAAGGCATGACGGTGTATAATAATTATTTAATGTACAGGAGCTTCTGCTGTGAAATGTCGATATTCGTACGCCAGCTGGGCCGCAACGTGACTGGTCGTGAGACGGCATCGAACAAGCAGACCGCGAGCAAATCATGCGCCTTGTCTATAGTGAGGCAGCTGTACCATCTCGGCGTGATTGAAGCCTTCAGCGGGACCCTGAAAAAAGACAGGTATTATTTTTATAAGCCTAGATACTGTGCCACTGTAAGATGAAGGCCATCCTTCATCCACTTATCTCTGTTTAGTGAAGAGCTGCAAAACTATCAATAGTTTGAGGATCGATAATTGATTTTATCGATAGTAGAGATTAGCTAATACTACTTATTGCATACAATATTACATATCAATTCTATTGACAGTGCTATCGGTATCTATACTAATATTATAAAGAGGAAAGATTTGTATTTTTGTATGTATGTAACGAATAAACTTAAAAATAATTTTTGAAACCTGCCCCTGGGCAGGTTTCAAAAATTGTTTCACCATTAGAATGCTACATTTACCATAGGCTATGTTTAAAAAAATATCCACCCGTGCGAAACCGGGACGGGCCGCTATAGGCCTTAATATTTTTCGAGGTCATGATAGTATAAATCTATCTATAATTTGGGTTATGAGTGAGTTGTCTAAAAAGCAAAATGCCTACGAAGGCGGAATACCTAAAATGCATAATGGCTTACCATCAGGATGCCTAAAATGCATCATAACTAAAATACAGGATACCTAAAATGGATCATGCATAGCAAACACTAAGCCTTAGGTAAAATAGGTAACTTTAAGGGTCTATCTATCACGCCAGATCCGTTGCGGGGTACGCAGAGAGTACACAGTTCCAACAGGTTCCTTCCTTACATACCTCTCTGGCTTCCTCCACTCTCATAGTTCGTCTCATACTCGCTCGCCGGTTACGGAGACTTGTCTTGTCCTTCAGATAAGACTCGGTCGTGGTAAGATAGTCTAGGTCTTCCCCGCTACCTACATCCTTCCAGTTTCGAATTTTATATCTGTTTTGTCATTCTTTCTTCTGACATTCTTTCTATATGCCCGAACCAACGTAGCATACCCTTTCTCATCTTTACACCAATACTATCTTTCATACCTACTCGCTTTCTAACTACGCTGTTGCGAATACGGTCGGTCAGCGTGACTCCGCACATCTTCCGCAGAGCTCGCATTTCTACCGCATTTGTCCTACTTTTATTCTCCTTCTTACATACCCAGCTCTTGCTACCATATAACAGCGTTGGGACAAGAACCCCGTTATGTATTGCCAGCTGCGCCTTTTGGCTAAAGTGCCGACTCCCAAGTAGCATTCCCATCGCACCATTTTCTCTGTTCCTTGCACTCACTCTTCTCTCTATGTCAGCGGTGTATTTCCCATCCTTACTGAACAAATCCTTACGGGTAGGATATCAAAAGCTGTTATATCATAAAATAAAACAGCAATTATTTGAATAGCAATACGTTACGTGATGTAGTTATATCATACTTCAGTTCTACCACTTCGAAATTGTGCTTCCTAAACGATCGACTACTTAGGCAATTTGCTTCACAAACATTTAATTTTCAATTGGCTTTGCGGGCATTCAACCAGCTTGATAGAAGTCCAGCTTGTCTCACCACGTCCTTCTGGGCGCTCTCATTTACCGCCTAGAAGGTTTTATTGTTACTACCCGAAGCGCGTCTGACGATAAAAGCTTCCGATATTGCATTACAGTTAGGGGACAAATTTATTAGAATTTCATGATCTACCTACAAACCAAATTTTATATACATACAAACTTTGTTGTGTTATGCTAGAGTTAAAATTTGTTATATTTCTAATCACTCTGTTTTTATTCTCTCTCAATAGGTCTGCAGAAGGAATTATGAAACCATACCCGGTGGCTATAGATCCAGCACTGGAACGAAGACTAGAAGAAACTTTAGAAGGTATGTAATTATCTTCTTTGTAATATATGACTTGTTCCCATGGTGTTATTTTATTATTATTGGCCTAATGTAAGAGACACCCAACTTAAATAGTTAGTTGAATTAGCATTCTAATTTCAAATGTAGAATGCTTAAATTCTCCTAAATAAGGTACTCACCATCTCATTTTTACCTATGTTTTTACAAATAAATATTTCATTCCTTCTTCTTTAAGTTATGGCTTCACACTAATTTTAAGTGTATTTTGCCAGTGTCCAGTGAGATATATAATCGTGTTTGTTTAAATTAATTCAACTCCCCGATGAACTTGACGACAACGATGATAATGAAATTAATGAAGTACCCCACCCTGGATAGTAAAGCGGTGGATACTTTACATTCTAATTGCGACGGCCGTTTAGAGGGAAGTCGAAAAGGCATGTTTTATCACTTTGTTACAATTACCTTCACTCATGCACATATAAGAATTCATAATGGTTAATATTCCACCAACATTACACATTATTCGTCGAAATAACAAGATTTGGAAATTAAAACAAATTGACAACATCACTCTTCGACTTCCCGCCAAAACTCCTTTCATTCCTTCATTTATTCCTGTTCTTGCTTTTTTAAATGTGTCACTATTACATTCAGCCAGCGACAATTTGTTTTGAGAATTGAGCAGGTATTATATATCTTTAATATTTCACCTCTTTTATATACACCGTCGCGCCTATATTCCCCAGAGGGGGTGGCAGAGGTGTACTGAGTACACCCACGTTTCGCCGACGATGTTAGGTCCCATGTAATAGGGGGCGAGCCTATTGCCATATACCGGGCACAATTCCAGACTCCGGACCCATACTGGGAATTTTTCGTTACAAAAACTACATTTGTCCGACCTAGGATTTGAACCCAGAACCTCGTGATCAGAAAGCGATGCGCTTTGCCACCAGACCAACGAGGCAGTCGACTCACCACCTCCGTCGACTTCACCTCTTTTCATGGTTTTTACAAAATGGCAAACTATTAACTGGTGTATAGTGGTAACTCTTTCTTGTACACCAGTGTTATTACAATTAATTACATACAACAATATCAAAAACAGCGGTCTTATTGCTAAAAGCAATTTCTTCCAGACAACCAATGGACTGGAAGAAGTAACATAAAGAAAATAAGGGCGGTTGGTGCCGTACACTAATAACCTTAATAAAACATATTGTAATCGTATTACCTACATACATGTAAACACATACAATACTATTGCACATATATAAATATATCTTACACACAACACGGACATAGTGTGCAATATAAAGTTTATAAATGAAGAAAGTGATGGTGAATCATTTTTGTAAAGGACGCCAACGACTGTGCATGTCGGATTGTCACATGCAATGCATTCCACAAACGAACGGCTTGATTAGAAAAGGATTTATCGAAGTAGTCATACTCATTTCTGTGCTTCTTTTTAGAAGAAAGTAATCTAGCGCATAGACCCTAATCTGCAAGCAGATTAGGGTCTGCATCTCAATTGACGCTATTTTTCAAGTACATAATTGGTTCACAACCAATAACTTAGTGCTTAATAACAAAAAAAACTCAATGTATAAGGTTTTCTTTACCAAATGTGAAAAGTACTACATGTGATATTATATTGAACAACGAGAAACTTAAGTTTATCAATGATACATCTTTCTTAGGGATTACGCTTGATTCAACGTTACAATGGGGCCCTCACAGACAGGGGCTTAAGACTTTAGTAAAACGGCTCAGTGCCGCTGCCTATGCCGTAAGAAAGATCAGACAACTTACTGATGTGGACACAGCGCAGATGGTCTATTTCAGTTACTTAGTGTCATGTCTTACGGTATATTATTTGGGGCAGCTGACATTGAGTCTATTTTTATCTTACAAAAAAGAGCTATAAGAGCCATCTCTAAAAAAATAGTTTTATTTCATGTACGCGTCTATCTTTTACCCGTTACCTTCACCAGGTCATCGTTCTATCTTGTAGGAGGCCTGTCCACTGCACATCTTCCGGAATAGCTATCAGTTAATAGCTCTTTATTTCACCGCGCCCTCAAGAAGTTCCCATCATACACCGAGAATTCTCTTTTAACAGATTTGAACATCGAGCCAGTAGACGTGAATACGGCACCTCCCGAGCAGGAGGCAGAGTCCGAAGGCCCGGTGGGCGTGACGCTGCTGCAGGTGGACCGCGCCAAGGCCATGCGGGAGGCGCGCCCCACGCCCGGCGGCGTCGTGTCCTGGTCCCCGCCGCAGACCAACTGGAACGCATGGACTGGGTGCAATATTGGTAAATATTAAAATAGATACGGATAGTCGCTAGATAATAATCTAGCGACTATCCGTTGGTGCGGTGACCGCCTCGTCGGTCTAGCGACTGCCTTCTGCAGCACCGTCAAGGGCATTCGCATACATACATACACACGGTATACTTACCTTGTGCGTTGAGTTCATGCTAGTACCAACAGTATTGGGCGACGTTATACAACTTCTTAGAGCCCCCACACCAACGAGGCAGTTTAACATTGGTAATAACAAGAATCCAGTAACTGATTGCGTATTGCTTTATGATAATTATACAATTTTTTCGCACCTTATTTTTAATCCACAAAGCATCGTAAATCAACACTAGGATTTACCCCCCTCCTATGAGCCGATACCGCCGCCCGCGGCATATTCTCACCGACCCTCCCGATGCCCTTACTTCCCTTCTTTCGAATACAGATACCGCACACAGGATCAGACACTGACCTCGCCGGCGAGGTCGAAGAATTCCTTGCCCGCCGGCTGGCGCAGAGCACCGCAGCTAGACACCTCGTAAATGCCTTCCCCCATAGCGACTGCCTTAGCCGAGGACGTTCCTACTTGAGGCGCCCTTGAGCTAGTTGCCCCCTTACCCTTCTGGCACGAGCGTAGTAGTTGCACGCTCGCCCTCTTGTCCGGTGAAGCATTAAACGCACGCACACACACTTTATTTTATCATCACCAGCATATCCATTGCTGGACATAGGTCTCTAAGTGTACGCCATTGACTATATACAATCTTTGGCTGATCCTTTGGAGATACGAAAACCTAAAAAATCTCTTTAACTTTAATAGATGAAGGTCCGCTGGCCACCACGAGTCTTGACGACATCAGCGCGGACCTCGAGAAGCATCACAGAGACATTTGTCAGAACAGTCAATTGTACCAGGTAAGATTTAATTTTTCTATCTATCAATATCATCACACCAGATCCTTTTCGGGGTAGCTAGACAGTACAGTATTCTCTGATTGTCAAAACGCATAAAATAACATGCTGCTATTGTGTGATTCGATAGCTCAGGTTGAATAGTATTTAAAATAACTTTTGGGCCTCCAACATACCCCGCCTCGACCAGCTCTGCGCACTGTTGAACTTCACGTCCAGGGCTGACTGGCACACTACCACCAACACTCACGTCTGATGGTCTATGATATCATTTTACTGCTTAATTTTGATATTATCTCTTATTTTAAATTACTTTTACGGAGCTGCGCGTCGCCGGTTGCACAAGCCACGATAGTTTCAGAGCTCACACTAGGGCCGCGTTCTGTTTACAGCGCGGGCGCGATCACTTGTATTCGGGGCGAAGGTCAGTTTCGCGGGGATTTTAAAATTAGGCCTCCTACAGCTATTCTACTCTCACTGAAGAGTTCAGTAACCAACAGGTACATACTCGTATCGACTTGTCTGTACCGAAAGTCCGCACTGGTTCATACGACATATTTTCTCTTGCCTTTATTTGTGACAAGCCCTTTATCTATCAGTTGGCAGTATAGGCTAATTTATTGTTTATTCAAGGGTGGTCTAGCAGTCTACATTTATGGAATAAATAGCTAAAAACATGACAAAAAAAAATAGGATGTAAAGTATTTGTTGTTAAACACATTGTTTGTTGAACAGGAAAGTGTTCACGAAAGAGAACAACTTCCCGTGTACGCAATGCGATCACAAATCATGGAGGCGATCAACGAGAACCCCGTCATCATCATTAGGGGAAACACCGGCTGCGGGAAGACCACACAGGTAAGTACCGTTCAATTCAAACAAATATACTACTACGGTTTTAAATCAAGAGATTTGTATATTGTGTTTTCATGTGCATTGCAGTCCATTAATGAAAAGACCGATTTTTTTCTTATATGATAACTGCAGCTGGATTGGTTAGCGTTAGACATTTGATTAAAACCTTACTCGGCTGGTTTCAGCTATTTATAGTTACCAATATATTGACAATTAAGGAAGTAACCCCTTGGATGCTCTGGCGTATGGGTCGTCCAGTCCCGTACTATTTTAATATTTTCTGATTTTATGTTCATACATAATCCGCCATTCCGGGCGAAGGCTCTAACCACTGAGCTCAAAAAAAGGTTACTACTTAAAAAAATATGTGTTGTATAATTAAAAAAATCATTATTTTCGGGGTTTTCTGCTACTTATAAGCAATACTCGTTTACGAGTATGATTACTGTAACAACCATCACTGCTCTCAATCATTCTGGGGGAAGAAAGTAACCCGCGCCAGACAGCCACTGCAAGCAAACACCTTTTAGTGGATGCCGGTCGGAATGTGCCTACAAAACTGCAAACTCAGAGGATATTTTTGAATTCTATTAATAGTATAATGAAGTACAAGAGCCGTGTTGTCTACTCAGGTGTGCCAGTTCATAGTGGACGACTACATAGCGTCGGGGCAGGGCGCGTGGGCCAACGTGTGCGTGACGCAGCCGCGGCGCATCTCCGCCGTCAGCGTCGCCGAGCGCGTCGCCAACGAACGCTGCGAGGACCTCGGGAACAGCGTCGGGTAACGTATCAACACCTATATGACATATTGATACCTCGGGATTCATGATCACAATGAGTTCTTAACACTATCATAATAATGCGAGCTCTGCCGAAGATGTGCGGAGTAAAGCTGACCGACCGTATTTGCATCAACGTGGTAAGAAAGCGAGTAGGTATGAAAGATAGTATCGGTGGAAAGGTCGGTGATTCGGAGACAGAAAGGATGTCAGAAGAAAGAAACACAAAAACGATATACAATGCGGAAGTAGGAGGATATAGGTGCCAGGGATAATCTAGACTATCTTTTCATGACCTAGACTGTCTTATCTGAAGGGAAAGTCAAGAGACTCCGTAATCGGCGAGCGTGTATGGGAGAGTGGAAGACGCCAAAGAGGTTTATAAGAAAAGAACCTATTGGAACTATGCACTCTCTTGCCTACCCCTCAATGGATTTGGCGTGATGATATAGATAGATAAAAAAACCAATTAAACAAATTACGCACCGCGTTACGATAACTTCGTGAAATATTGTTTAATTTTAATCTACATACAAATTAGATCACATTCCGTAAAACGATAATGTCACGAAATTATCTTAACGCGACGCGTTACTCGTACGATAGAGGTCGGTAGAGAAGGTAGAACAGGAGCATAAGAAAAACTTTACCTCACAGTAAGAAATAAATTTCGGTGTACGTTTTTGTTGTCTGGGTGTTCGTGTATCATCATCATCATCAGCCTGTCAGTCCACTGCTGGACGTAGGCCTCTCACATGGCACGCCACTGAGCTCTATCTGCAGCTCTCCTTCTCCAATCCCTGCCCGCTGCCTTACGAATATCGTCGCCCCACCTAGCTATAGGGCGCCCTACACTACGCTTGCCGACACGTGGTCTCCACTCAAGAACCAGTCTGCCCCAACGGCCATCGGTTCTGCGGCATATGTGACCTGCCCACTGCCACTTCAGCTTGCTAATTCGCTGAGTTATGTCGGTAACCTTGGTTCTCTGACGAATAACTTCATTTCGGATTCGTTTGTGCATATGAATTACTTTTTGTAAACATGCTACTATTTGTTGTCAGGTACTCTGTTCGTTTCGAGTCGGTGTTGCCTCGCCCGTACGGCTCGATTATGTTCTGTACCGTCGGTGTACTGTTGAGAAAGTTGGAAGGAGGTCTGCGAGGAGTTAGCCATGTGTTAGTGGATGAGGTAAGACAATCGCAAATAATTTTATTATTTTGGGGATCTTCAATGAAACACCTTTTCATTTAGTAGTGTAGTCTTCTGTATATTTTTATCTTGTGGTACTGCCTACTCCGTCGAAGAAAAACAGTCGGAGGGGAAAGAACTCGTTCAATTACTGCTAAATATGGTTTGAGTATATATATTAGCTATAGCTAGCAGAATCGCTAAACTTAAGCGGTAGTGGTTGGGGCACATTACTCGTAGAAAGCCGTTGGGGCAGAAAGATTCTCGAGTGGCGTGGATAGGCCCCCTATAAAATGGATCGATGACCTGGTGAAGGTTGCGGGTAATTTGAGGGAGGCTTTGTGCTCAAGTGGGATATCTATCTTATATCTATAAGCTACAGCTATTCCGTGACGTGTGTTTAGGTGCACGAGCGTGACGCAGACACGGACTTCGCGCTGATTCTGCTACGGGACATGCTGCACACGTACCCCGACCTGCGCCTCGTGCTCATGTCCGCCACCGTGGACACCACGCTCTTCACCGACTACTTCGGCAACTGTCCCGTCATCGAGGTACAGTCCTTAACTAACCATATTGCATATCTACTAATACCCATTTTCTTCAATTAAACCCACACACAAATTCCACCCCCTTTTAGAGAATAGAGATGGTGACTTCAATCAAATAGCCTTATTGTAGTATATACATCAATATAACATATGCGCACGCGATCGTGCGCCACCGGTGTACATGTGAAGGTAAGGATAGTTTCATACGCGCTTGCTTTTACTTAGCGTAAACACCTTACCTCAGTTTGCACACTGCCACCTCCTAAGGAAAGCTTTGTTGGATAAATGCGCCACTTTCACTCTACTTCCCTTTGCAAACTATCACTGTCCAGCCCTCCCTTCGTAGGCGGTTTCTTTTTTAACGGACTTCAAAAACTGACAGGCCTCGCCCGCTCTGTGTTGCCAGTTTAGAATTTCTTTTTTCAGTTAAGGGGGAAAAATATTTTTAAAAAACTTAAGGTTAAGGAGCCCAAATATCTCTGTTTGGGCCCTTGACTCCATTATATCGAATGTTCCAACAATTAGGGTGTTGAATTGGATGTTGTCAACAGATCAAACTGTTGATCAAATATTATCGAGTTGTAAACAACATTTTATTCAATAATATCAGCCTATACTGCCCACTGCTGGACAAAGGCCTTCTCTCACAAATCGGGGTGAGAGAGATTAGGTCTCCACCACGCAGACCCAGTGCGGATTGATGGAGGCAGGTTTGTGGCCACTTGCTGTTGGAACTTATCTAGCCGCCTTTAAGGCTACCAACTCGGCTTAACGACTACCACATTAAGTGGTAGCCGGGACCAACGGCTTAACGTGCCTTCCGAAGCACGGAGACGCTCGAATAAGAAAATGCCACAAACGGTCACCCATCTCGGGCCGACCGAGTCGAACGCTGCTTAACCTTGGTAATCGGTAAGAACACCGCGGTCGCACAGCGCTACGAACGCCTTTTACTCAAAATTGACCAATCCATTCAAACTATACCGACCTTTTTAGCTAACTCTAATTTTGCTAACTAGTCCAAACGAAAGTTCTATCAAAGTCTATTTAATCTATGTGTATTATCACGCCAGATTCCTTCCCTGTCTAAGGCAGAGAGTACAGAGCTTATCAAAGTCACCAAAAACAAAACTATTCCCCAGGTGCCAGGTCGTACATACCCAGTAAAGCAGTACTTCCTGGAAGACTGCATAGAGATCACCAGGTTCGTGCCGCCACCGGACACCAGGAAACGCAAGGCGTCCGGCAAGAAGGCGAACAGCCGAGATGAGGAAGATGACGACGATGAGGGTAAGTTGCTGAAGTCTATTCCTCATGTGCTTTGCATTCACAACCATTCATGTAGGTTCTTTAGGTTAAAATGATACAACTTCCTTCAAATAAATAGTTTATTCTTTAATTTAACACCTCGTCCGTCGTTACTTGCACGATCCTATTCATTCTTTTCCATCTTTTTTTCCATGTGTTCCTACCATATCTCACACACTTACTCATTTAAGTGTTGTAAAGATGAGCGCTTAAGTCGAGCGTTTAGCGCTGAATCGATGCTTACGAGCATTAAAACACATAGAAGACGCGAGCGTTTTAAGCGCTGACTCGAGCGTTTTTACAACACTACACTTCTTAATGTTCAGATAATAATTATCGTATAAGCCTACCATATTATTATTCAAAATACCAATTTTCGTAATTGAAACTGTAGAGTTATCGGACAAATCGGCATTTTCTAAAAAAAAACTATTTATCTGTATCATCACGCCAGATCCTTTGCGAGGTAGGCAGAGAGTACAGCACTCCAACAGGTTCTTTCATATATTCTTTCATAGATAGATAGAAAAAAGTATTGATCGTATCGATTTGTATATTTGACGTAACAAGAGAGAGCGTATAAAACTTGACATTTAGGTAAACGCCTATATAAAAGGTGCCAGTATTATTTAATACTGAAATGGTACGTTCAACCTAATAGAAACAAAATTGATAACATGAAAATGTGTCTATTTCTCACTAAAACTCCCGTGCACTACTGTTAAAATTTTCTAATTTTCGCGAAGTAGGTAGAAAGAAACTGTTTGGTATCGACTCATTATTTAATATGTTTTTACGTCATAGACTCACTCCTCTGAATCTGCACTGAATTTTACCTATTCTCTCTAATCTTGATTTGTGAGACAAGGCCTTGTCCAGCTATGTAACTAAATAGACGGTTAATTTATAGACTACCTACATTGTAGCTTACAACACTCGCCATTTAATGTATTTGCAACGCAGGTCTGGGAGCCGACGAACAAGATGAAGATTTAAACAAGAACTGCGAACTTGATCCCAACTACTCGCCGGAGACGGTGCAGTCCATGTCTAAGCTGTCGGAAAAAGATGTAAGTGGACCTATTTCCTATTTTATTGCTTTACCAGGACCATCGATATCTTACTTATCGTAGGTTACGGATCACTAATAAAATGATAGCCAGAAAACGACCACGTTTGGTTACTTGTTTGTATACTACAAATCAGCACCGGCTTAGCCCTTGATCAGGCAGGTTAGAGCGGGATTGTCTTTCAGCGTCCTTTGGTCGATGCTTTCACTTCACGTTAATTGTTCTTCGGTTTTATTTATCTATCTATATCATCACGTCAGATTCCTTGCGGGGTAGGCAAAGAGTACAGTGTTTCAACAGGTTCTTTCCTTACATACCTCTCTCACTTCCTCCACTCTCATAGTTCATCTCATACACGGTCGCCGGTTACGGAGACTCTTGACTTGGCCTTCAGATAAGACTCGACCGAGTCTTATCTGAAGGCTTAATTAAGTCTTATTTGTTCGTGATAAAATAGTCTAGGTTTTATTATTTAAATAATATTTATCAAAAAAATATTTTATTGCAAACATCAACACTTATTGAATTTATTCAAAAGGCGCCATCAAAATTTTATTTTTCGCTGGGAATTGTTTTTCTCATTTGGCTTTTTGGCCCCCTGCCACCTTGCGACCGCTCCTCTCGCTCTACCCCAGGGCCGGTGCTGGTACTAATGATTAGTTTTGAATGATTAATTACCTCAGACTTTTTTATTATGGTACCATTAGCAAATTGAAGCATTTTAACACTTCCTCACTTTGGCTAAATTTGGATCGAACTAATTCGAAATAAGACCACATGCATACTTGTGCTCTAATTTTTTCGGCCATTTTTTGACCTGTGTGCCTTAAATGTATAAAAAATAAATAAACTCCGTCACGCCTATATTCCCCTAGCGGGGGCGGCAGAGGCCACTTTTCCCCGATGGTGTAGGTCCCATGTTATAGCACCGGCACAATTTCAGACTGGAAAGTTTTCGGTAGAAAAACTACATTTATCCGACCTAATATTTGACCCAGGACCTCATGATCAGAAAGCGATGCACTTTGCCACTAGACCAATTTAATCTAGTACAAATCGATGGCCCCTTTAGTAAAAATCAACGCTAATAAAAACTATACTTTTCAGCTAAGCTTCGAGCTCATCGAAGCGATCCTTCTATACATCCGTAACCTGGAAGAAGACGGCGCTGTGCTGGTATTCCTTCCCGGCTGGAACCTGATCTTCGCGCTGATGAAGCACCTGAACCAGCACCGCGTGTTAGGAGACGCTTCGCAGTACGTCATCCTGCCGCTGCACAGCCAGATACCCAGGGATGATCAGAAGAAAGTGTTTATCACTCCACCACCTGGAATGACTAAGGTAGGACATCGTTTTGGTCGAGTATCCCAAAGCCGACAGTATTACGTAATTTTATGAATATCTATATTTATCATCACGCCACATCCCTTGCGGGGTAGGCAGAGAGTACAGCGTTCCAACAGGTTCTTTCCTTACATACCTCTCTGGCTTCCTCCACTCTCATAGTTCGTCTCATACACGCTCGCCGGTTACAGAGACTCGTGACTTGTCCTTCAGATAAGACTATCTATTTGGAAATGGATTTGGTTTTTATGAATACCTTTGTAATGTGTGTTTGAATACCATTGTATGAAAGCTAGTGTTTTGTGAATAATATTCAAAATGTTATTGTGCGACTGGGATCTTTCAACACGTAGCCAAAATCGAAACTAATGCTATCATCAAGTGAAATGTTACTTCATGGCAATTGAGTTCGCAGGAGGAAACCTGCATGCCTAAGAGTTTCTGGAAGGTGTGTGAAGTTCGTCAACCCGCACTGGGCCAGCGTTTTGGACTATGGTCTAAACCCTTTCAGTTTGAGAGGAGGCCCGTACCCAATGGCGGGACAGTTTCTTAACAAGGCTATAAGAAAATTTTACTAGGTGGTGACCCTAATATTACACCAAAGCATGAATTTATAACCCTAAACGGTTTGAGTACTGTCAAAATATTGCTAAAGAAAATTAAACTCTTACTCACAGACACAACATTGAATTTTCTATGATTTAAACAATTCGAGAAACCATGATGAGTGAGAGCAATTACCTAGAGACCGGTGTCACGTTCGCACCCATTACAATGCAGAACGGTGACCATAAGGTAGAACTAATACGAACTATACCTATTTATCATATAGTTTAAATACACTGTAAACCATTTATAACCGAGTTCAAAACGAACAAGGTTCTCAATTCGTTCGGTTTATATACAGGATGGATTAAGATAGGACAGTAAGGGCAACTATCTCAACCGTTGTAGATATAGAAAAACGGCCCTAGGAGACTATCTTAAATTTTTGTGATATTTGGAGCTGAATTTACATTAGTCTGAAAAAATTTACAGTAAGCAAGAAAATGGGCAACTTAATCAAAAATTGACTACTACTCATTTAAGATGTGGCATATGAGTCGAAAGAAAAAATTACGGCAATAAACAAAACAGTGCCTGAGAATTATACGTTAATTATATGTCAACAAGTCCATAATCGTACCAATGTTTGGTCACCCAACTTAGAAAAAGACGTAGGGCTCTAAGTGAGTATCCTTGTCATCACGTTTTTTTCGCAGAATGCTCAATCCATTGTAATATATCCAAGCACCAAAGACTGACAATGTCATCCATTGTCATTTGGTACTAATTTTTACAAGACTGTTTATTATTCTTTAATTGAACTAAATAAATTGAACCCGGACGACGGACGATTTAGCGCAGTGGTTAAGAGCTTGAGCTGCTCCGCCCACTGTGTCTAATAGTCGCGGTTTCGATTCCCTCACGGGACAAATCTTTGTGTGATCCACAATTATTTGTTTCGGTCTGGGTATTTTTGTGTTTGTGAATTTTCATGTTTGTAAACGCACCCACGACACAGGAATAAATCCTATATACACATACATTCCTCATTAAACAGGTGATCCTGTCCACAAATATCGCAGAGACGTCGATAACTATCAACGATGTTGTCTACGTCATCGATTCGTGCAAAGCCAAGATGAAGCTGTTCACATCTCATAACAACATGACGTCATACGCCACTGTGTGGGCTAGCAGGACTAACCTAGAACAGGTGAGCTATCTATCTATAGTCTGCTACACGAGCCATGGGGACGGTGACGTTTGATCAAATTCCATTCCACTCATATTGTATTCCGGAATATTTTAAAAAGGGTATCCAGAAAATGAACAAGTATATAAAGATATACCAAAAGTCTATTTTAATTATCCTCATTAAAAAATAGACTACAAGGTTTTCTGATAGATAAATGCTACTATACTATAAATGAATTTCTCACCAATATAAATTATTAATTAGATAATATATAAATTGATTCCACATTAGATATTATTTTAATAACTTTTTTTATGATAGATTTAAAATATGTAATTATATACCGAGATTTACGCGAATATTACACATGAAACAAAACTATTTTTCGGATTTTATCGCGGTTTATTTTTGATTTTTAGTTCCCGACGTTTCGAGTGCTTTGCAGCACCCATGGTCACGGGAGGGACTGAGGTGTTAGACGTCCAAAAGGCATATTTATTCTGGGCTAGGCATATTTAGCCTTAAATTTCATAATTATTTTCGTTGGTCTGATCTACGTAGAATGAGCTCATCGTGTCTTGAGGCCTTGCAGTGTTATGCTTGGTTTTGGATTTGATTATATTAATTACCGGATCCCAAGTCGGGAAATGTTTGAGAGAACCCTCTCAGTTTTGAGAGGAGGTCCGTGCCCAATGGTGGGACAATTTCTTAACTGGACTAATATTATTATTAATATTTTAAGTCGGGAACTAAAAATAAAAAATAAACCGTATTGTGAAAATACTATTTTAAAAGAGTAACCGTGCAGTTTCTTGCACTTTGTTACTTTTCTGACGATTCATAAATACTATAATGGTTTACATGAATAAAAAATGTTTCTATTTTTTTATTTTTTTTTATATAATGTATGTGTTTATAGCGCAAGGGCAGAGCGGGGCGAGTTCGTCCCGGGGTGTGCTTCACGTTGTGTTCAAAGGCGCGGTTCGACCGCCTAGACGAACATCAGACCGCCGAGATGTTCCGCACACCACTGCACGAATTGGCCCTCAGGTATGACACTAAAACTAATTATTAAATGATTTGATTTGGTTATGAAGACGGTCACAGGTGTCGTGGTCGCCCGAGACGAAGATGGCGTGACGATCTTGACACTTTTGCGAGAAAGATATGGATACTACTAGCCCAGGAAAGATCTATGTGCAGACGTCAAGGGGAGGCTTTGCATAGCAGTGGGACACAGGATAGGCTATTAAAAAAAATGATGTATGTTAGAGATAGTAAAGCCAGTGGAAAACGATACAAATCTATACATATAATAAAACTGTTATAATTTTAAATCAGTGTGCGAGAGGTCATTCTGATATTAAAAGGTATAGTACATTTATTCTGTACAAAGTAACAATAGATAATAAATCATACTCTTATGAAATATTGTACATTAATAGGTTTTATCTAAACCACTTCTATCCCACCTAATTAAAAGTGCGTCGACCTACTTTTCTATTGCTTCTCTTTGGCCTTAGTTTAAATAGTGGTAACCAGGCGATAAATTACGAAAAAGAATAACATGCGATGGTCTGAATTTCATAAAAATGCAATGAACGGGCACAATTCTAGAGTCCAGACTCGTAACAATATTAATGTTACGTTTGCAGGGTAATTAAATGCCGAATAACTTGCGAAGTACTTTATTAAGGCGCTGTACACACAAAACAGTACGTCGAATGCAAATACACACATGAACTAATCACACACTAGTACTACTCTCGTTAGTACCCATATACTGCTTCCAAGTCGCTGAGTCACTCGTAGTATCCGTATATCGTTGCTGAAGTCGCCGGTGTATTTCACTTAAATCGTTTGTTCTCCGATTTGATCACTATCGCTTCCAAGTAGAGACTGTGTCCTTCCGTGTGTGTTTGAGTGATATACGCTGTTGGCCGTGAGGCCTTTACAGCTTCACCGAACTTAGACGAGCGTGCAACCACTACGCTCGAGCCAGACGGGCAAGGGGCGACATACTCGAGGGCGCCTCGAGTACAGTGTCCGTCCCCGCGCTCTGTGCTCCTTTTATTCTCGTATGAAAGTTCTAGAACGGACGCGATCCCTCTAAGTACATCGATAGAAGTACCTCTAACAATAGCCGGCGCGGCCCACAAAGCGGTATTGCTATTACATACCTATTTGTACCGGAACGAATAGGTACTTGTATACCGCGACCGCGCGCTGGCTATAATTAAAGGGGTGGAACCTTCTAGACGTTTCGGCACTTAAGCGCGGATTCTATATCTTTCTAGATTCTATATCTTTTGCTTGGCGATCTAAGTGTATGTAATGCATTTTAAAATTAACATTCTCCGATAAGGGGTTTACAAGATATCGGGGTGTATTGAAGTCGTAACATTAACAATATATTTTTGTGTAAAAAGCCCATAAAACTTTTGTTTGACTGAAGATTTCAAATACCTCGTGACCCAGTGGTAGGGATATTTAATGAAGGTCATTTAGGCTTTCGGAGTCTGGAATTGTGCCCGCTCATAGCATTGGGACCTTACATCGTTGTCGAAATATAGATGTATAAAGTACACCTCTGCAAGCCCAGCTATGAAATACATAACGGTGTGTTTTTTGTTTATCCTAGCATCAAACTGTTACGGCTGGGCAGCATTGGTCACTTCTTGTCCAAGGCCCCCGAGCCTCCCCCACTGGACGCAGTCATCGAAGCAGAAGCACTTCTGCGGGAACTGGGCTGTTTGGACTCCGCAGACAACCTCACGCCACTCGGCGCTATACTCGCCAAGTTACCCATCGGTGAGTCTTACCCACGAAGAGCGAATACAATTTAACGATTTAGCGCAGTGGTAAAGAGCTTAAGCCGCTCCGCCCACTGTGTCTAATAGTCGCGAGTTCAATTCCGAGATGTTACGCCCAACCCACATTTGTATCCGCCATCTGTCGAAAAATGGTTAAAATTAAACGGTCCGTCCATGTCAATGTTACTTGTAAGTTCAATTGTAAAACGCTGGATGGCATTTTTAATAGTGTAGTAAGTATTCTAATAAATTACGGAAATAATACTTACAAGTGAAATGTGATATTGTTTGTGTGAACAGAATGTCGATCCAAGTAATTTTGGCATGTTAAGATATATCACTCCATTTAAGGGTTTTATTTTTAGTGAAAATAAATATATGGAGCGAGTAGCGATGACAAACTGATGTAAGCCACGCCCACCACGATGACTTCCAGGCTTTTAGGAATTCAAAAGGCTCGCTAGCTTAGGCCATCTTCGCTTCGTGTTTGCTTCGTGGTCTTACCTTAATTTTACATTCAGTTCACTCGTCGTTGTCATTACGAGGAACTCGTAGCGGTATACCACCGCGGTGTTCTTGTGAAGCCTTGTAGGCGGCTTGATAATTCTCAAGTGCAGGTGATACCTCCACCAATCCGCGTCTACGCAATGGTGTACCGCGATTTGTCAGAGGAGGCCTTCACCCAGCTGTAGGACAGTGTAGCTAATTTTATTCGTTTGTTCTTATGAATTTGTGTTCAGTACTTAGGGATGTAGATAATTAGCTGCAACTTCTTAATTTACTTGGTGACTTGGGGTGTGAACTCTCTTCTGAATCTAAGTTTGTGGTGTAAAATAAAATACCTACGTCATTTCAATGACAATGTGCCTCATATACAATAGTGTGAATTCATCAAATGTCTTCCTTTTATTAATAATTTAGTAAAAGATCTTCTTCTTTAAGTTATGGCTTCACTCTAATTTTAAGTGTATTTTGCCAGTTTCCAGTGAGATATATAATCGTGTTTGTTTAAATTAATTCAACTCCCCGATGAACTTGATGACAACGATGATAATGAAATTAATGAAGTACCCCGCCCTGGATAGTAAAGCGGTGGATAGTTTACATACCAATTGCGACGGCCGTTTTGAGGGAAGTCAAAAATGCACGTTTTATCACTTTGTTACAATAGGGAATATGCGTGTAATTCAAATAAGGGTCAAATATTTTTTTTTACAAACTTTATCGCATTAGAATAATGTCTATACCAATATTTTTTTAATAACATTACTTTTTTATTAAGAAAATAATTATTAAAAGTACCAAAAATGAGTGGTAAATTCAAAGTAGCGGGAACACCACGCTATTGGTCAGATCGAATATGACGTCAAAGGCTACAATACAAATGTCAACAAGTGCATATTTGTTGGATGTTTGCTATTGAGTTAGTTTTATTGTTATTTTTTGTTGTCGATTCACATAAAGACAAAATTTTAGTTTCAATTATTTAAGTTAATTCTTACGTTAAAGTGATCTTCGCAGCAATACAAATTGATGGAGATACCATGTATCTTTTTCTGATTTTACACCACATTCTCCTTATGTCCGCACCTATCGGGTGCATTTCTTATTGTATTTTTACACCTAGGCACAACACAGTGCTGTTCCATTGTATAATAGTCGCAAAATACAAAAAAAAATAATTACAGAATAAAATACTTCTACAGCTGCTCACTAATTGGTTGTTATTAGACTTTGACGTCACGCCAAGCGCGCCAAAATGGCGAGCGTTTAAAATGCTCTTATCTGTTTGCTATCTTCAATAATTTTTTTTGCCCTTTACATTTTGTTTTCGACGCTTAAATTTTTTATGCAGTTATATATTGATGTAATCTATCGTATAAAAATATAAAAAAAATACACGCATATTCCCTATTACCTTCACTCATGCACATATAAGAACACATAATGGTTAATATTCCACCAACATTACACATTATTAGTCGAAATAACACAAGTTTTGAAAAATTAAAACAAATTGACAGCTTCACTCTTTGACTTCCCGCCAAAACCTCCTTTTAAAACATCATTTTTTTTCTAATTTCCGGCAAGGGATCCGTGTAGCCATTCTCATGAATAGTATAATTTCGTTTATTTAACTTAGATCCATCTGATAGGCAACAAATCTACATTGTTCGTCGTTAGACAAGAACCAGACCACTTCGGAATGTCATTCCTGTGGAGAAGAAGGTTAAAAAACTACACGGTTACTCTTTTCAAATAAAATATTTACAGATTTTTCCATCTACAATTTGTTGTGGGGTATGGGAGAACAATGTAGGCAATGTAGGGAGAACAATATCAAGTGGGTCTAAGTTACATTAAGCTAATTTTGTTCATGAAAATGGCTACATGGTTCCCTCATTTAAAAAAAAAGAACAAAAAACATGTCAATACGATGAACTAGCTTCTGCCTGCAACTTCGTCCGTGTTGACTTTAGACAGGAACCTTACATTTTTCCGGGATAAAAAGTTACATATGTGTCAATCCAGTGCCTATAGCCAAGTTGACAATCTACAGTCGTTAACGCTAATAGTAAGCGGAAAAATGTATGGGAATGACATTTTGCAACCAAAAGTCACGTGGTCAAAACGATGCGCTATCGATTGCGACAAGAGAATAGAAACAAAACGCTTGCAACTTGTCTAGGCCCTCAGGTAATAAATTTCATCCACATCGGATCAGCCGTTTTTGCGTTATTGAGTAACAAACATATAAACATACAACCTTTAACATTTATAGTATTAGTAGGTTTAATAGACGGAAGAGAGAGAATGTTGACTTTATTCAAGGGGGACAACGCCGGTCCTAGCCCTTGATAAGGGTAGAGCGAGATTGTCGTTCAGCGCCCTTTGGTCGATGCTTTCACTTTACGTGAATTGTACTTCTGTTTTATGTCAAATAAATAATAATGCCCAAATTTTCAAAAAAAAACCTTTATTACAAACATCAACAGTTGCTTGAAATAAAACTATTTTACGGATTTTATCGCGGTTTATTTTATCAACAGTTGCTTTTAAAAATCAGATCTGGCATCACTGTCCCCGCGCCACTCAAATTTTATTTTTTGCTGGAAATTGTTTTTCGCATTTGGCTTTTTGGCGCCCCTTGCCACCTGGCGCCTACGGCGACCGTTCCTCTCGCTCTACCCCAGGGCCGGTGTTGCAAGTGGATGTGGAATAGCATCTATCCAGACATTTTATATTTTAAATAATCTATAGAATAATATGCTTGATTACAAAGTGTTTGTTTAACAAGCTTTTTTCTTTTTGTTCATTATAACGTAGCCCCACACTAGGATTTATTCCTGTGTCGTGGGTGCGTTTACAAACGTGAAAGTTCACATACGCAAATACCCAGGCCGAAACAGATAATTGTGGGTCACACATTTGACTATTTGACCCAGTGGGCGTAGAGTAGAGTGGCTTACGCTCGTAACCACTGCGCCAAATCGTCCGCTATGAACTTATATTCACTAAGTTTAGTGACGTCAATTGGAGTTTTATTAAAAAATCTACCACCATATTAGACAACAATCTGTATAAACTATAATGTATACCCCAGAGCCTCGACTCGGCAAAATGATGGTGCTGGGCTTCGTGCTAGGCGTGGGCGACGCGTTGACAACCATGGCGGCCAACTCCACCACTTTCCCCGAGATCTTCGTGGTGGAAGGCCGTCGTCGACTCTCCATGCACCAGCGGGCGCTTGCCGGAGATAGGGCTTCGGACCACGTCGCTATGCTCAACGCTTTCCAGGTTAGATTTAAGATATAATAGCAGTGAGAGTTTTAGTCAGTAGGAGTCTCGGCATAACACCTCACTTCGCCCAGTTGCGAACAGGTTACAACAACGGTGACCTCCCAAAACTCCGACCGATTTACAAAAGATTCTTGACAAATCTACTGTCCACTGCTATAAAAAGGATAATATGAAAATAAAAACAAAATGTCCTGACTACCATGTATTGAATCTCTTGGAAAAGGGTCAAGTATGTAGCACTCTAAATAGACGGAAATGTATGAAGAGATGTATGAACGTAGATGAAGCGAAATAGATGTGTCAGAATCGTACAGAATGTGGCAAACTGTAGTATCTGTCTGCCCCAGTGGGATAAAGGCGTGAGTGTATGTATGTATGTACAATGTATTGAATTAATAAATAAATTTAATGATCTCAAATTTTTAACAAAATCTTCTGACGCCTTTTTTTATATATAATTTGTGAATTTTCTTTTACCCAATAAGTATAAAATATTATAGGATATTATTAATCCATTTAGATGTGGGAAAGAGAGTACGCCAAAGGTGAGGAGGCGGAGCAGAGGTGGTGCGAGTGGAAGGGCATCCAGCTGACTACAATGCGGGTCACATACGAAGCCAAGAACCAACTCAATAGCAAGTTGACATTTTTTTACTATTTTATTACTGAGCTCAGCTCTCTCAGCTTTGTGTGTTAAGGGGGAATCTAACTCTAACTCCCGAAAATAGGCTCTATTTACAGAAGATTGTTGATGATACATTCATCGTATTCGTTATAAGAAATATATAAAAATTAAGGTGAAAAGGTCGTGAATTTAGTGTATGGAGTGAAATTTAATTTTACGTTTTCTATTTTCCAAAATAATACTTTTACTGCCTCGTTGGTCTAGTGGCAAAGCGCATCGCTTTGTGCTCACGAGGTCCTGGGTTCAAATCCTAGGTCGTACAAGTGTAGTTATTCTAACGAAAACTTCCCAGTATGAGTCCGGAGTTTAGGATTGTGCCCGGTATATGGCAATAGGCTCGCCCCCTATTACATGGGACCTTACATCGTCGGCGACGCGTGGGTGTACTCAGTACACCTCTGCCACCCCCGCTGGGGAATATAGGCGTGACGATGCAATACTTTTAAAAAATCTATCTTAAATATATATTGCAAATGTTCTATTCAATGGTCGACTGGATATGTATAAAAAATACACGAAAAAAAGCTTACGATATGCTCTATAACTTGTATTGATGACTTTTTTGTTTTATTTAATTATATCTGAATTATTTGAAAAATACCTGCATTTTGAGTCCTCCGGGCCACGCTTTTTACTATTGTGAAGGTTATCAGACAAGGGAAATTTTCAAACACATATTCCCAAGGTCATTGACGTTAGTAATGCACTTAATGAAAACGTGTGATGTTGAGTGGAATTCTATTAATCAGTATTTATAAATGTCATTTAAATTGAACTTTACTTTGAAAAATAGCGGTGCCCCGCAATAGAAATGATTCCTGTGTCGTGGGTTACACAAAGATTTTTTTCGTGAATGGATCTAGGACTACTCGCTCCAGTGGTTAAAACCACTGCATCAAACTGTCCGTCACAATGAACTTCGGAGGGCATGTTATGGGGCTACCGCGAAAAAAACGTGGTTTTATAGTCCATGCACTTAAAAGAAGTATATGGACTACAGACTTAATATTTCGGAATATGATTTATGACTGTACATTTTAAAATCTGGTAAAAGGAATTTACAATTAAACGAAATTTTCCCAAAAGAAAAAGAAATCAAAAGTAACTAATCAATAGAATTTATTTAAACACAACATACAATTGTAAAAAAGTTCTTGAACTTTTTAGTTTTTTTTATAGTTATTTATTTAAAAGTAAAGTTTCTTTAGAAAATGATAAAATTTGTTTTTGCACATACGTCGTTTATTTCCGAGCGCGCGCTCAATATATCCGTCCCTCATAATTCTTTTGTAAACTATTTGCATCACTGCCACTCTCCCTGTCGATAAATGGTCGATCGCGGTAGGCCCTTAAGCGTTGGTCTGAATCTCTTACTTAAGCTCTGAATCACTGGACATACCCGTCCATCAAAATTCAAAAATAGATCCGTTTGCCCTGTAGACATCCTGACGACGTCGATCGGGTTCTCCGAGGAGTGTTCAGTGCCGCAGCGCTGGCACCCCACGGGCCCGGACCCCACGCTGGACTTGGTGATCGCCCTCATGTGCATGGGGCTCTACCCCAACGTGTGCCTGCACCAGGGCAAGCGGAAGGTACTGTATCATATATATACCTTTCTATAACCGACTGCAGGAGCATAAGCCTTGGTGCCAATCTTTGCAATCCTAATAAACCTCCTCCCCTTATGCCATTCTTCGCAGTTCTATGGAAATATAAAAAACATACGGGTTGAGATAGACCCCTACTGTCTTTGGTTGATAGCGAATTGGTTGATACTTGATAAAGATATGATAGTCAGGTGGAAATTGATGATTATCTCCTTAAAACGGTACATTAAAATGACAAAACAGATATACATTATGAAAGTGGAAGGATGCAGGTACCGGGGAAGACCTAGACTATCTTACCACGACCAAATAAACCGAGGCTTATCTGAAGGAAAAGTCAAGAGTCTCCGTAACCGGCGAGCGTGTATGAGACGAACTATGAGAGTGGAGGAAGCCAGAGAGGTATGTAAGGAAAGAACCTGTTGGAACTCTGTACTCTCTGCCTACCCCGCAAGGGATCTGGCGTGATGATATAGATAGCTACATTAAATGATAGAAAAGATAAAACTATATGATAGATGAGCACGCGCGAGCGACTGTTCGAGACGTGATATGCGAGATATGCTGTTTTAATACGAAACGTACGTACGAAATGGTTAAATCGCCAAGCGTGGCGTAAATCGCTGACGCTTCAAAATGTACGTCGCTGGCCCGTACAGATATCCTGCACTGCGCTTGCACTAAGTCAAGCTAAAGTATCACACCATCAGCTTTCTCGGGTTTTTTTTATAATTAAATAAACTAGTGGTTGCCATATTCGACCTACTCTTTCATCGTTTGCTGGTTATGTTGGACATTCAGTAAGACTATAGACAAATAATATTAAAGGCAAACATCAATTTGACGTGTATTGTGTCAAATACATGGTAGTGTGTGTAATGTTTTTTTCATTGATTTAATGTGTTTTATGCATAATTTTAAAAAAATATTAGAATTCTGCACTCCTCTATATAAGTTTGGGAAATTTCATACTCCTCCGTCCGCGCAATTTTCGTAAAGATGTGTACAAAGTTTTTGCTTCACATATTAATATATAGATAGATAATAGAAATTAAATAAATAATAGAAAAATATGATATATGGATTTTTTCTCATAAATACATGTTATTTTTTTAATTTGGATACAGAAGGCTGCCTCATTGGTTTAATGGCAAATAATGCGGTTAGCCATTTCGAGGCCCTGGATTAAATCTTAGAGCAGAAAAGGAGTATTTTTTTATCTATATCATCACGCCAGAACTGTTGCAGGATAGGCAGAGATTAAGTTGCGTAATTTTTCTTAAAGAAAAATTCCTAATAAGTCCGAAGTCTGCAATTGGTTCGCCCGATCACATAAAAATCTAACGTCGTCGGTAAAAATAAATTGAACACAGTACACCACTGTAATCGCGGCTTGGGGAATATAGACTTAACAGGATTTACCTTTTTTTTTAAAATAGATAAATAAGAAATGTATTCTTTCAGGTCCTAACAACGGAAGGCAAACCAGCCCTCCTTCATAAGACCTCAGTGAACTGCAGCAACCAGGAACAGAAGTTCCCGTCGCCTCTGTTCGTGTTCGGCGAGAAGGTGCGCACGCGAGCCATCAGCTGCAAGCAGACCACGATGGTGGCGCCACTGCACCTGTTACTATTCGCTAGTAGAAAAGTTGAATGGGTAAGACCTTCTAAGGTTTCTGTTTCTTGTATTTGTAGTGGAGAAAAGTAAAGTGGTTGAATAACTCAAACTCAAATCGTTTATTAAGCATAAATCCTGCAGGGTGTTTACAAATTGTCATATTTACGCGGCCTCCACTGAGAAGATCCGGCGATAAAGTCGGCGAGCTTGTCTTTTTTTCATCATTTTTTGTACATACATTTTTATATTATACAAAATCATTTATGCGATCTAGCTCCAGTGTGATGCCGTACGACTGAGATATGACTGATAATAATATTTTAAAAAATATCCAAAAAATCTTAGACGATTTAGCGCAGTGGCTGAGCTTAAGCCGCTCCGCCCACTGTGTAAAATAGTAGCGGGTTTGATTCTCGCACGGGACAAATATTTGTGTGACCCACAATTATTTGTTCCGGTCTGGGTATATGTGTATGTGAATTTTCATGTTTGTAAACGCACCCACGACACAGGTATAAATACAAGTGTGGAACTACATTTAAAAAAAAAAAAACTTGTCATGCTGTTTGTGGTCGCACTTCTCCGAAACGGGTCGACCTATTTTTATGAAATTTTTTATGTATATTTGGTAGGTATGAGAATAGGCCGTAAGGTATATTTCATACAGCTAGGTGACTAGGGTGTCCCTTTCCAGATATTTTTTTTCAATTTTTTAGACAAATCATTATTTTTGTATTATTTTTTGGAATCTGAAATTACCTATAACCTCAAATTTTCACACTCCTACCCCTTAATAACCAAAATATGCTATCTAGGATTTGAACCCAGGACCTCTTAATCACAAAGCGATACGCTGCCACTAGACCAACGAGGCAGGCAGTTATACTACGAGACAGCCCGCTTACTCGCTAGCGTCACATTAACGTCAATCTTTTCGTGTTATCTCTTTATGCCTACCGTACGATTTGAATGTAAAGTGTGTATACAACAGGTGGACAACGTGGTCCGTCTGGACAATTGGCTGAACTTCGCGATGTCTGCTCGCACGGCCGCGCTGGTGACGGCGCTGCGGCCCGCCGTCGAGCGCATCGTAGAGCGGGCAGCTGCCGAGCCAGACGCAGCACTTCAATTCACGCCCACCGAGCAGAAGGTACCTAATCAAGCGGGGAAGAGCCTGCCGCGAATAAAACGTTATAATAATAAGCGCATCGCTTTGTGATCACGAGGTCCTGGGTTCAAATCCTAAGTCGGACAAATGTAGATTTTCTTACGAAAAATTCCCAGTATGAGTCCGGAGTCTGAAATTGTGCCCGGTATATGGCAATAGGCTCCCCCCTATTACATGGGACCTAACATCGTCGGCAAAACGTGGGTGTAGTCAGTACACCTCTGCCACTCCCTCTGGGGAATATAGGCGTGACGGTGTGTGTGTTATAATAATATTAGCCCTATTAAGAAACTGTCCCACCATTGGGCACGGGCCTCTTCTCAAACTGAAAGGGCTTAGGCCATAGTCCACCACGGTGGCCCAGTGCGGGTTAGCGAACTTCACACACCTTCGAGAAACTCTTAGGCATGCAGGTTTCCTCACGATGCATTCCTAATCGTTAAAGCAAGTGATAATTAATATATAATACGCACATGCTTTCGGAAAGACAGAGGCGCGTGCCTGGGAACCCGAGACCTCTGACTTTGCAATCTAACGTCTAATCACTAGTCTATGACTTATCGAGAAGTATATATTAGTGACTTAATATTTGGAAATGTGATTTTTGACTCTATGTTCTAGAATCTATTAAAAGGAATACACGATTAAATGAAATTTATGCGTGGTTATATGCTTATAAAAAGGTCGTTCCTCCTTGAGACGCCCTTGAACTAGTTGCCCCCTTGCCCTTCTGGCTCGAGCCTAGTGGTTGCACGCTTGCCATCATGTCCGGTGAAGCTGTAACGACACCGCGGCCAACAACGTAGATCACTTACACACAAAAGCCTTGGTTCGTACGAGAGTACTAGCTTTATTAAGGTTATTTATTTTATAATACAAATGCTTTCTCTAAGATGGAGGCGCTAACTTCACGATTTACAATCAACACTTCTTTTACAGGTCATACAGTGCATAAAAGAACTGTGCGTGATGGATGCCGGTGACTACAACATCCAACGAGATGTTAATGTTCCGACGTTTAGGAGCGACGGACCCAAGCGGGGATCCAACCGGGGCTGGGGCACCAGCGGACCTCGTGGAGCCTTCGGCGGAAACCAGGGAGGTTTCGGCGGAAACCAAGGCTTCGGCGGTAATCAAGGCGGTTTCGGCGGAAACCAAGGCGGCTACCAAGGTGGTTTCAAAGGAAACCAGGGTGGCTTCGGCGGGAACCAAGGTGGTTTCGGTGGTAACCAAGGCGGTTTCGGTGGTAACCAGGGCGGTTACGGTGGTAACCGCGGCGGTGGTTTCGGTAACCGAGGAGGTTTCGGTAACGGTGGTGGTTTCGGCAACCGTGGTGGTTTCGGCAACCGTGGTTGGGGAGGTCGACGGGGAAGGTGGTAGATGAATTGATTCATTCCTAGCAAATCTATTCTTTATTGAATTGTGATTTTATTTTAAGTTTAATAAAATACTAGTGTGATTTATGATGTTTAATTCATTTGCTAAAATTAATTGACAAAACCTGTCATTGAAATTATGGATTGAAATATATATAGGCAGTAATAAAGACGGTTTCAGAGGAATCCAAGGCGGCTACCAAGGTGGTTTTAATGAAAACTAGGGTGGCTTTGGCGGGAACCAAGGCGGTTTCGAGGTAACCGCGTTGGTCGTTTCAGTAACCGCGGCGGTGGTTTCAGTAACCGAGGCGGTTTCGGTAACCATGGTGGTTTCGGCAACCGTGGCTGGGGAGTTAATAAAAATAAAATTGATTCATTCCTAGTATATCTATACTGTATTGAATTGTGATTTTTATTTTATGTTAAATAAAATATTAGTGTGATTTATGTTGTTTCATTTATTTGTAAAAATATAATTGACAAAACCTGTTATTAAAATTCTAATTAACAGATGCAAAATAACTTTAAAACATTCAATATGTCGTTAATTAATGATGACCAAATAATGAATTGATGAGAAAAAAAAATAGTACTACTAATCGTAATCATCAGAAAGCCGTGCAGAAAAGGCAGAAAATTAAAATAATAAACATGATTTCTAATATTTGAAAGAAAGAAAATGATACTAATATTTGGAAACTAAAACGAATCGCCAGAGGCAAACTAAAAATATAGTGGCTAAAAAGCCACAGCCTTCGTCATTCAACCGGGTTCTGCACTACTATTAATATAAAGTCTTTATCTGGAGCTACCATCACTTCACTTTTCTTGCTGCGTATTCGCAGAAATGTCAGGTCATTCGTAGGATCAAGGTCCCTTACGACTGCTTTCGCTTTGTCCACTAAAGCGCTCATAAGCCCAGCGTACTGTACAGAAATATGATTTTCCAATGTGGTCTTTATAGGAATGCCCTCTCCGTTCACTACAATAACACCGGCGACCCCTTTGTGCATGGAGAGTTTTCGAACCGTCTCTTCTGCTTCGTTCGCCATTTATTGAATATATACCATCACAAAAATTATTAAATTTATCGCCTTTCGTTTTGTGATGAAATTTCGCATTGATACGTTTGCGAGTGAAATGCGTTTGATGACATTTCCAAATTTAAAAAGTGGTTAATATTTCAACCAGTCTCCAAAACTTACGACTTTTTATTGTTTTGAAAATGAACCCTCAGTGATTAACACTAATTATTGAAATACCGTCACCATCGAAATATTTGATCGATGACCGTCAATGTGAGTATGCCTATATATCAAAAGCGAGGGTGGCGTACTATTTATACCCATATTTCGACGACGATGTTAGATTCCTAGGTGATAGGGGGCGAGTCTATTGCCAATATGCCGGGTGCAGGTCCTAATCTCATACTGCTACTAAGATTTATTTTATAGAAAAATCTTAATGACACTGTCCGACATAAGATTCAAATTCGGCACCTTTTATTCCGACTTTATTATTCGCGCCATAAAGGGTCAACCACCAGCAGTGTCTAAAAAAGTACTACGTGCCAAATACCATTAATTTAAAAAAAAAAAAAGTAGTGTACATAAACCTTATAAACTAAGCACTCAAGTTTATAAAATTGGCATAATATTATATAATTTGCCGTTGACAAAAATAGACACAACTTCAATCTGTCAAAACTAAATGTCTAATCCAAATCGCTTCAACCTCGCACGTAAACATGAGGTTAAAATAAGATTTCATCACGAAATCCGTCGGCATAGTAATATATCAACAATAGAAATAAAATAAAAAAATAGCAATATATATTATATATTCATACATTTTGTGGGGTAAAATATAAAATGAACGCTATTAGGGTAAGTAACCATTAATTTATGTTACTTCAATACTGTGTGAGTATACATTATTGAACTAATAAAAAATATCTTTTAGAGCCTTTGGCGGACTGCACCGTTAATACGGAGTACCATAACACCTAACTATGCTGTCGTACGAACCCTTTCTACACCTTCAGTAGCTCCTCTGTCCACACCAACGGAACAAATTGCACCTCCGGTAGAACTGGACAAATTGTACAAAAGAGTCGAGCTGGAGATGCGAGGCATCGACCCCGCAGTGCTGTTGAGCTACTCCTGGTTCTGTGTAGCTGCTGCGTCACATTTAGGTATCGAAGTTACCAAGAGGTTTGTTTATTTTGAGGTTATATATTTTTTTAAATTAATTGACGTGCCCGTAATAATAGCAATTTGCTAACCTACCTTTGCATCTCTTGTGCTGTGACAGATAAACTTTCTTTCTTTACCCGTTGTTACATTGGGATCAAACATTCACATACATCATTGACTAGTTACTGCCCGTCACTTCATCTGTGTTGATTTTAAACAGGAACCTTACATTTTTCCAGGATAAAAAGTATCCTAGATGTTAATACAGGTGAAAAACCATGTGCCAAATATCATCCAAATCTGTTATGCCATTTTTGTGTGATTGAGTAACAAACATCTAAATATAGGGACTTTCACATTTATAATATTAGTAGGATAACATTGCACATCGTAGTTCGTAATCTATCTAGATAGATAGATATCTATATCATCACGCCAGATCCGTTGTGGGGTAGGCAGAGAGTACAGAGTTCCAACAGGTTCTTTCCTTACATACCTCTCTGGCTTCCTCCACTCTCATACATGCTCGCCGGTTATAGTCTCTTGACTAAATAATGATTCCAAAATATGAGGCAGTAGTCTGGGGAACATAAGCCATCATCAAGTAATATCATTTCCATATCGAAATAACAAGGCGTTACTGAAAAATTTAAAAATTCGATCATAAAAAATTTTAAATCCATCTATTTTAAGTTTCAATATGATTTATTCAATTCAATAAAATTTATGATATTCTTTTTATTTTTTAGTTGGGCATTGAGAAAAGCTGAAAAAGAAAGGCACACACTGCTCAAATGTGTTCACATTTACAAGAAGCATAGAGTCCAGTATGAGATACGGACATATTTCCGATTTATACATTTACAAAGACTAACGGGCTCAACTTGTGACACTTACTTAGAGTATATTGAGAGGAACTTGCCGGAAGGTTGTGCTCTTAAAGTTACCAAAGTTGAGTGTCAGAAGCTGCCAGAACATATAAAACCTCCTAGTGAAGAGTAACTTTTATGTATTAATTTGTAGAATTAGAATAAAGTATAATATTGTATAGTCATATTCTTATTTTATTTTGTATTTTTAAAGCAGTGATAGCCTAGTGGTTAGACCGTTGGACTGCAATGTCAGAGGTCTCTGGTTCAAACCCAGGCACGCACCTCTGTCTTTTCAAAAAGCATTTGCGTATTAAAAAAAATAAAAATTAATTATCACTTGCTTTAACGGTGAAGGAAAACATCGCGAGGAAACCTGCATGCCTAAGAGTTTTTCGAAGGTGTGTGAAGTTCGCCAACCTGCACTGGGCCAGCGTGGTGGACTATGGCCTAAGCCCACTCAGTATGAGAGGAGGCCCGTGCCCTACAGTGGGACAGTTTCTTAACAGGGCTAATATTATTATTATTATTTTTAAATTAAAAGGACATGAGTATATCAACTGGATTTCCCGGCCAAATTGCAAGTAATTATGATATTTACAAAACTTGTGCAGAACCTTAGAGGGTACAAAATTTCAGCACACTTAGGATAGACACCAACCACAACAACCCGTTGCAGTCCCACAGCAGTCTAGTCTAAACAGATCTCTAGGGATGGCCTAGGGCTTCCTTTGAATTTGTCCAGTAATTCCTTGGCCCAAGAATTCAAATATATCTGGCAGTAACTGCCCTGATCTTGATGATCTGATTGATTAAACCACCCACAAAAATAACTATTTTAATATTCAAGAAACAAACATTAAGCCCAAACATAAAACATTTATTTAAACTAAAGAACTTTCTGATACTGTTTGTTTCTTTTGTTTGGGCTTGATAACAATGTAGTGAAGTGAGCTATCTATCTATAACATCACGCCAGATCCCTTGCAGGGTAGGCAGAGAGTACAGAATTCCAACAGGTGAAGTGAGCTATGTTCCAATGTTTTTTGTGGGATTGAATTGGAAATAAGGAGAAGCATAAGTTAATGACAGTACATGGCCTACAAACCTAATAATAATGGGGCCAAAAAAGGTGGTCTGATGGTCCCCAGGACTGGCGTTTGTACCAGGATTTTGCCCCAGAATAGGCATGTTGATAAGGATTACAAAAATATTAAAAGTAGGGGAATAAAAGAAAGTTTTATACAAAATCCATGTTATATCTTTGTACAAAAATCATTCTATTGTTAGTGCCTAAAGCGATACTATAGGTAATGTTTAGCTGGTAGATTAATATTGACATATTTTTTATAACGGAAAATAATGAGCACTAAGCTATACTATGGCTATACCTATATACTAAAAAAACCCTCATATAATAAATGAAGGGTACACGACTCGGAGTTTTGGCGGGAAGTCGAGATTGATGTTGTCAATTTGTTTTAATTTCCAAAACTTGTGATATTTCGACTAATAATGTGTAATATTGGTGGAATATTAACCAATATGTGTTCTTATATGTGCATGAGTGAAGGTAATTGTAACAAAGTGATAAAACGTGCCTTTTCGACTGCCCTCAAAACGGCCGTTGCAATTGGTATGTAAAGTATCCACCGCTTTACTATCCAGGGTGGGGTATTTCATTATCATCGTTGTCATCAAATTCATCGGGGAATTGAATTAATTTAAACAAACACGATTATATATCTCACTGGACACTGGCAAAATACACTTATAATTAGTGTGAAGCTATAACTTGAAGAAGAAGGGTACAGGCAAAGAACAGGATGTGTCCCAATTTTTATTTTTTCTATTCTCTATTGATAGCAAATCTTTGTGTATTTCCTAATCACTAACTTTTAAAAAAAGTAAACTGATGGCGCCAAAAACGCGTTTTTGTTTATGGCCGAAGCGAAAAAAAACCGGGAATGTCCATGACATACCGGTAAAGAAGGATTGTCCAGTGACAGTTGTGATTTGGAGGTTAGAATTTCTATATAGTTTGCGGTGTTGTAATTTTAAGTTTAAAATGTTTTCTGACTTCGATAATGATGAAAACAACCAAATTATTATTAATAGGACGACAAAAAAGAGATAAAAGACCGGTCGAACCGAAGATGTTATGAAAAAGTTGCGACTTTCTTCTCACGAACAACTGGCACCGTATAATTGTTCAAGGCTCAAGTGCTTTGAAAATGATCGAAAAAATATTATTCAATATTTCAGTTCAATGGGTAGTGTCAGTGAGCAGAACCTATATTTGTCGGGGCTTACAAAGGTTAATAGTGTTCACCGAGGAAGAAGCAGAAAGTTAGATGAGAATAATTTTCATACAGCAACATACAACTATAGAGTGAAAGTAAAAGAAGAAAATAATAATGCCATGAAAGATGTGCCTGCATGTTTTATAGCGTTCATTGCACTGCATGGTATCACTAAAGGAAAGGTTGAATATCTACAAAAAAAGCTTAAAAACAATAGGGAGAGCTCCTGTAGATCAAAGAGGAAAGCATGAAAATCATATAAAAATACTCACAGATTAAAGAAAAAGTTTTGAAACATATTAGTTCTTTCCAAGGAAAATTAAGTCATTACAGTTTAAAAGACAGTAAGAAAATTTACTTGCCAGAAGATCTGACTATAAAAAAAATGTACATGATGTTTACACAAGATAATAACAATGAAAAACTAATTTCCTATGAGTCTTACAGGCATATTTTTAACACACAGTTTAACATTGCTTTTGGCTATCCAAGAATGGCCACATGCAGTACTTGTGATGCTTATTTAGCGAAAGCTAAGGTACTTGAAGAAGAAAAAAAACTGGATTAATTAAAACAGTTAACAATTTTAAACAAAGTTAATTAAACAAAAGCTCATGTATTTTATGATAGAAAACAGAAAGCTAAACGACTAAGCAAAAGTCAAGAAGATTTCCTAGCAATAGCGGTAGATTTCAAAAAACATTTCTCTTCCTAATATTGCAATTAACGATGTTTATTACAAAAGGCAATTGTCTATGTACACATTCTATATACATATTTTGGGGACTGGAGAATCTTATTCCTATCTGGAAACATGTCCAAAAAAAGGGTCAGATGAAGTTGTTTCCTTTTTATATGACTTTATTACTAATCAGATGGACAAATCAATAAGACATCTTGTTATATTTTGTGATTCCTGTGACGAAATAAATATTATATAATAGGCCCTATTACATGGGACCTAACATCGTCGGCGAAACGTGGGTGTACTCAGTACACCTCTGCCACCCCCTCTGGGGAATATAGGCGTGACGGTGCTGAGGTTCATACACACCATCGTTCAGGAATTAAGTTTACTGGACTCTATAAAAATAACTTTTCCCATAAAAAGGGCACAGCTACCTTGAATGTGATAAGAATATGGGGTTGATTAATCTGAAAACTAAAATTGAATAGCCATTCCATTGGTAAGAATTGCTGAAAAATTCAAGAACAAAACCATCACCTTATAAAGTTATGGAAATTGCTCCAGGAGAATGAGAGAATGGACTAAGTTGCTGACTGAGAAATTCATGAAAAAATGTAAGATCCCTGTGCAAAAACAAAGAGAAGTAATGGTTTTTAAAGAACATGCTCATACTGCACTGAGAAAATTATAATGGATCTTGGGAGAAACTAAGATTTTAAGTAAAGGATTTAACCATGTCACTAGCAATGAATTTTCCTAATTTCCTATATAAAAATTATTTTTTCATAAGTGAACTTAAATATAAAGACTTGATGTGTCTGATGCCATTTTGTACCAGAGAAGCACAGGTATTTTACGAATCATTAGAATATGATTCCAAAACTAAAGATGCTGATGACTGAATTGGGCATTCCTTGTTTTCTGTTCTTCGAAGATTGTTTTATTTAGTTTTTGTAAATTTTAATATTTACAATAACTAAAAAGTCCATCATAACCACACAGTTATATTATTATTAAAATCATTTAATTAGTTTTAAGTAAAAGTTACTGCATCCGCCGATCTCAATAAAAAATATATACTTCTTAACTTTTCATTGCGTTTTTCTCAAAATCATTAGGACATTCCCTATTTTCTTTGCCTGTACCCTTCAAATGCATGTGATAGTCCAATATTCTATCATATTGTATTTACCCAATGGATCTTAAGACTGCACCCTGAGGAATGCCCACTCTGCTTCCAAAACTCCAATACCTAGACTTTTTATCCTTTCTCGAACTCAACATTTTTAATTTTTCTTCAAGTTTCTATGGATTTATCCCGCCCTTGCTGATTCATAGTTTCCAGTTTCAAATATAAAGGCATTCTCCCACTCCTCAACTTTGCCCTCTTGTGAACTTTAAGTTGATGCTTCATCATCTGTTTTCGATATCCAAAAGCTTTCCCACATATGTTACAAACATGATCCTTTATACCTGTATGGTCAACTTTGTAATGCATTTCTAGTTCTCTATTTGTATAAAACCCACGGCCACAAGAATCGCACCGGAAATCATGTTCTCCTTTATGAGTCAGCATGTGTTTGTTCAAGTTACTCTTATTTATAAATCTAGATGGACACTGTGTACATTGGTAAGGCTTTTCCCCAGTGTGTGATCTCATATGCATTTTTAAAGATTCCTTGAATCTTCCTTTGTAAGGACAGATAGAACATTTAAATGGGAGTTTGTAGAAATGAGTGAGACGATGACGAGTGAATTGGCCTTGCATTATGAAATTTTTACCACATATATCACACATATATGGAGCTCTTCCCTGGTGTATGGCCATATGTTTCTTATAATATAACGCTGCATACGAATTATGGCATATCGGACATGTGAGCCTCATATTCTCATGTTCTTCTGACATTCTATGTTCACTATACTCTTTAAATGAGGGAAATGTCATTTCACACTTCTTACAATGGTGTTTTTTTCTTTCGACTTTTTTGGGTTTATGTACATACAAGGTCTCACCAACATCATCATGGGGTTCGTCATCATCAATTATTTCAAGCGGTGGCTCTCTAAGGGTAAGGTCAGATTGCTGTGCAGTTTTTCTGAACTGAATTGCACTACACAGAAGAGAATTACATGACTGACACAAGAATTTAGGATAAGCGTCGTCAACACTTACTTCTATACCACCAATTGTGTTTACAGCTTGAGAAATATCTTCAGACACATTATTTCCGAATATAGGGATATTACCATCCTTCAGACAAACCCTACATCTTGTATCTTCTACTATTTCCTTTTTCACGTCTACTTTGGTCGGACTTTCGTCATGCGATGTCCCTTCGTCGGCAGAATCGTCCGTGTTGTTGCGTCTTTTACAGTGTAACAATGACAAAAGCAATAGGTGCCCTAACATTTTAATTGTTTTGGGTGTTGTTTGCTATCAGTTTTTTATAATGGAAAACGCAGTAGTCAGCAACGGGAGTAATTCAGTCATTATTATTACGTTGCTGGCTGCTTTAATTATAATTTAGTTTACGAATGATTCCCAAAGATTCCAAAATTAAACTCCATCGTTTACAAATGCAATGCTGTCAATCACCTGTCAATGTCAACACATTTAACATGAGTTTGACAATTGCAATATCAAAAACAAAACGATAAAACGATCGGAAACAGATATAATAGATAACGTGTAATCGACAAGAGGAACCATTAAAATTACGTGGAAATTATGCATGCATGCATGCAGTGTGGATTTTTAAAACAGGTAAGACAGGAACTTTTGTAAAAAATCTATCGGTCCCCGTTTACAAAACGCTCGTGCAAATTATGGTTAAATAAACCAAAAACTCAGTACCTATTACGTAGGTACCTAAAATAGGATAAAATTAATGTATGAGTAAATGTGAAGATTTCTATTAAGCCTTCTAAAACACGTTTATTAAAGCATTTAGAAGCCATGCTGAATCAGAGATTATAATAGGCAGAAAAACCGCCCCTAGCGGCAATGAAAAGAACTTATTGAAAATAACGTCACGCTGTAATCCATAGTGGTGTAGGCAGAAGTTGATACTTAATGTGTTTCTCCTTATCGGTAGGTTGAGATATATGGATCATCTTAATAAATATAAAATTTTCTGAAATTAAGAGATTACATTCAAATAGATACAGTTTACTCTAGCAGTGGCCTTTTACATATTAATTATATCTATCTATATCTTCACACCAGATCCTTTGCAGGGTAGCCATTAATTATATCTTCATTTAAAATGGAACTGCCTCGTTGGTCGATTGTCAAAGCGCATCGCTTGGAGATCACTAGGTCCTGGGTTCAAATCCTAGGTCGAACAAATGAAGTTTTTCTAACTAAAACTTCCCAGTATGAGTCCGGAGTCTGGAACTGTGGCCGGTATATGGCAATAGGGGGCCCTATTACATGGGACCTAACATCGTCGGCGAAAAGTGGGTGTACACATTACACCTCTGCCACCCCCTCTGGGGAATATAGACATGACGGTGTTTTTTTTTATTGAAAGGTGAATTTTTAATGATGATTGGGAAAATACTACAAAATCTGGGCAAATTATAATAACATTATTTAGGTATAGAAAATACTAATCAATTTAATTTTTAGGTTTAAAAGTATTTTATAGGATTAATACATATATTAAACAATATTGGAATGTACATACAGAATATATTTTTGGCAAACACATTAAGGCAAACATTGGATTAAAGATAGTCTACAACTTTAATCTGAGTCCTTATTCGCTATTAATAAACGCGGCGCGTTACGATAACTTTGTGAAATGATCGTGTTATGGTATTCTTTATGCTACTGGAGTACCATTAGACCAGGGATTCCCAAAGTGGTCGATATAACCAGGGGTCGACATAAACGAAAACTGATTTTGGGGGTCGGCGAGGTCTAAAAATCGACCCCTATTAATTAACAATAGTTCTTATTTGGAACTTTCAAGATACTGCATGAGTTGCGTTACGTGTACCAACTTGTTATAAAAATGACTAATATTTTAGTATATAATACATACTAGTCTCATACACTAGTATGAGACGAACTATGAGAGTGGAGGAAGCCAGAGAGGTATGTAAGGAAAGAACCTGTTGGAACTCTGTACTCTCTGCCTACCCCGCGAAGGAGCTGGCGTGATGATATAGATAGACTAATATTTTAGTAGGAAGTATCATTGTTGTACTTTACTCACTTAACCAACCGCAAAGTTTTTAAATCTGTAAGTATTTTGTATAAATAGGAAAAAAACTAGAGATAGGACTTTTTAAAGTAATTTGGCTATTGGGGGTCTGAGGTATCGTTTCATTTTGAAAAAGGGGCCTCTTGACCAAAATAGTTTGGGAGGCCCTGCATCAGACGGTCATTTTATGACGTTATCGTAACGCATTGCGTTTCGTATTTAATTGGTCATAGCGAATAAAACCCCTGTAAGTAGAAATATGCACTACAATGCTATAGGATAACATCAAGATTTGTTATTTTTTAATTTTAAATATGTAGACTAGATAAGCTAGTTATTAAGATCTTAAACAATAGCGTTTCATTTTTGGGTAAACACTATAGAAAAGAATATGTTTAGAGATTTGTTCCATAGGCGACCCATTTCAGAAAGAGAAAAATTACCAGCACATAATGATGAATGAGTTTTAATCTTATACGATTAAGTACGGTCAGCAACATATTCTATTTCAATATTTATTATTATTTTTTTGTATCATTATTAATTATCTTAAAATTATAAATTTAAAAAAAAAATATTTAAATTTCAAAATAATTCCGTGTTTGTGTTTGTGCAAATATAGATTATATGATGTATGAAATAACAAACAAAATATTATTAAAAGTCGCTTAACATTAACTTAACATTTTCAATTCGCTTGTACGCTTTTGTTTCGCATCAGATACATTATTTTTGTTGATCAACATATATTTGAGTATGTTACTAATAATGGGGCTTTAACAATGTTCATCAAAGTTTTCATAATAAAGTATTAACGGTTCAAATTACTGAGAACGTTCAGTGACTTACGTCGCTGACTGTACTTATACCTAATCGTATAAAATGATAATATAAGAACTGTTAAGAAACTGTGCCACCATTGGGCACGGCCCTTCTCTCAATCTGAGAGAGTTTAGGCTATAGTCCACCACGATGGCCCAGTGCGGGTTGGCGAACTTCGCATGCCTAAGAGTTTCTCGAAGGTGTGTGAAGTTCGCCAACCCGCTCTGGGTCGGCGAACGGGTTTCCTCACGATGTTTCCCTTCACCGTTAAAGCAATGATTGTTAATTTTTAATATGCATATGCTTTCAAAAAGACAGAGGTTCGTGCCCGGGTTTGAACACGAGACCCCTGACTTTGCAGTCCAGTGGTCTAACCACTGAGCTATCACTGCAATATATAAAATTAAAACAGAAATAATTTCTACTGGGTTAATTAGATTAATTTCCTTTGATTGTTTAATTTTTGAATACTCATAAGAAGCCCTTAGTGTCAGATACTTTTTGTTAAAGTATTGTATAGGTACATGAGTGACTTAACAGCATCTATCTTCTTCAAAATACTTAATTAGAAGCAATTTGGGAAATGCCTCGTTGGTCTAGTGGCAAAGCGCATCGTTTTGTGATCACGGAAAAATGTAGTTTTTCTAATGACAAATTCCCAGCATGAGTCCGGTGTTTGGAAGTATGTCTGGTACATGGCAATAGGCTCGTCCCCTATTACACGGGACCTAACATGGCCGGCAAAAAGTGGGTGTACTCAGTACACCTCTGCCAATAAAGTCGTGATGGTGTTTATTTTTTTAATTAATTTTGGAAATATCAACACTTACATTGTCCCTACTAGAGTCATAATCAAAGACTAATAAAATATATAGACAATGATTTTTCTTTAAGCTAAAGTTACTAACTCATATGCCTACATTAAAAGTACATTTGACTATCAAACACACACATATTGAAAGATATATGTGATTTATAGGAAGCATTCTAGTAATCAAATTGTATTATTTATAATGTGAGAATACATCACACCATCTTTAAGCAAGGCAGTTAGATATTAATACAATAACATCTCTTAAAGAGTAATTAGAAACTAAACACACACATCATCATAATGATCCTAAACTTTATATCCTAAAAAGAGATGGGCAAAATGTAATCAGATTAATAATTGCAATCGCATTTTGTAATATTCAATCATCATTCAAGATTAAAAGTAATCATAATCGTTGAAGATTACAAAATGTTATTGTAATTGTTAATCATTAATACACCGTCACGCTTATATTCCCCAAGCGGGGGTGGTTAATTATTAATCTGATTACATTTATATTTTACATTGCATAGACCATTTACACACATAAAAAACAACAGACAACTTATACAATATTTAAAAATAGAGTTATCTATCAATTAACATTAGAATACACTTAAAAACCACTTAGTCCATATATTTGGCATCAATATCTGAGTCTTTTTGGGATTGCGGTGCTCTTAAACTTGTTCTAATCATACTGCTGGTTCTTACATATGGTGAAGATGAAGAGGATAGCGAAGCCAAGCTCCAGGGCATGGAACATCAGCATCACAGCACACCAGATGTACTCCAAGCGGAGTATGTATGTCTGGTAGATGAGGAAATAGCATACACCCACTGCGGACGGTATTGTTAGTACTACGGAGAAGAATACTGGCACTTCTGAAAGAAAAAGATATTTTTTTAAAATATGGAATATATAAATTACCCTTCAAAATATTTTTCTAATGGGTTAATGAGATTTATTTCCTATATAGATAAATTACCCTTAAGAGTTATCACAATGCCACCTTTATAAATAAAATTATCTGCATATTTAATCAGTAGGGTTAACAACATACAAAAAAAAGAAATTGATTTATAAATTGTAGATGATTTACTTTAGTTTTTAATTTAGTTTTGTAAAGAAAAGAGTGTAAGAGAGTTACTGAATGAACTAATTTTCATGACGAAATTATCTATAATTCATTTTATTTAAATACTATACATAAATATATAATAATAATAATAATCATTGCTGAAAACTTACTGTTGCTAGCCAAATTTCCTCTGCGTCCCAAAAAAATACGGATAACTTCAACAAGACACAGCGCACTAAATATACCGGCTTCAGTGAGCAAAGCGTTTTCCGGGTACGATACATTTATGGCTTTTAAAATTCCCATCGCCACTTCACATACAAAAAACATGCCCAAATAAAAACTATTAAGGTAAAGGAGTATTTCGTACGCTAAGCTTGAATTCACGTTCGTTACTTTAGACATATTACTAGACTTATTCTCTGTAATATTGAATAATATAATGTAATGAAGTGAAAAATCAATCAATGTTTTTGTTTACAATTTCGTACATTGACGTTTTGTTTTTAATCGACCCACCCCCGCCACTATAAAGCTGGCCACATACTATCCATATTATTATAAAGTACTCTGTGATACTATCATCGGACTTAAACGACGGACCATAAAGTATTGTTATAATTTATGCGCCGGACGACCATGTTAACGCAGTCAGCAGCGGATCAATCGATATTTCTGACAGTTGCGGGGTAGTGGTTTTAGTACAAAATGTGTGCGTAAAGAGTTTTCTAGAGAGCGCGGCGCGTTATAAAAAATACTTTTTTTAATAGAATTTTCTTATGACTGTAACCAGCCTTAAAAATACCGCGGTTGGGAAGTGAGGGCGCTAAAGTAGGAAACGGAAGTTACACAATGTAAAATTTTACGAATCACGTTAGAAAATAAATTATTTAATTTATCCCTTTTTACTTTGTACGAAATTTCGTAAGAGAAAATTGTTTCATTATTCCCATATATTTCACTACCACTGGGTACCGAATGAGTCCAATAACAGAAGAAATGTCATTCATTGTGGCTGGCCCAGAAAGCTATGGTTTAATGACTTAAATATTCATATTACGTGGGTGTACTCAGTAGAGTACACCCACTTTTCGCCGACGATGTTAGGTCCTATGTATTAGGGGGCGAGCATATTGCCATATACCGGGCACAATTCTAAACTCCGGACTCATACAGGAAAGTTTTCGTTAGAAAAACTACTATATATTGAGTTGATTGGCTAGTATTGGTAGTATCTAAGAAAAAAGTAACCAACTATAAAAAAACGTATGGAATTATTTTATTTTAATGCATGCTTATCAATAGACTAGTTTTTTTAAAAATAAAAACCTCGTCACTCTAGGACTTATTCCCGTGTTGTGGGTGCGTTTACAAACATGAAATTCACATGCACAAATATCCAGGCCGAAACAAATATTTGTGGGTGGCACAAAGATTTGTTTCGTGCGGTAATCGAACATCGAGAACTCAATCCAGTGGGCGGAGTGACTCAAGCTCTAAACCACTGGACCAAGAAGGAAAAATTCATCGCTACGGGTTCGAACTCATTGCATTCCATTAGTTGAAGTCTAGCATGGCATGGCGGAATATTTCGATTTCAATCCGAAACGAAGAATTTTCTTTCTATTTATAATCACCTGTATCCATCCATATCATCACGGCAGATACCTTGCGGGGTAAACAGAGTAATCACTATCCTATAAATGGAAATATTTGAATTTATTTCCTTCTTCTAATTAGGTATGTCGACTTTTCATTAAGAGTCCATATGTCTCACGCAGCAGAGCGTGCAAGTTGCGCACGAGTGCAAGTGCAGGATTGCGCAACGAGTGCATAAGACGCAATACTGCGCAGTACAGTGATTTGATAGAAACGGAAAGTGACTGAACAGGAAGAATGCGCGGAAATACCACTATGCTCGTTTCTATTGCACCGGTACGTTTGGAGATTCTAGAGATCGAGATCTCGGAGGATTTTATTGTAGGTCATGTCTCTAATAATTGAGGAACACGGATATATTTAGTACCATCCCCTGTCGGTTATTGAAGTATGACGTATGTATACTGGACGTCTTAGGGGGTAGCGAGCAGGGCAATCGCCCAGGGCCTCGCTTTTGTAGGGGGCTTGCACAACGAACCGAGTAGAAAAAACTTGATATTTAAAGCTATTAATATAACAATAAATCGATCTTAGATAGATTCTCAAACCCAGGCACGCACCTCTGTATTTTCGAAAACATGTGCATATTAATAATTAACTATCACTTGCTTTAACGGTGAAGGAAAACGTCGTGAGGAAACCTACATGCCTGAGAGTTTCTCGCAGGTGTGTGAAGTTCGCCAACCTGCACTGTGCCAGCGTGGGGGACTATGGCCTAAATCCTCTCAGTTTGAGAGAAGGCCCGTGCCCAATAGTAGGACAGTTTTTTCAGTAAAGAGTTCCAAAAGGCTTTTCCTTTACGGACCTCTCTCGCTTCCTCCACTCTTATAGTTCGTCTCATACATGCTGGCAGGTTACGTAGACTCTTTGAGTGGCGCTTTAGGTAAGAGAGTAAAATAAAAGTTATTATTATTAAGAGTCAGTCTCGTCCCACTGCTGGAAAATGGCATCAGTTCATATAATTCCTACACAGGACAGGGGCGTCGCAACTGTGTACCTATGTATACAGTGCGTATAGGTGTCCCGTGAAACAAAGAATTAGCTCCTTTGGTTCGAATGAGGCTTCAAAATAACATGCACCTCTCAATGATTCTGAAAAAGGCTTGGCTACATCTGCGTAATGTCTGAGTTTTAGGAACCAGGTGGAGCCCCTGTTCCACTTGGGTCCTGATGCGCTAAATAACATTGTCAGAAGTAACGTTAATGCATTTAACTATTAATCTGTAATATGCGAATTTGCATGACCCCGTCCCGTATGTTTAATTGCTCTCGCGATTTTTTAATCAATGGACTTTCTAACATGCCGGTGCGGCACGATCTATACTTGTACCCCCACATTTGCAAGTCTCTGGAGAGGTCCACAGATATCGGTGTTACTCTTAGACCCTGAGATAGAACCAAATATTAGTAAATACTTACCTCTTACCGAGGGTTCAAAGTGGAAAGAACGGCGCGATCTATCTATCATGACATTTAAAGTGTACAATTATTTTTTCATTTCCTGTGAGAAGATTTACAAACCACCAGTTCACGTTTGATGCTTTCCCTACTCATTCGCACTGTACTTAGCTATAAAATAGCTACAATGTAACAAAATAGAAAAGCTAATAAAGCTCAGCTACCCGGGTTGGTTACGTATTAACATGAAAGTGACCATCTCACAAATGGTTGCTGGATGTTCCGTTTATAACTTTACTATTTTCGACTGTCCAATAATTAGTAAAATTGTATGCAATTCGTTAATAGTGCAACATTCACCTTTGGATGCCAACACTGTAATTAGACGCATCCCATCCCTTCTCCTATGTAGGCAGTAACCAGGAAATTCAATTCATTCAATTCATAAAACGAGTCAGAGTGAGAAAGCTAACACTAAGTACTCATATTTACCAATGTACTCATATTTATCCTAATTCAATCTTTTATTTTTTTTTCATAAAAAAAGCTCCACACTAGGATTTATTCCTGTGTCGTGCGTGCGTTTACAAACATGAAAATTCACATACACAAATACCCAGACCGAAACAAATAATTGTGGATCACACAATGATTTGTCCCGTACGGGAATTGAACCCGTCGCGGGTTAATTAGACGCAGTGGGCGGAGCGGCTTACGCTCTTAACCACTGCGCTAAATCGTCCGACAAATCTTGTTTCGTTTCTTTCTTTAATAAATCAGGGTTTGGTCCCCTCCTGGCAATTTTTCCTAGGAAGTCAGGGTGGGAACCGGTGCAGTTTTTTAGAGACAGATTTGTGCCCACCTGTTCTTAGGACTTATCAAACCGACCATAAAGTGGATGCTTTTTTGTTGGCTAGATAATCTCATACTCAGTTTTCACAATAATTGTAAGTTGGTTGGGTTGGAGTCGCTCGATAATGGAAATGCAACAATGTGTCGCCTATCTCGAACCGTCTAAGTCAAACTCTGTTTACTTTTCTTGACCACAAAGAACACTGAAGTGTAGCTACTGTGATAGCTCTAAGGGCGCTCTCCTGTCTTACTAAGGCGTTCCTTCCAAAATTACTGTAGAAACTTAACGCCTGGTGATCCTAATCGTAGAAAGTGCACGACGCTTGCGCACCGAAGGAAATGCAATGCGCGGGCGCAACACGCAACCATTATACTTCCGTAGAACACCGGCACTGGACGTCTTACGAATCAAATGTGAAGTCATTCCAAAGAAAAAATTAAACATCTCAAAATGAAGACGAAACCAGCACTGACGTTTTCGAAACTCGACCAGGAGACTGGAGACCAATTGGATAGAATGTTCGAGAAGAAGGATTGTATGATCGAGATAAATCCAGGGAGTGTGATCCTTCCATCTGATTATATGAAGATCGGTCAGGATATAATCGATATGGAGGTGTTAGACACAGATGTTTGGATGTGCTCTTACCCGAGGACTGGGTCCACGTGGGCGCAGGAAATGGTCTGGCTGATTGGACATGATCTAGATTACGAAGGAGCTAAGTCTTTGCAACAGGTATGTATGATATATTTTTTCTCTTTTCTAATTTTAATAAAAACTTAATTTTTTTAGAATAGAATTTTTCATCACGTGTTTTGCTATGAAGAGGTACTGGGCTGCTAAATTATCAATAGCAGGGTGAGGTATAATGACAATAGGCTTGCTCCCCATTACATGGCCCCCTATTAGATACACCTGATTTTGTTGGTGGATAGTGGGCAAACATAGTACATCTTTTCACCTCTGCTTGAGGAATAAAAGCGTGACGGTGTTTAATTTATTTATTATGTAATCAGAATTCTGGGAAGAAAAGACAACTATCAAAAAAGACGGCCATTTTTTAAAATGCAGCTACCTTATACACCTATACATATTCTGCTCACTGTGGGAGGGATCTGGCGTAAGGATATAAAGATATACTTACGTTACGTAAAGATATTAGTAGTAGTAGTAATACAGTAGGCTTCAACTAAGGCAACTAATTGGAGCATATACAGGCCATTATGGCATAAAAAAACATCTGCACAAGATGAACCAATGCAGCGACGTGGTATGCAGGAACTGTGGTACAGGAACTGTAACCATGAAGTACGTATCTGCGACTGCGACGCACTGGCGGCGCGGCGAATGAAGCTACTGGGAGTGGCCTATCCAACTTCAGAGCTGCTTCCCCCTGCTGGTACCTACAACCTGGTACAGGGAGTATTTGGATCTCATCAGGGCAAGGACAGCACAAAAGATCCCATCGGGTTAAAGTGCGCTTGAGGTCTTCTCAGTCCAAAAAGCCAACAAGATAAGATACGTAAAGATATGGTTGTATTTTCGATCTATGGATAGCATTTTCTGTGACGTAAAATATAATTATGAAGTCATTATGTAATTTTTTTTAGATCCGTTGTCCTTTAGTCGAGCTTTCGTGCATCATGGTGGATGGCCACTCCAGATGGCATAAAGACGCGGTTCAAGGGACTTCTGTGGACCTCGTCAAGTACAGACTCCCTTTACCCCGGTACATTCGCAGCCACTTACCCTGGGATCTTCTGCCTGTTGATATCGAGAGGGAAGATGGATCTGCGAAGCCTAAGGTGAGAAGAACTGAGTTGGTTTGGTTTGTATGACTAGGCTTTAGAACTTGTTTTATTTTTACAAGCTTTTATTTAACTTGCAATGTTTGTATGTCTTTCCGGTTCAAATCTTGTGATCCAATTGAACTAAAATTTGGCATACAATGCAATAATATACCATGGAGCTGGTCTGATGATGGAGTCGGAACGTAACCCCCTTATGTTTAGATTTGTTGGATTGTTAATGGCAAGTACTATTCAACCAGAAGGTATTCAGGGTCTGATGATGAAGCCAAAAGGTGGCCATGGAACCACATTACAACTCAATATACCCTCGCCGCGTTTGGGCTCGGTGGATTTGGTTTGACGAGTACTTTAGACCCGGATGGTGTAAAAGATCTGATGATGGATCCAGAAAGAAGCCAGGAACTCCTCAACTAAACAAGATATCTTCGTTGTCTTTTTGCTATAAAAGCTTGTTCGTTAAAAAGTATTTTTAAATTAAAATTATTTCTTAAAAAACGTAGTAGTACCTAATTATTCTCGTGGCGTGGGTGCATTTACAAACATGAATTTCATATACACAAACATCCAGCCTGGGGATCGAAACTGCGACTATTCGATTCAATGGGCGGAGCGGTTCTCTTAAAAATTGGACCGAGCCGTCTGTTGTTGTGTACTTTTAATTTACTCAGCACCAGCTCCATTTAGTTTATAATTTTTCTGTTTTGTAACTGTAGGGTCTGTAGGTGCAAAAGTTTTGCTATTTTTTGATGTGCTGTGTTCAATAAATAATTTTCATTTTGCAAGAGGGAAATCAGTGATGACAGGTATGATAAACGGGAATGGCCAAATCACTACAGTGAAAATCCTTCTTTCGGCGTGATAGAAGGGTTGGGATTTTAAGACTTTTTTAAATATTTTTTTTCTTAAGGGCAGTCAGATATGTTATTTACATAGATTTAATCGTAGGTCTAGAAGGTAGGTCTAGGAGGTCTATGAAGCTACCTTGTTGCAGATTTCCTAAAATATTACCATTTTTTAAGCATGGACGTAAAAAGCGATTTATTTTGGGGACTATCTTCGTTTAAATTTCATGTCGTTACAGCAATTTGAGATTAGGTAAAGTTATTCTGCTTGCTGTGTGCCTTGAAACACCAAGTATGCGAGGTTTCTCATGGCTTTTCCAGCATTACAACTGAATGTTATTTATGAATAACCAAGTATTCGAGGGTTTTGAGAATGAGCAATAAACCGAATCTTATCTGATGGAAAAGTCAAGAGTCTCCGTAACCGGCGAGCGTGTATGAGACGAACTATGAGAGTCGAGGAAGCCAGAGAGGTATGTAAGGAAAGAACCTGTTGGAACTCTGTACTCTCTGCCTACCCCGCAAGGGATCTGGCGTGAGGTTATAGATAGATAGATAGATTGAGCATGATAAAAGTGTTCTTCAATATATCTTTAATTTATAAAAGTTTCATCAACCCAGGTGATATACACGTCAAGAAACCCCAAAGACATGGTAGTGTCGTATTACCACTATTGCACTTTAGTCCACGGACTCAAAGGCAGCTTCGAGGAATTCTGCGACCTCTTCATGAGAGACCGCGCTCCATGTGGCCCAGTTTGGAATCATATCCTTGGTAAGTTCGGTAGTTATTTTGAAACCCTCTAAAAAATAAAACAAATACTGCCAAGTAATTGGTCATATCATCATTCATCATGGTTTCATGTTTCACATATTTATTAATAACACTTCCACCTCATTTCACCTACTGCAGAGTATAAGCCTCCTCTCTCTCAACCTTACGGCCCATATCTATACCCTGAGCCTCTTGGCCTGGACTTACCTATGCACTGAACTACATCATAGATTCATCTTTGCACTGGGCTCCCACGTTTACAATACTTAACCCCTTCGTATGCCCATTCTGTTAAAGACTGTTTTTGTTTTTGACTAAATTCTAAATTTTCATGCAGGTTTCTGGCACCTACGCAACGATCCGAACGTACTCTTCATTAAATTTGAAGAGATGAAGCATGATCTGCCATCAGTTGTCAGGAGAACAGCTGACTTCCTGAACAAAACCATCAGCGATACTCAAGTCGATAAGCTTTGCGACCACCTCTCCTTCCAGAATATGAAGACCAATCGAGCAGTGAACTTAGAGGCTATTTTGGAGAAATCTTTTGGAAGGAATTATTTGGATTCCACTGAATTAAGGTTCATAAGAAAAGGGGAGATAGGAGATTGGAAGAATTATATGTCAGATGATCTTTCTCGAAGGTTTGACGAGTGGGCGGAGAGCCATTTGAAAGGGACCGAGTTGAGCTTTGAATAAGGTGGTGGGTTTGTTCGTGAATTTTTGTTGATAAGATTAAATAAAAAGTAGGTACCTTATAAGTATTATAGGAGATATTCTTATTTTAGGAGCTGATAGTGTTCTCTTCTGTTTGCGGTATAGTTTCGTTATATACTGAAGAATTAGTTTAGTAACAAAAACCCTAAAGGGTGTGTACTCTACATTGTAAAGGTGTTCAAATTAGTATTCGAAAATTATGGTTGTTGAATACTAATTTGAACACCTTTGCTGCCTGGTTAATGCTAATAAATAATGATAGCGAGACTAGACTTGGTTTTTGACGCTAAACTCTCGTATGAGCGTGTTTTTTTGTTTAACTATTTAATCTTTTGTATTATTGCATGACTTTGTTTTTTAATATCAGTTTTCTTTTTATCAGGTTGTGAGAATTTATATCAAAGCTTTCTTCGGAGCTTAGATTTAGGTATAAAATATGTTAGTATATTTATTATTTTTTATGTTGGGTACTAGTTTTTAATTTTCTAATAAATATTTCAATTTCAAGTGAGCTTTACTACTTACCGACCAAACACGAATGTGCTGTGTCACTCCTGCTGGATTTCAATAAAAAAAATAAAACCAAATATACTTAATTGATGCATTTTTTTAATACCACAAAAGTGAGATTCACAATTTTCGGGAATAAAATGATGACGGTAACTTTAAAAGCAGCTTTGTTTTGTACAACACGGAAATTAAATTGAAATTATGTATATTTTTGATAGAAGGTAACATTCGTTCTCAATAACAAACATGATAACATGAACAATAAATAAGAATTAAGGTAAACATAGGGTACGTGATCTTAGTCTTAAAATACGATCGGAAGATAAAATAATACTATTTTAAAGTATGCAATGTTGCACATGTGAATATTGATAAGTGATTCTTTTTAGAAGCAACCTATCGTGTCTCAGAATTGAACGCACTAATTCTGCTGATCCGTATGGTTAGCGTTTTAATAAATAGATCCTAGACAAGTTGTCCGCAATCGATGGCGCCTCGTTCTGACCACATGACTTTTCGTTGTAAAATATCATTCCCGTACATTTTGCCTTTTTATTAGCGTTAACGACTACAGAAAGACGGGCTAACTTGTCTTAAAGGCTAGAAAATGTTAAATGCCAAATGATACTACGGTACAACAGAACAGAACGTCACAGAACAGACAATGTGTCAATTTTCTGGTCAATCATCTTATCACGCTTATGTTCAACTTATCATTCATTACAATAACATTTCCAGGTTTATACGTAATAAATAAAAACAAAAAGAATAAAATAATGATTAATCAACACGAATAATCTCAACATGGACTAGATAAAAATATTTAATTGACTCACGACACTCAGCTATTTGTGAATTATAACTAGCTATACATCAATTGTTCAAAATATAATCAATAGGTTTACTTAGAAACTAAGACATGTTGATTATGGCTCTTGTAGGCTCTTTAAAAACTATCATATCATCATTGCAGCCTATACTTCTCCACTGCTGAACATAGGCCTCCCCAATCGCTTTCAATTTGCATCCATAAACTATAATCACTTGTAATTGGTATGAATAAAAGGGCGTAACATGACTAACAAATACGTAACAGACAGATCAAACGAATTATACTTACCCATACTATGAGACCCGTTTAGTGGGGAGGGGTCTTCAAAATACCACGGTTGGTCACAGAGGGCTTAAGCTTTCGTCACGTAGTCAATATCTTCCAGGGAAATCTCGCGCTTTTTCAAAGCAAATTAAGCCAAAATATTGTAAAAACTGTACGTTCTCTGAGAGTTTGATCAATTTGCATTGATGTGTGTGTGTGTGTGTGTGTGTGAATGATGTACGCTGTTGGCCGCGAGGCCTTTACAGCTTCACCGGACTAAAAGGCGAGCGTGCAACCACTACGCTCTAGCCAGCCAGAAGGGCAAGAGGCGACATACTCGAGGGCGCCTCGAAGAGGCGCCCTCGGTTGGGACAGTCGCTGTAGGGGGACGGGTGCACTACTAAGTGCACCGGTCAACCGCCGGCTATGGGAGGGGATTTACTACTACGTCGTCGTCGTCGCCCGCATTCTGAGCGGAAAGAAGGGATGACAAAGCATCGGGAGGGTCGGTGAGAACATGTCGCGGCCGGCGGTGGCGGCAGGGGTCGGGGGGGAGATCGTAGTCGGCGGTGGCTACGATTAACGGATTCGCATGGGTAGATGCGTTCGCGAAGTGACGTGTTGACGCCTTTTTAATAAAGGCGCGAATAGGTTCGAGACCTAGATCGGAGTGGAGGTCGACGTTCCGTACGAACCAGGGGACTCCTACGGCTTTACGGAGAAAGCGATTTTGAACCACTTGGAGTTTATCGATGTGAGAGGGGGCCGAATGCCCGAACACAACACACGCATAAGTCATGATGGGTCGAACGCAAGTTTTGTAAAGTGTCACCTTATTTCTAAGGGACATTTTACTCCGCTTGCAGATTAACGAATGGAGACGACCGAGCACAAATGATGCTCGGTGACGGACCCGCTTGATGTGCGGGCCGAAGGACATGGTACTGTTTAGGGTGACCCCTAGATATTTGACCTCTTTGACCCAGGGAATGGGTCGGTCGAACATGGTCACTTGGCCGAGATTACTTCTAGGGCGGCGCAGGGAGTGGCGCGGGGTGGCACCTCTGGAGAAGAACACCGCAGCGCTCTTGTCCGGGTTCACCTCAATACGCCACTTCCTGAACCAATTCCCTAGGGAATTGGCGGATACCTGAAGGTGTCTGGTAATGAAACCCTTATTCCTATGCGAGACGTAGAGAGCGGTATCATCCGCGAATAGGGCTAGATGCGCCTTACTCGAACGAGGAATGTCATTCGTGTAAAGGCTAAACAGGAGCGGAGAGAGAACTGAGCCCTGTGGGACTCCAGCACTGATGGAGTGGGAAGTGGAGCGCGTCATTTCCACGCGATAACGGAAGGTGCGATTCGACAAGAAGTCTCGTAAGATGAGCACGAGTCTGTCCGGCACACCCAATTGGTAGAGCTTGTAGACCAAGCCGTTGTGCCAGACTTTGTCGAATGCCTTCGCGACATCTAGGAAGAGGGCGCCCGTGTAGATGGGTTTAATTTGCATTGATATTACACGATGCAAATATCGATGAGATCGTCAAGGAAAATTTAATGGTAAAGATATTAAGTAGATTACAGAAGATGGAATTATTATTATGGTGAGTATAGAACCCAGATCAGGAAAATAACCGATCTGAGGTATAGAAATGATAGGTACAATCGTCTGCTTCAATATAGCTATTATTAATATCTGTAGTTAGTGGGTTACTTTAAGCCGAACAGCTCTCATATTAACTTGAGGTAAAAAAATTTAAGTGGAATATAAAAATGATATATTTAAATGTTTTGAAGTCGAATGAACATCCATAATCTAACATTAACAAGATCTAGAAGACTGCTAGTACGCAAATTAAATCATTATACTATAAGGGGTTACGCCCAATCGCCAGAAACAAGTTTGCAACAATCCAGCAATAACTTTTGTCTGTTTATATTACAATAAAAATATCGTCTTTGTTCAGAGTACACAAAATATATTCTACAATTAATCAAAATACGTTTTTGTAATTATCTATACTGTTCTTACATTAAGAAACCGTCGTTCGACGACGTCAAATAGTATCATTTATTAAGTAGTTATGTTATTTGCTATTGTCATCTTGTAAAGCTCTTTACAACTTGTTCTCTTTCGTAATAGTAATCTTTGGAATTATTTTTTGGGATGTATTCGTCTGAGATCTGTTAAAACTAAGAAATTAAATTTTAATAATAACTCTGTTCCATCACCCTTATGAACCATTTTTAACGATTCACATGCTATTTTAATAATATAAATATAATGGAACAGTTTTATATTTTAGATTGATTCACTTTATTTCCTAATAAAAATAATTAAGTACTTATATTTCCTTAAAACTACTTGCATTATTTGTAATATATATTTTTTTATAATATGGACTAGAGTTGATTTGTAAATATGTTTCAAAACAGTACTTGAGGCCGAGGAGATAAATAGCCGTTTTATAAATAGTTCTGTTAAAAATACTGATATTAAAATTTGTGATTTCAACTACTACGATTCTGTTGCACCACTTCTTTATGCCATACAGGACAAAATAATTATATTATCAACGTGACATGACGTTATAGAAATAATTAGTTTTTCAAACTAGTTGAAACTACAATAATACATATATTGGTGTCGTATACACACATCTTATAGATAAAAATCTGTGATGATTTTAAAATCAACTAATTTACATATCTTCTCCTATTGTAAAAGTGGTGAACTATAAAATTAACTAGTAATTACATACTATCTTAAATAAGATGACAACCAGAATTGTTCGATTTATGCCGTACATGAGGATTACCGAATGCTCCGCAACACTGATGATGATTCACGTTCTTCGTGTGATGATGACCATGGGGATGTACGTTACTTGGAATCTGATTCTTCTCTTTTATAGAATCTTTGCTCACCTGTTTAGGTGTGGAACAAGTTTTGTTATGTCCAGGAGCTATCCGCGCTTTGAATCTGCCCACTTTGCCTGGTTTCTGGTGATTATCCGTTGTGTCTTGTGTATTGCAAATATGTGGTACTTGGTTTATTTCTGTACGTGCATCTTGGTATTCTGCATCAGTTTCTGCTATAAATAATGTATGTTAAAAATCTTTCTTAGTGATAGCAGCAATACTGGAAGATTACTTACTTAGATTTAAGCTGCGGATATCATCAATTGGATTTAACGCCCCAACTTCTGTATTTAAAATGATTTCGTAAGGGAATATATTATTAATTAATTGCGCATGTATTAATAATTATTTTCATTTATCCAGAGTCTTTTGTTGTTGTTCTATTAAAAGAAACGAAAGTTAAAGTTTGTTATAAGTATTTGTGTATATGGATGATACGGTTATTATTTCGGCTTGGGGTCAATAATTAATATTACTATTCAAGTACTCGTATTCAATATTGTTTAAAAGGTAAACGACTTAATCCGTCAAATTCAGTACATAGGACTTGAAGAAAACTAAAAAAATATCAATATCCTTGAATATATTTTGTATCAGTAGACTGTATAGCTTACCTATGTTATCTTCGCTCTGCTTAGTTGTGATGGTGGAAATTATTTCCGGCCTCAGAGTGGAGAAGTAGTCAGTGGCGGGGGGCGCGGAGCGGGTAGGTGAGACGCGTCCGACGCACTGTTGAATTAGCGGGAAGCAGCCTAGCGTTAGCCCGGGGGCAGTTATCGACATCTACAACACGAGAATCGAACGTCCATCCAGACCTCAGTTTGGATGGGTTGCGTTCCTATTTTTTTTTATTATTCGTTAGTTTGTGCATATTTGGTGGGAGGAGAACGTTAGCATTTGTCTACCCCATTTTTTTTAACAGCCTTTAGGTGATGTTGTGTACGTTAATTATTTCATGCAAGGGCCAAGGCTGTCCTTTCGATTATTGTACAGAATTTTATTAAGAGTAATTTTCTGATTATTCAATTATAACCAGTGAAACAAATAAACTCATTGCTGTATTGTTTTGAATCTCTTTGACCATATATTTTTATGATGTATCTTATTTGTTAACACAACTTGAACTCACGGTATCTGTCATAGCATCTGCTTCCCGCTCCGTAACTTGCGGCGCTGTTCCAACTCTGCAAGGGGACGTCGAACTGTAACTTAAGATTATAAAAACTTTATATTCTAACTATTAAAATAACATAAATTTTGCGAATTTTCTAATAGTACGAAATCAAATAGACAATCAGACAAATTTTCAATCTTTAGACAAAGTTACAAATCTCTTAAAATAGTTTTACAGTACAGCATTGGGATTGTTTCTAAAATTTTAGCGCCCAAGTTTACAATCTCAATTGACTTCTTCTTTAAAAATTAGGTGATTAGTAGTTACTAGAGTTTCTTTAATTTAATAGTATTACGTTTATTGAGTATAAGTAATTACCAGAACGAGGAGTTGAGACTGTCAAGAGTTCGTGGTGGATCTACAGATTCGGCGTCGGTCCACATTCCTGCGACACTTGTCGAATTCGATCTTGATTCTAGAAAATACATAAAAACACATGGAAATGAAAATATGGGAAATCTATTTTCCAGTGAAAAAGGGACATACGAGGAGGGATCAAAAAGTAGTAAGAACGACATACTCCTTGGTAAAAAAAAATAATTGCAGGCATAGCTCAGATATATATTTGTAATATTAATACAAAAACAAATCTTCGATTTTCTTTTATTTTTCTGAATGTAGTCATTCGTTTGCTTCGTGTTGGAACGTGTTCTCGAAAATGGAGCAAAACAAAGTGCGAGCCGTTATTTAAAACCTCTGTTTAAAAAAGTTAACGACGCAAGAGATTCATCGCGATTTGGAGGCAACATTAGGAGAGTCTGCTCCGCCGTATTCCACTGTCGCAAGGTGGGCTTCTCAATGTCGAGTAGGGAGAACGAGCACGGAAGACGAACATCGTTGCAGCCGTCCATCGACGTCAGTCACCCAAGAAAAAGTCGAGAAAATTGTATTGAGCGATCGAAGAGTTACCATCCGATACTTAATCCAAGAAACGGGCATTTCATATGGAAGTATTCAATCCATATTGAAACAATCTTTGAATATAAGAAAAGTCTCCGCAAGATGGGTGCCGACAATGTTAACCGACAGTCAGAAACAAAATCGACTTGACATTTCGAAGATATTGTTGGACAAATTTCAAGAAGATTCTGAAAACTTTTTGTCTCGTTTCGTAACAATGGACGAAACATGGGTCCATCATTTTGATCCCGAGACAAAACAGCAATCTTCGCAATGGAAACGGCCATCATCACTACGAAGAAGTTTCGTGTCGTGGCATCGGCTGGCAAGGTTATGGCCTCAATATTTTGGGATTCAGAAGGAATATTGTTGATTGATTACCTGGAGCGTGGAACCACTATTACAGGCCAATATTATGCAGCTTTAATTCCCAAGTTGAGGAATGCCATCAAACAGAAAAGGAGAGGGAAACTTCGAAGGGGCGTGTTGTTTCATCACGACAACGCACCCGCGCACAGGTCGGCAGTTGCGATGGCTGCCATTCAGCAAGCTGGCTTCGAATTGGTTGACCACCCCCCTTATTCAAAGATCTGCCGGCTAGCGATTTTTATCTATTCCCCAAATTGAAAAAATACTTAAGGGGAAACAGGTACGAAGACGATAAAGAGATGATGGATGCCGTGGAGAGCTTTTTGTAGGACCAAGACAAAACTTTTTTTGTGAAAGGGATTGAAGCCTTGGAAAAGCGCTGGATACGGTGTGTAGAGAGACTCGGAAACTATGTAGAAAAATAAATTATTAAGTTATCAGTAGTCATTATATTCTATCTCATTCTCACTACTTTTTGATCCCTCCTAGTATTATACTAGATGATTTGAAATTGGGGTATCACGCCGAAGTTTATAGCGTTTATATGTCAGTTTTATACAAATTGATAAGCGGATCGAGCGGAGTGGATGGGAAAGTGAAAAAACGCAAGAAAAAATAAATGCAATAAGGCGTATAAATGCAATAATTTTCTTCATTCGACCCCAATTCCGAATCACCCAGTATAAATTGTCAAATTTTGGCAGTTTCTATAATGTATGCCCCAAAAAATAACTTGTGATAAATAGTAACTTACCTCTTTCCCTCTCAGCTCTATTCGGCGAATTAGCGATACTCCGTCTCGCAACATCTTGGAAAGTGACCGGAGAATACATCCTTCTCTCTTCAACTGGTGACGTAATAGTTGCCGTAGGAGTACTAACAACTTGAGAACTCCTGTTCGAAGCTTGTACTATCATCAGATTCCCTGAACTGTTTACTAGGGAGTTTGCTCCAGAGTTAATTACGGAGTTAGGAAGGTACGTTTGAATGATTCCACTTATTTGAAGATCTTTATTGTTCATCTGCTGGGCTGAATGTTCAGCGATACTGTCTCTGATGTCAGCTGCTCTTTCCCATTCCAATTCCGTTCCTGGTTGCAGTTGTGGAGATATGACTTTGGTTAGAGACGGCCGGGATTCGCGACCTTCTAGCCAGTAAGTTTTCATTGCGCCTGCAATAAAGATAATAGAGAAAATAAATACATACAATTTAATTTCAGTTTATCAGGACCGAATACATATTAAGAGCTTTGCGAGTGCGCGGTATATTTCGAGATCTCCAAGGTCAACTTGTTCAGTCTGAGCTAGGTAATAATATGTAGAACACTCTGGGCTTAGAAAAGCACGTCAAGCTGTTGGTCCGTGCTGTCATTTATTTTGTAGTCGTTGAGAGCCGAGAACCGAGATCGGGTTCCGGCTTGACACGTTCCAAAAACAGGTATCCACAAACTACACTCTAACAACAAAGAAGAGTCCATTGTGACGCCAATGGCCAGCTGTAGAAGGCTGATTTACTCGTTTATCAAGCCTTATGGTGATCAATTAAAAAATAACCAAGTAACCTAAAACTTATCGAGTCTATCTTAACATAGATGCTACGCCAACGTCGATAACAGTTTAAGGAAATTCGCTATAAGTTAGAAGTTTACATCACTAACATAGAAATGAAACTCACCTTTCCCCTTAACCTGTATCTCTCCTCTCTCCGTTACCATATAAGACGGCGAGAGTAGTTCCTGTGTAGTCTGTGAGATGTGTATCCTCATAGCTTCTGAAGTGGACTCCATTCGTGAAGCTGTATTCACTGAGTCCCCGAACAAGCAGTACCGGGGCATCTTGAGACCTACGATCCCAGCCACTACTGCACCGGAGTGAACGCCCACTCGAATTGATAAGTGAGATCCTGGAATGTGGAAACGTGTAAATATGGTGAGTAAGATTGGGAAGGTGCTTCCTGTGTCAAAGTTAATTGAAGAGCTTTTCAGACCTCGTGTGTCTAGTAATCTAGTATTTAGTGATTAAATACTAAGAGAGTAATTTACTGAAAAAAGCACAAAGAAGGAGTTTTAGTTAAATGAAGTCCTCTTGAGAAACATCTACATTTTAAAGTGGTACCCAACAATTTTGTTATTTGGTACCTATATGAAGAGGATATAGAGGTATGGTTATACATATTTGTCTTAAAATCTTATCATTTAAAGGTTTAATTTATTACAAAACCAAATACCTGTACTCGGATCCTTCAAATCAGTAATCGCGTCCACCATATCCAGAGCCATATCACAAACTTTCTCAGCATGATTGTCTTCTTTCTCAGGAGCACCCGATACCACCATGTAAGCATCGCCTATTGTTTCTACCTGGAATTCAAGGCATACTTTTTGAAAATGTGTTTATATAACAATGCCTAAATATACCTACGCACTAACCAGTGTTTACTGACATAATATCAATTTAACTACCAGTCGTAAACCACTGTGAGGCAGACTTAGTTTGACTACTATAATTTAGTACCAATTTTAGGACTCAACTTTTTAAGGTGCCGTAAATGACTTGGTGAATATTAGCAAGAGTACCTACTCTTCCTAATAGTCAAATAAAAAAATAGGCATATGTTAATTCAATATACCTATATTGAATCATTATATGCCTATTTTTATATACTTCGTGGTCCATCTATCTTATCATCGTATGTTGGGGATCAATGTAAGTTAAAATTAGTCGTTTATCGTCACCGATCGGTCAATTCCACCGTTGCTTCAAATCAAACTGCCTATATTATTCCACTGCTAGGCAAAGCCATTTTCTCACAAATAGAGGTGAAAGAGATTAGGTCATATTCCACGATTATGGCCACCCGCTGTTGGAAGTTATCAAGCCGCCCAATAAGGTCATCCAACTTGGTTTAAAGAATACCACACCATAAGTGGCAGTCGGGACCAACGGCTAAAGCAAGAAGACACACATCGATTATAGACCTTGCTGTTGTTTAAGTTAGGTGATTGTTAAACACACCCGTACTTAGCCTTGAAGATCGTTGAGTACACAGCTGCTTTACATAAGTGATCATATCAATGGGTGACCGTCAAAAGCACCACGGTTGCGAAGTAATGTGAAGTACTACGAGCGTCTCAAAGTTAAAGCTATATAGGTTTGACCTGTGATAATACTAACCTTGTAAACGCGGTTCCTTTCCGTAAGGGTATCGAATATGGAGTACATTGCGTTGAGCATGGAGACCACCTCCATAGGTGTGATGCGTGAGCAGATCTCCGTGAAGGTCACCACGTCGGAGAACAGGATCGATACGCTGTCGAACATCTGCGATTGTAGGCGGAGTTTAGTTAGCAACTTTGTTATATAGCTCTTAGATTTACGCGAATATTACACATGAACGAAATCTACGATTACGGAGGGGCCTCCCGTGACTATGGGTGCTGCATAATCGAAACGTCGGGATCTTAAAAATAAACTGCGACAAAATCCGAATAATACTTTTATTTAATTTGTTATATGGGTTTTACGTGACGATTAAACTAAACTGGACTATTCACAGTATAAGTTTTGTGAGTCAAACTGATTGCTTTGTTGCTTTAGTTGCGTTTAGAGCCAGTGGTGATGACAAGATCCTGGGTTTGAAGCACAGGAATCTTAAAATTAAGATTTCTGTGGTCCTAATCCTAGGTTCGGACGAAGTGTGTTTTTTCTCTCTAAAGATTCTCAGTAGCTGTCTGGAGTCTGGAATTGTGTCTGGTATAATCCAAGTCCAAGTCCCAATATTATGAACAGTGTTCAATAGGCTTACTTTTTATTATATCGAGACTTAACATCGACTCAACTACACTTCTGACTCCCCAGTTTGGGATTATAGACGTGACAGTGTTTATTTTTAATTATTATGATATGTCTGATATATTCCTAGACATTTAATAGGAGATACTTCAAAAAGAGTAAATAAAGGTCATTCACTGCCCAAAAAACCCGAATAGATTTAACCCGCTAGACCTTTGTAAATCAAGCACGTATTTTCCTCGTAATGGATATACACTTTACTGGCATGTATCAGATGTTCATACGCACATTTATCTGCCTTAAAAGGTTTTCCTCATTCAATATTTCACATAAATAACTTACCCTCGTCTTTAAACTCTATACATTAACTTGACCCGAGTTAATGTATACATAATCTTTGGGACAAGTTCTGAAAGGGATTTAAAAATGACTGATGTGTCTATCGGATTCGCGTGGATCTTTAAGTTTCATCGTAGAGAAAGCTTTTCGCGTTTTATTTGGATTGGTTCTCCAGACTATTTGTAGTAAATAATGGTATTTAGATTGTTGAAATTAGATTTACATAATTTGCATCGATCTTGTTCATTCGCTTATTTCAATGTTAGCTGATATACCATTATATTGGGATCTAAAATCGTCGGCGATAATTAGGACACCCACTGAGTACTGGTTAGTAGTAGTTTCGGGTGATGATACTGTACACACTGTACACTGTTATCATCATTATCATCATCATTAGCCGAAAGACAAAGGCAGGCAGGGCAAAGGACTCTTACAAAGATTACTACGACGACCGACTTTGTGCTGTCCTCATCCAAGTTTTACGTGCGACTTTCACACCACACACCACTCTCGCAAGGAGCATATACACTGTTTTTACAAGCTTTTATTAATCTTGCAATCTTCGTATGAATTTTTCAACTACTTGCGGTTATTCGATTAAGTCGGTGACAATGCAATAATATGGTACCATGGAGCTGGTGTGATGATGAAGAATGGGCATAGGAACATGTAAACCCCTTCGTGTTCAGGCTTGTTAGATTGGTATTGACAAGCATTATACAACCAGATATTGTTCACGGTCTCGTGATCAAGCTGATACGTGACCAATCTACCCAACTACTCAACATAACCCCGCCGTGATTGAGGGTGGGTTTGTCTTGAAGAGTACTTTAGTCTAGTAGTTTAGTGGTGTCCAAGGTCTGATGATGGAGCCGGAAGGAAGCCATAGGAACTCCTCAACTAAGCAAGATATCTTGTTTGTATTTTACTATAACAGCTTGTTTTTAAAAAGGTCATTTTTAAATTAAAATTATTTTTGCAATTACTTTAGTGAAACTATATATTCATTTTTAGGTTAACTCTTAAGATTTTCGCCCTCCGTAAACATTGCCCATAATTACGCCTCTATCCCGCTTTAAAGTTTCTGCTTCCCCTGGCACAATGGACTTATCGGTGATCTCATCTGACGAGGGACCGACACGCAACCGTGTTTATCCAGGGATCAAGAATCTTCCAGCTTCCGGGTGGAAGTGTTCGCAAGTGGGAAATATAAAATCCTTCCTGCAAGAAATTTTTAGGAAGATAACGCTTTGAAACTTTATGGGAATGAATAAAAAAGTATTTAGTAGATCGCATTTTGGTACTCGTAATATGCTTGCGATGTTTAAGCTAGATTACGTTGTTAAGCAAGATTGTATTCTGATTTGTAGATACGAGTAAATTAGCATTTACTGTTCCATTGCTGGGAAAGCTCTTCTTCAAAAATCAAAGAAAGGGAGAATAGGACTACTACATTACATGGCAGCCATGGTCAGCAGTTTAAGTATCCTTTGAAGCACGGAGGCGGTCACCAACCGAAAACTGACTAAGAAAACTTTGGCAAGGTAATTGCTATGAATACTGTGGCCAAAGATCGTGATATACGATGCTACGTATGCTTGAACAGAGTAGAATATAGCCTACTAGTTTATTGGGTGTTTATTCAATCAGTTCGCGGGCTAACTACTGAGACTAGAATCAACAATTAAAAATTAAAGATGTATTGTTTTGTAATACAGAAAACGTGTCGTTACAGACGGTCTACAAAGTGGTAATTTTCTGCCTTATTAAGAGCATTTATGCGGTCACCCCTAAGTTTTAAAAACTTTCACTACAAATCTTTACAAGCAACATTAATATTAATGTGGCATCGCTTGATCCGTGAAGGCAAAGTTAAAAATTGCAAGACAAGGTTAAATTTGGGAATGATTAAAATTCATAGTTTGCACGTGTCGCTTTGTCCATAATAAAACAAAAAGGGTCCACTTTAATTTAGTAATGGGATTTTGTGGAAACACTGTGCTTTGACCTTCATCCAAAGCTTAGCTTTTTTGTGTTCATTAAATAGTTAAAAAGCTAGTTTTGTTAGCTAAATTGGTATCATAAAATATTCTTATTTTGCTCTTTGTACCAGATGTTCTTAATTTCTATGAAAATTCTGTTGAAAAATATGAACGAATGTTTTTTGTATATTGCCAATTCACTAATACGAATGAACTTAATTTACATAAAATCAGTAACAAAATAAAAATAAAAATATACATATTTTTCTGAAATATGTGTTGAATTTAGCTGTAACCTTAAAATTCAACATTATGTTCTACATTTTTTCATTTTATCGATCACTTTTCACGTGTCACCTACAGTCTCTTCTTGCTCCTTTTGATAATGTCAGTTGGTTAAGAAATTGGACTCTACAAACTACGAAATTGACCCATTTTTTGCCAGTGTTCAGTTTGTTCAGTATAAGTTACAAGTTTTAAATTAGACATACCGATTAAATTTGATGAAATGCCTCACTTTTGACAGTAAAGGAACGGATACTTTGGAGACAGGCGTTTGTGGAATTAGCAAGTCCTGTTTTATCACTTTGTGACCGTTTCATTCATAAGAGTAATGGTTAATATTCCACGAAACTGACCATTTATTTGTGTTCTTTTTTCCAAAGTGGGTGTTTGTGTAAGACCCGTATTAAGTGGGCCTCATCGATATCGATGGTGGGCCTGTATTATGTAAATATATTTTGAATGATCGAGACCCGCGCTCCGGTAAAAAATCTTAGCATAATGTGACAGCATGGTTCCCCTGTCAGTCGATATAGAAAACTGGTAATGTTGTGTGAGCGATGAACTGATGATTCTCTATTTATAGTTAATTAGCAAACTACGTAAGAATACTACACGCCTGTATAAGAAGGGAAGGGATAGGTTATTAATTATAGATAATAAAAGGTTTATATATACCTACGTCAATAACCATTTATAAACCCCGGGGCAAAAATGAGAGGTAGCTATTAACGTGTGCATCTGTGTGTCTATCTGGGTGTGTGTCTGTGGCATCGTAGCTTCTAAATGGATGAACCAATTTCGACGAAGTTTTTTTTTAAAAGAGACTTGTTCGAGAATGTTCGTAGCTATGTTTCGAGTCGGGGTTTTTGAATTTTTAAGTTTTACTTGTCTCCTTACCATGGGTAGACATTATCAGTATTATTCCTAAGTATTTTTAAAAGTCATATTTAACAAAATTCAAAACATCATTACGGTTAATACACATTTGTACAAAATATGTGTTTCAAACAACGAGCATGGATAGGTTTTAAAGACTTTTTCAACCAATTCTAAGTTATAAGTTGTGATGATATAATATGTACATAATAAAAATATTGTACGAACAACATCGATTTGATCGATGGCGAAAAATAAATCAAACTACTGTTCTACTATTGTGTTAAAAAATACCTTTTCTACAATCAATATAAGAGAGGTAAGTGTTTGTATTAGGAATACTGAAGTATATTATCGTCCTTTTCACTCACCTCACAAGTGTCGATAGGGTTCTCTCCGTTCCGCAGCCGGTCGGCCACTTGCTTCGGTATCATCTGGTAGAGCAGTTCGTCAGTTCGCTTCATCTCCTCATCTAGTTTTCTCATAGACTCCTCCAGTTTCTTACTCTTTTGTTGCTCTTGGTCCAATGCTAGTTTTAACTCCACCGACTGTTGTGTACCGGCCAGCATTAAATCTCTGAAAGAATGAAAAATAAATGGTGGGGTAAAACCTGACGGGGTAGGGTTATTGCGGCAAAGGGGCAGTTACGCTCTCAGTTTGAACTTGTATACACGGAAGACCAGCGTCGTGGCCTTTTGGGCCTATCTCGGCATTATGCTGAGCGTATACCATTTCAGTGCCGCATTTAATTAACACCATTTTTTATTTTATAGTATTTACTGTGTATTTTTTGTCGCTTAATAAAGGACTCTTTTTCTCTTTCTTCAATGTTGCATTTTCTGTAGCCTAATGGCCAGTTACAAATTCCGTAAATCAAATTTTAAAAATCAGTCGTAATTTCCTTAACAGTTGTCGTGATTCGTGCAATTATTTAAAGTAAGATTGACTTAAGGCTTAATCTTACTTTAAATTATTCTCATCATTCTCATATAAAACAATGTTCTAATAAAACAATGTTCTTATTAGTGTCCGACAGAAGGTCGATTTCCCTGAGAAATTTGGTTCATGATTAGCTAAATTTTTAAAAAGTTATGTCGACTGTATTAACGAACTTGTTTTATTTTGATTTGGTTATTTACTGGCAATGGCGGCCGGCCGGCGCAAAGCAATGTGACCCAATCCCCCACGCGCCTCGCTTCATCTGCCGCGCTTTCGCGCATTCGTAAGTCTTAAATCGTAATAGATCGTTCAATTTCGGTACTTGCTGCTTCACTTCAGCTTCTTTGACCAGCTCCAGCTTCGACCAAAACTTCGGCTCATTTGGGCCGAAGCCGAAGTTTTGGCCGAAGGTGGTATTTTTGGCCGAAAGTGGCCGAAGTCGAAGGTTCAGTCGGACACTACATAATACTGTTACGACTTCAATACACCCCGATATACGGATACTACGAGTGACTCAGCGACTTGGAAGCAGTATTTGGGTACTATCGAGAGTAGTACTAGTGTGTTAAGTGCTTGCGTGTACAAGTATTTGACGTACTGTTTTGTGCGTACAGCGCCTAATAAAGTACTTCGCACGTTATTCGGGATTTAATTACTCCGCAACGTAACAATACATACAAACTTTAGCCACTGTATTACAAATGGTCATTAGTCCACGCAGTACTCAAGCATTTTGTGATAATTTTCACACGTGTGTGGCGTCAAGTTCACGCAGCTGCACGACTACTAAGTGTTTTATAATTACGATTTCTATTTATGAAAACTTTTCTGAAAACTACCTAAATCAAGACGGACAATAAACACGAGTATTCATTACCCTCATTATTTCAAATCGATTCGATTCGCTCTTGATGGGTTTATTTAGATAATAAACAAATCGACAGCCTGAAGTAAGCTTTATTTAAATGAGCAAATAAAAAACAGGACGGGTGGAAGAAAATGTTACCTTCGTTAGCAAAACAAAACACAACGACGAAATGCTTATTTAGGTATTTATTCGTTACGCCAACAGACATAACATTAAATACAATTCATAAAACACTTGTACAGAGGTATGAGTGAAGACCAATAGCAGGGAGTAATATAATAATTTCGTAATTTCGTGTTGTATAGGTCCATAAGAAATCAACCTATACTATCCCACTTCACGAGGGATTGGGTTGAGTCCCAATTCGCACTGAAGCATACTCCACCACGCGGATCCAGTGCGAATCAAAATTAGAATATTTTTATTCATGTAAACCATATAGTATTTATGAATCGTCAGAAAAGTAATGAAGACCTACTACCACTTCGGGATGTCATTCCTGTGAAGAAGTAGGCCAAGAAACTCCATGCTTACTAAAACATTTAAACATTTGCTTAAAATAATAATTTTACAAAACTTTCTATGTACATGGCCACCTTAGAATACTCGTAAATATAATTTAGAAGCTGCGGGCGCGCATCAAATTGAAGCAACAATTTGTATCTGCGAAGCGTATGACTACATACGTTCACGCAAGTAGTCTCAAATTAAATTGAATTATGCCGTCTAGTGTCATTCCCCCCTGTAAAAATTCTTTTGAACTCAAAAAGAAACATTTTCATACGTATGTAACAGATTCAGGTGCCGTATTATTTAAATAAATGTTTCCGAGGAATACAAGAAAAGGTGAAAGATTAGTTATAGATAGAACACCAAAGACCTCTCTTTTCCACAATAGCTCATACTCCATGTGTGTTAAAATCTATAACGCATTACCTGAATGCATTAAAGCCTTTCCTCTTTATACATTTAAAAAGAAATTAAAGATATGGCTCCTCGAAAAAAATTATTATAAATTAAATGACTTATTCGATTAATAATTGTATAACTATTTCATATTTGACATTATTTGTAATTAAGTATGACATTAATTGAACGATTGCTAATTGCTATTCTGTAATATGTCATATACATATATATATATATATATATATATATATATATATATATATATATATTTATATTTTTTTTTTTTTGTAACAATATGTATGATGATATAATATTTTCCTGCTTAAATTTCACATGTCTACTAAAGACAAAATAGGCTGACCGATGTATTAGATCCAGACCAACTATGTTATACCCTATTTTATGTGAAATAAATGAATTTGAATTTGAATTTTGAATATCGAATTAATTCTGCCGTCTGTCATTATCATACTTAAAGACGCGTCCATTTTGTTAGTGTTGCTGGTATACAAAATTTATTTTTATCTAGTTTTATTTGCTAAGGACTTTGTAAGTTTTAGTACTAAATGGTATTAATATAGTTAACTACAACATTACGGTTGTAATATTTGGTTAAGATGATGAAAATATATTTTCCCTACATTAAATTACTACAAACCTTAATAGTAAAAGTATATTCATTTCTTGAGTTTAATTTGCAATAAAATACACGTAACCGCAACAATGATTTTATTATTATGTTCTCTAATGTCATCAAAATTTACCCCAAAAAGTGGTAATATTTCTGCGCTGCTAACATTATGCGGGTGGGAAGAGTGGTGAGTGCGAGGCATTTGTTGAATTTTTGGCTTCACCACGCGACGCCCAATTACGACTGCGCGCGGCTTCTGGATATATTATTCTAAGATGGCCACGTGGTTCTCTCGTAACCTCGTACCCTCTTAAAAAAGGAAACAGAAGGCCTCTACTCCTACGTTTTACACATACAGGAATATTATCTTGAAGTGATCGTAGAGTATGTTTATCTGTGTGTAGAGTACTTACCTGCTGAAGTCATGCATAGATAGATCGTTGATGTAGAGTCCAGTGGACACCAGAGCCGATAGGTCAGGCATGACAGGCGTGCCCAGGTACATCATCATCCGCCAGTTGTCCATGTAGATCATCTGACCTGGACCAAATTGATGGCATATTAATTTTCTCGCCAGTTGGACAAAATGGCGGTGGGAGGTAAAGGATTAGGGCAGATAGTGAATATGTTGAAGAACAAGAAAACTTAAAGAGTATTTATTATGTAGTAAAACAATATTTGTTTTTTCGCCATCTCTTTTTTGACTTACAGCCGCTATATTTAAATGTAGTATTGAATCTGTTGTCGTTAATATAAATAATTAACATGCAGGTCTTTGGAGTTACTTGGTAACATATCATCGCATGATGAACTTCATAGAATAAGGATCTTTACTTCAGGGAAGTTCGTTTGAGCCCTTATTATACCTTATGTCACTCTCACAATTCAGATAAATCTCATATGGTAAAATCCAATCAAATACACATATATACGAAAAATATTTTGCTCGTCTGGGACACTCGGGTAAAAGGAGAACAGTTTGGGTAGAGATCCTTAAGTTATTGAATATAATACAGTAAGTTGTACTAAATAACTGTTTTCTATCAAATACCGTACTATACTTATGATTGGAGCGGTTGATTGCAGTTTCGGATTTTTAAAAAATACATAAATGTAAAGTTTTCTAAGTATACTTATACAAACATCGATTGCCAGGTAGCACTAGCAGTGACCTATATACACATTCGTGAGTGATCAACACTTAGGCCCACTTCCACCAGGGCTAGCGTTATCTACTACCTCGAGGTTATAACGTTAAATTACCTTCAACTCAACGCCAAAACCTCAAGTTAGTCAATAGGTAACGCTGACTGGTTCGCGCAAATGGGCCCTACGGCAAAATGTCCGAAGATCCTTCGGGCCCTTTTGCAGATATTTTTTCAAGCAGCTTGTTACGCAATTTTACATCATCAGACACGATATGTCTGATCAGATAATAAGCTAATAATTTAAATGCGTTCTCAGACAGCTACGATCTCACCAAAAGTCTTCTACTAACCTCGAAGGACCATCATAAAAAATGAAGTAACTTTTATGTCCAGTTAGGAAAGTACTACGATATTGCGAAACCCTCTTCAAGCGAACACAAATATCACCAATGGCATTTCGGATAAAACTATAATTTGATAAATTGCTTCTGAAATGGTTTTCCGAAGCAAATACTTACTAAATGAAATAGTGGCCAAAAGAGTGCTTTCTAAAAGCTTTTTGAACATTAAAATACGTGTTTTTTTTTGTGTAACACATGTGCAGTATAGAATTTGGAATAAACCTTTATGAATACATTAAATTATTTTCATTTAATATATACAGTGGTTTGCGCTTATTAGTCGTCAAGTGTGATTCAGAATTCGCACGATCTTTACGCCCAGTTGCAGAGATGTTCTTTAAATTTGAAGATGACATTATTTGTTAATAAAGAAAAAATCACCGTCACGCCTATATTCCCCAGCGGGGGTGGCAGCGGTGTACTGAGTACACCCTCGTTTCGCCGACGATGCTAGGTCCCATGTAATAGGGGGCGAGCCTATTGCCATATACCGGGCACAATTCCAGACTCCGGACTCATACTGGGAATTTTTTGTTAGAAAAACAACATTTGTCCGACCTAGGATTTGAACCCAGGACCTCGTGATCACAAAGTGATGCGCTTTGTCACCAGACCAACGAGGCAGTCAATCAATTCAATTGTTAATCTTTATAATATATGATTTGTAGCGATCCCTATACATCGCGATTTAACTAGTTTCTGCCCGCAACATCGTCCGCGTTAACTTTAGACAGGAACCTAATATTTTTCTGGGATAAAAAGTATTCTATGTGTTAATTCAGGTCATAAACTATCTTTGTGCCAAATTGCGTGATTAAATAACGAACATCCAAACATGTAAACATACACACGTTTACATTTATAATATTAGTAGGATGATAAATTAGCTATTAATGTCATCTATAAGAGGAAATCAATAAACTCTGAAACTACTGAGCCAATTATAATATTTCTTTCACCATTAAAAAGCTACATTATTCAGAAGTAGCATAGGGTGCGTTGAATTTCAGTAATAATAAGAAAATATATAAAGATTACAGTGCACCCGCATATGACAGTTAGTTGTTAATATTTAAAGAACGTCTTTGCACCTCGACGTTAAAGCTTAAACAGTTTTTTTTCACGCCGTGAAAAGTGGGCAAGGAAAATTCCAAAAGCACATTCGACTTTAAACTTTTTGTTGAAAAAATGAATAGAGTGCGATAAAAAAGTGCAGTGCAGAGATTAATTTTACGTGGACGCGTTTTTCGGACGTTCAAAAAGCTCTTGTGTGCAGGGCTGCCAGATAAAAAATCCGTATTATTTGGTTATATTATATATCTTTTTTGTATAGTTAACTTTATGGCTTATCATTGTATTTGTATCTTATGGCTGTCGTCTGGATACAAACACAAGAACTTCTATATATGAATTCGCTTAAAATGTCTAACCAAACTAAAATATATTAAGCTTCTTTACCTATTTAAGATACCCTATCTTGCCTATCTACCTAAAATGCCAAACTTAGATGAATTACTAGTCTAGATTGAACATCGCGTTACGCACGCACACACTGACAGCTTTTGAACAAATTGAACACTGTTATATCGCACAGAAAGAGCGTAACTGAGCCCGCTTTTAGCGCCATTCTTCTTAGTAATGCTCAGTCTAGACTAGTCAAAGTCAGGTGGTGCCAAAAACATGAAAGAGTAATTCAGAATACACCCTTGTATTGCAGTGATAGGTTAGACCGTTGGACTGCAAAGTCAAAGGTCTCGGGTTCAAACCCAGGCACGCACCTCTGTCTTTTCGAAAGCATGTGCGTATTTCAAACTAATTATCACTTGTTTTAACGGTGAAGGAAAACAACATAAACTAAAATCGAATATTACATAATCGACTATTAATTATGCTGCAAAATAAATCAATAAATGTAATCGAAATGAAGGTGTGTGAAGTTCGCCAACCCGCACTGGGCCAGCGTGGTGGACTATGGCTTAAGCCCTCTCAGTTTGAGAGGAGGCTCGTGCCCAACAGTGGGACAGTTTCTTAACAGGGCTAATATTATTATTATTACTTGTATTTAAGTTTTTGCTCGTAACAATTTGGTGGTTTGTAGATAAAAGAAAATTTGATTATATAAATCTTTCAGGGATATTACGGTATAAAATATATCGAGTATTCTGGCAGCCCTGCATGTGCACTTAGAATATAAAATAATATTCTAAGCTTGTGTATGACGGCTCACGCTTTGAAGTCGAATATGCTTATATAATACAATATATTCTATTTCATTGCTTTTAAACGTACGTGGTTATCATTAAGTGCCATTATACGTAAAAGTATATACATTGTGCGCTCTTTGTCGAGGGGGCCAATTCTTCTAACAAATTACCGCAAAAACCAAATCTTAACTGCTACCGACCAACGGCGTTTAGATGACTTCGTATTCTACACGAAAATTATGAGAAGTCCCTTTTGAAATAGGCAAAGGAAAATGACAGTTGATAAATAGATAATAAGGTGTATGGCACACATCATTCACTTTTATAAATTTTAAAGCTTATGTATTCGTAATAAATATCATTATTCTAATGTCCATGTATCATCTGTCAACTTCTTATAATAAAGCTGTAGTAGCTTTATTATAAGAAGTTGATACTAAATGGGTATTATGCTGAAAATTATCGCATTTACATGTTAGTCTAAACAAAATTTGTTCTACAATTTTTATTTATTCTCATTTTTTTTGTATTACTGTTGTAAAAATGACCGCTAAAGTCGACTGTTTAGCGCTGAGTTGACGCTTACGAGCGTCAAAGCACGTAGAGGACGAGGACGTTTTAAGCGCCGACTCGAGCGTTTTTACAACACTATCTTGTATATAAAAGTAAAAAAGAAATTGCAAAAAAAATCTAGGACAAAAGTTCAGATTAGATATCTTCTGTGTTATCCACTAGGTACAGTATAACACAAAAACATTGGTTGGCGGCTGTTAAGTTTCAGTTTTAAGGAATTTTATTAGTCGAATTGGGGCCCAGACTAAAGCGTAGCGTCTACAACGAAGCTGTGTTAAAACTTGAACTACCTTTGAGGTGTAAGTTAATTACATCAGGCAATGCGCGTCCGTCATACGCAAAGCGCTTCTTCCGAATGCCTGGAAACATGGAATTAAAGTATCAACTTGCTTATGTCTGATAATAGTCAGATCTAACGTTGATAGCATCGGACCGATGTCATCGGTACGTCATAGGAAAATAAGGATAAATTTCATGTTATGCCTAAGGATACCACGAATTCGCGGAAGACGTTAAGTATGCTAAAGTGATACGACTTCGTACTAAAAACATTTAGTGGTACGTCATTTCACTAAACTGAATCTAGTGAAATGTCGAAAAATGGACACACGTGAATAACATAATCGATCCTGAAGGATATCACGAACTCACTGAAGACGTTGAATACTCTGAAGTGTGACGTCTTCTTACTGAAAACATTCAGTGTAACTTAATCTAGTGACATGTCCAAAAATACAAGCGGATAAGACAATTGATCTATTGATCTTGAGGAAGAATTGAATCTTCTCGTATATATATATATATATATATATGAGTAGGTATGTATTGTGTAGGTATATGTATGTAGATTAATATGTAGTTTAATTTGATGTAAATAATTCACTGATGGTGTACGCCACCAACTGCCCTATTTCTCTCTTCTCTCTCGGTATGTTGGTTGTCTGGAAGAGATTGCTATTAGTAATAAGACCGCCAATTGTACTACCATTTTATACATGTATATTTTATTTTCTTTGTCTGTTATTCTGTGCTTATGTTGATGTACAATAAAGTGTACTCTGTCTATCTATCTTCTCCAGCGCTACGGGAAGTGCAGGCTCTTTGCGTAACAGAGCGCAGACATATATGCTCGCCTCAGCAGCCTCGGCTTGCTGGTCGCACTCGTTTGCCCCGTTTTCGCCCAGTCTTTATTCGCTATGACCGAACGTGGAGCGTTTCGAAAATTTCGCATAATAATCGTGTAATGGCATTGTGTATACCACTGGAGTACCATTAAACGATCATTCCGCGAAGTTCTCGTAGCGCGTCATGTCACGTGTTTGTATGTCTTAGCAAATAGTTGGTTAAGGTCGAATATTTTGAGAAGAAATATTAACTGTTCAATGTAAACCATTAATAGAAATGTTCGACATGGTCGTCTTATAGCATTGGTTCATTTATATAAGTATTTCAGCTATACTGATACTCACAGTGGCTATTTTTTCATCGCTATCTACGCAATAAGTTTATAACAGAGAAGACGAAATTTTCATTTACATATATTATTTATTTTCGTAGGTATATCAGAAACTTAATGTGTGGGGTTTGCACCTATTTGCCAACCCAACTAGTAGTAGCCATTAGAGCCGGCGTCCAAACATCGTGACCACCACAGCCACGGTCCGGATTACGGCGAAATTAAACTGAGGACTTAGCTCTAACAGACTGACTTTATCGCAACATAGTCGACAAAGTGTTAGTGTTGAAAACCTTTTTATATTTTTGCATAAGTTTTAATGTCCCGTCGTATTTTGGAAAATAGGTATGTATGTTTGAAAGAAAATGCACGGCAATCCCTCACATAAAATATGCACGTAAAGGGTACTTACCCGCCTGTTTATAGTTTTAGGTCTAAATAAAATTGATATAAAAATGTTATAACTGCGTTTTAGTCTATCTATCTATCTATATCGACACGCAGGTTCCCTTGCGCGGTAGGCAAAGAGTACAGAGTTCCAACAGGTTCTTTTCTTACAGACCTCTCGGGCTTCCTCCACTCTCATAGTTCGTCTCATACACGCTCGCGCGTTACGGTGACTCTTGACTTGCCCTTCAGATAAGACACGGTCTATTTGGTCATGGTATGATAGTCTAGGTCTTCCCTGGTACCTACATCCTTCCATTTTCGCATTGTATATCTGTTATGTTATTCTTTCTTCTGACATTCTTTCTACATGCCCGAACCAACGGAGCATACCTTTGTGTTTTAGTCCTGGTTAAAAAAGAAAATCCCGGTTACTTGAGTAAGAAATCCTGTATATTTAAAGCTCCGTGATCGTTGGTTTCTTAAGGTCGAAAAAAAGTCGGCAACCCTAGAAAGCGTGCTGTCATGTTCATCTTCGTTTAGTAAACGTGCTGTGTAAAAAGGATGGCGTATCAACTCACATAAATAACAATTACTTTCTTGCTGAGATGACCCAACACTCTCCATTCTAAACTAAACTCTGATAACAACAATTTAAGATTGAAATTTCTATGTGGGTATGTGTTCCTATCAATTTACTCGGGATAAAAGTTACCTGTCTGGAGAGATAATAAGGTGGCCGCGTGCGGACTAATTTTGCTTGTCATCCGCATTTATGAATTTTCATTTGTTTAAGGTTAAGTACAAATTGTCGCGTTTAATCGCGCGTCACCGTGATACCGCAGGTAGGTAACTATCTTTATTAACTTACTATAGACTCCAACAGTTCTACAATTCCACAATTTTATACCGAACTTTATGTCGCGTAACCTTGGTCCCTTTCCAGTTTTTTCGTTGGTAAGTCTGGGTCAGTACTAGCGAGAATGTAAATTTCGAGCTAGTCATATCCCTCAAACGACTCTAATATCTCGACTTCTAGTAACCAGTTTAGGTGTAAAAGTAATCTAAGCGCACTCATTGGTATATAGGACTTACTTCTTTTCATTGAAACGAGAAATCTATTGTGATTTGGTCGCAAACAGAAACTACGTATGATAAATTCATCTAAGGATATAATCTAGGCGCGCGGTTATAAAAGTTCTTTTTCAACACTTACCTAGCTATCGAAACAACGATTATTTAGCTTTATTTAGACGCGTGTTCACGCCTGTTGCTATTCCATCATCTGTACGTACCCTTATAGGTATGAAACCGTTGTCTTTGCGAATTATGGAGACTAGGTTTGTTTTGTTTATTTCGTTCGTCGAGGTTTTTATTAGCGAGTTTCTAAATGACAACAAACGAGATGAGGTGTAGACTGGTACCCCCCGTCAAATAAACACGAAATGTTGTGAAAAGGTGTTTGTAAAACAAAAGGTAATGGGCGGTACATATATTTGCTCAAATATAGAGTTAGATATAACGGAATAATTATTATTTTAGGCAGTTTAGAACAGGTTTGTTTTTATAAATCACGAATAATGTGAAATCCCTGAGATTAATCATAAAAATTAATATTATTAGCGTAGCGAAGCGTGTGTGTTTGAGTGATATACGCTGTTGGCCGTGAGGCCTTTACAGCTTTACCGGACATAAGGGCGAGCGTGCAACCACTACGCTCGAGCCAGAAGGGCAAGGGGCGACATACTCGAGGGCGCCTCAAAGAGGAACGCCTCGGTTTGGACAGTCGCTACAGGGGAAGGGGGTGTACTAAGTGCGCCGGTCGGCGGGCTAGGCTAGGGATCTACGACTTCGTCGTCGTCATCGTCCGTATCCGGAACGGAAAGAACCGATGTCAAAGCATCGGGGGGATCGGTGAGAACATGTCGCGGCCGGCGGTAGCGGCAGGGGTTGGGTTCGTAGTCGGCGGCGGCTACGATTAGTGGATTCGTATGGGGAGATGCGTTCGCGAAGTATCGAGTTGTCGCCTTTTTAATATAGGCGCGAATAGATTCGAGACCGAGATCGGACTGGAGACCGAGATCGGAGTGGAGTAGCGAAGCGATAATTCGCTGCTTTATTTTATTACTGTGACCTAATAACTGTGGGTCTGTTATGTATCGTATTAATGAAAATGAAAATGAAAAAATGAAAATGAAAAATGTTTATTTTCTTTAACTTAAGTTTTACAGTTAGTCGGAGTCCCCATTTAAGCATAATATTGCTTGTGTTTGAGGACTCCGCTCTTCCCTTGAGAACCAATACAATATTACCTTGTAGTTTACAATGAAGAGTTACTTAATAAAATAAGCATATAAGTTTATATAACAAAATAAAAATAAAGTAGGTAACAAAAATTTCAACAATAGTTAAGCGCCAATAATGCATGTTTATGTTATATGTTTGACGTTAAAAAAAAAGAAGTGTTTGTTTATCATTAAGTGTGTTTTAAGTATGTGTGTGTGTGTGTGAGTGTGTGTGAGTGTGTGTGAGTGTGTGTGAGTGTGTGTGTGTATGTGTGTGTGTGTGTGTGTGTGAGAGAGAGAGAAATAATGATGCACTGAAGTAAATAAATTCGTATACGAGTTTGCCTGTTAATGTAGAAACATATAAATTTAACTAAAGTCAATATAAGGACTTAAGCATGGCCTCAATGTCATCATAGCTTTTAGTATTAAGCCAGGTCGTTAGGGTCTTTTTGCAATCGGAGAATGTCAGAGGATATATGTTCAATTGTTTGTTCAAATAATTATATAGGCGGGATGACTGTTTAGTGTATTGTCTTTCTGCAAAATTTGAGTTTACTGTGATTTCTGGAACCACCCGATTTTTAGTTCTTTTTTGAAGGATATTTTTTTCAAAAGGAAGGCTTTTGTGTTTCCTTAAAACTATATGTAAAATATATAGCTTTCTAACAGTAAGCAGACCGGTATTTAAGTAAAGGTTTTCTGTTGAGAATCTGTACGGTTTAAAAGTTATGACCTTAAGTAGCAAACGCTGTGCCCTCTCCAATTCCAGAAACTTTACTTTGGTGGCACCCCCCAACACAGGTAGGCAGTACGTTATAATAGACTGTGCAAGCGATATATAAATTTGTTTAAGGACGTCTATTTTAGCTACATAACGTAGGGTTTTAAAAATCCATGTCAGCTTTCGAACCCGGTTCATGATCGTTTCTGTGTGAAAATGCCATGTTATACGCTGATCAATAATTATTCCTAGATATTTGATTTGTGAGACTTTATGTATTACATCACAGGAGCAGTTCACATTATGGGGGTTTTTACATTTGTGTATTTGAAGTTTAAAATGAATAGATGGTTGTGTGCGGTTGTACTTCGAAAAACAAATGTAGCTAGTTTTAAGGGCATTTAACGTTAGTAAATTTACATCTAATCATGCTGCCACCTTCATCAGTCCAGCTTCGGCAGTTATCCGTACATTGTCCCAAGTATCATCAGAAAAGATTATAGCAGTATCGTCTGCATATGAGATGATATGTCCATTATCGATACTCATATTACATAGATTGTTTAAGTATATAAGAAACAGTGTAGGTCCCAGGACACTCCCTTGAGGGACGCCGTACGTAGCTGTTTCTTCTCTACTGGTATAATCACCTACTTTAACTACTTGTTTACGATCTCTCATATAATCCCTGAGAAGTTTTAGGGGATTTCCTCTGATGCCTATGTCCTCTAACCTGCGCATGAGAATGGAGACGGATACCGAATCGAATGCTTTTTTCAAGTCTAAGAATACCACAAGGCATTTTTTTCCTTTGTCAACTATATCAGTTATTATAGATGTAAGTGCCAAAATAGCGTCTTCGGTAGACTTTCCTTGCTGAAAACCAAATTGTGTAGGGGCAAGGAGATTAGTTTTTGCCAGATATTTAATAAGTCGGGTATTTAAAAGTTTTTCTATTATTTTTAAGATAGTGGTAAGAACTGAGATTGGGCGAAAGTTCGACGGATCGGACTTGTCTCCATCCTTATGCACAGGTGTTATAATGGCTTTCTTATTTAAATAAATTAAGTGGATTTAAAATTTAAACTGAGAGTATTTTGACCTATTGATATGTGTGTGTGTGTGTGAATGATGTACGCTGTTGGCCGCGAGGCCTTTACAGCTTCACCGGACTTAAAGGCGAGCGTGCAACCACTACGCTCTAGCCAGCCAGAAGGGCAAGAGGCGACATACTCGAGGGCGCCTCTTCGAGGCGCCCTCGGTTGGGACAGTCGCTGTAGGGGGACGGGTGCACTACTAAGTGCACCGGTCAACCGCCGGCTATGGGAGGGGATCTACTACTACGTCGTCGTCGTCGCCCGTATTCTGAGCGGAAAGAAGGGATGACAAAGCATCGGGGGGGTCGGTGAGAACATGTCGCGGCCGGCGGTGGCGGCAGGGGTCGGGGGGGAGATCGTAGTCGGTGGTGGCTACGATTAACGGATTCGCATGGGTAGATGCGTTCGCGAAGTGACGTGTTGACGCCTTTTTAATAAAGGCGCGAATAGGTTCGAGACCTAGATCGGAGTGGAGGTCGACGTTCCGTACGAACCAGGGGGCTCCTACGGCTTTACGGAGGAAGCGGTTTTGAACCACTTGGAGTTTATCGATGTGAGAGGGGGCCGAATGCCCGAACACAACACACGCACGTCATGATGGGTCGAACGCAAGTTTTGTAAAGTGTCACCTTATTTCTAAGGGACATTTTACTCCGCTTGCAGATTAACGAATGGAGACGACCGAGCACAAATGATGCTCGGTGACGGACCCGCTTGATGTGCGGGCCGAAGGACATGGTACTGTTTAGGGTGACCCCTAGATATTTGACCTCTTTGACCCAGGGAATGGGTCGGTCGAACATGGTCACTTGGCCGAGATTACTTCTAGGGCGGCGCAGGGAGTGGCGCGGGGTGGCACCTCTGGAGAAGAACACCGCAGCGCTCTTGTCCGGGTTCACCTCAATACGCCACTTCCTGAACCAATTCCCTAGGGAATTGGCGGATGCCTGAAGGTGTCTGGTAATGAAACCCTTATTCCTATGCGAGACGTAGAGAGCGGTATCATCCGCGAATAGGGCTAGATGCGCCTTACTCGAGCGAGGAATGTCGTTCGTGTAAAGGCTAAACAGGAGCGGAGAGAGAACTGAGCCCTGTGGGACTCCAGCACTGATGGAGTGGGAAGTGGAGCGCGTCATTTCGACGCGATAACGGAAGGCGCGATTCGACAAGAAGTCTCGTAAGATGAGCACGAGTCTGTCCGGCACACCCAATTGGTAGAGCTTGTAGATCAAGCCGTTGTGCCAGACTTTGTCGAAGACCTATTGATAACTAGTACACCTATAGCACAAGAATTGATCCGTAAGGATCCAGGTATAATTATACAGGATTCGTCATCCTAATTCTAATATTGCGTAAGTCAATATTGACAACATTCTTTCCTTTTTGTGATTTCATGGCGGCCTAAGTAAAGATGTATATTTTCTCTCGAGCCTAGTGGTTGCACGCTCGCCCTCTTGTCCGGTGAAGCTGTAAAGGCCCCGCGGCCAACAGCGTAGATCACTTACACACAGAGATACACACACACAAAAAATGTATTTTTTCAAGCGTTCTATCTCTATACTTTTTATTCATATATTGAAAAGTAAAAAATCGATGAGCTGCAGTATTTATCGCTATTAAAATCGTGAAAAATCGTTAGTAATACTAAATTTTGACTTTAATAGAACTCGGCCGACGAATCATCATTGTCTTTGAATTTGTGTTTCGTTGACGAATGAAAACAAAGAAAATTCTGATTATGTTTGGTAGTAGCTACACTCTTGTGGATAGAGGGTTCCTTATGGAAGAGGCGTGTGTCGATCCGTGGGACGTTAAACACGAGATAACTGTAACAATAAACCCTGTGAACGAAACTACTCACGTACACAAAGAGGTTTATCTTACTTACATACGATTTATTAACCAGGATCTGTACTTGTGATATAGAAATATATATTCTAAGGATTTCATAATAATATTTCAGCATATTCTTATCCGCTGCTAGGTTAACTACTAATCAAAGTTTATTCCTGGAGACAAGTAATAGATTGACTAATAGATACATCTATATCATCACGCCAGATCCCTTGCGGGGTAGGCAGAGAGTACAGAGTTCCAACAGGTTCTTTCCTTACATACCTCTCTGGCTTCCTCCACTCACATAGTTCGTCTCATACACGCTCGCCGGTTACAGAGACTCTTGACTTGTCCTTCAGATAAGACTCGGTCTATTTGGTCATGGTAAGATAGTCTAGGTTTTCTCCACTTTCGCTTATATATTTGTGTTGTCATTCTTTCTAATAGATTGTTACCAGAATTCTACAAACTAAGATAACTTAACTAAGTTCCATAAATGTACTATATACCAAGACATATATAAAAAAATATCTTGTTGATTATTGCACGATTTACAATACCTCATTTCGCTGTAAATAAAATTAAAAACATGCCGTACGTTGTCGTGTGGTCACTCTTTGCCGCACCTCGCTATACGGTGACACACCTTAACATTTTCGATAGAAATCGAAATAATTAAAACTATTTTTCGTATTTTACGTACCTTTAAGCCTTAGATTTTTCTCTGTAGTTCCGTCACTTTCGTCGGAAAGTCGCACTAACTCGCACCGTTTGTCCGGCGCCTTCTCATGCATCACGGCATCCACTGTCACCAGCTCGAAGATATTGTTCGTGCGGTTCAGTATCTGAAAGGATATTGGACGTAAAGATATCGGTGATAAGTTTCAATTTCCTGGTGCAAATTGAATTTTGTGAGGAGGGCGGGCGATAGATGATAGTTTGAATAGACCATAGAAATCGTAATGCTGACAGAGAAGATAAGACACTAGAAGTGGTATAGCTGCGTGAACTTATCGCCACACATGGGAGAAGATCTAAGGTTTGCAGTAAGAAAACTCAATTTTGAGTAAAGCTCGCCTCTGTACATAAACTTTCCCATTTAATACTTATTATGATTATACAATAAATTATAAAGATTACCATAAAATACTTCAGTACTGCGAGGAGTAGGAGTAGGTGATACCACTGTATCACTCAGCCACTGCTAAAGTTAACATTTTGCAGCATATCCAACTACGGAAAGCCATCTTAAACTTGTAACGGTATTTATAAGGCATTACAATTCATCAGAAACTATTTTTACAGCACTTATGTGGGTCTGCGTTTATTTATTTCAAACACGCGATTTCTTCCGCGTTGACTTTAGACAGGAACCTAACTTTTTTCCGGGATAAAAAGTATCCTACCTATGTGTTAATCTAGGTAGTAAACTATCTGTGTGTCAAATTTCATCCCAACCCGTTAAGCCTGTAGTGACCCCTATGCATCGCTACATACTTGCGACTACATACCAATAGATGGCGCTGACGATTCGTCATACGTGTCTAGAAGGCGATATAAGAGTGCGCACGACGTGTAACATATATGCAAGCCCCCGGCAACAACTCTCGGCGGTAAAGCGTCGTGTCGCGGAGGTCCGGGAGGAACGGTGGGGTGTCCTCCTAGAGGGCATCGCGCCGTCGCATCTGGCCTACTGGCAGCTGGCGCGTAGCCTCAAATCCGACTCCACGACTGACATGCCCCCGCTGTCCCGCCCTTCAGGCGCAGCACCCCCAGCCTTCGACGACGACGAAAAGGCCGAGCTTCTCGCCGACTCCCTCGAGAGCCAGTGCGCCCCCAGCTCTCAGTCCGTCGACCAGTCCCACGTCGACGCGGTCGACAGGGAAGTCGAGCGCAGGGCATCCCTCCCCCCCGTCGATTCCTTGCCTCCTATCACGCAAACGGAGGTCGAAGATCTGATTATGGGTCTTAAAACTAAAAAAGCCCCCGGCCCTGACGGCATTTCGAATCGCGTTTTGAAATGCCTGCCCGCCCAACTCATCTGCCTCTTGGTGGCCATTTTGAACGCCGCCATGACGAACTGCACCTTCCCCGCTAAGTGGAAGGAGGCGGACGTCATAGGCATTCCCAAGCCCGGCAAACCTCGCAATCTCCCCGCGAGCTACCGCCCTATCAGTCTCCTCAACTCCCTGGCCAAGATATACGAGCGCCTCCTTCTGGCGAGGCTCAAAGACTTCGTAACGTCCAGGGGTATCCTTATCGACGAGCAGTTCGGCTTTCGAGCCAAACACTCTTGTGTCCACCAGGTGCACCGCATCACGGAGCACATTCTCTCCGGTCTCAATAGACCCGGAAGACCCATCTACACGGGCGCCCTCTTTCTGGATGTCGCGAAGGCATTCGACAAAGTCTGGCACAACGGCTTGATCTACAAGCTCTACCAATTGGGTGTGCCGGACAGACTCGTGCTCATCTTACGAGACTTCTTGTCGAATCGCGCCTTTCGTTATCGCGTCGAAATGACGCGCTCCGCTTCCCACTCCATCAGTGCTGGAGTCCCACAGGGCTCAGTTCTCTCTCCGCTCCTCTTTAGCCTTTACACGAACGACATTCCTCGTTCGAGTGATGTTAAACTAGCCTTATTCGCGGATGACACCGCTCTTTATTATTCCAATAGAAACAAGGCCTTCATCACTAAAAAACTCCAGACCGCCGCCAATACCCTAGGGGATTGGTTCAGGAAGTGGCGCATCGAGGTGAACCCGGACAAGAGCGCGGCGGTGCTCTTCTCCAGAGGTGCAACTTCGCGCCGCTCTCTGCGCCACCCCGGAAGGAACCGAGGTCAAGTGACCATGTTCGACCGACCCATTCCCTGGGTCAAACAGGTCAAATATTTAGGGGTCACCCTGAACAGTACCATGTCCTTCGGCCCGCACATCAAGCGGGTCCGTCACCGAGCATCCTTCGTGCTCGGTCGTCTCCATCCGTTAATCTGCAAGCGGAGTAAAATTTCCCTTAGGAATAAGGTGACGCTTTACAAAACTTGCGTTCGTCCCATCATGACTTATGCGTGTGCTGTGTTCGGGCATTCGGCCCCCTCTCACATCGACAGACTTCAAGCGGTTCAAAACCGCTTCCTCCGTAAAGCCGTAGGAGCCCCATGGTTCGTACGGAACGTCGACCTCCACTCCGATCTAGGTCTCGAACCTATTCGCGCCTATATTAAAAAGGCGACAACACGACACTTCGCGAACGCATCTACCCATGCGAATCCGTTAATCGTAGCCGCCGCCGACTACGATCGCCTCTTGAAGGCGCCCTCGAGTATGACGCCCCTTGCCCTTCTGGCTCGAGCGTAGTGGTTGCACGCTCGCCCTTAAGTCCAGTGAAGCTGTAAAGGCCTCGCGGCCAACAGCGTATATCACTCAAACACACACACACACACAACAACTCTCGGGGAGAGTGGCAGGTCAGGTCCCGCCAGATACATGCCCCGTCTAGATGGAAGATCTTCCCTTTAAAAAATCCTGCCACAACGTTCCTGCCTCCGTGGGTTATTGAGTAACAAACATCCAAACATTTAAACATACAAACTTTTACAATTATGACATCAGTAGGACTGCGCATGTAGGTATTGCAAAATCGTACGCTATACCACTTCTAGAGTTTTATGAATACGGTTTCTGTGGAATCGATAAAATAATATAAGATAATTTTACTCGTTTTTTCAGCTGGGAAAGAGAAATTGAACGTGAGCTGCTCCTCACTCAGCAATCACAACACACTTGCTGTAAAATATGAATATAAAAAAGGAATGAACAAAAAGGGAATTAAGCTGTAGGTATCCTAGGCCTTCTTCTATCGTAAAAATTTTCAGTCTGAAGACAATACAGGCGTGAAAAGCTTTACAAATGCTGTTTTCAATTTCCAAATAATTGTAAAAACGTTTATGCACGTTCATGTATGAATGTAAATAAGTCTGAAGCCTTTGTTTTCAGTTTAGCTAGAGTCGAAATAATAGGAGCTAAAAATAGAACTATTATAGGACGGCCGGAGCGTTAAACAAATATCTAGTTAAAGCCATTGAATTCTATGCACTACGTAGTACTATGTATACATAACGGAGTGCTTGTCCCAACGTTATATGGCAGTGAGAGCTGGGTATGTAAGAAGAATGAAAGCAGGATAAATGCTGTAGAAATGCGAGCTCTGCGGAAGATATGCGGAGTGAAGCTTACCGACCGTATTCGCAACAGCGTAGTAAGAAAGCGAATAGGTATTGGTGTAAAGATGAGAAAGGGTATGCTCTGTTGGTTCGGACATATAGAAAGAATGTCGGATGAAAGAATGACAAAACAGATATACAATGCGAAAGTGGAAGGATGTAGGTACCGGGGAAGACCTAGACTATCTTACCATGACCAAATAGATCGTGTCTTGTCTGAAGGGCAAGTCAAGAGTCTCAGGTCGTGATCACTACGCATAATATTAATAGTATTTGTAATTTTAACGGTCGCTCGGATCGAGTAGCCGAGGGTTTGATTCCCGCACTCTAATACTACAGAATAAGATAGGTACTCACAGTCTGAAATTTGAAAGCGATGAGTGGTCTAACCAAATCAAACCAGTTGGTTATTTTTTTCCCAACTAAGTCTGGTAGTATAACCATCAGGGAATTGCCGATACTCCGAACGACCATGTCCGAACTGAAACAAAGATTTAATTTAATAAAAAACATAACCAAATAAGTAATACAAATATTTTCATTAAAATAATTTTGGTAAATTGTCAAAATTATAAAATAAGGAATTTTTTTTTGGGGTTACATACCTCAATCGGTAAAAATTAAAAAGGAGCCTTTCTGTCTGTCTAACCGTTAAAACTCTTATTTCTTAGAAACGGATACAGGTATCACGTTGTAATTTATGTTAAATACTTAGTCTCTGAGTGCAAAAATTTGAAAGTTTTTGGTCTCTTTTGGTCAAGATACGGCCATTGAAAGTCTGTTTATTAAAGCCTAGAGGTATATATAGGGGGCTTTCCGTTAACATAGAAGCAAGCTTTCATAATACAAATAAAATATCAGAAAATTGTGCATTTGTTATTATATAGGAGAAAAAAAATGATGTAAAATTTAAATAGTGCCATCTAGTAGCCCCTATACGGAACTTTCCGAGCATCCCACTCGCACTCATCCGTTTATTTATTTACATCGTAGTCGCAACTTTAAGTAATTTTGGAATGCAAACTTATTAGCGGCGAAGGAAAACATCGTGAGAAAACCTCCATGTTACATTTTTCCAAAATTAAATACCTTGATGGAATAGAGACGGGGGTAATAAGACGTGCGCTTATGCCTATCCCTTCGGGCCAATATGACCGTGAGAGTGATATTAATTTATTTATTTACTTGAGTACTTCATTAATACTGGTACATTTAATAACTTTTTTTAATTAAGTACAAAAACATTTCTTAAAAGTGCTGGTTTGTCTTTTAATAAATGTTGATTAGATACGGCGATAAAATAGAAAATATTAAGAATCTAATATTTTCATTTAGATAAATTTATTAAACTTGGTTTTTGTTTTAATATTAAAAATATATGGGAAACTTCTTCTGTGAAGTTGTTTTAACTAATTTTCCCGAGTTCATCGATTTTTTTATTATTATTAGAGATCTTCTTCTTCTTCTTCTTCAAGTTATGGCTTCACACTAATTATAAGTGTATTTTGCCAGTGTCCAGTGAGATATCCCCGATGAATTTGATGACAACGATGATAATGAGATTAACGAAGTACCCCACCCTGGATAGTAAAGCGGTGCACCGCTTTACTACTTTACATATCAATTGCAACGGCCGTTTTGAGGGAAGTCGAAAAGGCACGTTTTATCACTTTGTTACAATTACCTTCACTCGTGCACATATAAGAAGACATAATGGTTAATATTCCACCAACATTACACATTATTAGTCGAAATAACACAAGTTTTGGAAATTAAAACAAATTGACAACATTACTCTTCGACTTCCCGCCAAAACCCCAGTCCTCTTCTCATTATTAGAGATCATCATCTTGCCGCATTGCGAAAACTGAAAGAATTATAAATTCAGAATATAATTTAGATACGTTCATGTAATCCTCAAAATCTTTGTTTATATTCGCATAAACCTAAGATATTGATACCCATAAGTAATTAATAAATTTTAAATCCGTAAAAATTAGTTTTGTATCATGTGTATATTTCAATGTATGTCTTTATATCAAATAATTACCGATAGGTATTTGACGCGAATATTACACATAAAATAAAACTAATTTTAGTGGAGTTTATCTCGGTTTATATTTATTTCATATACCCACCGTTTCTAGGGCTTCATGCCCATGGTAACGAGAACTAAGGTGACATTTGTATGTCAAACACCTCAGTCCTTCTCTTGACCATAGGTAAGTGTAAAGAATCAGAATCGTCGGTAACATAAAATCAAAATAAACCGCGATAAAATATTTCTAGGTATTTCACATTTGAATGAAACAGAATATTAAATTTTAATTTGGACCGTCTCTTTCTCGTTGCCTCTACATTATGGCCTGTACATTATATAACTTTGGAATCAAATTGTGTTGTTTACTCTAATTTTATTTCAGAAATTGTAATAAATATATAAACATAGGGATGGAAAAATGAAATATTTGCAAAATGGCATCTATCTATCTACTATCTATCCATATCGTCCCTTGTGGGGTAGGCCGAGAGTACAGAGTTCCAGGGACTTAACCCTGCTATTGCTATTTTAAATAAAATGTAGTTCATTGACACACTAGTTATTGATTTTTGACAGATTTGGTAATCCTATGACTAAATGGTGTCACTATTGGCTTTCATAGGCATATCTCCACTCCGATCTCGGTCTCGAATCTATTCGCGCCTATATTAAAAAGGCGACAACTCGACACTTCGCGAACGCATCTTCCCATGCGAATCCGCTAGTCGTAACCGCCGCTGACTACGAACCCGAACACTGCCGCTACCGCCGGCCGCGACATGTTCTCACCGATCCCCCCGATGCTTTGACATCGCTTCTTTCCGCTCCGGATACGGACGACGACGACGAAGTGGTAGATCCCCTAGCCCGCTGACCGGTGCACTAATTACACCCCCTCCCCCCGTAGCGACTGTCCAAACCGAGGCCGTTCCTCCTTGAGGCGCCCTCGAGTATGTCGCCCCTTGCCCTTCTGGCTCGAGCGTAGTGGTTGCACGCTCGCCCTTAAGTCCGGTGAAGCTGTAAAGGCCTCACGGCCATCAGCGTATATCACTCAAACACACACACACACACGGCATACCACATGAAAATAATTGTTGTTATTTGATAATCTGGTAAACAGTGAGAATCTTTTTTATTTGCTTATTCAGTACTCTGTTATTATTTTGACGGTTTTTTTTTGATAACTTAAATGCAATGATCGTATTTTTTACACAATCAAATCGTAATCGTTTAATTATACTATTGACAATGTAAGAGAGTACCAACTTTTGGCACAATAACAATTGAAGGATTATTGCAGCCTGTAATAATGACAAATTTCGTAAAAATAGAAGTGTTGAGGAATCAATTTTCAGACACTAACCCTTCTCTGTTCGCTCGACGCTTTTTCAATGCGCTTTAGTAAAGCGCTGGAAGGAAATAAATGGCTCACAGGATATTATTGAAAGCGATTTACAGCGCTTCAGTACCGCGCCTTAAAAAAGTTTCCATACGAACGAAGGGTAAACCCTGCCTAAGCTTCATGGCGTTCGTGGCCAAATGACATACCTCATTCTTAATTTCGTTTCTTATTCGTTAATAATTAATTAATGAAGAAGTCAAGGTATATTTTTGAGTCCCGGCGGGCGGACAGGTGAATAAGATAATGGATAAAATTATTTAAATTGTACAAGCTTTTATTTAGCTTGCTTTGTTCGTAGGTCTGTCTTTCGGTTCAAATTTTGTGATCCATTTTCAAACACCTTGTGGCATCCGATTGAGCTAAAGTTTCGTATACTTATATAACCTCGGTAGTAATGCAATAATATGGTACCGTGGAGCTGGTTTGATGAAGATGACCATTGAGACATGTCACCTACTAAACATAACCCTGTCGCGTGTGAGCTCGTTGGATTTATCTTGACAAGTATTATACATAGATAGAGGTATGGTCTTATGATGGAGCTAAAAGGTAAGCTATAGGAACACCTTGAATTTTTTTTCATAAAAAACGTAACCCCACACTACGATATATTTCCTGTATTCCGGTGCGTTTAGAAACATGAACATTCACATTCACAGATACCCAGATCGAAACAAATAATTGTGGATCACACAAAGATTTGTCCCGCGCGGGAATCGAACCCGCGATTATTAGACACTGGGCGGAGCGGCTTAAGCTCTTAACTACTGCGCTAAATCCATCGTGAATTAGGCAAGGTATTTCCATGGCGCTTTTGCTATAAAAGTTTGTTTTTAAAAAGATATTTAAAATGAAAACTCACCCAAAAACAATACAGAAGGGAAATATCTCGAAGAGTACCGATGCGCTGATGGGCAGATGCTTCTCTTCTCTGGTCATGGCGAGAGAGGCGAGGGTGAAAGCTCGGTTGTCGAAGGTCAGCTGGAAGGTCACGTGCACCGTGTCAAAGAGCAACTCCTCCCGGAGCAGCTCTATTCGCATCTCCTTGTGGTAAAAGTGTCGGGCTACCTGGTAGGAGATTATTGTTATTATAAATCGAAATAAAAGGTTTTTATTCATGTAGACCAGGAATTCCGAAACTATTATGGGCAAGAGACCCCTTTTCCAAAATGAACTAATTCCTCAGACCCCCATAGCCATATAAATTACTTTAAAAATCCTATCTCTAGTTTTTTCCTATGGATACAATATACTTAATAATTTAAAAACTTTGCGGTTGGCTAAAGTAAGAGTAAACTTGACATCATTTTCTGATCAAAATTTAACAAAATAAATAAACATAAAATTTAGTAATTACACTCGATATTTGAGTGTAATTAATAATTATTAATACAAATTACATAAAAATACTTAAGTAGATAATTATTTTTTGAAAAAAAAGCTCTAAAATCGAAAAGTAAATATAAAAAAAAATAAGGTCATCCATCACACTGGTGGCTTTCCTACCAATCTAGCTAAATCCGGTTCAATATTAGTGTGTTGCATCCTTAAATCTCCGCGTTCGTTGATTTTCAAACGGTTTCTTTGTTTTGTTAAAATGTTTGTAACTGAAGCTTTTTTCGACTAGGTACGATGATCGAAAAGCGATAAGGTATTTTTCAGAAATGTTCCACAATGCAGGATACTGTGTATCAATGTTGCGTTGCAATCAGAACTTCTAATATTAATATGAATAGCCTTAGTTGATCTTCTGCTTAAGCTTAGCATTATCACATTAATAGGGGTCGATTTTTAGACCTCGTCGACTACCCAAAATCAGTTTTCGTTTATGTCGAGCCCGTTTATGTCGACCCCTGGGAAACCGATATTTAACATTGGTGGACACCCATTTTTCTCCGACGCTGTTAGGTCTCATGTAATAGGGGGCTAGCCTATTGCCATATACCGAGCACAATTCCAGACTCCGGACTGATACTGAGAGTTTTTCGATATAAAATCTACATTTGTCCGACCTAGGACTTGAACCCAGGACCTCGTGATCACAAAGCACATTATTCGCCACTAACTAGCTTAGTCGCTCTGATCGGATCGCGTAGACGCGCGTTCGATCTGGCACGGGACAAATATTTGTGTGGTCCATGAATATTTTTTACGGTCTGGGTGTTTGTGTAAGTGAATTTCATATGTGTAAACGCACCCAGGACACAGGAATAATTCACATAATAATTAATCAGCGTATACTAACCCACACTTAGGCAAAGGCACACACGAATCGAGGTAAGAAAGAATAAGGCCATGCTCCACCACGCGAACCTACTGCGGATTCATGAAGGCAGGTTGGTGGCCACCTATTGGAACTTGTATTTTTGGAACTTATCAAGCCTTTAACTCAGATAAACGACTACCAGATCAAGAGGCAACCAGGACTAACGGCTCGACCTGATTTCCGAAGCACGGAGTGGCTCGAAAATGGAATTGCCACAAACGGTCACCCATCCCAGACCGACCGAGCATAACGCTGCTTAACCTTGGTGATCGCTAGAACACTGCGGTCCCACTGGACCCGTATTGAAAATTAAATATTTTTCTCATGGTTGAGTATATTTCGCTTATTCGTGGCAGTGAACAGTGAATGGACATGGAAGTCGGTGACGGGATTATGTAAACTCTGTGTCACTTCAGCTCACTACCCTTCAAAATATTATAAAACTTATATGAATATGTATAACCACCTTCGCATTGTGTTTGTGTCAAAACACAATGCGAAGGTGGAAGGATGTAGATACCGGCGAAGACCTATATCTTACCATGGCCAAATAGATCGTGTCTTATCTGAAGGGCAAATCAAGGCTCTACAACCGGCGAGCGTGTGAGACAAACTATGAGAGTGGAGAAAACCAGAGAGGTATGGAAAGAAAGAACCTGTTGGAACTCTTATTACGAAAATTATGCGAGCTGGGGTTATTTCCTCGTGGTTTTAGCTGAGCACCTGCGGAGCGTTGGGTGCAGTGATGGAGTAAGAAGACACGCTGATTCCAGATGTTCTTTATTCGCTGTTCCAGCCAAGAAGAACTCAAATTATCCCTTATTCGTTATTTATACAATTTTAAAATCAGTGTTGCCAACATTTATATTATAAATTAAACATAAACTAAAATCGAATATTACATAATCGACTATTAATTATGCTGCAGAATAAATCAATAAATGTAATCGAAATGAAGGTGTGTGAAGTTCGCCAACCCGCACTGGGCCAGCGTGGTGGACTATGGCCTAAACCCTCTCAGTTTAAGAGGAGGCCCGTGCCCAATAGTGGGACAGTTTCTTAACAGGGCTAATATTATAATCGAAATGAGAATAATTAAAAGCCATTATGAATTCCGTCCCGCTAATCCTTGGTATTGTAACACTCCGTGTTCTCTGCCTACCTCGCAAGGGATCTGGCGTGATGATATAGAGAGATAAATATCTATTCGGATTGTTGGGGTCGGGGCATAAAAAGATACATGCCACACTGCATGTTCTTATTTGTGAGAAAAGCGCTATCTGTGCGATTGATTATAAACCTGTTTAGTAGATGGCGCTAGTATTAACTACGATTGGTTTTTATGTTTTTGGCGTCTACTTAATTTTTATACTAGAAGGGATTTTTATGCTTTAGAAGGTATGAGTGATTCGTATACATGATATATTTTATAAAAAAATATTATAAAACTTATAAAATAATGTTCTTCCAACTAAATTAATATAATCTACATTTTTCTCGCTAACTTCAACGGGGGCGTAGCTCAGATGGTAGAGCGCTCGCTTAGCATGCGAGAGGTACCGGGATCGATACCCGGCGCCTCCAAACGTTTTTATATCTTTTTACATAATTTCTTTTTTTTATCATGTTATTATTAATTATTACACTGTAAACATTATCCAAATCTGTCCGAACTTTTGACAACATAGAATATTATAAATTTATCCATCTTTGTTTATCTATATCATCACGCCAGATCCCTTGTGGGATAGGAAAGGATAGAAATGACAATTAAAAGTTGTAGATAAAGTTGTTTAGACTTTAATGCGCTAATCACGAACTAATAAAGACATAACAGATGTAGCCAATGTCATTAATTAAGATGCGGCACCGTATTATTTAGCGCTTTGTATAAAACATATTTCGACGCAGGGGTTAAGACTGAAGTGGACACTGGGGCCACTGCCCTGAACAAAATGGAATTAACACTTAAGCCCAAACACAGAATCAGAATGTTTTGTATTTATATACACCGTCCCGCCTATATTGCCCATACAAGCCAATGTAGTATTGATGAATACAAATACTCTAGCACCATTTCGGAATGTCATTCCTGTGGAGAGTTCCTTTAAAAGTAATATAAAAAAATAAAACAACCATATACACTTGGTTATGGGGTATGGCAAAACAATATAGGCCAACTACTACATAGCCAAATTAAGGAAGCTATTGGTATAAACATCTTCCGACCGATTGGTCGGAAGATCAAATCCTGTCACATGATGTTTTCCACTCCGATCTAGGTCTCGAACCTATTCGCGCCTTTATTAAAAAGGCGTCAACACGTCACTTTGCGAACGCATCTACCCATGCGAATCCGTTAATCGTAGCCACCGCCGACTACGATCTCCCCCCCGACCCCTGCCGCCACCGCCGGCCGCGACATGTTCTCACCGACCCCCCCGATGCTTTGTCATCCCTTCTTTCCGCTCAGAATATGGGCGACGACGACGACGTAGTAGTAGATCCCCTCCCATTGCCGGCGGTTGACCGGTGCACTTAGTAGTGCACCCGTCCCCCTACAGCGACTGTCCCAACCGAGGGCGCCTCTTCGAGGCGCCCTCGAGTATGTCGCCTCTTGCCCTTATGGCTGGCTAGAGCGTAGTGGTTGCACGCTCGCCTTTAAGTCCGGTGAAGCTGTAAAGGCCTCGCGGCCAACAGCGTACATCATTCACACACACACACACAATATAGGCTGTTATTCCAGGTGGGTCTAAGTTAAATCAACCAAATTTTACTATTCATGAGAATGGCTACATGGTAGTTAAATAGGAAAAACGAATAGATCGATTTTACTAAATTAATACTAACTAATTGGGAGCTGCGGCTGAGAAGGCGGACCTGGGCAAACGGCGCAAATATGCTGCTATTAGCAACAATTATATATTTGTGCCGGTTGCCGTGGAAACTTTGGACACATGCGAGTTAGGGTTCAAAAAAAATTAATTATAAAATAACACCTACACTGATCACCTTCTCGGATGACAAGAGGGCTGGCTCATTCCTCGCTGAAAAGTTTGGTCTGTCTATTCAGCGAGGAAACGCAGCCAGCATACTTGCCAACATTCCGCGTGGATACGGTCTTTTTGATTACGGTTTGTTTGTGTTTTATTTTCCATTTTAGTTTAAAGTGAGTGTTTTTACTATAAGTAAACATAATTTACAGAAGAAAGAAGAAAGAATGACACACAATATGAACAGATATACAATGCGAAACTGGAAGGATGTAGGTACCGGGGAAGACCTAGACTATCTTACCACGACCAAATAGACCGAGTCTTATCTAAAGGACAAGTCAAGAGTCTCCGTAACCCCTTTCTCATCTTTACACCGATGCTATCTTTCATACCTACTCACTTTCTTACTATGCGTTGCGAATACGGTTGGTAAGGATTTTTGTCAGTTAAATAATCATGTAGTGTATAATAGGCTCGCAAATAAAGCGTATGGTTAATACAAACTTAAAATTTATTTACAAAATCGAGAAACACTCACCTCTCTTATTTGCCCCATCGCATAGTAAACGAAACCTCTTCTCTTCGATCTATAGTGTAAAGTCAATCCTTGTCTTGTCTCATTCTCACAAATGAAACTAGGCGCTCTCATTCTAGGATAACTGAACTTTAAGTACTCGTGGAGATTGTCTAATCCGTTGAGGAAGTCCCTCATATGCCTTCCGAGGACTGACAAGACTCTGTCATAGCCATACTGTGATACGAAGCCGACGAAATACACCCCCATTTGGTCCATGAATTCGCGCTCTGTAATGCCAAGTACCTGTAAAAGAAATATTTTTATTAACAACGATACTATGGCTGTGTACCTGCACCGAAAAAAAGGGAGACTTTTGTGTGTGTGTGTGAATGATTAATGGTGTTGGCCGCGGGGCCTTGACAGCTTCACCGGACAAGAAGACAGAGGGAGAAAACAACACTTACACCACCGTCACGCCTATATTCCCCAGAGGTTCGAGTACACCCACGTTTCGCCGACGATGTTAGGTCCCATGTAATAGCGGGCGAGCCTATTGCCATATACCGGGCACAATTCCAGACTCCGGACTCATACTGGGAATTTTTCGTTAGAAAAACTACATTTGTCCGACCTAGGATTTGAACCCAGGACCTCGCGATCACAAAGCGATGCGCTTTGCCACCAGACCAACGAGGCAGCCGAACAACAATACATAGATTTAAGAATAGAATAAAGATTAAAGAAACTATTACAGAGTCCCAAGATATCTACCGATTTTTCGTCTGGTTTGGGGTTCATAGAAAATATGACTTACTTAGTAGCAATAAATTATTCTTATTTTATCTATATAAAAATAGCACCTTATTCTTAGGATTAAGCTACACAGAGATATACCAACAGTCATACAAGGATCTATTGGCACGAGTTAAAATCGTAACTGACGCTATCATGAAGTGAAATGTCACTTCTTGACATTTCACTTCTTGACAGCGTTAGTTACGATTTTGGTTGGGATACGTTAAATATTTCCCTGGAAGTAGGCCAATTTTATTAAATGATAACCTTAATTTCACACCAACGCCTATTTTACTCAACACCACCCTATCAATGTCATCTACAGGCCAACACATCCTTGTCGCACAATACCTAACACATTAAAGGGTAAAACTTTTTGGAATCTGTGTAATAATTAGCAAGGTGGAGAAATAAAAATTCTCAAAAAAACATTTTATTTTTTTGGGGTTGTCATTTCGCAGCTACCTTACTTGTTTCTACAACACTCAAACGTATAAAGACCGAAAAAGCCTCAGGCATTAAGTCTATGTAGTTACTTAAATAGCAGTGATAGCCCAGTGGTTAGACCGTTGGACTGCAAAGTCAGAAGTCTCGGGTTCAAATCCAGGCACGCACCTCTGTCGTTTCGATGGCATGTGCGTATTAAAAATAATTATCACTTCTTTTGACGGTGAAGGAAAACATCATGAGGAAACCTGCTTGCCTAAGAGTGTCTCGAAGGTGTGTAAAGTTCGCCACCCCATACTGGGCCAGCATGGTGGACTATGGCCTAAACCCTCTCAGTTAGAGAGGAAACCCGTGCCTAACGGTGGGACAGATTCTTAACAGGGCTAATATTATTATTTTATTACTTAAATGCATAAAGAATAAAGATAAATACTTACAAAGCGTCAAAGCTATAATAAAGTACAGTATAGAATACATAAATTTTGCGAAAAAATGATTGAAACTTCATATACAAATTGGAATAATAATAGTTTTTCCTTTCAAGTTAAAAAGCGCCTACATAAAATTGAATGGCAAAGTTGCGTTTGTACGTGATTAGATCACTTTACAGATGACTTCTTTTAAGGAGTTTCATGCTATATAATATAAAATACATCATCACGCCTATATTTTCTAAGTGGGGACGGCAGAGGTGTACTGTGTACACCCAGTTTTTCCCAACGATATTAGATCGTAATAATATGGGACGAGCCTATTGATATTATACCGGGCACAGTTAAAAACTTCGCTCAGAGAGAGCCTAGAAAATTTTCGATGGAAAAACTACATTTGTCCTATCTAGGAATTGAACTTAGGACATTGTGATCGCTACGCGCAATATGAGCCACTACATCGACGAGGCAGTCTAAGGCAATCTTCAGCGGTTTTTTTACTTGATACATTTTTCTTTGGTGACTATTTGCTTTCGATTCATATATTATTTCTGGTCGTATTTTTTAGTATTACTATTGTATCTATGCTTTATTGCAATTTACAGTGTGCTCACAGTTGCGTCCGAACAACGGATTAATCGCCGATTACTGAGTTTCCAACGTTCCTAGACACCTCTTCTGAGATTAGTTTATTGGTGTAAATTAAAAAATAAAAATAGATATCACTATCATCTTGACTGCCTCGTTGGTCTAGTGGCAAAGCGTATCGCTTCGTGATCACGAGGTCCTGGGGTTAAATCCTAGGTCGGAAAAATGTAGTTATTCTAACGAAAACTTTCCAATACGAGTCCGAAGTCTGGAATTATAGCCGTGCCCAATATATGGCAGAAGGTTCAGTCCATATTACATGGGACCTAACATCGTCGGCGAAATGTGGGTGTACTCAGTACACCTCTATCACCTCCGCTTGGGGAATATAGGCGTGACGGTGTTTATTTACTATAAGTACATATTATAAAATATACTGCCCCACCGCATCTGTTTGTTTGTCTGAACGCGATAAACGCAATAACTACCGAATGGATTTTCATACGCTTTTTACCAATGGATGGAGAGGAAGGTTTATGTGTATTATTCACCCGTACGAAGCCGGAGCGGGTCGCTAGTATAATTATAAACGGGCTGCGTCTGCTAAAGATATTTAAAAAGGAAATTGAGAATGCACCTTGGCGACTATGAAGCGAGTACCAAAAGTCGTAGTAGGTAATCCTTTTATATGATGTAAGCGGTGCCGTAGGAAAAAATGGATGGATTTGATTAGATGGAAAAGTAAAGATTTTGCACTTTCTGTCTACCCCGAAATAGATTTGATACAATGAAAAAACAAAAGTGAATAATGTTTAATAATTTCGGTTAAGTAGTCATCGGGGGTGTAACTCAGTGGTAGAGTGTCTGCTTCGCATGCTGAAAGTCCTGGGTTCAAATCCCAGCACCTCCAAATCTCTTTTTGTTATATTATTCAGATTTGTCTTTTTTCTACTTTTAAGTACTTTAATATTTTTCTATTATTACGTTTGTAATAAATTATTACAAACGTAATAATTTTATTTCCTTTGTTTATTTTTTTGTTTTTTTTTCGTTAATTTATATAGTTGTCTATTTGTGTCAAATTGGTTAAATTATTTTGGTAATGATAGAATAGCTATATAATCTAGGCTTACCATAAGTAACTACACTGATTTTGGTTTATTAAAACTAAAAAACAAATAAATTGATTCAAGTCTTTACCATTTACAATTTCAGTAAATATTTTATAGATCGAACGAAATAAAAAGTTGTAGTGGCCCATGAGGGGATCGAACCCGCGACCTTCGCGTTATTAGCACGACGCTCTAACCAACTGAGCTAATGGGCCAATGAGACATGTGATGAAATACACAACTAGTTTATTCACATACAATTAATTGACGTAACAATTTATTTATTATTTATTATTATATGGATCTTCAACGAAATATATTCACAAGTTAATATAGTAAACAAGGTGCAGTTTTTGGGAAGTGTACTCCCTCACTTACAGAAGATCACAGCTTGCAATCTTAAAACTAAACAACACACGTGAAGTTATTATAAAACAAAAAGAAATAACGATGTAACTAAATATAAAAAATCTATATAAAAGCAAAAACTCAAATCTTTCATTCTAACAGAATTCTAAAAGAAATGTATGAGAAATAATACTAAAAAAATATATATATTAGGTTTGTAAAAAGAACAAAGATTAATGACACAAATAAGTGAAGTTAAAAATTTATACAAATAAAAATTAAAAATATCTGATGGAAAAGTCAAGAGTCTCCGTAACCGGCGAGCGTGTATGAGACGAACTATGAGAGTCGAGGAAGCCAGAGAGGTATGTAAGGAAAGAACCTGTTGGAACTCTGTACTCTCTGCCTACCCCGCAAGGGATCTGGCGTGAGGTTATAGATAGATAGATAGAAAAATTAAAAATTAAATTAAATTGAATATTAAGGACCATTACAATTATGGTGTTTAAATAACTTTTAACTTTTTTTTATACTCCTCCAAAGTATCACAAATATCAAGCTTATTAACTATAGAGAGGGCATTGTACTGCCTGCAGAGTCTCGGAACAGTTGCATAATGTCCTAGGTTAGTTCTTGAATGAGGGATATGAAATAATTTATAAGTAATAATGTATAAGTTTCCGGGGTATTCGCGAGGGTATATTTATTTTAAGGGAATTTAGTAACAATAAGACACTAATCGTATAGCCGTGTGAACTTGCCGCCATATATGCGAGAAAATGATCGAAAAATGCTTCAGTACTGTGTGTTCTAATGATGTAATACAGTGGTTGTTGTTGGTATTTTGCAGCATATCCAACTGCCGAAAGTCTTCTAAAACCTGCGCCGGCCCTGATCCTTGATTAGGGTAGAGCGAGATTCTCTTTCAGCGCCCTTTGGTCTACGCATTCACTTCACGTAAATTGTACTTAGGTTTTATGTCAACGAAATGATAATTCCCAAATGTTCCAAAATCGACTTTTACTGCTAGGACTAGGTTTAAGGCTAGTCTAACCGCTCCAAACAGTCAGATTTAGCTTTTAAAAAAGTCTTTAGACTGCCACTTTCTACGGATTTTAAAAATCAGTTCTGGCAACACTGCCCTCGCGCCTCTCAAAAGGCGCCATATTTTTTATTTTTTGCTGGAAATTGTTTTCCGCATTTGGCTTTTTGGCGCCCCTTGCCACCTGGGTCTAGAACGATTGCTCCTCTCGCTCTACCGGCGCTATATAAAACTGTATGTATAAGTATATACAATTCAACGGTAAGGATTTTTTACCGCAATAATATGCCTGTGTCTACTTTTTTCAAACTGTGCATGTTTAGAAAAGCGGCGACAGCGGTTTCGAATGAAATCGTGCGCTATTTCACTTCTAGTGTTTTTTTTTATTACGACTTCTGTGGTGTAGGCCCTATATTTCTTTTTCTCTTGGAATTACATCAATGTTAAAGCGTAGCCTGTTGTGCTTGACGAGCTTAGGGCATTGCTGCTTTATAGACCAAATCTGACCACCGTCTTTGGGGCTCTGGTTTGTTTAGTCTATAGTGTAGGCGAAAAGACATGGGACTAATCTTCATGTTATCCACTGATATTTTTTCCAGTCTCCGGATACACGTCCGATATGTATATATTTATATTTTTTAGGCCAAATAAAATAGGGACACAACGAAGAAGTAAGAGCAATAGAACTTAACCTTTATGCCTTTGAAATTAGTGTGAGTTGTGCCACTATTACATTTTTTTGTGTTAGTGATCTACGCTGTTGGCCGCAGGGCCTTCACAGCTTCACCAGACAAATATTACATATGTACGGCCGATGTACCTCATCAGCAATTTTTATGCCCTATTTAACTTCCTTAGGGCATGAGTTTTCAATAATCCTTAGTACTCACCTCCAATATCTAGGTTATATAGGAACTGCTGTGAAAAAAACTTGATAATAGCCCCACCGGTTTAGCCTGATGACTGATTAATCAATCCTAGGTCCTTGAAATACCAATCTAATAAGTTAAGAATCATCGCCTCTTCAGCATCGCCATAAGCACCAAGTCTAGATAAATTAGATACTTTGGCTTGCACCGGTGAGTTCCTAACGGAGATCCCGGATAGAGATGAGTCGTATTTATTAGAACAGATCCAAAGAACAGGTATTTTACGAGAATAGGCGGCACCTAATCCAATTCTGACAATACCTAATCCACCTAATATTCATATTTAATAAAAACTATAAACTAATGTTTAGCCGTTTAGCGCCCTCACTCACACCTGTTCCCGCGTTCTCTCACTCACTCATATGCTTATCGCTTTGCTATCCCGCTTACGTGTAAGGGTGGAGGGAGCGAGACAGCGCTATACACGCGTATTGATATAAAACAAATGTAAATATAATGAATTGAAATCTTTTAAATACGCCATCTTGCGAACGGTAAACTTTTATGGAATATTTAATATCGCAAAAACTTCATACATTCGTAAGTTAACAGTCCTAAGCCTGTAAAAAGTATGAAGGGAAGATACCAATTCATCACTAATATATCTTTAAATAATAAAATAGAAAACAAGTATTAGTTTATTCAACCAATTCCGTGCAGAAATATCTAATCTAATAAAAAAAAATATTTGATTCCATTTTGAAACTTCCATTTTCTTAAATGTTTTAGTATGACTGTACCCGTTCTTAACTAACAAAACAATTTAACATTCAATTAATTCAAATTTCGATATCAGGATTTGATATAGAATAGGCGGATTGAGATCACTAAGTAACGGTATGTGTATGTGTATCATTGAGATTAGGTGGAATAGGTATTTGGATTAGCTATTTATGCAGACTAGGAACAGGTGTATTTAGTACCCGATTTACCTAATACGACCCATCTCTAATCCTGGTGCCCCCCCCTCGAAGTGTCGATGCCGGCCACTGTGGGTTTTTAGTCGGTAAGAACCCGACATGCCCCGCCACCCCCTTACCCCGAGGCTGGCGCAAGTCCATGAGGATTTCCCCACGTAAAAGAAAAAGGAACTTTGGCTTAAAATCAGATTTAATCGGAAATATAATTCACGTAATAATTTCAGTCTCTACTCCTTTAGTCTACCCAGCCATAATTCATAATCACTAAAGCTAATCTGCAAAATAATAATAAATACTCCATCGCCGTAAATCCATGAGTGATATTTTGTTTTTAAATCATCTAATGTTGTGATGATTACCGAGATTTTTCAGGATTGAGTCGTCACGAGGTCGCGTGACGTCAAGTTTTGATACACGTTCCGAGGGGAGTGGCTGTTTTTCACGAGTTTGAAGGTTGAATTTATTTTGAATATGTTTGTTGTTTATGATGATTCATGATCGTAGGCAAATATCTAGCGAGATCTATGTAAAATTTATTTTAGCGATGCTTTTTACAGTAAAAAGTGATACTTAGCTGGACCAGTAGCGTAACGTAATGAGCTAAACTAAACATCAAATAGTTACATAGAATGCCCATCACTTACGAACGATACGATAATATGCCCCAAACATTGACGTATCTTATAGCTCCACACCTATTTCAACTCTTTCAAGAGACCTTTGTATTTATTTCGCGGGGAAATACTTCGAAAGATTCCCAATTCTCTGTGGGGAAGAATAGGGGAATGTGGGAATGAAAACCCCTGTCTAGCTATTCGAGATTTTATCGTAATAAAAATCCCTTGCAGTGGATTCCACGCGGTAGATTAGCCAAATATCCCTTTAAACGCTAAGAAAACAAGCACTGAAAAGACACGTATGAGAAAATTATTACAAAATGCTCTTGGACTGCGTGGACTAATGTATGTGGTACAGTCGTTCGCGCTTTGTAATCACGAGGTTCTGAGTTAAAATCTTAGGTCGAATAAATGTAGTTTTTCTAACGAAAACATTCCAGTATGAGTCCGGAGTCAGGAATTGTGCCCGGTATATGGCAATAGGCTCTCTCCTTATTATATTGGACTTCACGTTGTCGGCGAAAATTGGGTGCACTCAGTACACCTCTGCTACCCCCGTTTGGGGAATATAGGCGTGACGGTGTTTTATTCTAACAATAATGTGACTGTGTGTGTGTGTGTGATTATTTTTTTTTCAAACATATTAGTGAAATAGCAGACGTTATTACACTAATATGTGGTCTATTATTACGATTTCTGTGTGTTCCTCACCTCTTGTGCTTTCTTTGCAAGTCGTGTGATCAGGTTCTCCGGGTATACTTGGTGTACGGAGAAGGAGGGTTGCTCCACTCCCGCCTGTCGCCTGATGTCTTCCCACCGCTCCTCGCCGTACGTCTGCCGGATATACTCCGCCATGTTTTCTAGCAGGAGCCCGTACATGTTGGAACCTGGGAAAAGGATAAAAATGTCGTCAGCATTTAATTTAGGAAAGTCTAGATTACTCTTGAAAACTCATCTTCTAGACTTCAAAATTTCCAACCTGCCTGGTTGCAAATTACGAGTAATCTCTTGCAATTTAAATTTAGGCATATTATGTAAGAAAAAGTGACGGTACTTAGAAGTATCAATAGCAGAAAGGTTAATTTTAAGTAGTCTACTGTTGCTCGCTAAACACTCTGTAGCTGGATAAAGGCTTTCACGAATTTCGATCTTGGCTATTTGGCCTCATTTTATCCGCGGAACCTAAGTCTTCACAATGGCGACCTATATCTAATCGAAGGACGCCATATTATTCTCCTAAGGTCAAACTACATAGCTTCGAAAATTTTATACATTTACAGACAAAGGCTCTTCAGTTCATCGTAAATTCTAGTTATTCGCCGACATTTATCTTGGAAACTGCTGCCGTTTGACGACATTTTTACGAATTTGTTTGTTTAGTTTTCTTCGAGTTCTTATGTGGAGTCTGAGGAGTTTTTTGGGCTAAACTAATTAACACACGAATTTTATTTGTCAGTTCTACTTCTTTATTTTTAGTGAGGTAGGTCAAACATACGCATTTGACAGTTTTTTTTTACTTTTCTAAATTTCGTCTCTTTTTTCCGCAAAGGAAAAATCTTCAAATGTTTCTTAATGTTTATCTGCGTGTAAAGCTAACTTTGTAAAAGTTTTGGAATACCTACTAAAATGCGGTGGTTTGACACGGAAAAGGTGCTTTAAACCATCAAAAATATATGGTTTAACAATTAGAGAACCATTGGTGACCTACCAATAAATTAATCTTGTCAAAATCAATTGTTAGAAATGCAGGAAGAAAAGTGAGCCCAGTAGCTGAAAAATCTATTGTACTTTTAAAGAAAGGGTAATGAATTGACCAAAGTGAAGGTTGGACGGACACACACACATAGGTGTTTAAATAGGTCTTGCAGAAATACCTATTTAAACACCTATATAATTAGATAATGATTACCCCTTTGTATGCCCTAAAAGGTTATTAAAAACCATTTTAACCGTTGGGCTACAGACATCTTCCGATATAATGATGCTTGAATGTGTTAGTTTTGGAAACTTAATGTGTTTCGAATATTAACGGACGATTTACGACTGCCTCGTTGGTCTGGTGGCAAAGCGCATCGCTTTGTGATCACAAGGTCCTGGGTTCAAATCCTAGGTCGGACAAATGTTAGTTTTTCTAACGAAAAATTCCCAGTATGAGTCCGGAGTCTGGAATTGTGCCCGGTATATGGCAATAGGCTCGCCCCCTATTACATGGGACCTAACATCGTCGGCGAAACGTGGGTGTACTCAAGTACACCTCTGCCACCCCCTCTGGGGAATATAGGCGTGACGGACGGACGATTTAGCGCAGTGGTTAAACTTAAGTCGCTTCGCCCACTGTGTCTAATAGTCGTGGGTTCGATTCCCGCATGGGACAAATCTTTGTGCGATCCAACAATTTTTTGTTCCGGTCCGGGTATTTGTGTATGTGAATTTGCATGTTTGTAAACGCACCTACGACACAGGAATTAATCCTAGTATGGGGCTACGTTTTAAAAAAAGAAAAAAAATATATTTTGTACCAGCCTTTCTGGAATAAACTTTTCTTTTCACTTTTATTCAGTAAATTGAAAATACCTAGTTTTCGATGAGACAGGTATTTGTTCACTAACAAGTCTCCATTTAAGTTCGGGTTTCTTGACAAGTGAAATGGGTTCTATTTGGGGGTTTCTTTGCGAACATTTATTGTTCGTTTGGTGAAATACACAAGACGTGAGCTATCTTGATTTCGCGTGGAAAAAGTTCTATTTATACTTTCTTAATGGCCTATAGATTACTTTGAGGATATAAGACTGACCTCTGTGTTACTTTTTCTTATTATTTTGATGTCCTTCATATGGACGATAAAAGTTATATCCAGAATCTTGTAGTATCTTCGGATACTAGAATAAATGACTGTCCTAGAATCCAAAGATACTAAAAAGACGACTGAAGTTAATCCTACCAATATTATAAAAGCGAAAGCTTCTGAGGATAGATGTATGATGGCCACTCTTTCATGCTAAAAGTACTAACGGATTTTAATGAAACTTACGCATCAGAATAACCATACGCTTGCATTTTTTTTGAAGACATCGGCAGACGATTGTCGGACGATTTAGCGCGGTGGTTAAGAGCTTAAGTCTAATTGTCGCGGGTTCGATTCCCGCACGGGACTAATCTTTGTGTGATCCACTTTTATTTGTTTCGGTCTGTGTATTTGTGTATGTGATTTTTCATGTTTGTAAACGCACCCACGACACAGGTATAAATCCTAGTGTGGGGCTACGTTTAAAAAAAAGAAAAAAAAGACAAAGTTGCGGGTTGCCGCTAGTTATATAATAAGTCAACTTATACTGTCCCATTTTTGGCCAAAAGCTTTTTTTCACAATTCCAGTAGGTTGCATACCACGGGAGACCCTTTACATTGGTAGAGATTGACAGAGCCAGGTTATGACTTGCTTATTTTATAGGTTTTGTACAAGTGTTTTTGTTGGCCAATATATATAAATGATTATTGACTTTGGTGCTGGCACTTATCAAGCCTTTTAAGGTTTAGCCAGTGTCAATGATAGGAAAGTGGGGTTGACATGGAAGGGAACTCTCATCACTTATTGCGACCCGACACAACCGAGAATGTACGTGTGGTGGCGCGCAGGGGCAGTCCTACTACAATGTTAACTGTGGTAAAAGGATCGCCCAGCCCCAGGACGAGACTCCTTTACTCCTTTGTCGGCGACGGCGGTGGGATTTTATTTATACCATGACGATGTTTGTCTAGCTTTACGGTCCATACGCACGTCAAGTCCTGCTAAATCCAATTTCATCTTTGTCGACTTAAAGTGTGTGTTGCCAGTGATGACTTACGGCACTGAGACATGATCGCTTAAGATGGGCCTTATAAGACAGCGCAAGATCACCCAAAGGGCGATGAAGAGAGCTAAGTTTAAAGTCACCTTGTATCGTATCATAAACGAGACGAGACGAGATCATTGACATAGCAGTCGGAATTGCTAAACTCAAGTGGCAGTGGGCGGGGAACATCGCTCGTCTGACGGCCATTAGGGCAGAAGGTTCTCGAGTGGCGACCACGTACCGAAAGACGAGGAATGGGCAGGTCCTCTACAAGATGAACCGATGATCTGGTGAAGGTCGTGGATAGAAGTAGGATGCGTATAGCAAAAACGGTCGTGGCGGTCTTTAGGGGAGACAGTTGACCTGCAGTGGACCTCTTACGGGTAAAGATAGGTAGACTTAAAGCCTACATCCGTAACTTGCGTCATAAAAAGCAGCGTGGTGCTTCTGACGCGGTCCGTCCATTTAACGCCTAAAATGGTACGTTTCATTGGTCTTAACCGAAGACCACCACCACGACGTCTGGCGTGACGATTGGATTCTTTTGCGAGAAAGACATGGATACTATAGGCCCAGGATCGATTTGTGCGGCTACGTAAAGGGGAGACCTTTGCCAAGCGACTAAAAATATTTATTCAAATGTTGTGAATTTTACGGTGAAAAAACCAGAAGAAATGTGAAGAATGATGTGTCGACTATAGGAAATTTGCAAACGGATGGGGCCGCGGGAACCTATTAGTATTATTATGGATACGAGTATAATACGGAGGCGGTTTGTCTTAAATCGGGACTGTATAAAGGCATTTGCGCTTCGTAGCCCTCGTAAAATTCATCCTTTCAGGAAATAAGCATTACATGGAAATCTTATATGTTTCACATGACGTCACACCGTAAAAAAATCACACTAAGAAACAAAAATAAACACCATAACGCCTACATCCCTTAAGTGGGGGTGGCAGAGGTGTATTCACGGGGGTGAATCTATTTCCATTGTACCGGGCTCAATTCCAGGCTCCGGACTGATACTGGATTTTCACTTCTTGTCCTAGGATTCAAACTCAGGATCTCGTGAACGTTACACGCATTATTCGCCACTAGACTGTAGAGTAAGAATGGGGCACAAAGATGGGGTACCCTACCTGAATTGGAATGGCGCACTTCAATGTCATTTAAACTTACTAACAATAGTCCTTGATTTGTAAGTATTAAACTGGCTTAAAAAGGAAGAAGGAAGTTTTTTTTATCTATCTCTCTATATCGTCACGCCAGCTCCCTCGCGGGGTAGGCAGAGAGTACAGAGTTCCAACAGGTTCTTACCTTACATACCTCCTACCTCGCTTCCTCCACTCTCATAGTTCGTCTCATACACAGTCGCCGGTTACGGAGACTCTTGACTTGCCCTTCAGCTAAGACACGGTCTATTTGGTCATGGTAAGAATGTCTAGGTCTTCCCCGGCACCTACATCCTTACACTTTCGCATTGTATATCTGTTTTGTCATTCTTTCTTTCATCTTTTTTTATTATGTATGTTTACCGATATTTCGTTTTTGTTGATGATTATTTTTCCATTATACAGCCTATACTAAACCAGTATAGCTCCAAGGTGGTCCCATTTTAATTTGCTCGGTATTGGATCTTGGATTTTGCAGATGCACCAGGGAACTCCTTAACGACAAATAATACGAATCCGTAGATTGAGTAAAGTAAGTATATAGTAATTAATAATAATAATAACCCTACCAAATAACTAATCAGAATACCGACTTCAACGTATATCGTCTTTATTTATGAACTGATTTTGATGATTTCTTTTGCATTGGTCGTTTCGAAGTGGTCCCATTTTAATGCAATCGGTATTGAATCTTGGATTTTGAAGATACACCAGGAGACTCAATAACGGAAAACAGCACGAATGTATAAATTCCGTTATTATGAGTATTGTATCAATCCTGTAGGTACCTTACAGTAGAACTTAGCAAAATAATATAATATATATTAATAACTAATTCACTCATCGCTTGAAATGTTAAAATAAATAACATAAAAAAAAATTGGAATTCGTTATCAAACCGCAAAAGATAAATATTTGAAGTCGGTGCCAAGTAACCGGCTGCACTGCTTTTTGAAGTCGGTTTTCCTTTTTTTAAGTCATATACTTTTTTACATAAAATCCCATGGCAATCTTTGGCAGACGATTTAGAGAAGCGGTTAAGAGCTTAAGCCGCTCCGCCCACTGTGTCGAACTGTCGCGGGTTCGATTCCCGCACAGGACAAATCTATGTCTGACCCACAATTATTTGTGCCGACAGAAGTGGAAACTTGAACAATTACGTGTGTATTTTTTTAAATCGTCAGGAAATATTTTTTGATTTTTTTTATTTACAGAGGTGTCGGTAACCGTAACAGTGTCGCCAGTTCAATAATTTTTTCCATCTCAAAAAATGCCAACGTGCATGTGTATCTATGTACGTACATACACAATATATGTACATACTTATATATAGAGGTGTCGGTAACGGTAACAGTGTCGCGAGTTCAATGGTTTTTTCCTATCTCAAAAATGCCCAACGCGCCTAAAGAAGTATTCACTTCAAAAAATAACTTGGCTACAGGAGCTGTTATCTACGTCAGTGTCCACCACGTGGTCGTAATAATAGTTTATTGTTTACCGCTACCATTAGAACAATACAAAGCGTGATTAACATCACATCAATATTCAAGTAGCTAGTTCCAATTTCACTGACTCGAGTTAAGGCCAAGATCACATTAGCATACAGTATTAAATCTACATAACAGTGTTAATAAAATTATATTACTGTCTCGTCCGTCTCGTGGTGAATAACGCGCGTAGTAATCACGAGATCCCAGGTACGAATAATTTGTCGGACAAAGTGTGATTTTTCTATAGAAAACATCTGTAGTCCAAAGTTGAGGTAGAATTCGAACCCAAGACCACGTGGTTTTCAGCGGAACTATGCGCTACTTGACCAACAGAGTCATCATCATCATCATCTCAGCCTATAATTGTCCACTGCTGAACATAGGCCTCCCCAATAGCTTTCCAGCGTAACCAGTCCGGTGCCACCTGCATCCAACGACTTCCTGCGATTTTCACAAGGTGGTCGGTCTATCTGGCAGGCGGCCGTCCTACGCTGCGCTTGCCAATACGTGGTCTCCACTCTAGAATCTTTCCGCCCCAACGCCCGTCCGATCTTCGCGCCGGCCCATTGCCACTTCAGCTTGCTAATCCTGAGGGCTATGTCGGTGACTTTGGTTCTTCTACGTATCTCCTCATTCCTGATTCGATCACGTAGAGAAACGCCGAGCATAGCTCTTTCCATAGCTCGCTGAGAAACTGAGCTTTTTTATGAGAACTATTGGGAAAGACCACGTCTCTGGTCCGTATGTCATCACTGGCAACACACATTAACTACAAACTTAGTGTTTATTCCTATTTTGAGAAAAAAATACTTGGTGTGAAAATAGGTCTTTTGTGCTTAATGCTTCCTATATGCAGTGAGTGCATTCATATCTCTGCTTGCGAAAGACAGACAGATTGGATATGACAAGCTCCTCAATCAGCAATTATTTAGCACAATTTTATATAATACACACACACGCCTATATTCCCCAGAGGGGGTGGCAGAGGTGTACTGAGTACACCAACGTTTCGCCGACGATGTTAGGTCCCATGTAATAGGGGGCGAGCCTATTGCCATATACCGGGCATAATTCCAGACTCCGGACTCATACTGGGAATTTTTCGTTAGAAAAACTACATTTGTCTGACCTAGGATTTGAACCCAGAACCTCGTGATCACAAAGCGATGTGCTTTGCCACCAGACCAACGAGGCAGTCTTTACATCAATTAGTTATTAGAAAGTCCATTCAAATAAAAAATATTAAGTTAAAAGACTAGCCCGCTGCGTTTCTCGCAGGATCTTCTTAGTGGAGGCCGCGTTCCGATCCGGTGGTGGATGTAAAAATGTAAAAAAATTTACGTCTGTAAGTACTTTTTCATCTATCTATTGCATCTATCAGATCCCTTGCGGGGAAGGCAGAGAGTACAGATTTCCAACAGGTTCTTTTCTTACATACCTCTATGGCTTCATCTACTCCCATTGTGGACTTTTTTATTGGCCTATAAAAGTAAATGATTTTTGATTTTGATTAAGTCTATCCATTCAACACCGAATGATTAAACTAGTCAGTAAAATATTAATCAATTTATAAACACAGCATGTTAGCGTCGGGCCTAATCGGACGATTGACGCAAAATCTTATTCAATCTGATAAATCGAGTTTGAATGACGTTTGTATTCGTTATGTTGTCGTTTGTGTCGTTCGTTTGTGTCACAAACAAACGGAGGATTCAGGTGGTTTACTTCTTATTTGAATGAATGGCCCACACGTTAACAGTGTATTTCGCCAATGTCAAGTAATAATAGCGTCATCATCATCATCAATCAGCAGGCTGATTCTCTCTACCCACTGCTGAGTGTAGGCCTCTCCTCTATCATGCCATTCGTTCCAATCCTGTGCTAATCTATTCCACCATTTGCCAGCCTCTCTTACGATGTCATCGCTCCATCTAGCCGATGGTCTGCTTATGGGTCGGCGTCCTGTTCTGGGCCACCACTCTGTTACGGCCTTGGTCCACCTGCCACCTTCACGCCTCATCAAGTGTCCTGCCTATCTCCACTTTAACCTTGTGATCCGTTTACCAACATCTTCAACTTTAGTCCGCCTTCGGATTTCTATGTTAGGTATTCGGTCGACAAGGGAGATGCCCAACATGCTCGCTCCATCGCTCTCTGTGCCACTTTGATTTTATAAAGGCTACCTTTTGTAAGCGACCAGGTCTCGGCACCGTAAGTAAGGATGGGCAAGACACATTGATTGAATGCCTTGGTTTTCAGGCACTGTGGCATGTCAGCGTCAAATATACTAGCAAGTTTTCCATATGCAGCCCAACCTAATTGGATACGTCTAGCGATCTTTTTGCTAATAAACGTATAACAGTAAATTATAAAAATTGGCTTCTTGTCGCCATTACGCGAAAAATGGTTTGTCGCGAGTGAATTGATTGCCCTATCTATTTATTGTACACAATGGCATATAATAAATGCGAATGAATGAATAAAATTTGGCACACAAATAGTTGATTACCTGGATAAACACATAAGATACTTTTTCCCAAGAATAATGTTGGAGTCATGTCTAAAAGTTTTTTTTCGAGTTTCATATTTCATTTTATTTTTCAGTTATTATCTAGCGAATTTTTGAGTGTTTAGAGATGAGGAAATGAAAAAGAGGTCAACTACCTTATATCAAATTAGTAGGTAGTTGTTTTTATCATATAATACAGGTGACGAGGATATTAACCCGCGTGTGTGTCTGTGTGAATGATCTACGCTGTTGGCCGCGGGGCCTTTACAGCTTCATCGGACAAGAGGGCGATCGTGCAACCACTACGCTCGAGCCAGAAGGGCAAGGGGGCAACTAGCTCAAGGGCGCCTCAAGGAGGAACGGCGTCGACTTGGGCAGTCGCTACGGAGGAGGGCGTATACTAGGTGTCTCGCCGTGGTGCTCTGCATCGGCCGGCGGGCAAGGAATTTTTCGACCTCGCCGGCGAGGTCCGTGTCTGATCCTGTGTGCAAATCTGTATCCAAAAGAAGGGATGTAAGGGCATCGGGAAGATCGGTGAGAACATGCCGCGGACGGCGGTAGTGGCTGATAGTAGGGGAGACATTAACCCGCATTGATACACATTTTCAAGAACGTGTACGTACTTAAACTTAAATTATTAAAGTGGTCAGAAATCAGACACCTTCTGCTTCGAATTTAGAATACTTTGAATGTGGATCATATGGGTATGCATATCTATGGTCTGTTCAAATCAAACTTTAAAATTTTGTGAATAAACTATCACTATTTTTAGTTGTGATTGCAATTTATAACAAGTGTAATATGAAGGCGACAGTATTTCCGAAGACATCGAAATGAAAATGCTGTTAGCTAGTATTCGACGTTTTAATGACGAGTGAAAAAAGTTTTGAAGTTTGATTGATATAGACTATACACATTAGGTTTTTTTTATATACGAGTTTGACTATTATTTGTTAAGCTGCAGAATAAAAAAATGATTTATTTCACCCTTACAGAGAGAAGGTGTGTGTGTGAATGATGTACGCTGTTGGCCGCGAGGCCTTTACAGCTTCACCGGACTAAAAGGCGAGCGTGCAACCACTACGCTCTAACCAGCCAGAAGGGCAAGAGGCGACATACTCGAGGGCGCCTCGAAGAGGCGCTCTCGGTTGGGACAGTCGCTGTAGGGGGACGGGTGCACTACTAAGTGCACCGGTCAACCGCCGGCTATGGGAGGGGATTTACTACTACGTCGTCGTCGTCGCCCGTATTCTGAGCGGAAAGAAGGGATGACAAAGCATCGGGGGGGTCGGTGAGAACATGTCGCGGCCGGCGGTGGCGGCAGGGGTCGGGGGGGAGATCGTAGTCGGCGGTGGCTACGATTAACGGATTCGCATGGGTAGATGCGTTCGCGAAGTGACGTGTTGACGCCTTTTTAATAAAGGCGCGAATAGGTTCGAGACCTAGATCGGAGTGGAGGTCGACGTTCCGTACGAACCAGGGGGCTCCTACGGCTTTACGGAGGAAGCGGTTTTGAACCACTTGGAGTTTATCGATGTGAGAGGGGGCCGAATGCCCGAATACAACACACGCATAAGTCATGATGGGTCGAACGCAAGTTTTGTAAAGTGTCACCTTATTTCTAAGGGACATTTTACTCCGCTTGCAGATTAACGAATGGAGACGACCGAGCACAAATGATGCTCGGTGACGGACCCGCTTGATGTGCGGGCCGAAGGACATGGTACTGTTTAGGGTGACCCCTAGATATTTGACCTCTTTGACCCAGGGAATGGGTCGGTCGAACATGGTCACTTGGCCGAGATTACTTCTAGGGCGGCGCAGGGAGTGGCGCGGGGTGGCACCCCTGGAGAAGAACACCGCAGCGCTCTTGTCCGGGTTCACCTCAATACGCCACTTCCTGAACCAATTCCCTAGGGAATTGGCGGATGCCTGAAGGTGTCTGGTAATGAAACCCTTATTCCTATGCGAGACGTAGAGAGCGGTATCATCCGCGAATAGGGCTAGATGCGCCTTACTCGAACGAGGAATGTCGTTCGTGTAAAGGCTAAACAGGAGCGGAGAGAGAACTGAGCCCTGTGGGACTCCAGCACTGATGGAGTGGGAAGTGGAGCGCGTCATTTCGACGCGATAACGGAAGGCGCGATTCGACAAGAAGTCTCGTAAGATGAGCACGAGTCTGTCCGGCACACCCAATTGGTAGAGCTTGTAGATCAAGCCGTTGTGCCAGACTTTGTCGAATGCCTTCGCGACATCTAGGAAGAGGGCGCCCGTGTAGATTGGTTTGGGTCTATTGAGACCGGAGAGGATGTGCTCCGTGATGCGGTGCACTTGGTGGACGCAAGAGTGTTTGGCTCGAAAGCCAAACTGCTCGTCGATAAGGATACCCCTGGACGTTACGAAGTCCTTGAGCCTCGCCAGAAGGAGGCGTTCGTATATCTTGGCCAGGGAGTTGAGGAGACTGATAGGGCGGTAGCTCGCGGGGAGATTGCGAGGTTTGCCGGGCTTGGGAATGCCAATGACGTCCGCCTCCTTCCACTTAGCGGGGAAGGTGCAGTTCGTCATGGCGGCGTTCAAGATGGCCACCAAGAGGCAGATGAGTTGGACGGGCAGGCATTTCAGAACGCGATTCGAAATGCCGTCAGGGCCGGGGGCTTTTTTAGATTTAAGACCCATAATCACATCTTCGACCTCCGTTTGCGTGATAGGAGGCAAGGAATCGACGGGGGGGAGGGATGCCCTGCGCTCGACTTCCCTGTCTACCGCGTCGACGTGGGACTGGTCGACGGACTGAGAGCTGGGGGCGCACTGGCTCTCGAGGGAGTCGGCGAGAAGCTCGGCCTTTTCGTCGTCGTCGAAGGCTGGGGGCGCTGCGCCTGAAGGGCGGGACAGCGGGGGCATGTCAGTCGTGGAGTCGGATTTGACAGAGAGAAGGAGATTACTGCAGGATTAACCAAGTTGTAAAGAACCACCGATACGAAAAAGCTTGAGAAGGTTTATTTGTTTGATTCCAGTAATAAGCCGCCCACTGCGTCTAATAGTCGCGGGTTCGAGTCCCGCACGGAACAAATCTTTGTGTGATCTACAATTATTTGTTCCGGTCTGGGTATTTGTGTATGTGAATTTTCATGTTTGTAAACGCACCCACGACACAGGAATAAGTGCTAGCGCGGGGCTAAGTTTAAAAAAAAAGTTTATATGATTTATACGAGATGTAACATAATAAACGCAAGACCTGAAAGTAGTTTGTTCTCAATCGATAACTGAAGTGATTCCAACTTTTTTTTTTAATTTGCAAAAAAAAAATGCTCAATTGCGCTATAATAAACTAAATTTATTCATGATTTAAAGCAACACGGGGATTTCAAATGCATTTCTAAAACGTATTTCTGAATACGCACACATACACGTACAAGTTTCATTGTTAATTGGGGCATAAAAGTGCATAAAAAAGGGTTAAAAATTTTAAATTTGGAAGAATGCTTTTTGTATGGAATTTGTGAAGTAATTATCTAATCAGGGTGTCTGACGTCTTGCGTTATTTGTGATACACCTTGTATAACGTTTCCATAGCTTGAGATAATCGTGATCGAAGTAATGTGAATTATAAACTCGTCTTAAAAGACCATATTTTAACCATTTAACAATTTTATTTTAACAACAAGGTACCTAACCTAATCCGGGCCATACTGCGTTATAAGGCCAGTTACTGACCGCGGCCACAAAGGCATTATAGCTATAATACAAGGTACAATGGCCACTGAGTCTAATAATAGCAACACAATGCGACATTGCGATAGCGTGCGCACGCGCCGTCCGTTCGCGCCAAAACCATCCTGCCAAATATGGCGGTCGTTATTTCTAATTTGCTATTGAGCTTGTTTTCCGTGTCTCAAATATTTCGATTATACAAGACGTACTATGAGAAGGGAGGAAGCCAGAGAGGTATGTAAGAAAATAACCTGTTGGAACTCTGTACTCTCTGCCTACCCCGCAAGGGATCTGGCGTGATGATATAGATAAGGTGTAATTTTAGTTGTCGAGAAAGGAGAACCCAGGCGATCTATCCTATGCCTACTGATCAGTGGTAATAAAAATATGAATAAAAAGAACATTTCAATAATAATATCTACCTATTTGAATATATCTAGGGTGAAAATCCGGAACACCGAAGGTATCTAATCTATGAAGGTACCAGTCAGCTGACGAGCCGCGCCACCCTTCAATATGATTTTTCGCTTAATCTATACTAAGCGCAAAATGATAGGTATTTTCTATCTATCTATATCAGCAAGCCAGATCCCTTGCGGGGTAGGCAGAGAATACAGAATTCCAACAGGTTCTTTCCTTACATACCTCACTGGCTTCCTCCACTCTTATAGTTCATCTCATATACGCTCGCCGGTTACGGAGACTCTTGACTCTAGGTGTTATTATTGAACTATTATAATGGAGATGTTACTTACTGAAGTGTTCAATTATATACCAGTTAAGCAGTGGTTAGACCGTTGGACTGCAAAGTCAGAAGTCTCGGGTTCAAACCCGGGCACGCACCTCTGTCTTTTCATAAACATGTACGTTTTAAAAATTAACTATCATTTACTATAACGGTGAAGGAAAACATCGTGAGGGAATCTGCATGCCTTAAAGTTTCTCGAAGGTGTGTGAAGTTCGCCAACCCGCATTGGGTCAGCGTGGCGGACTATGGCCAAACCCTCTCAGTTTGAGAGGAGGCCCGTGCCCAACGGTGGGTCTTAACAGGGCTAATATTATTATAATTATAGTACCAGTTAATAGTGGTTAATAGGAGTATTGCAAACATCAATGTTCTTTCGCTGGCTTTCGCTCCAGGACGATTAAAATAACACCATGTAAAGTTATATCCAAATATTATCCATATTATATCCAGGGCAAATCCCCCCCAATTTATTAAAATGGAAGAAACGAATAAAACCAGGCCCCTAGTCCCCGGCAGTCCTGTTTGTCCTGGCCACGGTTGCAGCCATGGTAACGACAGGACAAGGGGAGCTAAGAATCTCCTGGAGAGATTCGGCTACCATCAACAACGACGGAAATTGACCCTGGTGACATACAATGCACACACGTTGAGGACAGATAAGAAGCTAGTTGAGCTGGAAGAAGAGATAGACAAATTGCAATGGAGTATTGTTGGTTTATCGGAGGTCCGAAGAGAGGGCGAGGACACGATAGCCTTAAAATCCGGCAACTTGTTTTACTACCAAGAGGGCGAACAGCAGTCCCAAGGTGGTGTCGGATTTATCGTCCACAAGTCACTCATAAACAACGTTGTGTCCATCACTAGTGTGTCGAGAAGGGTAGCGTACCCGATACTCAGAATATCCAAAAGATATTCACTGAAGGTCATACAGGTCTACGCACCGACCTCGGCATACTCAGATGATGAGGTCGAAGTTATGTATGAGAACATTAGGTGAGCCATACATACCTCGAATGCACACTTTACAGTAGTTATGAATGACTTTAATGCACGGCTGGGCAAACGGGGCGATGATGATGAGTTGAGAGTGGGGCAATTTGGATATGGGCAGCGCAACCCCAGGGGTCGTTGGCCGAATTTCTGGAGAATGAGGGACTCTTTATGATGAACTCTGATGGCCCTGATGGTTCCACCAAAAATAAAATAGACTTCATTATGAGCACCAAGCGACAAATATTTAATGATGTCTCCGTGATTCACAGAATAAAAATCGGCAGTGATCACCGAATGGTCAGAGGCACCTTAAATATTAAAGTCAAAATGGAAAGATCGCGTTTGATGAAGTCTACGCTCCGACCTTCTTATGCATATATCCAAAACCCTGAGAACTTTCAACTTGAATTGTTAAACCGCTTCGAATTGCTAGACAGCAGCGCATCAGTGGACGAGGTCGACAACAGGCTGCTAGAGACTGTCCATACGGTCGGGTCCAAGTATTTTAAGACCCACCGTAAAAATAGGCCTGTAAAACTATCCCACTACACCCGAAACCTTATGGCTGAGCGACGCTCCATGACACTCCAAACCTCCGATGATGCTAAGTCCTGGACAGATATTGAAGTCCTTGCGACGCGATTTACGGTCCTTCAATACAAGGCATATTGAGGAGACCATAGAGCAGAATAAGACCTCCAAAGTGTTCGCAAGAGACGAGTCTATTGGGCAAAGCTAGTTGACGAAGCTGAAGACGGAGGATGGAAAGATAACTTCGAATAGGTCAGAGGTGCTCAGGGAGATAGAGAGGTTCTATGGGCAGTTATATACCTCAGTAGCTGAACCTGTTGTTGACTTGGTAAAAGGCCAAGACCCAAGAGCCAAGCTAACCCGACACTACACTGAAGATATCCCGGACATCAGCCTGTACGAGATCAGGATGGCTCTCAAACAACTCAAAAACAACAAAGCGCCGGGCGAAGATGGAACTACCGCAGAGCTTCTGAAAGCGGGCAGATCGCCGGTACTCAAAGTCACAGGCTGTTTAATTCCGTCTTGCTCGAAGGGAAAACGCCGGAAGCATGGAACAGGGGTGTGGTGGTGCTGTTTCTCAAGAAAGGTGATAACACTTTATTTAAGAACTACAGGCCCATCACACTGCTGAGCCATGTTTATAAGTTGTTTTCAAGAGTCATCACGAATCGTCTCGAACGCAGGCTTGATCACTTCCAGCCTCCCGAACAAACCGGTTTCCGGACAGGCTTTAGCACCATAGACCACATACATACGCTGCGGCAGATTACACAGAAGACTGAGGAGTATAATCGGCCACTATGCTTAGCGTTTGTGGACTATGAGAAAGCCTTCGATTCGATCGAGACTTGGGCGGTTCTTAGATCTCTCCAGCGATGCCGCATTGAGTATCGGTACATCGAAGTGTGGAAGTGCTTGTATAATAACGATACCATGCCACTCCGAGTACAGGGGCAGTGCACGAAGGTGATCCCCATAAAATAAAAGTAAGATAGGGAGACGTCATTTCTCCGAAACTGCTTACCACCGCCACCTTAGAGGACGCCTTCGGGCTCTTGGAATGGCAAGGACTTGGCATCAACATCAATGGCGAATACATCACTCACCTTCGATTTGCCGACGACATTGTGGTCATGGCGAAGTCGCTGGAAGATCTAGGACGAATGTTCGGTGACCTCATCAGAGTATCTCAACAAGTGGGTCTTAAAATGAACATGGACAAAACAAAAATTATGTTTAATGTCCATGTTGTACCCACTGCACTCACCGTTGGGAACTCTATCTTGAAGTTGTCGACGAATACATTTACCTGGGACTGGTAGTCCGCTTAGGTAGGTCCAACTTTGAGAGAGAGGTCAACCGACGAATCCAACTTGGCTGGGCAGCGTTCGGGAAACTGCGCAACATCTTCTCGTCCAAAATACCTCAGTGCCTCAAGACTAAAGTTTTTAGTCAATGTGTGTTGCCAGTGATGACATACTAATCAGAGACGTGGTCTCTTACAATAGGTCTCATAAAAAAACTCAGTGTTGCTCAGCGAGCTATGGAAAGAGCTATGCTCGGCGTTACTCTACGCGATCGAATCAGGAATGAGGAGATTCGTAGAAGAACCAAGGTCACCGACATAGACCTTAGGATTAGCATGCTGAAGTGGCAATGGGCGGGCCACATAGCGTGAAGATCAGACAGGCGTTGGGGCAGAAAGATTCTAGAGTAGAGACCACGTATTGGCAAGCGCAGTGTAGGACGACCGCCTGCCAGAGGGACCGAAGATCTTGTGAAAATCGCAGGAAGTTATTGGATGCAGGAGGCATCGGACCGGTTACGCTGGAAAGCGATTGGGGAGGCCTATGTTCAGCAGTGCACAAGTATAGGCTGAGATGATGATAGTTATATAGGTGCTAGTAGAACTACTCGTCCGCGGTATTCTTAACAAGGGCATTTTCGGTTCGGTTAATTTATGATGCGTTATGGTTTAAGAAATTTTCCTTGCTTCAAAAGGCACGTCAAAGGGATTAATTAAACGCTAAAACTATTTAGCGTTTAATTTAGCTGGTGCAATTCGGGTTAAGCACAAATTCATTTAAACATTATCGTAACCGGGTTGTTATTTAACCGTGCTGTCAAATTCATTTGTGTTTAGTAAATACGTAGTGTGAAACGGGTGGTATATAAACGATAGCATCACGGTTACGTCAATCTGTTCGTGCTTAGCCCTCAGTATAAATGTGGCAAATGCCAAGTCAAGTTGAGTAAGCGTTGTCACGTTCATCTTCATCTAGTAATTGTGTAGTGTGAAAGTGATGGTAGGTATATCAACTCGATAGCGTCACGGTAACGTCGGTAATGTTTAATTGATTTTTGATTGATGTTTAATTCTTGACGGACAATTTAGCGCAGTGGTTAAGAGCTCAAGCTGTTCCGCCCACTGTGTCGAATAGTCGCGCGTTCGATTCCCGCACGGGACAAATCTTTGTGAGACCTACAATTATTTGTTTTGGGTGTGAATTTTCATGTTTGTAAAACGCACCCACGACACAGGAATTAATCCTAGTGTGGGGCTAAGTTTAAAAAAAAATGTGTACATTCAAGAAGTTCTTAGCATAAATATGTAGTGTATGATCCCACAAGGTTATTTTGGCTCGCGGCCAAAATCGGGACTAATGCAGTCAGCAAGAGAAATGTCACTTTATGAAAATCGCAGAGTTGCGGTTTGCTATGAAATTAACTCAAGTCCTTTTTTTTATTAGTAACCGTGTAGACCCACCTGTTGAAATATTTCCTTGAAAATCTAACTAAAGGATAACTTTAATTTCACACCAACGCTCTCCTGTTAATGTCATCCACGGGCCAAAATATCCGTGTAGCACTATAGATGCTAAGACAAGCACAAATTATTTGAAGGTTGTCGAGTAAGCGTTCTGTCACGTTCTTCTATATCTAGTAAATGTGTAGATGATGAAAGGATGGTATGACAACTCGATATCGTTACGGTAACGGCAACATGTTTCATTGTGTTATTTTAACTAGTGGTCGCCCATAGGTCGATATTCAACCTACTCTTTCATCGTTTGCTGGTTATGTTTGACATTCAGTAATAGACAAATAATATTAAAGACAAACATCAATTTGACGTGTATTGTGTCAAATACATGGTAGTGTGTGTAATGTTTTTTTTCATTGATTTAATGTATGTTTTAAGCATAATTTTAAAAAATATTAGCATTCTGCACTCCTTCTCTATATAAACTATAAGTGTGTGAAATTTCATACTCCTCCGTCCGCGCAATTTTCGTAAAAAACTTTGTACACACAAAGTTTTTGCTTCACGTATTAATATGTAGTTGCTTAGTCAAATTTGACAAATCTCAAAATTGTGTAATGTATAGAGCATATATTGTGGAAGGATGCAGGTACCGGGGAAGACCTAGACTATCTTACCACGACCAAATAGACCGGTCTTATCTGAAGGACAAGTCAAGAATCTCCGTAACCGGTGAATGTGTACGAGACGAACTATGAGAGTGGAGGAAGCCAGAGAGTTATGTAGGAAAGAACCTGTTAGAACAGTACTCGCTGTCTTCTCCGCAAGGGATCTGGACAAGTATATTTTGGTCTGTAGATGACATTAACAGGGGGCGTTGGTGAGAAATTAGGGTTATCATTTAGTCAAATTTTAGTCCGCACGGTGACTAATTAAAAAAAGAACTCGGGATAAATTACATAACATACGGTAACTCTGTTTTTTTATATTATACTTTGTGCACTAATGGTACAGAGGCGAACTTAATGCCTACGGCATTTTGTAACAGTCTACCTTAGGGTGATGTAGAAACAATTAAGGCAGGTGCAACGCCACATGAGGTCGAAAAAAAGAAAAATAAGATAAATAAATATTTATATTATGTAGCCAAATATAAATATATATACAATATATATAATAGATTTATATAAATAGATATGATATTTGAGTAACCTTACAAATGTTGAGATGATTCTGCCAAAGTTTTATGAAGATAATCCTGTACTTTAGTCTTAAATGATAAACGATTGTTAGCCATCCTTATTTCCTGAGGTAAAGCATTCCATAGCAAGATGGATTGAACGAAGAAAGAGGAGTGAATGAAATTGGTACGGTGAGAAGGGCATTCAAGAAGTCGATTATTTGAGGTTCGAAGATATTTATTATGATTAGAAGTGACATATCACTTGATGACAGCGTTAGTTTTTTTGGCCGCGGGCCACAAGATCCTGTCTATAGCTATGACTGTAGCTATTAACTTCTCGGGTCCCGACAACGAACAACGTACCCAGATTTTAAATCGGATGTACCTGTATTTCTGCCAGCAAAGCTATTAAAGTTTTGGAACGGAACCTATCCAATTTCCTTTCAGTCTTTGCGTCCATCATTTTATAATCCACACCCGACCTTCATTTTACCCCGGCCTCGGCATTGTTCACCAACAATCGCGGATAATTATCATAGTTATTGCAATATCGTATTGTCCGGTTATCCTCGGGTATTTTTAGACCTTCGACCTCGTGTTACCCTGTTTGATATTCCGGCGCACTTTCGCTATTGTCTCAAAAAGGGTACAGCACGTGACGCGCTTTTTGAAATAGAAAACATAATTTGGAATATTCGACAGGAATAAAGATTAGATTTATGATTTTAAGGAGTTTCCTTTGTAGGTAAAAAAATATAGGAGTGGACTTATCCGAGTCAATAAAATAAAGGCTGATGTCTTTATTAATTAGTGTCTGACTGAAGGTTGATTTTAGGCCAAAGCCGATTAATAGGCTATCGCCAAAACTTTCAGCCGAAACCGAAATCGAAGGCTTAATAACCCTAAGAAAAGACATTGTCGAAAATAGCCCCAGAACCAACAAAAATTTGACCAATGCCGTCATTATTTATCTATTTTATTAAAATAATGGCAAATAGCCGTACTTAACGGACAATTTGCTGAACTTAAATCGTAGTCGCCGACATCTTTACTGAATGTCAACACGTAATATAACCTAATATGTACTAATCCCTCAAAATCTAATACTTTTTGTGCAATATTGTGATTCCCCTGCTTGTCCGTTTAATAACAAATGCCTTTAGAGATTTTTTGGATAGTTCGAAATCATACAAGTATTTTTTCATTGCTGTTGGTTCTGGGGCAAATCATGTATGGGCGCAGAACAATGAGCTTTGGGCCAATGATTGGCAACATTTTTAAAAAGTCAGGATGACTGTATGAACATAACGAGATGATTATAATTACCCACAACTGGTTAAAAATAATAACACTAGAATAATTATATTTATAATATTATTAACTTAAAAGCATTTGTAAGTCGTAAATCGTAATAGATTGTTCAATTTCGGTGCTTGCTGCAAACGTTCGGTTTCGGCCGAAAATTCGGCCTATTTTGGCCGAAACCGAAGCTTCGGTCGGACATTACTATTAATGAATATACATACGTTTAAATACTGAAATAATTTCTCCACTATGAGAGAGGAGCAAGCCAGAGAGATCTGTAAGGAAAAAAATCTGTTGGACCCATGTACTCTTTGCCTACCCGCAAGGGATTGGGCGTGATGAGAAAGATAAAATGTATATTTGCACTCCGTGTAACTTCTAAAATGAACATTAATTTATATATTTTACAAAACATGCTACAGATAGAAAGACACCAGTTAAAAATAGTTACAACCCAATAAAGAAAATTCTAAAATGTTGCCTTTATCCTTGTTATCCCGGGGGCAGATTTGAGAAAATTATTTCGAGCCGTACAAAAAGCTGTTATTACTTACTAACAAATAATTTGGCATTCAATTTCCAAAGACCAATTTCCAATAAAAGCATATGCTTAGAATGGCTAGAATTACCTACGCCTGCGGTACCAAAACTCAGAAATACAAATCCATATTTTGTATTTATTTAAACAGGCTGTATAAAAATAAGTATATTCTTAGAGTATTGCCAGAGTCTGAATAAAGCGAATTGGCGTGTAAATATGTGTACATAACCTATTCATTATGTTAGCAAGAGCCCAAAGTATGTACAGTCCCACAACGATCTTTTGGCCCGCGGCCATAATCGGAACTAACGCTGTCATCAAATGAAAATGGCACTACATGACAGTCGCATAGTTGCCCTTTGCTATAAAACTTCATCATCATCATCAGCCTATAGCAGTCCACTGCTGGACATAGGTCTCTCCAAGTGCACGCCACTGGATACGATCCTCGGCTACTCGCACCCAGTTTCTGCCAGCCGCTCTACGAATGTCATCGCTTCACCTAGCCTGAGGGCGTCCTGCATTACGTTTGTCAGTCCGCGGTCTCCACCCAAGGAGGCCAGGCCTATAAAACTTACCCAAGTTCTTTTTTTAATAAGTAACCGTGCGGACCCACCTGTTGGAAGATCTCCTTGGAAGTAGGAAAACTTTGTCAATGTCATCCATGGGCCAATAGATCCTTGTCGCACTCTAAGTATTATTTTTAATATGACTGCAATTTCATCGAAAACCTTTTACTACACGGATTTGAAGAGTCACATTAAAACATTCAAACTTTATCACAGTAATCTTTATCAAGCTTTTTAAGTGTCTCTTGTGATCTCTTATAGTGTGTCTCCAGTAAAAACGGGGAAACTCAAATTCGGCACTTTTAAGAAGAGGCAAAAAACAAATTTTTAATGTATTATTCTGTAACCTTTCGTTGATACTATACAAGCTGTAACATAATAAACGTAAGACCTGAAAGTAGTTTGTTCTATCGGTAACTAAATTGATTCCAACAATTTTTAATGTATGTTACATTTATTATTTTTATTTTCAAACAATGCTTTTTCTCTTTTGGTGCGCTATAACAAACTAAATTTATTATTGATTCAAAGCAATATGGAAATGCACTCCAAAAACGTATTTTTCAAAACGCACACATACATATTTAAGTTTCATTGTAAATTGGGGTATAAAAGTGCTTAAAAAAGGGGTAAAAACCATTAAATTTGGAAATCTGGTTTTCGTTTTGAATTTATAAAGCAATTCTCTATTGGGGTGTCTGGGTCTTGCGTTTATTATTTTACACCTTGTATAAAAGTAAATTTGGTAATAGAATATATGATCAGCGCAAAAGTAAAGTTTATCACTTTTATATTCTAATGACTTTTACACAAGTTTGGTAAATTATGCATGAAATATTCAGGGACAAAAAGTTATTACGACGCACACTGAAATATTCAATATTCACTTGCAAAAAGCTTGCTTGTGAATCAAACGAAAGAGAATAGATAAAAATATTTTTTAAAATTTTGGCAAATATGGTTTTGTTTGTTATACTGAGTGTAGATACACAAAAAATTATTTTTGAAAGTGTTGAAAAATATTGTTTGTGTATAGCTCCGGCCCGCGACTTTCTTTTGCATAAACAAGATTTATAATAAATAATGCTAGACCTCAAACACCCCGATTAGATATTTGCTTCACAAATTTAATACGACAACCAAATTTCCAAATTCAAAGCTTTTTACCTTTCTACTTTAAACCCTAAATAAGAATGAAACTTGTACGTGTGTGTATTGAAAAATATGTTTTAGAAATGTTTAAAATCTCCGTATTGATTTGAATCAAGAATGTATTTAGTTTGTTATAGCGTATTAAAGGAGTAACAGCATTATTGCATATTAAAAAATTTAAGATGCATTAAAAAATGTTGAAGTCAATTCAGTTACCGAATTAGAACTAACTGCTTTTAGGTCTTGGGTTAGTTATGTAACCTCCCACAAAGAAGAGCACGGGATGAGGACCACCGCAGCGCAGATGTTCCGCCACTCGCGATTCCTGCGGCAGGGCACTCGGGCAAGAGACGGACGCCGAGGGATTTTAGTGGGTGCGAGCCCCACACATCAAAGTTCGCGATGTGGCGGTATGCGTTAGGCATCCTACCCCGAAAAAAAAGGTTATACAGACTGCCTCAGGTTATACAGACAGGTTTAATTCCTAGGTTGGACAAGTGTAGTTTTTCTAACGAAAACTTCCCAGTACAAGTCCGGAGTCTGGAATTGTGCCCGGTATATGGCAATAGGCTCGCCTCCTATTACATGGGCCCTAATATCGTCGGCGAAACGTGGGTGTACTCAGTACACCTCTGCCACCCCCACTTGGGGAATATAGGCGTGACGGTGTGGGTGTCCTTTGGCTGACTTTGACATCCACAGCGTGTCATTATCCCACTAATGTGTGAATATGGATCCCGATACCACAATACATTGTGTGTGTATGTGAATGATCTACGCTGTTGGCCTCGGGGCCTTTACAGCTTCACCGGACAAGAGGGCGAGCGTGCAACCACTACGCTCGAGCCAGAAGGGCAAGGGGGCAACTAGCTCAAGGGCGCTTTAAAGAGGGACGGCCTCGGCTTGGGCAGTCGCTATGGGGGAGGGCGTATACTAGGTGTCTCGCCTTGGTGCTCTGCACTGGCCCCAGCGGGCAAGGGATTCTTCGACCTCGCCGGCGAGGTCGGTGTCTGATCCTGTGTATCGGTATCTGTATCCGAAAGAAGGGATGTAAGGGCATCGGGAGGTTCGGTGAGAACATGCCGCGGACGGCGGTAGTGGCTGATAGGAGGGGAGTTGGGTTCGTAGTCGGCGGCGGCTACGATTATTGGATTACTATGATTGGACGCGTTCGCAAAATATCGGGTTGACGCCTTTTTAATAAAGGCGCGAATGGGTTCGAGACCGAGATCGGAATGGACCACAATACACAATTACAGCAATTCTATAGAATTATAGAGTAACTCGTATCAACTTCTGAGATTTATGCGAATACTGCGTCAAACATTTCTTTCGTATTGCATTGCGATTAATTTTTCCTTTTATATTTCTTGTATTTGTATTCGTAACGTCGGGAACATAACCCTCAAAAGAACCAGCAAAGACATCTATTTCACCGCAAATGGAATTGGCAAACGAAAGCATACGAGATATGGGTGATAAAAGACCAATATTTGTGCGAGTGTAGGGCATGATTAAAGTTTTTCGATTAATTGAGAGGTTACCAAATATAATCGTTTATTCTTACGAGGCAATCTCGTACAGGCTTTACCTATTTACTCTGTTCTTTTTCCCAAATCACCCATCAATTCCAGATTTCGCTTAGAAAAACATATCAAGCAGTTTTTGCTTACCCAAAATCGAGCGCAGGTGACACAAAACCGGTGATGGATTGTTATGAAAATCCTTTCTGTCGCGTTCATTCTGAATAAATCCCGATAAATCTTGTCGATGGGAGTCAGACGCCGTTTTTGTCTGTACACAAGAACGATTGATTTGATATTGTTTTTGCTAAGATTTCGGGTTTGTTTGTGATTTAGACTACAGAACAAAGACTCAAACTCAAATAATTTATGTTGTATGCGGGGGCGCTTACAAATATTAAGTTTACATTTTTTTAAATCTAATTTAACTACTTATCTACCACCGGTTCGGAACGCGGCCTCCACTGAGAAGACCCGGTAAAGAAACTCAGCGGGCTTGTCTTTTTTTATTTAATTCTCTTTCACTTTTCTTTTAAAGATATGTAGTAGTGTGGGGCACATTAGGATTAATTCCTGTGTCGTGCGTGCGTTTACAAACATGAAAATCCACATACACAAATACCCAGACCGGTACAAATAATTGTGGATCACACAAAGATGTGTCCCGTGCGGGAATCGAACCCGCGAATATCAGACACAGTGGGGCGGAGCGGCTTCTTAACCACTGCGCTAAATCGTCCGTCAATTTTTAGTTTCTCTTTTTTTAATCATATTGTGTGGATACAATGTTAAAGTTACAATTAAATAGTTTACTATCCAGTGTGATGCCGTACGACCATGATATGAGACTAATTATGTTATTTATAAAGAGTGTCTAAAGGAGTCCAGATGGTCCAGTCCCCCCAAGCAGCCGTTCACGAGTATGACTTCTGGGACGGCCATTACTTCCCTCAACCATATTGGAAGGAAGGAGGTGACACGCGCCAGACAGCTAGCGCAAGCAAAGACCATAGTGAGGCCATATAGTGAGCATGACCAAACCAGAACCCCAAAGACGGTGGTCAGATTGTGTCAACAAAGCAGCAATACCATAAAAATAAGACTATCAGACCGTGGCGATGTAGAGAAACTTAATAAGGTACAATTTCAAAGGAGATGCTTCAATACGTAAACTAAAAGCCATTGATAAAATATCCTTTATTCGATTGCCACACACACAATTTTTGAAGTAACGCTGTTTTTATACCGAATCATTTAACAGGAAATCAGAAAGGTCTGTAAGGAAAGAGCCTGTTGAAAATCTGTACGCTCTGCCTACCCCGCAAGGGCTCTGGCGTGATGATATAAATAGATAGATTAAATTAAACTTTTTATTGGCCCAAAAAAATGTTTATATCAAGATTAATCACATTTTTTAACAGATCAGTTTCTCTGCCATTTTATTATTTCATAATTTGGTACTCTTTTTTTTTTTTTTTTTAAAACGTAGCCTTACACTAGGATTTATTTCTGTGTCGTGGGTGCGTTTACAAACATGAAAATTCACATACACAAATACCCAGACCGGAACAAACAATTGTGGATCACACAAAGATTTGTCCCGTTCGGGACTCAAACCCGCGACTATTAGACGCAGTGGGCAGAGCGGCTTAAGCTCTTAACCACTGCGCTAAATCGTCCGTCAGTCACTACTGGATGTGTGAATACGGCGTATTGTTAAGATCTTTTTCTTTATCAATATTTCCTACACATGTATACATATGTATGTAAGTAAACTTATTTTAATGTTGCGACATCATTATAAATTCTTGGAGCGCTTTTTTATATCTTGTATTCGTCATACCTTACTGTTTATGCCAGTATTCCTCTTGAAACGAATGCTCGTAAAATTAACCGGGTCCCTATTCAATAAGACTGACAGTTTTGTCAAAAAATTACAAAATTGTGGCATTGTAATGGTCGACGATGTTTAATAAAGCGGTTTTGAATGGGTTATGATTCATCATCATCATCTTCTAAGCCACTCGTCCAACACTGAACATAGGTCTTCCCAATCGCTCTTCAGCGCAAGCGGTCTGATGCCACCTGCATCCAACGACTTCCTGCGATCCTTATAAAGTCAAAACTCAAACACAAACTCAAAAAATTTTTTGTATAAGCCCTGCCGGGCGCTTACAAATAATCAATTACCTTTTTTTTTAAATCTAATTTAACTTTTAATATACCACCGGATCGGAACACGGCCTCTACGAAGAAGATCCAGCGAAGAAACAGCGGGCTTGTCATTTTCTCTTTTTTTCTTTTTTTTTATCGATCGTATTGTTACAATGTTTAGGTCACCATTAAATAGTTTTACGGTCTAGCTCCAGTGTGGTCTTACGATCCAGATATGAATCTAATCATGTTATTTGTAAAGAGTGTCTAAAAGATGCCTGATGGACCAGTCCCCACAAGCAGCAACCGTTCACGAGTATGAACTCGTTCATACTGTTTCAGGAGTCATATACTGAAACAGCCATCACTCCCCTCGACCATATTAGAGTATACCCGTCACCGCAAGCGAAAGCAAATTGCCACATTGTCGCCTGCCATTGTCACTTATTAAACAAGGCTCTGGTATGTATATTGTTACTTATAAAGGCATTATTCTATATCATTATTTTCTTATTCTTATCTGAAGGACAAACCAAGAGTCTCCGTAATCGGCGAGCGTATATGAGACGAACTATGAGAGTGTAGGAAATCAGAGATGTAAGAAAAGAACCTGTTGTAAATCTTTTCTCTCTGCCTACCCCGCAAGGGATCTGGCGTGATGATATAGTTATAGATAATTTTCTTCTCAACTTTGTGCTGTTTATTCTATTAACTATCTAAGACTAATTCTTTTTCATTATTTGCTTCTCAAATTTTTACTATTTATGCTGTTGCTACCTGAATAAAAAGAAAATATATAATAATAATAATATTAGCCCTGTTAAGACACTGTCCCACCGTTTGGCACGGGCCTCCTCACTAACTGAGAGGGTTTAGGCCATAGCCCACCACGATGGCCCAGTGCGGGTTGGCGAACTTCACACACCTTTGAGAAACTCTTAGGCATGCAGGTTACCTCACGATGTTTTCCATCACCGTTAAAGCAAGTGATAATTAATTTTTAAAAAGGAAAGATAATGATTTTTTTATCCCTACACTCTATTCGATTACACGATCATAAAGCTTTTGGTATTAACATGTTTGACGGACGGCTTGATCCAGTGGTGAAGAGTTTAAGTCGTTCCGCCCACTGGATCGAGTGGCCGCGGGTTCGATCCCGCACGGGACAAATCTTTGTGTGACCCACAAATATTTGTTTCCATCTGAGTGTTTGTGTATGTGAAATTAATGTTTGTAAATGCACCTAAAATAGGAATAATTCCTAGTGTACGGTGACTTTTTGACTTTTTGAATAATGTACGGCTATGACACAAAACATAACAACATCGATAACCAAACAATGAATTAACCTAATAATTAGTCAGTGTTTTGATTGTTGTCTGCTTCGTTGGTCTAGTGGCGAATAATGCGCTTAATGATCATGAGTTCTTGGGTTTAAATCCTAGGTCAGACAAAATGTGATTTTTCGATAGAAAAAAATCTATTTCCAGTCCGGATTCTAGTGCCCAGTATAATGGCAAAAGACTCGCCCCCTATTGCATCGCACCTAACATCGTTGGCAAAAATGAATGTACACGGTACACTTCTGCTGCCCCCGCTTGGGAAATACAGGCGTAACCACGTTTAATTGTATTTTCATTTATTTTGTTTCATCATTTCAGCCTATACTTGTCCACTGCTGAACATAGGCCTCCCCAATCGCTTTCCAGCGTAACCGGTCCGATGCCACCTGCATCCAACGATTTCCCGCGATTTTCACAAGATCGTCGGTCCATCTGGCAGGCGGTCGTCCTACGCTGCGCTTGCCAATACGTGGTCTCCACTCTAGAATCTTTCTGCCCCAACGCCCGTCCGATCTTCGCACTATGTGGCCAGCCCATTGCCACTTCAGCATGCTAATCCTGAGAGCTATGTCGGTGACCTTGGTTCTTTTACGAATCTCCTCATTCCTGATTCGATCACGTAGAGAAACGCCGAGCATAGCTCTTTCCATAGCTCGCTGAGCAACTTTGAGCTTTTTTATGAGACCTATTGTAAGAGACCACGTCTCTGATCCATATGTCATCACTGGTAACACACATTGACTAAAAACTTATTTTGTTTACTCCTTACCAAAATGATCTTTAAATATTTCACTATAATAAGCTCTCTCTATCCTTGATTCCTTGAGCGGTATTTGGGTTTATTTCATGAGTTACCTATTACGTACGCACACAGGAAGACAGAGGGACGTTATTACTATGATAAAGTACCAGAGGGACTTAAAGGGTACAAAGCATTCCCCATCTCGTCTGGTGAAACTTTAATGTTCATCTCCAGTTAACAACGTAGTCGAATGAAGGAAGAACATCTATTTAGATCAAAGTTTCTTACTTTACAGAATTCAAATGTGATTTTAGAGTAAATAGTTTTTTTTTTTTTTTTTTTTTTTTTTGTTTTTAAAAAACGTAGCCCCACACTAGGATTTATTCCTGTATCGTGGGTGCGTTTACAAACATGAAAATTCACATACACAAATACCCAGACCGGAACAAATAATTGTGGATCACACAAAGATTTGTGCCGTGCGGGAATCGAACCCGCGACTATAAGACACAGTGGGCGGAACGGCTTAAGCTCTTAACCACTGCGCTAAATCGTCCGTCATAGTGACTTTAGATTATTAAGTTAAGACTAACTAAGAGTACATTTGTTGATGTTTCAACATTAAGATATGTTTTCATGTCACTGCAGGTGATTGCGTACAATAGATAGCCCGCATTTACATTTTCACAAAGGGGTAGAGCGTATACACAAGGTGTAACGTAAATAACGAAACACCTCTGACACCCTGATTTGATAATTGCTTCATAAATTTAAAACGAAAACCAAATTTTTAAATTTAAAGCTTTTTAGCTAAATTTAAAGATTTAGCGCAGTGGTTAAGAGCTTAAGCCACTCCGCCCACTATGTTTAATAGTCGCGGGTCCGACTCCCGCACGGGACAAATCTTTGTGTGATCCACAATTATTTGTTCCGGTCTGAGTATTTGTGTATATGAATTTTCATGTTTGTAAACGCACCCACGTCACATGAATTCATACTAGAGTGGGGCTACGATTAAAAAAAAAATAACAATGAAAATTGTACGTGTATGTGTGCGTTTTAAGAAATACGGTTTAGGAATGCAATTGGAATCTCCTTATTGCTATGAATCAAGAATAAATTGAGTTTTTTATACCACACTGAAGCAGTAAAAACATTTATTGCAAATTTATAGAAAAATTAAGATACATATAAATTGTTGGAATCAATTCAGTTGCCGATTTAGAACAAACTACTTTCAGATCTTGCTTTTATTATGTACACCTTGTATAGTATATTTACATTCCGCTTTTTAGTCCCAATATAATAGAAGCAACCAAAATCAAAAGTTTTTTATTCATGTAGACCAAGAAGTACTTATGAACAGCAGGAAAGAAAAGTTAATTATTAATTAAGACACCCCCACCCGTTCGAAATGTCATGTGGAGTCAGGATTCATTCCTGTGGGGAAGAAGGCCAAGAAAGTCTACGGTTACTCTTTTAAAATGAGAGTTTTACAATTCTTTTTATATACATGTAACGACCCCTATACATCGCTACATAGTTGCGACTACATACCACTAGTTGGTGCTGACGATTCGCCATACATGTCTAGAACTCGATATTAGAGTGCGCACGACGTTTAACTTATATATAAGTCCCCGTATAACTCTTGGGGGAGATTGGCAGGCCCCGACAGACACATCACCCGTCTGGCTGGAAAATCTTCCCTATGACAAATCCTGCCACAACGTTCTTGCCATATTGGTGACCACCGATACGAACATCGAGCAAGCCTTCTGCAGAGTCATCATCATCGTACATCCCTCCACATCAGGTCGTTCAGATCAACAGCAGCAGTCACACAGCAAGCCTACACAGCTAACCTAACAGCTTACTCACAGGCGACATGGTTCGGCGACTCTTGACACTCAACCGACTCAGTGGACTACAGTCATCACATGGACTTCGCCACCAACAGTCGACACTCCAAGCTCAGTCTCGACTCACTGAAGACTTCGAGCATCTGCGCACACAGTCTCTACTCACCGCAGACTATGCGCAAGTCGGCACTTGCAAGCTCATCACTACGAGCACGACGCAGCGAATTCAAAGAATCACGACCTCCGGTCTCGGTGGGGAGCCATGTAGCGACCCCTATACATCACTACATAGTTGCAACTACATACCAATAGTTGGTGCTGACGATTCGCCACACATGTCTAGAACGCGATATTAGAGTGCGCACGACAGCCCCCGACAACAACTCTCAGAGGAGAGTGGCAGGCCCCGCCAGACACAACCCCCGCCGGCTAGAAGATCTTCCCTTTGACATATCCTGCCACATCGTTTCTGCCACATACATTGCGTTCATGGGGTATGGGAGAATAATGCAGAACGAGTTAAATATATGTGCTTAAGTATACACTTATGCTGTCAATCAGTGTCGAAACAGTCTTCTCATTTACATAATACTTTGTAAAGGTATATATTAAAAAAATATATAACAATAATAAGAAAAATAAAATTGCTTCATAATAAATTTATTATATTGCCCACAGTCTTCAACATTTCACATGTCTTACAAAATACTCCTTGTTTCTCTCAGAATGTTTTTCACATGACTTCCGGAAGTATTTATGTTCTCTTGAAATTAAGATTTTATCACTACCTGTGGCAAGTTACAAACGTATATGAGTTTCAAAATACGTAAAGGCGGGTTTACAAAACTTTTTTTTTATTATAAACTTTGTACCAACTAGGTTACCATTAGAAATAGCCTATATGCCTATAGGCCATAATCAAAAGACTCCGTAACCGACGAGTATGCATGAGATAAACTATGAGAGTGGAGGCCGAGAGGTCTGTAAGGAAAGAACTTGTTAGAACTCTGTTCTCTCTGAATACGCCGCAAGGGATGGCGTGGTGATATACATAGATAGATAGGTAAGTACCATCTTCAACGTACGGACTCCGTGGTACCATGACACTGTAAGGCCGTTTCCTTCTCCCACAAATCGAGGTTAGACAGGTTATTACTACTTAAAAAATGTTTTCTGTATAGTGAGTGCGTTTACAAATACGATATTTACATACATAAACACCAAGATCGACACAAACAAGTTTATCTTTTATCCATCGGACTTGTTTAACAGTACTTTGAGTGAATTCACAAGGATAGCATTTTTTATTATAAGTTATAAAATTAAGCCAACTCCTTATTAACAATAAAGCACAACAAGCAACAAAAAAGCAGTGATAGCCTAGTGGTTAGACCATTGGACTGCAATGTCAAACCCAGGCACCCCTGGTGCCTGGGTTTGAACCCATGTCGGGTTCAAACCCAGGCACGCACCTCTGTCTTTTCGAAAGTATGTGCGTATTAAAAATTACTATCACTTGCTTTAACGGTAAAGGAAAACATCGTGAGGAAACCTACATGCCTAAGAGTTTTTCGAAGGTGTGTGAAGTTCGCCAACTCGTACTGGGCCAGCGTGGTGGACTATGGCCTGAGCCCTCTCAGTTTGAGAAGAGGTCCGTGCCCTACGGTGGGACAGTTTCTTAACAGGGCTAATATTATTATTTATTAACAATAAGTTCTAAATTATGTTTATACACTGTCGAATTAGGTAATTCTGTAATGATGGTGTTATTTTTAAAAAATAAATAATTAAAATAAAATAAGTAGTAGAGAATGCCAGAGAGGTATGTAAGGAAAGAACCTGTTGGAACTCTGTACGCTCTGCCTACCCCGTAAGGGATCTGGCGTGATGATATAGATAGATAGATAGAAAATAAAAAAAAAAAATAAAAAAATAATATTATCTGAGATGAAAGATATTTCATCTCAGGAAAATGCGATATACAATAATCCTAAGTACAAAACTTGGCCTATCACTAAGTTCATTAATACCTAAGTCCACACTCTGAAATAGGGTTCGTGTTTGATATTAAACAGAAAACTGTCCTATTTCAATATAATTCAAAGTAGGAAATTGATCCGGATTTGAAGGACTGACGCACGGATTGATTTGGTCCTTCAAATCTAAATAAGCAAAGTTCAACATACCTCTGATAATAGTATCTGATTTGTTTTACAAGTAGTTTAGTACCGAGTACACACACTAGTCACAGTTATGAAAGATGACTGCATGAAAAATGGCTTACATTTGAAAGTAAAGGAAACCAAGATCATGGTTTTTGAACGGGAAGAAACCAGAACGAATGCAAGGATTGTGGTTGGTAACGATGTGCTGGAGCAAGTGAATGAGTTTGTATATCTTGGATGCGCATTCAGTAAGGATGGGAAATACACCGCTGACATAGAGAGAAGAGTAAGTACAGGGAACAGAGTGAATGGTGCGATGGGAAAGCTACTTGGGAGCCGGCACTTAAGCCAAAAGGCGCAGCTGGCCATACATAACGGAGTGCTTCTCCCAATGCTGTTATATGGCAGCGAGAGCTGGGTATGTAAGAAGGAGAATGAAAGTAGGACAAATGCGGTGGAAATGCGAGCTCTGCGGAAGATGTGCGGAGTGAAGCTGACCGACCGTATTCGCAAGAGCGTAGTAAGAAAGCGAGTAGGTATGAAAGATAGTATTGGTATAAAGATGAGAAAGGTATGCTTCGTTGGTTCGGGCATATAAATAGAATCTCCGAAGAAAGAATAACAAAACTGATATACAATGCGAAAGTGGAAAGATGTAGATACCGGGGAAGACCTAGACTATCTTATTAGACCAAATAGACGGGGTCTTATCTGAAGGAGAAGACAGAAGTCTCCGTAACCGGCAAGCGTGTATGAGACGAACTATGAGAGTGGAGGAAGCCAGAGAGGTATGTAAGGGAAGAACCTGTTGAAACTCTGTACTCCCTGCCTACCCCGCAAGGGATCCGGCGTGATGATATAGATAGATGTATAGAATTACATACAAAAATATTAAAAATAGCTAGGTATAATTAGCGGTCTTCTTGCTAAAAGCAATTTATTCCAGACAACTAATGCATTAGAAGAAGCAACAAAGAATAGGGCAGTTGGTGACGTACACTATAAACTTAGATAAGACATATTGTAATCATACTATTATACTATGCACATTATTTTATGTCTATTTGCCTCGCTGTCCAGATTTATATGATGCGGCTAGGAATCCTAGTTATGAATCCTAGACGAGACAAAGTGAGATCTATCGGTATCATTACGTTACGTCCCTTGCAGAAATTCAGAAATGTTTGTTTATTTTGATAGTAATTTACTTGGAAACAAACACACCGCGAGACCGAGAGATATATTCCTACATTGTCTGCAGTCTCCTTCCAAAGTTAAATAAACAGGTGGGGACGTTTGTTTACGTTTAACAGGTACCTACGTCCCAGCTTCATTTAGAAAGGGGTATACCATTGTCATTTATTCATGATACGGTACACTTGGTTATTTCCCTAAACACCCCTTACGTTCTAGTAGATTTTCCCTTTGGCTTAGTTCGTTGTGAATTTTGGCCCTGGGACCTGTTCCGATTTTGATATCATTACTGCTTTTAGTTCCGTACCCCTGTAATAACCTTTGAGGGAAACTTTTGTAAACTATTAGAAACAACGATTAGATATGTGCTTCACCAATTCAATACGATCTTTTTTTTCAAGCCAAATTTTCAAATTTAAGGTATTTTACCCATTTCTTAAGCACTTTGAACTCCGAATAATATGATAAAACTTGTACGTGCGTATTAACAAAATACGTTTTAGAAATATATTTGAAATATCCGTATTGCTTTGAATCAAGAATGAATTTAGTTTGTTATAGCGCACTGGAGCAGTGACAGCTTTTTTGCGAATTAAATAAAAAAGTAAGATACGTTAAATGTCTATCTATCTATATCATCACGGCAGGTAGGCAGAAAGCACAAAGTTCCAACAGGTTCTTTCCGTACAGACCTCTCTGGCTCCACTCTCATAGTTCGTCTCAAACACGCTCACCGGTTACGGAGACTCTTGACATGTCCTTCAGATAAAGACTTGGTCTAATTGGTCATAGTAAAATAGTCTAGGTCTTCCCCGGTACCTACATCCTTCCACATTCGCCTTGCATATCTATTTTGTCATTCTTTTTTCCGGGTTTATAACTAATTACCAATAACCTTGTGTATTAGACTTTCCATACTTTCCAAAAAGAGTTTCTATACTTTTCACAAAATGCAAATGAACCAATGTTTGGCAAAATTATTTATATAAACAGATGTGTATAGAATTATAAGTTATTTTGTGAAGGAAAGTACTTTTTGATGTCCTTTTGTGTATTAAGTATTTCTGCAAATGTGTGTGTATTTCTCCAAATGTGTATTAAGTAAGTCGTTTTAAATAGTCTCCGTAAGATAGAAAAAGGTCTAAAACGGTGATGGAATTGAATACCAGTCGAATTTTACATTTTTCAAAATAGTAAAAACTTTTGAGATGTTATAATTTTATTATATTAATATTAGTCCTGTTAAGAAACTGTCCTCCGTTGGGCATGGGCCTCGTTTCAAACTGAAAGGGTTTAGGTCATAGTCCACCACACTGGCCCAGTGCGGGTTGGTGAACTTCATACACCTCCGAGAAACTCTTAGGCATGCAGGTTTCCTCACGATGTTTCCTTTGCCGTTTAAGCAAGTGATAGTTAAGTTTTAATACGCACATGTTTTCGAAAAGACAGAGGTGTGAGGCATGCCTGGGTTGAACTCGAGACCTCTGACTTTGCAGTTCAACGGTCTAATCCACTAGGCTATCACTGCTTAGGCATTCATTTTACTACAAAAGGATAATGTTTATATACGGTAAGATATAGAATGAATCACGAAGCAAATATAAAGAGGAGTTGGCCTAATAACTGTGCACTGTGTCTTCTGCTTACGTCAGTACGTACGTAGTTTACGTCAGTCTGTCATTCTCAGCTAGATATCATATACGGAAGTAGGCGGGGTGTAACGACTTCTTTATTCCGCGCCACCCCGCGCAGTGACACGCTTGATTGTAGAAGAAAATCTAATAATGCTGTCTCCTCTTTATATTTGCTTCGTGGAATGAATACATAAGGAAAAATACCTCCACTAATCCGCACTGGGTCCGTGAGGTAGAGTATGACCTTTAATGTCTCCCACCTCGTTTCGGAGGCTTTTGCCCAGCGATGGGACAATAGAAGCGGATTAATTTATTACTGTATCCACACAATATCCGTTGTGGTGATCTTTAGGAGAGCCCGTTGTCGGGCCGTGGAGGTCGGAGATATCCACACCGTTAAGCCTATGATCCTCAAGCGGGGATGGTAAAGGTGTACTGTCTATATATACTTTTAGATGTTAGGTGCCAATGTAGAAGGTGAGCCTATTGTCATTGTACTGGGCACAATCCAGATGCCGGTTTGCTATTGACAATCATTCGATAGAAAAACTACACTGTCGGAATGTTTGAATCCAGGGCCTGATTGTCCAGTGAAGCTGTAAAGGCACCGCGGCAAACAGCGTAGATCATTCACACACACACACACAAAATGCAAGCCGTATCATGCGTTATTGAACAAAGACGCATTCTATAATTATTATACCCTAGCAGTACCTGCAAATTCGTGCACGTGGATTTCAGGCATCTTCAGGTGTGTTAAAACACGCATCACGTGAGCTTTAGGCATTCATGCAAGAAATAGGATTAAAGCAGGATTAATGCGGTCGAAATACGAGATTTACGACGGATGTGTGAAGTCAAGATGATCGATCGCGTTCGCAAAAGGGTAGTAAAAAAGCATGTACCTAAGTATGAAAAAAAGTTTCAGTGTAAAGATGAAAAAACGTATGCCCCGGTGGATTTTTGTGTGTAATTGATCTATGCTGTTGGCCGAGGTGCCTTTACAGCTTAACTGGACAAGAGGGCGAGCGTACAACAACTACGCTCCAGCCCGAAAGGCAAGGGGGGAATCAACTCCAGGGCGCCTCAAGGGGGAACGGCCTCGGCTTGGGTTATCGCTATTGGGTAGGTCGTATACTAGGTGTCTCGTCGTGGTGCTCTACACTGATCAGCGAAAAAAGGATTCTTCGAGCTCGCCGGCGAAGTCAGTGCGGTATTAATATCGAAAAGGAGAGAGGTAAGGTCATCAGGAGTGTAACTCAGTGGTTCGGATGTATACTAAAATGTCGGAAGAAAGAACTTTATAACAGATATTGGTACAATGGGAAAATGGAGGACTCTGTCAGCATTATGACCGAGTTGTGTCTATTAACCCAATTAAAAATCAATAACAGTTGTAGTAAACCAATCAGAATTGGTTGTGAGATAGATGCTTGTTAAGCGAGTGTTATTTTTATTAGTTGCTTCATTTAATTTCTATATTAATTGGTTTCATTACGTTACTAATATTGAATCGTTGTTCTTAATCCTTGTAGCTTTTTTCCGAGTCAGTTGTAATTTAGGTCAGTTTAAAAAATACTGATATTTTACTCGGCGCTCGTAACGCTGTGCGACCGCGGTATTCTTAGCAATCACCAAGATTAAACAGCGGTCGATTCGGTTGGCCTGAGAGGGGTGACCATTTGTGGCATTTTCATATTCGAGCGACTCTGTGCTCGAAAGGCACATTAAGGCGTTGGCCCCGGTTACCACGTAATGTGGTACCAAGTTGGAAGCCTTATAGGCGGCTTGGTAAAATCCAACAGGAGGCGGTCACCTGCCTCCACCAATCTGCACTGGGTCCGCGTGGTGAAGTATGACTTAATCTCTCTCACCTCGATTTGTGAGAGCAAAGGCAACAAATCGAGGTGAGAGACATTAGGAGACAGTGTAGGCTGTGGGACAGATAGGATGATATAATAATTATTTTTTATTATATCGCATCCGGGTCATGAGTACAGTTTTTAAACGACACACAAACGTCAAAGTGACGTTATACAGATCCTAGGTGGGTAGGGGGTTACTGATAAAAAGTATCACTCTGTATTCGTGATCTCTACGACACTGTTTGTTGCTGAAGTTAACCTCAAGCCTTGGAACTGCGTTGCGAATCGTGAGTAAGATGTGTGCCAAGTTAAAGTGTATTTTCCATCGTGCCTGCATTTTTAACAAGAGGTTATTTCCTCGCCCGAATCACTGCTTTTGTACACAATGAGTGGTCAGGAAAGGGTATACTCCTCAATGTGTACACCCACTTTTGCCGACGATTTTAGGTCCCAGTGTAATTGCGTGAGAGCCTATTCACATTATACCAAGCACAATTCCAGACTCCGGAATGCAACTTAGAACGTTCCGGTGGAAAAACTACAGTGACACTGCTCAACTTAGAACTGTAACCCTTTTGAGTATTAATATAATATACAAACATATTTGTCATACCTAGACTATTTTACCATGACCAAATAGACCGTGTCTTATCTGAAGAAGTACAAGTCAAGAGTCTCCGTAGCCGGCGAGGGCCTGTATCAGACGAACTTTGAGAGTGAACTGTGAGTTTTTCGGTATTATACGCAAAAGATGCGCATCCCTGTTGCGACGTGTGCGAGGCAGTGACAACAGTCTGCTGAGAGTTGATGCCAGCAAAACTGAGGGCCATTATATGGAGCACCTGTGTAGGATACACCTGGTGTAATGGTAAATAAAAATAATAAATGTAAATTTACTAACATAGTTTAAGCAAATGTTTAGTAACAACTTATGGGTTTTTTAGCTTGAAATAAAGATGATTTGATTTGATTTGAAGGAAGCCAGAGAGGTCTGTAAGGCAAGAACCTGTTGGAACTCTGTACTCTCTGCCTATCCCGCAAAGGATCTGGCTTGATTATATAGATAGAGATAGAAAGAAATTCACATACAAAAACACCCCGGCCGAAACAAACATTTATTGGTCATACAACAAATACAATACAATTGGAGGGCGGAGCGACTGAAGCTCTTAACATGTGTGTACGTAATATATGTGATACATTATGTATGACAAAACAGATACACAATGCGAAAGTGGAAAGATGTATGTTTGTGGGAAGAGCTACACTATCTTACCATGACCAAATAGACCGAGTCTTATCTGAAGGACAAGTCAAGAGTCTCCGTAACCGGCGATCGTGTATGAGACGAACTATGGAGTGGAGTAAGCCAGAGAAGTCTGTAAGGAAAGAACCTGTTGGAACTCTGTACTCTCTGCCTCCGCAAGGAAACTGGCGTGATGATATAGATAGATAGAGACATATTTTTTCTTAAAAATAATTTGTTAACAACGATAAGTCCTAATGTAATAGGGCTATTTCCATTATTCCGACTATAAGGTTTATTTATCGATTACGGATGGACGATTTAGCGCAGTGGTTAAGAGCTTAATCGATTCCCGCACCCAAGAAATCTTACTGTGATCCACAATTATTTATTTCGGTCTGGGTATTTGTGTTAGTGAATTTTCATGTTTGTAAATGCACCCACTACACAGGAATAAATTCTAGTGCGGCTACGTTTAAAAAAAAACAAAAGAAAAGAAAAAGAAAGAAAATTACACTCAAAGAGCATATCGGGCCCTTCGAGTCCAAGATAATAACGCTTTCAGGGCGCTGATGGTGTTGCCGTGATACTGCTGTGCCGGGCATGTTTGCCGACGTGCGTGTCGACTGTTTTGTTTTGGTACATTTCTGCGTAAGCAAACCACGTCGCTAATCCGCAGGGTACGGAGCAGCCCCAACAGGGTACTGGAAATGATAGCGGGCAGACCTGACTGCCCCTATGTTACATACTGTTTTGTGTTACATGTTCGCTTACAGTCTTAAACGTTAAACTGTACATACTAACACTAGAAAGAGTAGAACACAAATTCAGGGCCGAGACACTTCAAGGAATTTCTCTCCAAATGGTGTGACAGCGACAGCAAGAGACTATTAAAACGCAGTAGACTACAACTAAGGCAACTAATTGGAGCATATTCAGGCCACTACGGCATAAAAGAACATCTACACAAGATGAACCTCTGTAGCGACGTGGTATGCAGGAACTGTGGCACAGAGTCTGAAACCATGAAGCACGTCCTCTGCTACTGCGATGTACTAGCGGCGCGGCGAATGAAGCTACTGGGAGTGGCCTATCCAAACCCAGAGGAATTTCGGCTCTTCCCCTCTGCTGGAATCTACAGCCTGGTACAGGGAGTATTTGGTTCTTCAGGTACGTCAGAGCATCTGGGCAAGGACAGCACCAAAAATCCCATCGGGTCGAAGTGCGCCTGAGGTTTCCTCAGTCCGATAAGCCAACAAGATAAGAACACTAGAATTAGAAAACTGTCATTACTGACAATTGGGCCTAGATGTCTTCAATAAATGAATTATTATTATAGTCCAATTTTATAATGTCGGTGATATCACCTGGACGATCAAAGGCGACTTAGAGTCCAATGAATATTCCGGAATGCGAAAACTCCGAATATTTTGATAGAATAACCACAATTAAACTGTCTGAGGATTCTACTATTCGCGTGTTCTTTTAACACATTCCTTAAACAAATTCTACTATTCGCGTGTTCTTGTAACACATTCCTTAAACATTAACACACGAATGAAATTTTGAACAGGGACGTCTTAAGACGAGTCTAGACAGTTTAATGTTCACTATACATTATACTAGTCATTTCATTAGACTAGTCTGGAGAAGGCTTAGAAATCCCGGAAAAATAAAATTTAATATTACGTTACCGGCGTACCTTTAAGTGAATATTTAGGCATATTACGATATAATAAGACTGTCAGTTTTATGAAGAAATAATTTATTTTAGCATTTTTACCTTAATATATTGAAAGATGTCCGCTTCAGGACAAAGGCCTTCACAAATATTGCGATGACAAGCGGCTTTGTGATAATTTAAAATAAAAAAAAAATAATAAAAAAACGTATCCAGTTTTTACCCGCTTTACCTGGTGAAAAAATAGGTTATCGGTCTACCTTTAATGCCCGGTTACAACATTCAACTCAAGGATGATTTGCTTACTGTCAGTAGAATCTTGACAGATTTTTCATACAAATTATATCAAAATTCTATCCGTAGTAGGCAAATTTATCCTTGAGTTAAATATTGAAACTGGACGTAAGTCGTGTTAGGATAAGTTCTAAAAGCACCCGAGGAGGACGGCGGAGTTGTGTGGCCCACGTCGCCGTAAGCACCGCGTCGGTGCGGGGGGAGAGCGTGTCATCAAGTCTCCCTCCGATGGCGGGCTCGTCAGAGCGCGGCACAAGAGGGGCACCGGTGCGTTCCATACGGAGATCCCGGAGCCCCTCCAAAGTGCTGATGCCGGCTACCCCCCGCGAGCCCCGCGAGCTTCCCCCGAGGCTCGCGGAAGTCCTATGCAGGATTTTCCCCAGGTAAAAAAAAAGTTCTAAAAGCAGGTGGCCACAAACCTACTTGCATCAACCCGGACTGGATTCGCGTAGTGGAGTACCTATTCTCTTTCATCTCAATTTTTGACAAAAGGAATTTGCTCAACAGACGGACAGTGTAGCATCAAATTTAAATAATTTATTTTGTATAAGCCCTGCGGGGGCGCTAATAAATAGTCAATTTGCATTTTTTTACATCTAATTTAACTACTTATCTACTACCGGATCGGAACGCGGCCTCCACTGAAAAGATCCGGCGATAAACTCAGCGGGCTTGTTTTTTCTTATTTAATTATCCTTTTCTTTTTTCCTCTCTATTTTTTTTTACATGGTGCTTAAAAAAAACACCGTCACGCCTATATTCCCCAAGCGGGGGTGGCAGACGTGTACTGAGTACACCCATGTTTCACCGATCGATCGATCTAGCTCCAGTGTGATGCCGTACGACCGAGATATGGGAATAATGATGTTATTTATAAAGAGTGTCTAAGGGATTCCAGATGGACCAGTCCCCATAAGCAGCACCCGTTCACGAGTATGACTACTGGAACAGCCATCACTCCGCTTTACCATATTGGAGGGAAGGGAGTGACTCGCGCCAGACAGGCACCGCAAGAAAAGACATTATAGTGAGCGTTACCAAACTAGAATCCCAAAGACGGTGGTCAGATTGTGTCTGTAAAGCAATAATACCTCAAAACTAATTTATTCTATGTATGTATCATCACGCCTGATTCCTTGCGGGGTAGGCAGAGTGTACAGAGTTTCAACAGGTTCTTTCCTTACACCTCCTGGCTCTCATCCTCTGGCTTCCTCCACTCTCGTAGTTCGTCTTAAACACGCTCGCCGGTTACAGATACTCTTGACTTGTCCTTTAGATAAGACTCGGTCTATTTGGGCGTAGTAAGATAACCTGATTTAGTGTATACGGTATATTAATAAATATTATAGCTACATCTGTAAAGGCGCTCGTATCGCTGTGCGACCCCGGTGTTCTTACCGATAACCAAGGTTAAGTAGCGTTCAAATTGGTTGGCCTGAGATGGGTGACCATTTGTGGCATTTACATATTCGAGCGTCTCCTTGCTTCAGAATGTGCTTGCTCACTTAATGTGGTAGTCGTTCAGACGAGTTGGAAGCCTTATAGGCGGCTTGATAAGTTCCAACAGTAGGTGGCCACAAACCCGCCTCCAATCCGCACTGGGTCCGCGTTGTTAGAGTATGATCTAATCTCTCCCACGTCGATTTGTGAAAGAAGTCCTTTGCCTAAGAGTGGGTCACCACAGTGCGTCATTCCTATAGGAGGTCACAAACTTTTCAATCTTCTCGCAGTGTGGGGCAGATAATTACACATATAAATGGCGACGCTGACACAAGCCAGAACAAAGGGAGGTATCTTATATGGAGTTAATGATCCGTGCTTACTTGCAGGACACATTATCTGACAAGAAGGGTATCATTACATCATTTATCATTCCATATTTTGTTCTGAGACCTAAGATCGGCTGAGTGATATACGAGTTAGGATAAACCTTTTGATAAGGTTCTACATTATGACTTTCTAGGCTGAATTATAGGCGTCTCACACCTAAAAGAGTTAACTTGAGTTGGTGGCTCAACTCAAAATTATTGAAATATGAGCTTTATATTTTGCTTCGTGAAGTAAAATTTTCAAATTAATTAATTTTATTGTTTGTGTGTGTGTGTGAATGATCTAGGCTGTTGGCCGCGGGGCCTTTACAGCTGCAGGTGTAGCGGGAATAGCGTGTTGATTAATTTTGATATGTTACTTTATGTAACAAGATATAAAGTTTACATTTCTATGATTAAGTTTGAGTGGAGTTGCTGTTGAGTTGTTTAGGCGTACACACTTTAAACCTTTTTTTTACTAGGGGAAAATTTTTCCGCGAGACTCGGGGGACGGTCGCGGGGCGTGTCGGATTCCTACTGACTAAAAACCCCAATGGCCGACATCAGCACTTTGGAGGGGCTCCGGGATCTCCGTATGGAACGCACCGGTGCCCCTCTTGTGCCACGCTCTAAAGAGCCCGCCTTCGAGGGGAGACTTAATGAACACACTTTTTACCTAGTTGGTCTCATACATGTTCGCCGGTTTTGGCTTAACTTTATTTCAGATACGGTTGTATGACTTTCGTAATTACAACCAAGCAACTTACCTAAAATAAATTTGCCCCGCTCTTATGGATGGAAAAAAGTTATTAAGAATTTAACCCGGCTGAGAAATTGTTTCTTATTCGGAACGTTCTGCGAAGATATGAATATATGTAAAACTAGTTTCTACCTGCAACTTCGATCGCGTTGAGTTTAGACAGAAATCTAACATTTTTTTAAAATAAAAAGTATCCTGTGTTAACCAGTGTTTTGACGGACGATTTAGCGCAGTGGTTAAGAGCTTAAGCCGCTCCGCCCACTGTGTCTAATAGTCGCGAGTTCGATTCCCGCACGGGACAAATCTTTGTGTGATTCACAATTATTTGTCTGGGTATTTGTGTATGTTAATTTTCATGATTGTAAACGTTCTTTCAGAAATTAAAAAAAAATCCTCTTACATTTATAATATCATTAGGATATATTACTATTGACTGCCTCGTTGGTCTAGTGGCAAAGCGCATCGCTTTGTGATCACGAGGTCCTGGGTTCAAAACCTAGCTCGGACAAGTGTAGTTTTCTTACAAAAAATCCCAGTACGAGTCCGGAGTCTGGAATTTTGCCCCGTTTGTGGCAATAGGCTCACCCCCTTTTACATGGGACCTAACATCGTCAGCGAAAGATGGGTGTACTCAGTACACCTCTGCCACCCCCACGATTTCGTAAAGTTTATACAAGCAATAGCCTTTAGGTATATTTTTGAGCTACGAAAAGCTCAATCATGTACTAATTATAAGGTGGGGTAAGGTATGCCTGAAAACTACTTACGCGAGCACATATTTTTTTTTTCTGTACAACAAATAAAAATTTGAGCCGAATTTGCTGCTCTAGGCCTCTAGCCTACTCAGGCTACGGGTAAATGCGCCATTGATGTCCAGCCCAGTTCCATTACAGCCTTGCAGCTGTCAGCGTTATTGTATGCAATATAATATAATTTGACGGACGATTTAGCGCAGTGGTTAAGAGCTTGAGCTGCTCCGCCCCCTGTGTCGAACAGTCGCGGGTTCGATTCCCGCACGGGACTAATCTTTGTGTGATCCACAATTATTTGTTCCGGTCTGGGTATTTGTTTGTGAATTTTCATGTTTGTAAACGCACCCACGACACAGCAATGAATCCTAGTGTGGGGCTACGTTTTTAAAAAAAAGAAAAGAAAAAAAAAATAATAATAATATTAGCCCTGTTAAGACACCGTCCCACTGTTAGGCACGGTCCTCCTCTCAAACTGAGAGGGTTTAGGCCATAGTCCACCACGCTGACCCAGTGCGGGTTGGCGAACTTCACACACCTTTGAGAAACTCTTAGGCATGCAGGTTTCCTCACGATGTTTCCTTCACCGTTAAAGCAAGTGATTGTTAATTTTTAATACACACAAGCTTTCAAAAAGTCAAATGTGCCTTGGGTTTGAACTCGAGACCTCTGAATTTGCAGTCCAACGATCTAACCACTAGGCTATCACTGCTTTTTTACAATACTATAAGTAAATTAGCAATTCAGAAAAAAAATGAGTAGAATTGAAAAAACTGCGGCATCATATCTTATGTCGAACCAATTACGTCTATTTCCGTTGAATATATATTCCATCAGATAAATTTTCCACAAAAATAGATATATTGGTTGTCAATATAACCGCCTAGTGAAAAATATACTTTTATTATTGCCATTGGGGGCTGGCAGGGCTCGTTAGGAGCTTGTTAGTGGGTGATAACTCAGCGGGAGGTTCGTTTGTCCAATTTACTGCCACAGCATCGTATATTTTATCTCAGAAAAATGCACATTTTAAAACACGATATGGTATTTATAATATATAACGCTAAGTACTTCGAGACCTCATTAGTCTAGAGGTGAATAATGCGCGTTGCGATTATGAGGCCTTGGGTTCAAATACAAGGTCGAATAAATTTAGTTTTTCTATCGAAAAATTCCCAGTATCAGACCGAATTTTTCCAGTAGGCTCGCCCTCTATTACATGGGATCTAATATCGTCGGCGAAATGTGGGTGTACAAAGTGCACCTCTACCACCCTCGTTTGAGGAATATAGGCGCGACGATGTGATGATGTTTGAAGGGGTGTTTTTTCAAATTCTTGAATTATATTATAGATGGTAGAGCGCCAAGATGACCTGTTTAGCAGGCCACGTTAGGGCTCACGATCATTGCACCAGGTCTTATATATAATTAGATAGATGATCGGTAACCTATGTTTATGTATCGATATGTTTAAGTGGTTGATATAAATAAATACCAATCCCACTGGTTCGAGTGGCCGCGGGTTCGATTCCCGCAAGGGACATTTCCTTGTTTGAACCACAAATATTTGTTTCAGTCTGGGCATTTCTGTATGTGAATTGCATGTTTGTAAAACACCCACGATACAGGAATCATTTCTCTAGTGGATATTTGTTTAAAAAAATATCCCGGTGAGACTGGATCTCGATTGGATTAAGTATCCTGAGGGGCTCAGCATGAAAAGATTGCCGTTAGCGTGACGCTAGCGAGTAAGCGTGCTGTTACGTTAATGATTATTTAATAAATTGTAGTAGGGCAAGCATGGCATATCCACTCGGCTAACGTATATATCCCGAAACGGCTTCTGAGTTTTAAAGAAAAAAAATAAGAACTTTCTCGTTGTGGCGACTGAACACACACATACACAATACACTTATGATTAATATATACTTAAGCACATCTATTTAGCTCATTCTGCATTGTTCTCCCATACCCCATGATTGAATGCAATGTATACAAAAAAAATTGTAAAACTCTCATTTTTAAAAAGAGTAACCGTGGAGTACTTGCCCTTCTTCTCCACAGGAATACTTTCCGAACGGGTGGTAGAGTCTTAAGTAATCAATAATTTTCTTTTTTTGACTATTCTTAAGTGTCTTTTGGTCACTTTTGATACTGATTTTGACTTTTGTGTTGCAGGACGCCTTTTGGTTGGTAATGATGATGGCTAATTCTAGGAGTTATCTTTTTGAATTGAAACTCGCAAAGTCAAAAATCTACGACACTTTTACCTTTTAAAATGCAGTTCTGTCATGTGTATTGCATGCCATGAATTGTAGGTGATGATTAGTATTTTAATTTCACATACAAAATGCTGAAAACTTTCTCTAGTTTTTCATGGAAACAATAAGCAATGGAACTAAAAATATTCACTATCCAAATATAAGGTAATTTAAAATTTTAAACTGGCTGTCTAGTACAAATGCTTTTAAGTTCATGCGAATTGCGCCCAGTCTATGACTCACTGAAATTGTATGGATAATACTTTCACAAAATTTTAATTCAAGAAAATTGTTAGACAGGACAAGTCAAGTCTCCGTAACCGGCGAGCGTGTATGAGACGAACTATGAGAGTGGAGAAGGCCAGAGGGTTCTGTGAGGAAAGAAGCTGTTGAAACTCTACTCTGTACACTCTGCCTACCCCGCCTGCCTGCCTGTAGATAGAAAACTTATCAAAAAAAAATTAGTTTTAATGATTGGAAATCATAGACAAAAGACACAAAGTTCTTTATTATACTCTTTATAATATATCTATTGTATAATATATAATTTACTATATTGTTCACTACCTCGTTAGTCAAATAGTGCGCGGAGCGATCACGAGATCCTGATTTTAAAATCCTGGTCGGCCAAAATTTCATTCTTCGATTAAAAAAATCTTGTATCGGAGTCTGTTGTGCCCGGTATAATGGCAATAGGCTTGTTCCCTATTACATGGGACCTACCATCGTCGGCGAAAAATGGGCGTACTTAGTACATCTCTGCCCCAAGCTAGATAAATGTAGACGTGATGGGGTTCATTTTTTCCTATATCATAAAAACGATTCATCACGTAACATTTTTTGTTCTACGTTTAAATATTAATATTTTAACTCCAGGCAGAGTTGACGTAACTCATCCGTGCAAATTGGTGTAATCTGTCACTGAAATTGCCTTACAACCGCCCCCGAAATATCCCCCCTTTGGGGTGGGGTTAGGCAACGATGGGGTATAATTTAATAAGTATTACGAATTTCTTCCTTCAATTATAATGGGATACTGATCTTAGATTGGACTTGACATATATCGTTAAATTAATATTGTGTAACTTAACTGTGACTCTCTCGTTGGTCTTTTGGCAAAGCGCATCGCTTGGTGATACAGAGGTCCTGGGTTCAAATCCTAGGTAGGACAAATGAAGTTTTTCTAACGAAAAACTTCCCAATATGAGCCAGAGTATGGATTTTGTGCCCGGTATATGACAATAGGCTCGCCCCCTATTACATAGGACCTAACATCGTCGACGAAAAGTGGGTGTACTCAGTACACCTCTGCCACCCCCGTTTGGGGAATATAACTTAGCAAGGAAAGTGTATCTCATTTTCTTAATAGGTAAATAGATTCCATCATACAAACTCACTAAATAGCGCATTACGTCCGCAACCACTGTCGCCGCTTCGTCACATATACTCTCATTAAAAAGTCTTACTCAAACTCACATCATTACTGTAAAAATACTTTCTGATAAACTGTAATACCTTTGTATGTATAGTTACAACTTTTGAAGACGGTCCGCAGTGAATATGCTGCAAAATACGAATTTTAGCCACTGTATCATATGCCTACAGTAGTCCACGCAGTAGTGAAGAATTTCGTGATATTTTCTTCACATGTCTGACGGCAAGGTCACGCGGCTATGACTTCTACAGTCTTATTATTTCGATTTCCGAGAACTAATGTATGGATTGTTTATCAACAATCCTTACGATATCTAACTACATCCATAGGATATATAAGTGTGCTCGATAGAACATAGAGTTGTGAAGACTTGGTGTATATTCCTATAAAAATATCAATGACATAAATTAAGTAAAAAATATTAAATTTTTGTATTGTAGTTTGAATTGGAAACTTATTCGTTCTGTATATTCACCACGTTAGAAATTCAGGGTGATAACGTAAAATTATTATTCTATTTCTTATTTTATTGTAAGCTGCAGTACCACCTGCTGAGCTACGGAACCCTAAAAAAGTAACATATCGATAGATCTATTGAATTGTTACGTCAAGGCTAAATAATCCCTAATCTTTACTTTACGTTGGCTGTATTGTTTCTTTTTTTGGCAGCAATAACATTTAGGCCTCGGACATGAAGTCAGCGGGAGCGGGGTGGCGGCGGCGGCGGCGGCGGCGGCGCGGCAACGTTATACCCGGTCTCGAAGCCAGTGGGCAGACCGCACGACGCTAGAGCGGCGTAGTGTTGTGTTACGAGAAATTAGTATCTTTGTTCTATCAAAAATCATTGTAATAATTTGCTCCAACACGTCGGCGGACATTATGAAACTTCGGTCGATAAAAAGCAACAAAAGAATACTATAACTCAACACTACGTCAATGCAGACGCGCGGGTACCGCTAGATTGGTACGCACCGCTCGTACGCCGCTCGCCGCCCGCTCCCCGCGCCGCTGCCTTCGAGGCCAGTTCCATATAAATGTATGCATTGAAACGCGCCGCTCCCCGCGCCGCCGCCGCCACTGCCCCGCTTCGTGTCCGAAGCCTTAGTCGTATCATGGTGGTAGAACGTTAAGTATAAGTTCCATACAATTTGCAATCTCGTCCTCTAGTATGAAGTTCTGCCTTTTAAAACGTAGTGATAATATTCTATTTGGATATATTATAATGGATTGAGCACTCTGCGAAAAAAACGTGATGACAAGGATACTCACTTAGAGCCCTAAGTCTCTTTCTACCTAGGGTTACCAAACATTGGTACGATTATGGACTTGTTGGCATATAATTAAGGTATAATTCTGTGATGGGCACTGTTTAATGCCGTAATTCTTTCTTTCTACGCATATGCCACATCTAAAATGAGTAGTAGTCAAAGTTTTTGATTAAATTACTCATTTTCTTGTTGACATCTTTTTCAAAATCTGTAAATTCAGCTTCAAATATCGCAAACATTAAAGATAGTCTCCTAGGGCCGTTTTTCTGTATCTACATCAGTTGACATATCTGCCCTTACTGTCCCATCGTAATCCATTCTGTATATTAAGACGAATTGAGAACCTTGTTCGTTTTGAACTCGGAAATAAATGGTTTACAGCATATTTTAACCATATCATAAAAAGGTATAGTCCGTATTAGTTCTACCTTATGGTCACCGTTCTACATCGTAATGGGTGCGAACGTGACACCGGGCTTCAGTCATGGTTTTTCGAGTTGTTTAAATCATAGAAAATTCATGCTGTGTCTGTGAGTAAGAGTTTAATTTCCTTTAGCAATATTTTGCCAGTACTCAATCCGTTTAGGGTTATAAATTCATGCTTTGATCAGAACTAACCATGAACTAACGGATTAGAGGGTCTAGTCAAGTGGCAAGCGTTGTTTCTAATCTCGTAATTAGTCCTTACTCTACAGTCGCCATCGATAGCGCATAGACATGACTTGTCGTTGTCAAATGTTAATTCCATAATTTTTTCCTTTTCTATTAGTGTTAGAAAGTGAACAAAGTTTAAGGGATAATGACCCTCTTTAATAAAGAAAAAAAATAAAGCTACCGATATGAAAATACACCATAAAATCGGTGTCACGGCGAATCGAATAAAACCACAAAAAGTTCGAAGACCTAGAGTTGGTATTTCGAAACACGCCAACAGTCGCATTTCCGCGACGATTTGGTATATTAATCGATTAATTATGATCGTATGTCGCCACATCGAATCATCGCCCTCTATGTTTACCCCGCCGCCGCTTTGAAGTATTCTGACGTCGGTCGGCGAAAATAAACATTGCGATTCAATATCTCGGTATTTTCTCGATATGAAATCGAGTAGGCGGGTAGGAAGTGAGTCTTCGGGCTTGTAATTTGTGTTTGTTATTAGTCTATGGTGGCGTGAGATGCTTAATTTTTTTATGTTCTGTATTCAAATGCTGAGCGATGGATGAAATTGCTAATTGCTTATTCCGTTATTAAATGTTTCAATAAAGTTTGCAATTATTGTATATTAGAGGATTCTACGTTCCCGCGTAAAATATATCTTACAATGCTTAACCATTCTTTTAAAAAGATATGTCTGTCATATGATGGTAACTCGGAAGTCGCCATACCATTCACACACGCTTTCTTATTACTTATTTCAATTCGCTTTTAGCAGGCATTCGCGGCGCAAATATAGAGTGCGCATACGACATTAAATGATTTTTATTCTAGTTTGAGATAATTCACAGAATATAAGACGATATTGTTCCATACGGTCATTATTCAAATATTTACAGCAATTGGTTTCCGTATTGGTTGTGTAAATTCCGATTATTGTTTAGACAAAATGATTGATTGTCGCAAACATCGCGCATCTAGGTCGGAGCTTAATCGAATATAAATTAAGCTCAGAACATTAATTAATAATCAATCTAGATTCGGTCTCTATTCATGAATGTCTATGAAGAAATAATATTTCTTAACCGTACAATAAAGTATATTATAGAGAATACAAAAATTATTTTGTAACGTAAAGGAGGTTATTGTCCGGGAACATTCGCGTGTGATGTAATAACTCGGATCCCAGAATTACTTCAGGGAATACGATAAAACGAGTATTACATTGCACACTTGTTACATGATAATATAAATAGTGATATCATTGTAATGTGTGTGTGTGTTTGTGTGAATGATCTACGCTGTTGGTCGCGGGGCCTTTACAGCTTCATCGGACATGTTGGCAAGCGTGCAACCACTACGCTCGAGCCAGTAGGGCAAGGAGGCAACTAAATCAAGGGCACCTCAAGGCGGAACGGCCTCGGCTTGGGCAGTCGCTATAGGGGAGGGCGTATACTAGGTGTCTCACTGTGGAGCTCTGCACCGGCCGGAGAGCTAGGGATTCTTCGACCTCGCCGGCGAGGTTGGTGTCTGATCCTGTGTGCGGTATCTGTATCCGATAAATGGGATGTAAGGGCATCGGGAGGGTCGGTGAGGACATGCCGCGGACGGCGGTAGCGGCTGATAGGAGGAGAGTTAGGTTCGTAGTCGGCGGCGGCTACGTTTAGCGGATTTCTATGATTGGACGCATTCGCGAAATATCGCCTTGATGCCTTTCTAATAAAGGCGCGAATAGGTTCGAGACCGAGATCGGAATGGAATCATTGTAATATTACTCATAGAACAAATAAATCAATGTGAAACCTACACTCTATCGGGACGCCGAGTTTGTATACTAGATGTTAACAACATTATTATACCTAAACGATTTTAATAAGTATTCATTTAACTCTACTTATTTAACTCTCATCACGTAAAATTTCTTAAGGGGTAAGCAGAGAGTACAAAGTTCCAACCAGTTTCCCGTTCCAAGGTTAATTGATTATCGTTACAAATAAAATAACCGCGTGTTATATTTAAATCAGTTTATTTCAGTTTTATCCCGACTTCGTCTGCTTAGCAACACCCATGAACTTCAGAAACATGGACTTGGCTATATAACGTTCCCGAAATCCACCTTGAGGAAATAACCACCAATTAACATGCAATCTCCTTGTCAATTCCTTCTAAATGTTTTCATTTACCACTGCGGTATGTGGGCCATTACATAAACTTGAGTATTTTTATCGCCCCGTCGTCCATTCAGTAGGTAAATTGGAAGGCTCTTATCACGATGCTTTAATTAAAATTTGATAGAAGTATTCCGTTATTAGAGATTGTCAGATAAGAATGTCAGTGTTGTTTAATAATCGTTTGTATTTCAGCACTACACGCTTGTAGTAATAACGAGGAATATGAGCTTTTGTGTCAATATCTTTGGTACACGTTCGTCCTTCATTTCAAGCTTTTATCATACCTTATTAGCTTTAAGGGAATGAGCGAAGAGTTATGATGCGCCCGACAAGATGATATTGCGGTAACTTGAAATGATGAAACAGTGGCAATATGAACTTCCTTTGTAAACTCTTTTACTAATTTGTGAAAACTTCTAATTTGCCTTCCTTTTCTGTGGTTTTACTTTTTCTTTTTACTTATTTACTAGCTGTAAGTTTACCTGAGAAATAAAATAAATTCTGAAAGATTTTTTGACTGATTGCGTGATCTAGTGATTAAGATATTAAGTCCCTCCGTACATTGGACTAAGTTCGGTCCTCGTATGGGACAAAACATTTGTAAGCCACAAATATTTGTTTCGCTCTGAATGTTTGTGTATGTGAATTTCATGTTTCTCAACGCACTCACGACACTGGAATAATTCCTAGTGTAGTCAAGTCAAGTCAAGGACTTCATTACAAAACACTGTAAATTATTTATCTGCATTTGCTAACTTTCTTCGCACACTTGAATCCTTGTAGTTTGCACGTTTGGCTCGTACTCTATGAAAAAGAGAGGATAGTAAATGAAAGATTGATCAAAAAGCTTAGCTTTTCATGTTCAGGCGCTTTGTATGTGTGAATGAGTACGCTGTTAGCTAAAGGGTCTTTCGAGCTTCATCGGACAAAACAACAACTACATTTCAGCCGGAAGGGCAATAGCAACTAGTAGGGCGCTTTAAGGGGCTGGCCTCGGCATGGGCTATTGCTAAGGCATAAACTAGGTATCTTGCCTTAGTACTCTGCGGGCCCGGCGGGCAATTGATTTTACCGGCGAGGTCGGTGTTTGATCTTGTAATGTTTAGACGCCTAAAAACGAATTATTAAACTACTATCTACTTAAATAAAGTAGTGATTCTAAATAGGAGGGAAATTCATTGCTGCGGGTATACGGGGAATAATCGTTTTTTATCTATCCAGAATCACTCTTCTATACTGGATGATACGAAATTGGGGTATCATAAGAAAAAGTTACGCTTCTAAGTTCTATGCTTTTGCGCTGCAACTTTTTATATTTTGCGAATTGTCTTTTTCGTTTTCAATACAAATTGATCAGCTGATCGAGTGAACTAGTATGGCAAAGAGAAAAAACTGCAGAACGTTACGTCTCTGTTGTCCTGCCACAATTGACAGCGCATTTCTCTGACCTGACCACGTGGCTTTTCGTTATAAATGTCATTCCCGTACATTTTTACAAGGTTTTATTAAACTTGGAAGGTCAGTTTGTTCAGGTCAATGATACATTTCTCTTTTTAAAATGTTATGACGATGTGAATAGAGCAATTAACGTATGTAAAAATCAAAAACCTCTTACTCAATGAGAAGAAAACTAAATGCATCAAGTTTTCGACACCTAACGCGAGGCAAGTAGGAACAAATGTACAAGTAAATGGAGTCGAGGTTTGGATTTCTAGGTATTACTATAGATACCAAAATACAATGGGGCGAACATATTCATAAATTATCGGATGAGTTAAGTTTGGCAGCGTATGCAGTTAAAAGAATTACACTCCTAACCGATGCTAAAGAATCGTTTATTTCAGTTATTTTCATAGTATCATGTCCTATGGAATTTTGCTATGGAAAATTTCACTATGGGGGCTCTGCAGACCTTAAAACTATATTTATACCGCAGAAATGGGCATTAGAGTCATCTACAATCTAGCTCCTAAAGAATCTCTTAAAGATAAATTTGAGGAAATAAACATTCTAATTGCGATATCCCAATATATATATATATATATATATATATATAATCTTGCTGTACATGTCACGTGTCTCCACAGAATCTGCAATTCGTTCATGGGCTAGTGTATATGTTTTTATAATAAACTTCCTCGCGATATTCGAGATTGCGAATAAATTTAAAACCATAATTAAGGGTATATTATGTATTAGGTAATAGATAAGATCACGTGGGATTGAAGTGCCATATTATTTAGTTTTGCTATTTATTTTTCTGGAGGAATTATATTAATGTTAAAGCGTAGGGTGTTGTGCATGACAAGCTTGGGATATTGCTGCTTTATAGACCCAATCTGACCACCGTCTTTGGGGTTCTGGTTTGATCATGCTTACTATAATGTCTTTGCTTGCGGTGGCTGGCTGGCGCGGGTCACTCCCTTTACTCCAATATGGTCGAGGGGAGTGATAGCTGTTACAGTAGTCAGACTCGTGAACGGGTGCTGCTTGTGGGGACTGGTCCATCTGGAATCCTTTAGACACTCTTCATAAATAACGTCATGAGTCTCATATCTCGGTCGTACGGCATCACACTGGAGTTAGATCGTTAAATTGTAGCCTAAACATTGTATCCAACCAAGATAATAAAAAAAAAATAGAAAGAGAATTAAATAAAAAAGACAAGCTCGCTGAGTTTCTTCGCCGGATCATCTCAGTGGAGGCCACGTTTCAATTCGGTGGTTGATAAGTAGTGAAATTAGATTAAGAAAAAATGTAAATTGACTATTTGTTAGCGCCCCCGCAGGGCTTATACAAAATAAATTATTTGAGTTTGAGTTTAAATGTTACAAGCTGAATTAGACATCATCCTTTTATCCTACTGAGGTGAAATTGGACGTGTTGGTTAAGTTCTGAAGACAATACATTTTTATAGTAAGCATGACCTGATTGTACGCCTAGGATTGGTTTCAGACTAAGGAACTCCTTAACGGCCAACACCATAGAACCGAAATAGATTGGCCGTTGAAATTTGCACCATTACGTACCTACTGGTAAAAGCGTGTTTTTAGAATTATTTTTTTAACGTATTAACGACTGTATAAAGTTCACTTGGCTACAGGTGTAGATCGATATTATTCCTTTTGTTCAGAAATCCTTATAGATTTCAAAGCACAACTAGTTCATTAGCTGGGGTTGGAGTACTGACCTCGTTTGCCTAAGTGAGCGAAATCCCTTTAGTAAACCTTACCCCACTTAAATGTTGTGTGTTTATCAGGCTTATTTCAAGATGGATATTTTAATTTTACGTACTATTAATTATACTAACTATTTGAGTCATATTGTATTACTTAATTTTATTATAAATCAATATAAGATATATCATTATTATTGCTAAGTGGAGTTCATTACAAAAGCAAGATAATATTCGTATAATAATAATTCCAACCTTTTTAGAGTTCCGTACGACAATCGGTAAACATGGAACCCTTAAAGGATCACTTTGCTCTGTTAGTCTGTCCAACGCTCAAGTCCTCTTTTCTCGGGAATGGGTAAAAGTATTAAGTTAAAATGTATGTAAAATATGCACTCAAAGCTATAGTAATTTAATTTTAACTCACTTATTAAAACCTAAATAAAAGCATTGATAGCCTAGTGGTTAGACCGTTGGACTGCTAAGTCAGAGGTCTCGGGTTCAAACCCAGGCACGCACCTCTGTCTTTTCGAAAGCATGTGCGTATTAAAAATTAACTATCACTTGCTTTAACGGTGTAGGAAAACATCATGAGGAAACCTGCATGACTATCAGTTCTCAAAAGTTTCACCCGCACTGGGCCAGCGTGGTAGACTGTGGCCTGAACCCTCTTAGTTGGAGAGGAGGCTCGTGCCCAACAGTGGGACAGTTTCTTAACAGGGTTAATATTATATTATTATTACAATCAGTACATATTAAGCAATAACAACGCATAAAAGGTCCTCAATATCGATGAAAAATTAAAATAACGACGTCTAGTGGCATTTTTACAGAACCCGCAGAGTGCGAGTCCTATTCGTACTTGTCCGGTTATTAACGAAAAGAGTTTAAAGAATCCAAAATAGGAACATCCTTTTTTACTCATAAAATACGTATCTATTTATATCAGCACGCCAAATCCTTTGTGAGGCAGACAGAGGGTAAAGAGTTCCATCAGGTTATGTCATAATTATAAAATACCTACTACCATACATACTCTATGTTAAATTTTATAGCGTTTCAGGAAAACTACAAATAAAATATATAGGTTCGGAAATCTAGATCAATCTCATACATAATACATGATCAAGGTTCCTCGTTAGACAGGGTCGCTATTTGCTAAGTAAGTGGCAATTGCGAGAGAAGCCCTGAAGCTTTCGAGGCCCTTTCTTAGAAGCTGTTCACTTTCATTTGCTCTATCAAATCAGGTTTTGAGGGTTTTTTAAAAGAAATAAAATGGCCACCTTCACCTTTGACGATGTATGTTACGATCGTTTGTCTGAGAAATGTGAATTATAAGATTTAATACATTGATTACTATGCCGAGAAGCTACTTCAAATATACATGATGTTGGTGTTTTCATAGATAATGAAATCTCATGTTTCTGGAGTTGTTTAATCAGTATCTCAGCGCACGTGAAGGTATAATATATCGGAAAAAAGGAATTTAATACTCGAACGTTGTTGAGTTGACGAAAGTACCTGACCCATAGTGAGTTAGAAAGTATGCAGTCTAATTTGAAAAAAAAAATTGTTAAGGCGTCTTTTCTGAATCGTAGTATAAAATAACTCACCGTCACGCCTATATTCCCCAAAGGGGGTGGCAGAGGTGTACTGAGTGCACCCACGTTTCGCCGACGATGTTAGGTCCCATGTAATAGGGGGCGAGCCTATTGCCATATATCGGGCACAATTCCAGACTCCGAACTCATACTGGGAATTTTTCGTTAGAAAAACTGCATTTGTCTGACCTAGGATTTGAACCCAGGACCTCGTGATCACAAAGCGATGCGCTTTGCCACCAGAATAACGAGGCAGTGCTAACCTTGAGTTAAGGCATAACTCAATGATTTAATATTAGTTTTTTTATGATCAGGCTTTATTTGGAATATAAACACATAATTTGCATACGACAATGGTGACAGTTTGATAACCTAGCAAGTATTTAACCCACGCTAGACTAGGATGGTACAAAGACCAGAATTCCATTTCGTGATCGTGATAAAAATGAGATTCGTGATTTAAGCAAGCTATTTGTGTGTGGCAATTACCTATTCAAGTTGAAAGTTGGTAACTTTTGCAGTAGACATTCGATTCGTTTCATAATTTTAAATTTAGATTAAAATCAGCAACAATTCCATTCGTTCCTTAACGATTTCATTTTGGGTTTTGGCGGGAAGTCGAAGAGTGATGTTGTCAATTTGTGTTAATTTCAAAAACTTGTGTTATTTCGACTAATAATGTGTAATGTTGGTGGAATATTAACCATTATGTTTTCTTATATGAGCATGAGTGAAGGTAATTGTAACAAAGTGATAAAACGTGCCTTTTCGACTTCCCTCAAAACTGCCGTTGCAATTGGTATGTAAAGTATCCACCGCTTTACTATCCAGGGTGGGGTACTTCATTAATTTCATTATCATCGTTGTCATCAAATTCATCGGGGAGTCGAATTAATTTAAACACACTATTATATATCTCACTGGACACTGGCTAAATATACTTATAATTAGTGTGAAGCCATAACTTGAAGAAGAAGAAGATTTCATTCTAAATTTAAATGTAAAGCTACAGCATGGGCTTATTATTTTGGATAATAAATCCATGAGCTACAGTCATAAAAGAATCGCAAAATCGGAACTAACGCTATCGCTCGCTCGCATCAACAGAAGTTTTAATTAAGAACCGTGCGGATACACCTACTGAAATATTTTCCTGAAAATTTTACTAAATGATAACCCTAATTTCACAGCAAGTCAGTGTCGTCCTCGGGCCGAAATATCCTTGTGTGATATACGAATATTATTATTATCATCCTAATTGCATGGCCTCAAATGAATGAAGTAAGAACAAAGATTTTATTTTTTATAAATTATTGTATTAATGTGGGTAGTGAAGCACTCGATCTCTAAGGGCAGTAATCGGATTATGGAGGGAATGTAGGGCAATTGAGCGTACCGGGACCCAGCTTCATAAGCTTTGCACAAATAAATGATATTTGCGGATTAAGTATAATAGTATTTTCTCGTTGGACAAATCCTACCTCTATGGCCACAAACAATCATTAGAATCAAATTCCGATAAAGGCGGTTATATAAATCAGCTAATACTGAGCCTCTGATAAACAAAGTTCTCTCACAAATCGTCATTAGAGGGAATAGGATCTGTGAAGAAACCAAGCTAATACGAATCTGTTCAGTGGCATGAACTTATCAAACCTTTATTCTTTAAGCTTTTGGCGGACGATTTAGCGCAGTGGTTAAGAGCTTAAGCCGCTCCACCCACTGTGTCTAATAGACGCGGGTTCGATTCCCGCACGGGACAAATCTTTGTGTGACCCATAATCATTTGTTTCGATCTGGGTATTTGTGTATGTAAAGTTTCATGTTGGTAAACGCACCCACGACACAGGCATAAATCCTAGTATGGGCTACGTTTTCTTTAAAAAACTCGGTTGGTGGTTGGAATTTATCAAACCGCTTATGAGGTTTCCAACTTGGTTTTACGCCTGCTCTATGTAGTGGTAACCGTGACCAAAGGCTTAACGTGCTAGTCTAAATTAAAGAATAAAAATGCCATAAATGGTGACCCATCGAGCCTAACACTGCTTTATCTTGGTCATCGCTTAGATCACTGCCTAATGAGATTGAAACAGACCTTTAACTGCTGACCGGGGCAACTAAGAACTAGAACTAAAAGAGTTAATTATACAAAAATATTACTAAACAATGTACATGTTATTTGCATCAGGCTTACAAATTAGTTGGGAAGGATATGTATGTACGTATACATACCTATAGATGCACCCCGTAGCTTCTATAACAGTGTCAGCTGTTCTTAGACCATTAATAAACGAGCAGTGAAAGCCTAGTGGCTAGACCGTTGGACTACAAATTCAAAGTCACTACACTAGGCAGTTGTTTAATGGCATTTCTAAACATAACAAAACCGCAGCCACGAAGCTCCGCAATAAAGGAGGTTAGGTTATTTTAATATATACTGTGGTGATTCGTCTTACTCTTTGAATTTTTTTAACGTAGTTAGAAAGAAGGAGATAATCAGTCTTTGGAGATAATAAGGCCGCCTTCCATAGTGTATTCACCGCTTTTCATTGTCTAGGACATAAAAACCGAGGAGATAGATAAAAGCTAGAACATTTTTGTTTGTTATTATTTTCCTATAACTCATTTCAACATTTTTATTATATTCTGTCAGAAAACAGGTTCATTGTAAAGATATTTTTTTCATGCTTTTTTATATTTGTAGATGCATGATATACAGATACCTTTATAATTTCAAAAATTTAAAGTATACTAGTCAGAAACAGACGTAGTCATAACCGGTCGATTCTTTTGATATATTCTTGATCAAGGTAAAAAGTTCCTTTATTCACCTCTTATTTATTTATTTATACAGGAATAAAAAACGTCATCATTATACTCTCAGTACTTAGTATATAACTACTCTAATCTCGGCAACGAATCAAGTATCAAATTTTGAGTTTGATAACTCGAAACTAAGAACTAGCTGTTACTCTAAACTAACTTTTTAATAACAGTGGCTTTCTACTACACGTCATCATCAGCCGAAAGACGTCCACTGCAGGACAAAGGGCTGCCCTAAAGATCGCCACAACGACCGGCTTTGTGCTGTACGTATCTAGCTTCTACCTGCGGCCTTCACCAGGTCATCGCTCCCTCTTGCGGGGGCCTGCCTACTCCCCGTCTTCCGGCACGACGTCGCCACTCGAGAACCTTTCTGCCCCAACGGCCGTCACTTCTACAGGCGATGTACCCCGCCAACTGCCACTTAAGTTTGGCAATTCTGAGAGCTATATCGGTGACTTTGGTTCTCCTGCGGATCTCCTCATTTTTAGATCTCGCAGAGAAACTCTGAGCATAGCTTTTTCCATTTTCCTTTGGGTGAAGAAGGCTCAATTCTTATGAGGCCCATCGTGAGTGACCATGTCCCGGTGTGTTGCCAGTGATGACTTACGTTATCACTAGCAACACACACTGATCGAAGACTTTTGTCTTGAGACACTGCGGTATTCGGGAGGAGAAGATAGTACGTAACTTCCCGAACGCTGTCCGGCCGAGTTGGATTCGACGATTGACCTCTTTCTCGAAGTTGGGCCTGTATAATTGGACTGTTTGTCCCAAGAATACATACGTAATGGTCTACAACTTCGAGTGTAGACCTCTGTTCTCCAACCTTAACAGGAGTGGGTACGACATGGGTGTTTGACATGATTTTCGTTTTGTCCATGTTCATTTTAATACCCACTTATTGAGAGACTCTGCTGAGGTCGATGAATTACTTGGCACCGCTGGAGAGACTGTAGCACAGCCCATGTCTCAATCGAAACAAAGGCGTTTTCATAGTCCACAAACGCTAAACGTAGTGACTGGTTATACTCCTCTATCTTCTGTACAACCTGCCGCAGTGTATGTATGTGGTCTATAGTGCTTAACCCTTTTCGGAAACCGGCTTGTTCGGGAGGCTGGAAGGCATCGAACCTGCGTGTGATACGATTCGTAATGACTCTCGAAAACAGCTTATATACATGAAGTGATATGGATCTATAGTTCTTCAATAGGGTTTTGTCACCCTTTTTGATAAAGAGAACCACCACACTTCTGTGCCATAACTTTGGCGTTTTGCCGTTGACAATGACGGAATTGAATAGCTTCTGGAGAACTACTACACGTAACCAATGTTCAATATACCTAAAAGAAACAGATACCGTTCTCACAATTTACTTAGCTTCACAAGAGCTGAAAACTGTTTAACGACAGTTTTAACGGCATGCTAGAGCGGAGAAATGTAACCGTTACCGGTCGTTCCAATCGATTGCTTAGTAGCACCTTAAGGATACATTCCAATCTAGAATTTTCTGTGTGATTGGTAGGAAAATAGTGCTGGTCTTTTTTCAAGCTATGGTTTAATTTGCATCGTTTAGGTCAATCCTGCAAGCAAAATTAGAATCACTTCCTCTTAGGATAAGAGGTGAAATTTGACATGTTTTTTCAGTTCCGATGACATTGAGCTAGTTGCACTAAACGAACTGCTTGATCCATATAAAAAGTTTCTTCGTTCATATCTTATAAGTAGCAGCCACTTTTCTATTTACCAGTACTTAAGTACCTATCTATCTAACGAAAAAAAAAATTGAATTTAGAGTTTCACAGTTCGAAACTAAGAACTAGTTGTTACTCTCGACTAAGTTTTTAATAACAGTTACTTGTTTACTGCGCGTAACCAATGTCCAATATGCCTAACAGCAGTAGATACTTTTCTCAGAACAATTTACTTAGCTTCGCAAGAGCTGAAAACTGTTTAACGATAGTTTTAACGGCACGCTAGGGCGGAGAAATGTCACTGGTACCAGTCGTTCCAATCGATTGCTTAATATCATTTACATTCAAAGCAATATACATTCGGTTCTAGAATTTTCTTTGTGCTTTGGCAAAAGTAGTGCTGCTCTTTCATTCCATTAAAAAACATTTTAATTTACGCTTTAAGCAGCTTGCCAGAAGAATGCTTTATAAGCGGTTTTACAAGTTCCAACAGCAAATTACCACATAGTTTGCGGCACAAACCTGCCTTCGTCAATCAGCTCTGAATACACGTAGTAAAATATGACCTAACTAGCTGTTGCCCGCGACTCGCTCGCTTTTATTTTGTAATTTGACATGGGTTGGTGGTAAATTTTAACTTAATAGCCTGCAAGGTACCCATGTCTTTATCGAATGATGAATTTTTCCCTGTCCGGTGGGAATTTTGATAAATCTTGAAAATTTGAACAAAAATATTCTTTTTTGTTTTGTGATATAGTTTTGAAGTTGTAAATAATCGTTTTTAAGTTATTTTTTTTTTGTTGTTTTAAAATTTTATCTTCTTGTAAATAAATTATCTTGAAAATAGTTTTTAGTAATTATAGTTTTTTTTATAAGACGAACTATGAGAGTGGAGGAAGCCAGAGAGGTATGTAAGGAAAGAACCTGTTGAAACTCTGTACTCTCTGCCTACCCCGCAAGGGATCTAGCGTGATAATAGATAGAGAGATATTTTTTCTTTTATAAAACGTAGCCCAACACTAGGATTTATTCCTGTGTCGTGGGTGCATTTACAAACATGAAAATTCACATACACAAATACCCAGACCGGAACAAATAATTGAGAGTCTTACAAAGTTTTGCCCCGTGCGGGAATCGAAACCGCCACTATTAGACACAGTGGGAGGGGCTGAAGCTCTTAACCACTGCGCTAAATCGTCCGTCCCTTAAATAACCTTCATACATGACAAATTTAGAGTCTCTTATAATTATATTCGCGCAAATAAGGCTACTTTAAAGCGAAAAGACGAATCCCATTTATTCTCTATCCCGTAGGAATTTCAATAAATCCTTATTCCTCGTTTACATTTCATAAAGGGAACCTCTGTACAAAATTTCAGCTTTCTACGACCAAGGGTTTGAGCTGGTTGTTGACGAGTCAGTGAGTGAGTGTGTAAGGACTTGTCTTTTGATATATATATAGATTTCTCTCATCTCGATTTATGAGAGAAGGCCTTCGCCTAACAGTGGGACTTTTTTACGTTCTCAAAGTTTGATATTATCATGCATGCTCAATCGCTAGCTAGAAATGTACCTAGATCCTGTCAGTTTGCCTAAACTCTATTCTTCTAAAAACTAAACTGATCTCTATTAATAACTTAATTGAACTTCCGGTAACGGTCGAAATACGAGCGCTGCGGAAGATGTACGGAGTCAAACGGACCGACCGTATTCGTAACAGCGTAGTAAGCAAGCGTGTAGGTATAGGCGTGTAGTCATATAGGAAAGATAGTATCGGTGTAAAGATGAGAAAAGGTACGCTCCGTTGGCTCGGGCATATAGAAAGAATGTCGGAAGAAAGAATAACAAAACAGATATACAATGCGAAAGTGGAAAGATGTAGGTATCGGGGAAGACCTAAACTATCTTACCATGACCAAATAGACCGTGTCTTATCTGAAGGGCAAGTCAAGAATCACCATAACCGGCGAGCGTGTATGAGACTAACTATTAGAGTGGAGGAAGCCGAAGAGAGGTCTGTAAGGAAAGAACCTGTTGGTACTCTGTACTCTCTGCCTATCCTGCGAACTGGCGTGATGATATAGATAGATAGATCGATTAATTAAACTTTATTATTTATTAAAACTAAATTCTACTAATGCAGGAGCCACATTTATTCCTTAAAATCGAACTAATCTTTTCTTTCTGGTGTCTTCCGGTGACCATTAGCTAAAATAAGTCTTGTGTATTATCTATCTATCTATCTATAACCTCACGCCAGATCCCTTGCGGGGTAGGCAGAGAGTACAGAGTTCCAACAGGTTCTTTCCTTACATACTTCTCTGGCTTCCTCGACTCTCTTGTGTATTATGCTACTCTATATTCTCATGTAAGTGGTTTTTTGATATTTTTCAGAATAAATAACCAAAACTTAAAATTTCACTGCACAGAATAAGACCTGGAACATAAAACCCGGCCGGCAATATTTCCAAGGGATTCAATTAGGTGTCGCGCCTCCATTTCATTCCGATCGGGCAAGGAGATTGCGTGGATATTGCTGTTGGTGTAAGCTAACTGCGGAGATAAACTGATTTCCTAATATACGAGTATAGGGGAATGTTAGAACGAATTTGTGTAGCTCAATAGGGATTATCAAGATTATTGTCATTTGGATGCCCGCAAGGGATATGGCGTGATGATCGATTGGTGTACATATTCTCATGAACAGTGTGTGAATTTGATTAATTCAACTTAGACCCACCTGATGACCAACCTACATTGTTTTCCCATACTCCACAACAAACATTAAATGGAAAAACTGTAAAATTTTTAGTTAAAAAGAGTAACCGTGGAGTTTCTTGTTCTTCTTCTCCACATGACTAACATTCCGAAGCAGTGGTAGAGTCATTGTTACTTTCTTGACGTTTCAAAAATTCCCAGTATTAGGCCCGAGTTTGGAAGTGTGCCTGGTATATAGCAATACGCTTGATTATTATATGGGACCTACCATCGTCGGCGAAAAGTTGGTGTAGACAGTACACCTCGGCCACTCCCGCTCGGCGAATATAGGCGTGATGATGTTTATTTATTTATTTGTAGTGTATTAGTTTAAGGAATTATTTAAATAGAATAAACCTATATTCTGAACAGTCAACATCTATAATTACATACGAACACCGAACCTTACATGGCGACCCTGCCAGGCAGGCGCCGTCACCGCAGGCGTCTTACGGTGTCGAGTAGCGATCGGGGAGTGCAAATTCCATTGCCTTAAAACGACTAATTGCCTAGTTTGTACCATTGCGCTGAAGTGTATGGAAAATTAAAAGAACATCAATATGAAAAAGTATAATATAAACGTATGAAGATTGTTCAAGATTTCTCGAACGACAGAAGACATGTGGACAAAAGTTTATAAGCTGAGTCATGCGAGATGGCCCGATCTTCCCTCCCTCGTGCCCAGAGTCAGCACGGTATAGTGGCTAACAGGAAAAATTTCGGTTTAAAGAAAAAGGCGATTTCGATGCCGATGATCGGCAAATGCAAGCGATGTGGTGCCAGCATGAGACAATTTGTTCCGGCGCTGAGAGCGAAAGCTTAAACTGAACCTGACGATCTTCGTGATGAGTGCCGAGTGCAGTGTAGAGTAAGTGTTGCTCTGTGGAAATGTAGAGCTCAGTATAAATAAATAAGAGAGATGTGAGAGTTATTATAAAGTAGATATAATATTATAACATGTCGTTTTATAATGGTATTTTTGGAATTTTAGGCTCATCACACATTTATTGTGGGTATACAAACGGGTTTTTATTGTACTAGGGTAGTAATGGGCAGTATTCCAATAAGTGTTTATTACTTAGGAAACGTGCGAGAATACAAATACATAACTGAAATGAAGCAACCGCCTTCAGAGCGTCCTTGGGAGCGGTAATACGCAAGCAAATATTTTACAAACGTACATACAAATTAATATGATTTCTCTAGTCTATATGTTGTACCATTTGAGCAAGTACCCAATACATGTAAATAATATGAGTAACCCATTTTATTAGAAATATATTCAGTGCATACTCAACCTCGGTGTGTTTCACTCATACCCCTAGACGCCGGATATCATAATGTCGACACCATATGATTCAAAATAATAATTATATCTAGACATAGTCACGTCTTCAAGATGTAACATAAGTAACGAAATTCCTTTCTTGCCCTTCTTCTCCACAGGCATGACATTCCGAAGTGGTGGTAGAGTCTTTGTTACTTTTCTGACGATTCATAAAAACTGTAATTATTTACATGAATAAAAAATATTTTGATTCTCATTCTGAAAGTAGTTCGTTTAAAATCGATAACTGAATTGATCAAAACAATTTTTAATGTCTTATTTTTTTTTGTCAAAATGCTCTTACTCCTTTAGTACGTTTAAATAAATTAAATTTATTCTTGAATCAATACGAAGATTTCAAATGCATTTCTAAAACGTATTTCTCAATACGCAGCCATACACGTACAAGTTTCATTATTAATTGGGATATAAAAGTGCTTAAAAAAGGGGTAACGAAACTTAAATTTGGAAAATTGGCTTTCGTATGGTATTTGTGAAGCAATTATCTAATCGGGGTGTCTGAGGTCTTGCGTTATTTACGATACACCTTGTATATGGGAAAACGGGCAGATGGCAGAGGTGTATACCCAGTTTTCGTCGACGATGTTAGGTTCTAATGTAATAGGGGGCGAGTCTATTGTTATTGGCCACAATTTCAGTCATTGTAACATTGACTGAAACCAACAAAAATAAATAAGAAGTTTGAGGGTACCCCGGAACAACTATGCCTTTTGGACGTCTAACATCTCAGTCCCTCCCGTGACCATGGGTGCTGCAAAGCACTCGAAACGTCGGGAACTAAAAATCAAAAATAAACCGCGATAAAATCCGAAAAATAGTTTTATTTCATGTGTAATATTCGCGTAAAGCTAAGAACTCAGCATTGTAACATTGAGTTAATATTTACTACATACTAGAGAAGTTACTTCAAAAAACTTGATAACTGCGGGGTTAGCAGAGATGTTTGTGTTTTCATAGATAATAAAATCTTATATGTTTTGAGATATTTAAACAGTATCTTAGTGCACCAGAAGGTATATTTTTGAAATAAAACTCAGCTTTGTGTGTGTGTGTCAATCTACGCTGTTGGCCGCGGGGCTTTTACAGCTTCATTGGACAAGAGGGCGAGCGTGCAACCACAACGCTTGGGCCAGAAGGACATGCGGACAACCAGCTCAGGGCGCCTCAAGGAGGAACGGGCTCGGCTTGGGCAGTTGCTATGGGGGAGAGCGTATACTAGGTGTATCGCCGGCGGCGAGGTCTGTGTCTGATTCTGTGTCTGTATTCGAAAGAAGAAAAGTAAGGGCATCAGGAGGGTCAGTGAGAATATACCGCGGGCGGTGGCAGCAGCTGATAGGAGAGGAGTCAGGTACGTAGTTGGCGGTGGATACGACGCTTTCTGGAAGAAGCGGGTTATCGCCTTTTTTATAAAGGCGCGAATAGGATCGACACCGAGATCGGAATGGAGAAATAAAAGTTTTATTTCCCCATTCACGTTGCCGTTGTGGTAAGCACCTGGCTCAAAGTGAACTAGAGTGTACGCACTCTAACTTATGGCATCAGATCTGATTCTTACCCGACTTCAAAGAGGAAGAGTTTCTATGTTCGTCGGTATGTATGCTTTTTTAATATAAATATTACGAATCTGTAGATTGATTTATTATAAGTATTGTTAATCCTATAGGTACCCTACCATAGAACTAATCGGAATATTAACCGTCTGCAAAAAAGGAGGAGGTTTCCATTCGTCTGTTTTTTTTTATGACAACGTCTTTATTTATGAACTGATTTTGATGATTTTTTTTCAGTTGGTTTAGTTTAGCTTCCAAGTGGCTCCTTTTTAATGGAATCGGTATTGAATCTTTAACTTCAAAAATACACCAGGGGACACTTTAACGACAAACAGGACGAATGTATAAATTCCGTTATTATGGGTATTATATAAATCCTGTAGAACTAAGCAAAATAATAAAATATAGGTATATAAATATTAATAATTAATCACTTATCACCTAAAATTGTAAAATAAATAACTTTATTAAAAGGGAAACCGACTTCATAAAGCAAAAAATATATATTTCTCTTTTTTGAAAAAGTGAAAAAGTTATTATTAAGGTTGTGAAGTGAATATACAGATAGATATATTTACCGTTTTAGCTACCTGCTAGACCGGTAGGTAGAGTTGCCATCACGGTACGGGTTTAAATGCCACTCAAAGTGATAAATTACTTCTTCTAATTTAAAATCACTATTCTATTATTGGACAGAATACCGATTCTCTAAAATACGTCGGTCACAATTATGCGAACTTCTTTTCACCTCATTTTAATATACCTATTACGTATAACTCCCAATTTAAGATGACTGTATTATGAGTTTAGGCTCCACTACGGAGGGTGTCTTTGCGTTTTCCACCCTTATTCCAGGCGGACGCTTTTACACAATGATTTAAGGATACAAAGCTTTCCAACCGCCCTAAGTCGCTTAAATTCTGTCGGATTTGCATTTAGGGATACTCTTTGTGATATTGTTAAGTTTTATCTTTGTGATATTTCTTTATTGTCAAGATAAGAAATAAACTCAAACTCAAATCATTTATTTTGTATAGACCCTGTGGGGGTACGTACAAATAGTCATATTTACATTCTTATTTTCACTTACTAATCTACCACTAGCGCGAAACATGGCCTCCACTGAGAAGATCCGGCAAGAAACTCCTCGGGATTGTCTTTTTTGTCTAATTCGCTAATTTTTTCCCATATTTTCGTGTATACATACAATGTTTTATTATACAATATTAAGTATGCGATCGAGGTCCAGTGCGATGCCTCACCACTGATTATTTACAATAAAAAATATACCTATAGGTAACTTTTTTTTGCAAGCAGCACAATAACAGTGCTAGTGATCACGAGGTCCTGGATTTGAATACTAAATCAGACAGTGTAGGCTTGCCCCTACTACAATAGGACCTAAGATTGTCGGCGACATTTGCGCGTGCACGGTACGGTTTTTATTACGTGCGTTATTTTTGCAAACATTCCCAAAATCTTGTGTCTTGTGTAAATATAGACTATATACTTTATGTTAAAGTATAATTATTACTGTGTGTATATATACTTTATGTTAAAGTTTAATTATTACTTTTAAGTCATACGCTTGTTGTTCATTTATAAACTTTATTAGTTGTCCTACGCGACTACGCACGCGTTTATTTTGTAATACCTTCATATATTGTCTTATTATTACTGAAAGACAATATTTAAGTATATAGTTTATATTAATATAAACTACATACTTAAATAAATGAAAGGATTCAGGATTGTGGTTGGTAACGATGTGTTGGAGCGAGTGAATGAGTTTGTATATCTTGGATGCGCCTTCAGTAAGGATGGGAAATACACCGCTGACATAGTGAGAAGAGTGAGTGCAGGAAACAGAGTAAATGGTGCGATGGGAAAGCTACTTGGGAGCTGGCACTTAAGCCAAAAGGCACAGCTGGCCATACATGACGGAGTTCTTGTCTCAACGCTGTTATATGGTCGAGAGAGCTGGGTATGTAAGAAGGAGAATGAAAGTAGGATAAATGCGGTGGCAATGCGAGCTCTGCGTAAGATGTACGGAGTGAAGCTGACCGACCGTATTCGCAACAGCGTAGTAAGAAAGTGAGTAGGTATGAAATATAGCATCAGTAGAAAGATGAGAAAGAGTATGCTCCGTTGGTTCGGGCATATAGAAAGAATGTCAGAAGAAAGAATGACAAAACAGATATACAATGCGAAAGTGGAAGGATGTAGGTACCGGGGAAGACCTAGACTATCTTACCACTACCATATAGACCGAGTCTTATCTGAAGGACAAGTCAAGAGTCTCCGTAACCGGCGAGCGTCTATGAGACCAACTATGAGAGTGGAGGACGCCAGAGAGGTATGTAAGGAAAGAACTTGTTGGAATTTTGTACTCTCTGCCTATCCCGCAAGGGATCTGGCGTGATATATGGATAGATAGAGTTGAGAAGATAGTTTATATTACTTCTGGATAGTGTAGCTTTCTAATGGTGAAATAATGACTAAAATCGGTCTAGTAGTTTCAGAGTTAATCGATTAAAAACAAACAAATATTTCCTAATATTAGTATAAATATCGTACCAGAAAACCGGAATTCGCAGAAATTAAGAAAAGTTACAAAAGGCGAATGACACCCATCTGGCCACAAACCCAGCGCCTGCGGGCGGCAGATAAATCGGCGGCCGCCTCAAAACGCAGACATCTGGGCAAACCAAATAGAACTTCGCAGAGCTTTTAGCTCCCTCTGTAACTTTGTCATTAACGGTTTTAATAGTTGCTCGAGGTTATTAAAGTACTAATTCTTAAGTAACTATTAACATTTTGAGTAGGTATGCGAAAATGGATTATTAATCAAATCCCAATCTGACGTAAATTCTATGTTTTTAGTATTATAGTTATTATCTCGGTGAGACCATGACCAAATAGACCGTGGATTTAATTTAAACTTACCTAATACCCCCGTCTACATTGTTCTTCCATACCATACGACAAAATGTAGATGGAAAAAAAAGTGAAAATGCTCCCCTTTAAGAGTGATCGTGGGGTTACTTGGCTACATCTATGACATTCCAAAGAGGCAGCAAAGTGTTCACTACTTTTCTAAAGATATATTGATTCGCTTATTGTATCGTCTGGATTTGACCTGCCTCGGTGAATAATGCATGTAATATTCACGAGGTCCTGGGTTCAAATCCTAGGGTGGACAAAACTTTTCTATAGAAAAATCTCCTGTATCAGTCCATAATCTGGTATTGCGCCAGATATGATGTTAATAGGCTCGCCCCATATTACATAGGACCTGACATCGTCGGCGAAAAGTAGGTATTTACAGTACACCTCAGCAACGATGCACAAAAAAAACGTCTTCTCGCCTATATTCCCTATACAGGCGTGACGTTTATTTTTTTGATAAAGGCCTCTCCTTTCTTCTTCCATTAATCTGGTTTGCGCGCAAGTTGATACCAGCCTCGTCGGTGGGAGCTAAGGTCTTTTGGGGTCTGTCGTGTTATTATTTCGCGCTATTTGGAGTCCATTGTCCATTGGAGATTTACCGCGGTTCCATTTTAAAGTTACAGCTATGGCGTATCGAAATTAACAGGAATAAAATTATTATTTGGAGACATTTTAGACCATATTTCGTGGAAGTTTGTATATGTCTGAAATTCCAAATATAATGTTACGTAATATATGTGCTGACTGCCTCGTTGGTCTAGTGGGTCTAGATCCTGGATTTAAATGCTAGGTCGGACAAAGTGTAATTTAAGGATTCAAAAGTCTCAGTTTTTTTAATAAATGTAGCCACACACTAGGATTTATTCCTGTGTCATGAGTGCGTTTACAAATATGAAAATTCACATACACAAATACCCAGAACGAAACAATATCTTCGTAAATAAATATCGTCCGGTAAAATGAAAATTGCCTCGCTCCCCTGTTACATGGCTGTTCGTCGGGGAAGAGTGGGTATACGAAGTACATCTCTGCCGTCCTTTAACGTGTGGTGTTTTAACCGACTTCAAAATGGAGGAGGTTCTATGTTCGTCTGTAGGTATGCTTTTTTATGTATGTTCATCGATATTTTCGTCAATTGTGCACCGATTTTGATGATCCTTTTTGCATAGCTCCATGGTGGTCCCATTTTAATTTCATTGGAAATGGACCTTGGACTTTGAAGGTACACCAAGGAACTCCTTAACGACAAACAATATGAATGTGTAGATGGAGGTATTATTGGGTATTATATCAATCCTGTAGGTACATTACTGTACAATTAAGTAGAATAATATAATAATAGTACAAAATATTTATAATTAATTCACTCGTCACTTAAAATTAAAATTGAATGCCAAGTAACCAACCGACTGCACCAATCAGCACCGACTCTAAATATTTTTTTGTTTGCTTTTTTAATTTGGTTTTCGTTTTTTAAACAGTTTCTTATTTTATACACTACCTGTTGCTAGATTCATACAGTACAAAGCCGGTCGTAGTGTCAAACTTTGGAAGAGACCTTCGTACTGCAGTGGTCCTCTTTCAGCTAATAATGACATTGACGAATATATGAGTCATGTAGAAGCAAAACCAGCAACATCCAAATCCATCATAAAATAATATAAATAAATAAAATTCTTTATTTCACCAAAAATAGTGTACAACGAAACATAGATTACATCATACAAGTAATAGGTAGATCAATTGACATTTAAAATTTTTAAGGTGTTTGATTGAACTCTGGTGCCCGAATTAAGTATTAACTTGTGTTATGGACACAAGTGCTCGTTACTTAGAAATTTGAGCTAGAACTTTGATATCACAGCAGAGTTTTATTAAAATGTGTTCACGAAAAAGTGCACGGTGCTGACAAATAATGTGCGTACGTGCATGTATTGTAAATAAAGTTTTATTTTATAGCTACAATTAGAATGATTAAAATTTGTGAGAAGATTTCTATATCTCAACATAATTTTTAGTAAGAAGAAATTAAATACACTTATTTTACATTACGGTGGCATCGGACCGGTTACGCTGGAAAGCGATTGGGGAGGCCTATGTTCAGCAGTGGACAAGTATAGGCTGAGATGATGATGATGATGATTTTACATTGATGAACAGGGTGAATGGTGCGATGGGAAAGCTACTTGCGAGCCGGCACTTGAGCCATAAGGCGCAGCTGGCCATACATAACGGAGTTCTTGTCCCAACGCTGATATATGGTAGCGAGAGCTGAGAGTAGAGAATGAACGTAGGGTAAATGCGGTAGAAATGCGAGCTCTGCGGAAGATGTGCGGAGTGAAGCTGACCGACCGCATTAGCAACAGCATAGTAAGACAGCGAGTAGGTATGAAAGATAGTATAGGTGTAAAGATGAGAAAGGGCATGCTCCGTTGGTTCGGGCATATAGAAAGAATGCCAGAGGAAAGAATGACAAAACAGATATACAATGTGAAAGTGGAAGGATGCGGGTACCGGGGAAGACCTAGACTATCTTACCACGATCAAATAAACCGAGTCTTATCTGAAGGAAAAATCAAGAGTCTCCGTAACCGGCGAGCGTGTATGAGACGAACTATGAGAGTCGAGGAAGCCAGAGAGGTATGTAAGGAAAGAAACTGTTGGAACTCTGTACTCTCTGCCTACCCCGCAAGGGATCTGGCGTGATGTTATAGATAGATAGATATAGATAGAATTTTACATTGATGCCTGTTGCATCATCATCGTATGGCGATGTACTTTCAATAATGCGACATACAATCAAAATTTTATGTCAGAGTGAAGGATTCATTGTTTAGCCTCGTGTCAGCTGGCGTAGCCCCAGTAAGGAGATTCAGTGACGCCCCACCTGGGCAGATGGAAATTGCACCTTGCGATTCCGGTTCTGATTCGGTTGTAGCCGTTGTTCCTTGAAGCCCTGAACCACAGTTGAGGGGTCGGCTATGGTGATGTAACCCTGGGAGGCGTCCGAACTCTCCCATTGCTTTCTCCACTCTGACCGGATGTTGAGGTGCTTCAGGATTTTGTTGTCACTCCAGATCGGTTTCCAGTTAGGTAGTCTCTGAGCGAGGATGTTTTTGAGGGTCTTTCGGGTTGGCATTAACATCCATATTGATCGATATGGATGTTGCTGGTTTTTTTACACTGCTGCCACCCTCGCTTGGAGAACATAGGCGTGACGGTGTTACTATAAGGGACTAGCATCTCTAAAAATGCTGCGGTACTGACGCCTATACACTGGAAGGGCCAATTGCCCAACCGAAGCAAACCAGCAACATTCATATCAATCGATATGGATGTTGCTGGTTTTGCTTCTACATGACTTATATCTTTGTATATCAACAATTTTCATTGGTAAACGCTAAAATTTCAGACAGGCTCGTACTAATGTAAACGATATTTAATGGTTATTAATGAAACAATTTGCTTTGTGGTTAATGAAACAAGTAATTGTATTATTTCTATTGAATTTGACTACAAACATCATGGCTTTTGTTACTTAGTGCTTATTGTTTGGAGTGTAAACAATTATAACATAATTAATTTGTGTTCAGTTTGTTGTGAGAGTTAGTCACGCGAAAAAGTACTATGTCCTTCTTATAACCGTGGGCCAATTGGACTATTATTACCTGATAAACTATAAAATTACCTAAATAGATTTTCTATCTGAAAAAATGTACTTCATAAAAAAAGATTAAAAAATGAATACAGGATTAGACAAAAAAGACAAACCCACTGAGTTTCTCGCCAGATCTTTTCAGGCCGCGTTTCGTTCCGGTAGTAGATTAGTAAGTTAAAAAAAATATGCGTGCGGGGGACCCCGTCAGGAACGAAGTTCCTTGCGTAATTTTTTCAACTCTTAACGTGATTTTATATGTGGATTTCTATTGATTATATTAGTGTATTTTTGTCACATAAAAAGCGCAGCTCTCGTTTATTCATCTCACTTTTTCTCTAATTTGTGTATTTTATTTTATTTTTTTTCCTTTTTCAAAGAATAATGTATAGTAAGGATTAAACATTTTAGGAAAAATATACATTTTTAATAAACGTCTATTTTTCTTTTATAGTAAATATGTAATCATCATCTCAGCCTATACTTGTCCACTGCTGAACATAGGCCTCCCCAATCGCTTTCCAGCGTAACCGGTCCGATGCCACCTGCATCCAACGACTTCCTGCGATTTTCACAAGATCGTCGGTCCATCTGGCAGGTGGTCGTCCCACGCTGCGCTTGCCAATACGTGGTCTCCACTCTAGAATCTTTCTGCCCCAACGCCCGTCCGATCTTCGCGCTATGTGGCCCGCCCATTGCCACTTCAGCTTGCTAATCTTAAGGGCTATGTCGGTGACCTTGGTTCTTCTACGAATCTCCTCATTCCTGATTCGATCACGTAGAGAAACGCCGAGCATAGCTCTCTCCATAGCTCGCTGAGCAACTCTGAGCTTTTTTATGAGACCTATAGTAAGAGACCACGTCTCTGATCCATATATCATCACTGGTAACACACATTGACTAAAAACTTTAGTCTTTAGGCACTGAGGTATTTTGGATGAGAAGATGTTGCGCAGTTTCCCGAACGCTGCCCAGCCGAGTTGGATTCGTCGATTGACCTCTCTCTCAAAGTTGGACCTACCTAACCGGACTACCTGTCCCAGGTAAATGTATTCGTCGACAACTTCAAGAGTAGAGTTCCCAACGGTGAGTGCGGTGGGTACGACATGGACGTTACACATTATTTTCGTTTTGTCCATGTTCATTTTAAGACCCACTTGTTGAGATACTCTGTTGAGGTCGCCGAGCATTCGTCCTAGATCTTCCAGCGACTCCGCCATGACCACAATGTCGTCGGCAAATCGAAGGTGAGTGATGTATTCGCCATTGATGTTGATGCCAAGTCCTCGCCATTCCAAGAGCTTGAAGGCGTCCTCTATGGTGGTCGTAAACAGTTTCGGAGAAATGACGTCTCCCTGTCTTACTCCTCTTTTTATGGAGATCGCCTTCGTGCACTGCCCTTGTACTCGGACTGACATGGTGGCGTTATTATACAAGCACTTCAACACTTCGATGTACCGATAGTCAATGCGGCATCGCTGGAGAGATCTAAGAACCGCCCAAGTCTCGATCGAATCGAAGGCTTTTTCATAGTCCACAAACGCCAAGCATAGTGGCCGATTATACTCCTCAGTCTTCTGTATAATCTGCCGCAGCGTATGTATGTGGTCTATGGTACTAAAGCCTTTCCGGAAACCGGCTTGTTCGGGAGGCTGGAAATCATCAAGCCTGCGTTCGAGACGATTCGTGATGACTCTCGAAAACAACTTGTAAACATGGCTCAGCAGTGTGATGGGCCTATAGTTCTTTAATAAAGTGTTATCACCTTTCTTGAAAAAGAGTACTACCACACCCCTGTTCCATGCTTCCGGCGTTTTTCCTTCTAGCAAGACGGAATTAAACAGCCTCTGAAGGACTTTAAGTACCGGCGATCCGCTCGCTTTCAGAAGCTCTGCGCGGAAGGTAATTCCGTCTTCACCCGGCGCTTTGTTGTTTTTAAGTTGGTTGAGAGCCATCAAAATCAAAATCAAAAGCTTTTTATTTATGTAGACCAAAAGGCACTTATGAATAGTCAAAAAGAGAAAATTATTAATTACTTAAGACTCTACCACCCGTTCGGAAAGTCATTCCTGTGGAGAAGAAGGGCAAGAAACTTCACGGTTACTCTTTTTTAAAAATGAGGTTTACAATTCTTTTTGTATACATTGCATTTATGGAGTATGGGAGAACAATGCAGAACGAGCTAAATAGTTGTGCTTAAGTATAGATTAATCATAAGTGTACTTAGATTCATGATATTGGTCAGTGTCTACATAGTCCTCTCATTTACAAAATAGAGATGTTGTAGAGGTATATAATAAAAAGCATAATAATAATAGTAAGAGAAAGTGTTACTATAAAATATGTAAAGAGCGCGTACAAAACAACTGGTCATAGCTCCAGTGTGATGCCGAACGAGACAAAATGCAACAGCATTATGGTACACGTTTAGTCAGACAAAGGGCAGGGGACGGACCAGTCCCCACCAGCAGCACCCGTTCACGAGTATGACCTGAGAAGCAGCCATCACTCTCCTCAACCATTTTAGAGGGAAAAGAATGACCCGCTCCACAGAGCCGCCACTAGCAAAGACATTTTAGTGAGCATGACCAATCCACGACCCTGTCGACATCGTTCGAGAATAATATTTAAAATCAATGAACGCTCGCTAGGCAGGACACGCTGCACTTAACATTATATTCTTCTAGATTTCAGTTAATTTGTGTAAAGGCATTTTTATCATTTAAAATCTCGTACAGGCTGATGTCCGGGATATCTTCAGTGTAGTGTCGGGTTAGCTTGGCTCTTGGGTCTTTTACCAAGTCAACAATAGGTTCAGCTACTGAGGTATACAACTGTCCATAGAACCTCTCTATCTCCCTGAGCACCTCTGACCTATTCGACGTTACGTTTCCGTCCTCCGTCTTCAGCTTCGTCAACTGGCTTTGCCCAATCGACGCGGCTCTTGCAAACACTTTGGAGCCCTTGTTCTGCTCTATGGTCTCCTCAATACGTCTTGTATTGAAGGACCGTAGATCGTGTCGCAAGGACTTCAATATATGTCCATTGAGCTGCCTATAGGACTTAGCATCATCGGAGGTTTGGAGTCTCATGGTACGTCGCTCAGCCATAAGGTTTCGGGTGTAGTCAGATAGCTTTTGAGGCCTATTTTTACGGTGGGGCTTTAAATGCTTAGACCCGACCGTATGGACAGTCTCTACCAACCTATTGTTGATTTCGTCCACTGATGCGCTGCTGTCTAGCAATTCGAAGCGGTTTGACAATTCGAGTTGAAAAGTTCTCGGGGTTTTGGATATGTGCATTAGAAGGTCGGAGCGTAGACTTCATCAGACGCGATCTTTCCATTTTGACATTAATATTTAATGTGCCTCTGACCATTCGGTGATCACTGCCGGTTTTTACCCTGTGAATCACGGAGACATCATTAAATATTTGTCGCTTGGTGCTCATGATGAAGTCTATCTCATTTTTTGTGAAACCATCAGGGCTCATCCAGGTCCATTTCCTATGAGACGGCCTCTGGAAGAAAGAGTTCATCATAAAGAGTCCCTCCTTCTCCAGAAATTCGGCCAGCCTCTGACCCCTGGGGTTGCGCTGCCCATATCCAAATTGCCCCACTCTCAACTCATCATCGCCCCGTTTGCCCAGTCGCGCATTGAAGTCACCCATAACTACTGTAAAGTGTGCTTTGGAAGTATGTATGGCTCTACTAATGTCCTCATACATAACTTCGACGTCATCATCTGAGTATGCCGAGGTCGGTGCGTAGACCTGTATGACCTTCAGCGAATATCTTTTGGATATTCTGAGTATCAGGTACGCTACCCTGCTCGACACACTAGTGATGGACACAACGTTGTTTATGAGTGACTTGTGGACGATAAATCCGACACCACCTTGGGACTGCTGTTCGCCCTCCCGGTAGTAAAACAAGTTGCCGGATTTTAAGGTTATCGTGTCCTCGCCCTCTCTTCGGACCTCCGATAAACCAACAATACTCCACCGCAACTTGTTTAACTCTTCTTATATAATATATTTCTTATGTAATAGTGAATTGTAATAAATTCTTAATAAGTTTAAATAATATTTACACGTGTTTACAAAATGCTTGCTGCTCGAATCTCGATACTCGCACGCACACACACGTACAACCGTATTTAATAGAAACAGACAGAGAGAAAGAGAAAGCATCGCCTGGAGGGGAGCATAACGCTTTTTCTTTACGTGACGATTTCTGCCAGTTCACTCTAATGTAAGCCGCTAAAAAGAAATTCGTTCCAAAAAAAAATTAAAGATGAACATTTGTAAGTGGGGTACTTTAATTTTTTTTTCTGTGTCTGTTTCTATTTAGCAGGGTTTATACAAAATAAATGATTTGAGTGTGAGATAACTACATACGTGCATAAGTACGTACATCCACATTTGGCAATGGTGTTAGGTTCCGAAGTGATGAGGGACGAACCTATTGCCATTATAACTACCGAAGAATTTCAAACCCAAATCTGCTGCTGAGAAATTTTATATATAATCATTCTTCGTTTGGTCTGCGATTCGAACCCGAGACCGCATGTTCGCCAGCCAAACATTGCCCCACTAGAATTAAAAATTTAACATCAATGCCTAATCAAAACTTCGATTAAAAGAAAATAATTTTGATATAGAAGCGCCAGTTTTTCGAAAATTATACTATCAATAAAATATACCCTTTACTGGGAGTTGGCGTAGAAGGGTTTTTGAGTGGTGACTACGTACCAAAAGACATGACATGGCCAGGCCTTCTACGAGATGAACCGATGACCTGGTGAAGGTCAGGTTTAACAGCTGGATGTTTACTGCACAGAGATGTCATTGTGGCGATCTTTGGAAGAAGCCATTATCCAGCAGCGAATAATTTCGATGCTGATTACGGTACAATATCATGGCTGGGCAAAGGTCTTGTCTAAAAAATCAAATTAAAGTGAGCGATATGTTATACTCGGAGGAGTCCCTCACCAAACATTAATCTATACATATAAAAAAACTGTAAGGAAGTCGTGTCTGTACATGGAATATTTTAAGGAAATAACAACCCAGGGGTATCATACTATTGGTGTAGAAGCCAATTCTACAATTATTGACTTTCGTGTCTGTTTGTCTGTCTGTCAGTCGAAGGGTATGAACCATCATCACGCAAAACCTACAAGGCGGATTTTGATGAAATTTTGCATGTGGATATTTTAAAATGTTGGCTAACATAATGTATAGTAATTATCTCGGAAAATGAAGCGGATTTTCCAGCAAAGATGAAAATAAGCGATACATTGAATTTCTAATAAGACACTACTCCAAACCTGTTTGATGGATCAATGAAATTTTTGTGTAATTGTAGCCTAAAGATAACAAGTCTGCATACTTATATTTTCGAAAAATCTAACAGTGTCTGGTGGAAAGTAAGTCGATTTTAATAAATCATTCATTATTTCAAAACAACTTAGCTACTAGATTGTCGCAGGATAAACCATAATACTTTATTACTGTTTGTCCCGAACTGCAATGTTAAACGCAACGTAGAATATGTAATTTTGCCTACTAACATCAATTCATCCATGAATTGATATTGGACTCAGGTTCGTCTCCTCACGAAAAACTTTTCAGTGGTTAAAAGCACTCACTCGAAATTGTTCATACACCTTTGATTTAAACACTCAAACATGGTTTCGTGCATGAACCGATGATGCATTCAGGATTGTTTCTTCTGGAGAGAACTCTAACGATGAATAGACCAGATACGAACCTTTAACGACGATTACTATCTTATGAGAAAACTAACACAAAATGTACTGATAAAGCTTTGCTATATACTTAGGTGGCAATGTACCGTTTTTAAATATTATTACGCTAGATTATAATCTTTTCCAGGGTAGGTTGAGAAGACTAAAATCAGAAATATATTACTAATAATTTTAAAATAAACAAATAAAGTGATAATCTTTCTTGAAAAGGAAGGTATTGTATTTTTTTTAGGAGATGGCTTTAGTATTGTGTGTTGAATAAGATCGTGTTATAGTTTAGTTTATATTTTACAAAGACCACCTGTGCGGGCTAAGTGGGCTTAGACTGAACCCGGTGATATAGATAGTTGATAGAAATACAAGTCTGGTGGAAGTTGATAAATATACAATATATTCGCTACATGGTTCTCCTAGTATATCTAGCTGTTATTTCTTCATACTTAAATGACAGAATGGATCTTACTAACACTTTCAAGGTGTTTTCACGGTTCTCGCGACATAGCTGGTATTTATTTATATAAAAATGGCTTAACGAATTTAATTGAAACTTTATATGAAGGTGTCTTAAATCGTAAAATAAAACAGAACACTTTTAATCTCAAAAAATAGAACAACTTCTGTGGAATATCTTTTATTTTTTAATACTTAAACAGCTGAACGGGTTATAAAGAAACTTAATGTAAAAGAAACCACAAAGATATACAATGCGAAAGTGGAATGACGTAGAGATCGGGGAAGACTATCTGACCATGACTAAATAGACTGTGTCTTATCCGAAGGGCAAGTCAAGAGTCTCCGTAACTGGGGAGCGCGTATAAGACGAACTATGAGAGTGGAGAAAGCCAGAAAAGTATGTACTTCGCAAGGGATCTGACGTGATGATATAGATTGGTAGATATTATTTAAGTATCTTAAGTCGTGAAATAATAATATGAAATAGTTAACTTTGTTTACACACTAGATCATGCCGATATTATCCGTCTAAGTGGTATGCAAAATCAAACCAATATGCATTTGGTGGGTTTTACCGGCCTGTATGAAGGCCCAAAGATATTAATCATATTTTAGCTAAAGAAAAGCCTGGAAATATTTCGATTTCTCTCTTCCTCTTCACAGGTGACTGGAAGGCTGGGGATCTGCTAAAATTGTTCTACTACGAAAATGTACTCATATTTAAGTTGACTTCATAAATACTTTTGCAAAACAAAGATGACTTGGTTTAAGCGCTAAAACGTAGACTGACGCTTAACTTACTTTGTAAAATAGTCGCAGGTACGATCCCCGCACAGCGCACGGGAATATTGATTACGGATTTGTGATTTTGAAATAAAGAATATATTTTATACGCATACAGGCACAATAAAAATAAAATGTTGTCCGTGTTAATATCTAGAACAGCGGAACCGATTTTAAATACACTATTACTGGAAAATGGAGGATTTTTCAGAGATTGTTTAAGACTTTTTAGCTCGGTAAATGCAAAATTCTCCATATTAACACGGCTAAATGGATTGAAAAGAAACTTATTTTAGAGGTGTCTCTTAACTCTTACCTACCTATATCAAATTACTAAAAAACGCGTGCGAAGCGTGCTAGTGTCAAATAAGAAGCCGAGTTAAATGGAAAGCACGCGCGAGATTGTTGGCTTCTCCGATAAAAGAATTGAGTACTAAATAGTTAGCAAGTACTTCAGAAATTCCTTATAATAATACAAGCTTAAGATCCGTAACCGGTGATCGTGTATGAGACTACCTATGAGAGTGGAGGAAGTCAAAGAAGTCTGTAAGGAAAGAACGTGCTGGAATTCTGTATTCTCTGCTTACCCCGCAACGTGACATTAAAGATGGATAGATATACTTAAGATTTAACTTAGGAAGTTTAAACACATATTTCTATTATTTGTTATATAAAATTTACCTATATAATATTAATACTCGTAATAATAAAAATAATTTATTTATCTTTCAAGTTTATGGACTCATATTTGTTAGTAATATTTCACTTATAAACTATGTTAGTATTCTTATTATCTATGTAAATGTATGGTATGTGAACCACCCCTCATCCTAGATGTTGAAAGCCAGCAACAGCGGTTCACATACAAGCAGTCTAGTCTGCTCGCTATACAGCATAGGATGCTGTTGGGGCTGGCCCGCACACGGCGTCTATATAATACACCTATATAATATTAACTCGCCAAGTTAAATGTTCAGTGTGCTTAAAACAGGAGTATCCATAGAACTTGGCACCCAACATAGCATAATTGTGTTTTGAGATACATATTTCTTCTAACATGTGACCAGGTACACCAAGTTACCAGAACACGTGATGTACTTATCGAACTCATTACAAGACTTCGCAACAGGAACATTCTGGAATATTCCGATTTCCAAATATAAATAGCTACTCGCCTCAGGTTTTCACGTATAGAATGTGCACATATGATCATAGTTCGACCAATTTGCAATTTTTTTTTAATTAAATAAAAAAAAAATCACCCTCACGCCTATATTCCCCAGAGGGGGTGGCAAAGGTGTACTGAGAACACCCACGTTTCGCCGACGATGTTAGGTCCCATGTTATAGGGGGCGAGCCTATTGCCATATACCGGGCACAATTCCAGACTCCGGACTCATACTGGGAACTTTTTGTTAGAAAAACTACATTTGTCCGACCTAGGAGTTGAACCCAGGACCTTGTGATCACAAAGTGATGCGCTTTGCCACCAGACCAACGGGGCAGTCCAGCCAGTTTTATATAAAATATTTAAAATATCCTCGTAACTAAGTTTATCTATTAGTAAAACATACATATAAATATTGACAAACTCTTAGTTGTTTGAGGTATTAAAACCTTATTTTGGTTGCACATGAAGACATATTTTTTAAATATAACTTAGCATTTGTCTGGCATAAAGTGAACTAGAGTATGTAGGGCGATGATTTTTATATTGTGCATTATGTTGTGATCGTAAATAAATAAATAATAAATGCACTCTAAACCGCGCTACAAAAATTTTGTTGACGTTTTTTCTCTTGTATGTAGTACAATGATAAATTTATGTTCTCAAGCTGCCTCGTTGGTCTAGTAGCGAATAACGCGTGGCGATCACGAGGTCCTGGGTTCAAATCCTAGGTCGGACAACAAGTATTTTTTCTATAAAAAAATCCCGTATTAGTTCGGAGACTGGCATTGTGTCCGGTATGATGTCATAACCTCTCCCCTTTTAAATGGGACGTAACATCGTCGGCGAAAAGTGGGCGTACGAAGTACACCTATGCCACCCCCAATTGAGGAATATAAGTGCGACGGTTCTCAAGACGTTTTCTTTTAACGGTAGCAATCTATCTACAAGATGTAACACAATAAACGCAAGACCTCAGACACCCCGATTAGAAAATTGCTTTATAAATTCAAAATGAAAACCAAATTTCCAAAATAAAATGTTCTTACCCTTTTTTAAAGCACTTTTATACCCCAATTAACAATGAAACTTGTACGTGTATGTGTGCGTTTTGAAAAATACATTTTAGGAATGCATTTGAAATCTTCTTGCTATGAATCAGGAATAAATTTAATTTTTTATAGCGCACTGAAGGAGTAAACTAATGTTTTGCATATTTTAAAAAAAATGTAAGATACAAATTGTTGGAATCAATTCAGTTACCGATTTAGAACAAACTACTTTCAGGTCTTGCGTTTATTATGTTACACCTTGTATATCCATCTTTATCATCAAGCCAGTTCCCTTGCGGGGTAGGTAGAGAGTACAAAGTTTCAACATGTTTTTTCTTTACAGACCTCTCTGGCTTCCTCCACTCCTATTTACCACTCTTATAATACCTTGTACTAAAATACTTTGAAGAGACTACGAATTTATGAACAAAAGCGTCTTTCGTTTATGTATAAGTACCTGAAAAAATAACAAAGCCTCTCATTAAAGCATTGTTATCATGTAATTATGATTTCGTTAGTCTAAAAATAGATGACGTGTTCCGTTAAGACTTTCATTAATATCTTATTACCTATACTAATTCTCTGACCTCTTTTGTATAGCAAAAATACAACGAAGATGTCGTGTTTAGCTGAAGACTTCCTATTGCTTCCATCCAGCTCCATCATCGGTCTCTGGACACCAACCGGATATAAAGTACCCATCAAGACAAATTCAACGAGCCCAAATGCCGCGAAGTTATATTGAGCAGTTGGGTGGTTCCATTGACTACCTAACGGCTTCATCTTCAGACCCTGAACACTATCTGGTTGTATAGTACTAGTCAATACCAATCTAGCAAGCCTAAACACGAGGGGTCTACATTGTGTAGTTTACATGTTCCTATGGCCACCTTCCGACTCAATCATCAAATGAGCTCCATGGTACCATATTATTACATAGTCACCGAACTTACATACGTATGCCAAACATTAGGTCAATCGGATACCCGCAAGTGCTTAAAAAATGGATTTGAACCGGAAAGACAGACAGGGCGACATACGAAAATTGCAAGTTAAATAAAAGCTTGTGAATATATAAAATTAAATTTTAAGCGGTTTAATTCCTTATTCAGTTACAAGAAAGTGAAACGCTTAACATCAAAAGTAACTTGATGTAATTTATAAAGTGAACCTCTCAGAAACTTGAGGAATTACTTAATTATTATTTGAATACGTTATTTACATAGAGTGTTAAATCTATATTTCCGAAGCGGGGTAGCAGAGATGTACTGTATACACCTATTGCTGATGGTATTAAGTCCTAATGTAATAGGGAGTCTGTCTATTGCCACTTGATTCCGACCGAACTTTCGGTTTCGGTTTCAGCCAGTTTCGGCGCAAAATTGGAGTTTCGGTTTCGGCAGAAAAACGGTCGAAACTAGGGCCTAAACCGAAACTGCGTTCGTGAATATTCGGGTGACCTTCGGGAACAATCAGCTAGGGTCTGAGCGACTGAATTTCGGTCTAGGCATATCGATTAATTGTAAAAAAATCTATCAATAAATTGATTCTAATACAACGCACTAGAATCGCTTTTATACCAAATCGAGATTTCAAAGTTATCGTTTTTCGAGGAATCGAGGTCGATTTTAACTACGCAATACAACTTCATCGTATTTGGCCATGTTGGATTTGTTTTGATTAGTGCTATAGTTGTAGGTAGTTTCAAGGATCTGATAAAGAACCTGGATGATAAACAGGAAGGGGGTCATGTCCAAGAGCGTGCTCGTCACGATGCCAGTCATTATGGCTGCAATCTTGGACCAAAGAGGTACCGCAGTGCGGGCTAGGGCGTCCCCCTGAGGCGACGCGTACCGGCCCGCCTCCGTCGGTACGAATAGAGGTGGAAGCGGCGATGGGGGCCGCCACCTATCATGCCGGGCCCGAACTGGCGAATCGTGGGGTGCAGAGTGAGTAGGGCACTTGAAATGTGAGGGGTGGTATGGAAGATAAGATGCATGAAGTGATTGACGTAATGAAAGAGAGACGCCTGGATGCTCTGTGTGTAACAGAGACTAAGCGAAGGGGCAGTGACACCTGCGATCTTCCTTATGGCACAATGGCTCTGTGGTCCGGGGTTCCGCAGAACAGTCGTACCAGCATGGGGGTGGGTATCTAGCTGTCCCGTCGCCTGGCCTCTTGAGTGAGAGATTATGGCGTTTACGATGCGAGACTTCTCTGGGTCCGTTTAAAATTGGGTGTCACTAGAGTATTTTTGGTCGCAGCATATACTCCCGTAAGCTCGTCGACACCCCAGGACCTTGAGAAGTTTTGGGATAATGTCAGAGAAGTTCTGGATCTGGCTGAGGCTAACGAAAGGTGATTTTATGTGGCGACCTGATGGGTGGGAACCAGGCGGAAAATTTGCGACGCTACTCTGAGTCCTTATATAGAGAGTGATAAGAGAGTGAACGATGCAGGTAAGCTCATTGTAGATGTATGTTTGGAAAGGGGCCTCCTTGTGTCTAATACGATATTCCAACATAAGGACATTCATATGTACACGTGGAGAAAGAATGAACAAAAAAGCATGATAGATTTGATCCTAGTAGATAATCGTCTCCGAAACAAACTCCAAGATACGCGGGCGTATAGAGGCCCCACTCTTGAATCAGACCAATATCTCGTAGTTCAGCGGTTAAGTGATCTGTTCACGAAGTGGAGACACTGGCAAGAGCGTATCCCCTTCGGAGACCTTGAAAAAATAAAGGTAGAAAAGTTGCAAGATGAGAGCGTGAGGAGAATGTATGAAGACAGAGTCTCAAATATAGTTGAATGCTGGAGTATCCCGAAAGAGAGTTTGGTAGAATCCGTGAAAGAAGTATGTGTTTGCTCAAAGAAGCATAGTACAGTAAAAGGTGATGCAAGGTGGGATGCGGAGTTACAAAACTCCGTAGACAGCAAAAAGAAAGCGTGGCAAGACTATGTTTTTTCTTTGAACCTGAATGCCAGTATGACAGAGATGAAGAAAGAAATATACCGGCAATGCAAGAATGCTACCAAAACTTTGAGAGAACAACACTAAACTCTTTTGGAGCAATGTGAGGAAGTATCGAGGTGATTTGTCAGGCTCCAGAATGGAACGGATAATATCTAAGGATGGTGACATTCTTGCAGACACACAAGCTGTGCTAAACCGGTGGAGTGAAAATTTGGAGAAATGTATGGGGATGCCCCGGATACTGGTGCCACAGACGACGAGCCCAGAGGCGAGTTTGTGGCACCTAAATCAACAGAGGACATCACTATGGAAGAAGTTGAATAGGCGATAGGAAGTATGTAAAACGGTAAAGCTGCGGCAATAGACGTGATATCTGCCGTGATGATCAAATATGGTGGAATTTGCGTCCGGGACGCCTTTCGGGTCCTTGCAAACCTTTGCTGTAGGTCCGGAAGGGTCCCTACAGATTGGCGCCGCGCAGTCATAGTACCTTTGTATAAAGGCAAGGGCTCACAATATGACTGCCCCAATTACAAAGCCATCAGTTTGATCAGCTTGGCAGCCAAGGTGTACGTTTAAATTATTGAACGGAGAATGCGCGACAGGTCCGATGGAATGTTGTGGGAGGCACAAAGGCGTTTCAGGCCCGGAACAGGATATTCGGATCAAGTTTTCTCCCTCCGTAACATCGTAGGGAAGCATCTGGCAGTGGGCTGGAAGGTTTTCTGCGGATTCGTAGATCTGGAAAAGGCGTTTGATAGAGTTGTGTGAAAGTAACTTTGAGACATTTTACCTGAGTATGGTATTAATGGCACTCTGTTTCAAGCCGTCCAGTCCACTTATGTGGACAGCAAGGCATGCGTTCGGGTGGGTGGTAGTATGCCACCCTGGTTTGACGTTGAAATCGGCGTCAAGCAGGGTTGCGTGTTGTCCGCTAGACTGTTTATAATATATTTGAATAAAAGTCTTCAAAGACTGAAAGCGATGAATGAAGGTATACAAATGGGTGATCTAGTGGTAAATCAGCTACTATATGCAAATGACGTGGTTTTAATATCGCCAACAGCCACTCATCTGCAAACACTAGTCACAGTGATGAAAGACGATTGCATGAAAAATGGCTTAGATTTGAATGTAAAGAAAACCAAGATTATGGTTTTTGAATGGGAAGAAACCAGAACGAATGCAAGGATTGTGGTTGGTAACGATGTGCTGAAGCAAGTGAATGAGTTTGTATATCTTGGATGAGCATTCAGTAAAGATGGAAAATACACCGCTGACATAGAGAGAAGAGTGAGTGTAGGGAACAGAGTGAATGGTGCGATGGGAAAGCTACTTAGGAGCCAGCACTTAAGCGAATAGGCGCAGCTGGCCATACATAACGGAGTTCTTGTCCAAACGTTGTTATATGGCAGCGAAAGCTGGGTATGTAAGAAGGAGAATGAAAGTAATGCAAGCTCTGCAGAAGATGTGCGGAGTGAAGCTGACCGACCGTATTCGCAACAGCGTAGTAAGAAAGCGAGTCGGCATGAAAGATAGTATCGATGTAAAGATGAAAAAGGGTATGCTCCGTTGGTTCGGGCATATAGAAAGAATGTCTGAAGAAAGAATGACAAAACAGATATACAATAAGAAAGTGGAAGGATGTAGGTACCGGGGAAGTCCTAGACTACCTTACCATGACCAAATAGAGCGAGTCTTATCTGAAGGATAAGTCAAGAGTCTCCGTAACCGGCGAGCGTGTATGAGACGAACTATGAGAGTGGAGGAAGCCAGAGAGGTATGTAAGGAAAGAACCTGTTAGAACTCTGCGCTCTCTGCCTACCCCACAAGGGATCTGGCGTGATGGTATAGATAGATAGATAGAAGATAAACAGGATAGCCCTATCATGTTTGGCCTTGTCGGATTTGTTTTGGTAAGTTCTGTAGACCTCAGTTGCCAGGTTCTTATTTCTTATAATGATGTAGATAAAAGGGGGTCATTGATATATATAAAACATACAACGTAACCCAATGATTTTTTATTCTGACAAAGTACCTACCATATGTCTTGGTAGAGAGCAGAGTCTGACCCAAAAGTAGGCCATAGGAACTCCTCTACTAAGAAAGATATTTCCACCATATTTTCGCAATATAAACTTGTTTTTTAAAAGATCTTTTTTAGATATAACTATTTATCATTATAGCTAACGTGAATCTGTCCGATGACAGGTTTTTGAATCGATTCATTACTTCAGATCAATTTAAATCGGTCGAGTATTGTACTCGTAAAAATCTATTTTAATTTGACATGCATATTACGCTCATACGTTGCTCTCGCCCGTGTTAGCTATCGTGCGATGTTCATTGTGTAATGTGCAGTCAATATTCATGAAATTATTGATTTCTAAAAAAAAAAAATGTGTCTATGACGACAAACATATCACTGGTTAACAGTGGTTATGTTGCACGAACGTAAGTGTGTTTTGAGTACCTACCCACATTACGAAAATGCACTTATTTGTTTCAATCACCAAGGCCGGCGTGACTTTATAAAAATATATATTTTATTTAACTAATATAATCTTTATAATAAATATTCAAAGTACTAGTCGTTAACAATACTTCGTAAGTACATGCGAACGGTAGTTAGCTAAGACGATATTGAAGGTGATTTGTCTGGTGATGGCTATTTCTAGGCATCGCCAAACAACATGTTTACGACGGCGTCGCCTACGCAGAGTGCGCCGTTATATTTTACATTTGCTTACTAATCAAAACAGTTAGCGGAACTGAACAAAGACTAAACATACAATCTGATATCTGTTTACATGATATATTAAATGAATACGCAGTTGAGGCAAGTTAAGCCGAATCATCAAAATAGTTCCTGGAATTGATTTGTATGAGCAATACTTTGTTTTTATTGCATCATCTTCTAATGTTCTTGCACTGAACTGAGTACTGGTTGGGTATACATAACTAGGTCATTTTTGATAATTTACTGAACGGACACAAAAACGACTTGTGTACTACTTGTGTACTTTGTTAATTATAATTATGTTAGTTTTAATCAATCATTATGCTTGTGCGGACATGTACAGAGAAGGTACATTCATGATCATAACTCTTTTTGCTATATAAGTGGCGTTCCAAAAATGAAGGCGAAGTTTTACAGATGTTATTTTAATGTGTTACTGCGGATAGGTACTTTGGTTTTACAGTCGCACATCACGACAAAGCTGCCGCGCCATATATTTGCTGCGTAATATGTAAAAACAATATAATCTATTTGACGAAGTATATCTTTATATGCCCTTTGTTATGATGGTGATATAAATTCAAACACAAAACGCGCAGTTAAATAGCATAGTTTAACTGCTTATTCCTACTGACAACATCATAAAGTTATAAAAAAAATACTAAAAAGTGCATGTGGTACAAAGTGAAAATTTGAAAAAATAATACACTTGAAAATTAAAGTATAATTTCCTTAAAAGGAAGTTTCGGATTCGGTTTCGGTTTTGGCCAAAACTGAGACAGAGGCTGAAACTTGGTTTCGGTTCCGGTTGTAAAAACGGTACTTTCGGTCGGACACTCATTTCCACTATGCATACCATCACGCCAGATCCCTTGTGGCGTAGGCAGAGAGTACAGAGTTCCAAAAGGTCCTTACAGATCTGATCACACTGTGTGTGTGTGTGTGTGTGTGTGTGTGTGTGTGTGTGTGCGTGTGCGTGAGCGTGAGCGTGTGCGTGTGCGTGTGCGTGTGCGTGTGCGTGTGCGTGTGCGTGTGCGTGTGCGTGTGCGTGTGCGTGTGCGTGTGCGTGTGCGTGTGCGTGTGCGTGTGCGTGTGCGTGTGCGTGTGCGTGTGAGTGTGAGTGTGCGTGTGCGTGTGCGTGTGCGTGTGCGTGTGCGTGTGCGTGTGCGTGTGCGTGTGCGTGTGCGTGTGCGTGTGCGTGTGCGTGTGCTTGTGCGTGTGCGTGTGCGTGTGCGTGTGCGTGTGCGTGTGCGTGTGCGTGTGCGTGTGCGTGTGCGTGTGCGTGCGTGTGCGTGTGCGTGTGCGTGTGCGTGTGCGTGTGCGTGTGTGTGTGTGTGTGTGATGTACGCTATTGGCCGCGAGGCATTTACAGGTTCACCGCACTTAAGGGCGAGCGTGCAACCACTACGCTCGAGCCAGAAGGGCAAGAGGCGACATACTCGAGGGCGCTTTAAACAGGCGGCTTCGGTTGGGACAGTCGCTGCGGGGTGAGGGGGGTGCACTACTAAGTGCGCCGGTCAACCGCCGGCTAGGGGAGGAGATCTACGACTTCGTCGTCGTCGTCGCCCGTATTCGGAGCGGAAAGAAGGGATGACAAAGCATCGGGGGGATCGGTGAGAACATGTCGCGGCCGGCGGTTGGGGAGGGCGGCAGGAGTCGGGGGGAGTGGAGTCTAGGACCTCGTGATCACTATTCCCACTATGCGCCATTTAAGTCTAGTAATAATAATAATATTAGTCCTGTTAAGAAGTTGCCCCATCGTTGGGCATGGTCCTCCTCTCAAACTGAGCGGGTTTAGGACATAGTCCACCACGCTGGCCCAGTGCCGATTGCCGAACTTCACACGCCTTCGAGAAACTCTAAGGCATGCAGGTTTCCTCACGATGTTTAATTTCACCGTTAAAGCAAGCGGTAGTTAATTTTTAATACGCACAGACTTTCCAAAAGACAGAGGTGCGTGCCTGGGTTTAAACCCGAGACCTCTGACTTTCCAACGGTCTAACTACTAAGCTATCACTGCTTAAGTCTAGTGTATATTCAGAAAAAAATTTATTGAGATATATCAAACATACCGTATAAAGAGAGTCAAAAGTCAAGAGTCTGAGTAACCGGCGAGCGTGTACGAGACGAAGTATGATAGTGAAACCACCTTTTTCTTACAGATTTCTCGGTCTGTAAGAAAAGAACCTGGTGGAACTCTGTACTCTCTACTAGCCCCGCAAAGGATCTGGAATTACGTAAGAAAGCATATTACAAAATCTCGGATTATATAGAAGATAAGACCGCGTGGGATTGAAGTGCCATATTATTTCTATTTAATTTTCTTTTGAATTAAAGCGTATATGTAAGCGTATTATGTTAAAGCGTAGCGTGTTGTGCCTGACGAGCTTGAGGTATTGCTGCTTTGTAGACCCAATCTGACCACCGTCTCTGGGGTTCTGGTTTGGTCATGCTCACTATAATGGCTTTGCTTGCGGTGGCTGTCTGGCGCGGGTCACTCCCTTCCCTCCAATATGGTCGAGGGGAGTGATGGCTGTTCCAGTAGTCATACTCGTGAACGAGTGCTGCTTGTGGGGACTGGTCCATCTGGAATCCTTCAGACACTCTTTATAAATAACTTCATTAGTCTCACATCTCGGTCGTACGGCATCATACTAAACATTGTATCCACACAATATGATAAAAAAATGTAAGGAAAAAGAGAAAGAGAATTAAATAAAAAAGACAAGCCCGCTGAGTTTCTTCGCCGGATGTTCTCAGTGACCGCGTTCCGATCCGGTGGTAGATTTGAAGTAAAATTAGATTTTAAAAAAATTTAAATTGACTATTTGAAGGCGCCCCCGTAGGGCTTATGCAAAATAAATTATTTGAGTTTGATATAGATGGAAAATGATAATTTATATTTAAAAGTGTAAAAAAGACAATGTGCGGGTCTGAGTGTTGTTTGAAATAACCTATTTTTATTTTGTTTCGCATCATGTTACGTATCATAGGAATATATTTGTTGACAACGTTTTGCACTTTGTCGCACGATAATAGAAACGGTTCATACGTCATTTTTTCGCACAATTTGTATATTTTTTCTTGCCTTTCCCTTTGTTTATAAATAAAAATAAATAATATCAAACTATACTGCCCACTGCTTGACAAAGGCCTTCTCTCACAAATCGAGGTGAGAGAGATTAGGTCTCCACCACGCGGACCCAGTGCGGATTGATGGAGGCAGGTTTGTGGCCACCTGCTGTTGGAACTTATCAAGCCGCCTTTAAGGCTTCCAGCTCGGCTTAACGACTACCACATTAAGTGGTAGCCGGGACCAACGGCTTCACATGCCTTCCGGAGCACGGAGACGCGAGAATACATAAATGCCACAAACGGTCACCCATCTCGTGCCGACCGAGTCGAACGCTGCTTAACCTTGGTAATCGGCAAGAACACCGCGGTCGCACACGAGCGCCTTTGTTCATAACGAGGATATTTTACTTTACTTATAGTTCCTTGAATAAAACATGATTTTTTAGCATTTAGAGAGGCGTATAGGCACACAACTATGAATATAATATTGAATGTTATCATTTTTTACGTCAGGGTGATAATTACCGGGCCCTACAAAGATTTCGACTCGACTAACAGAGAGCGAAATGTGGCTTATGAATTTGTTTTTTAGCTAAATCTATATAAATATTTATAAACAGCGTCATGCCTATATTCCCCAAGGGAATGTACTGCGGCCGCAAAAATATACTATAACAGGGCGAGTTTTTTGCCATTTTACCGAGGACAAGGCCAGACTCCGGACTGACACTGGGAATTTTTCGATAGAAATGTTACATTTTGTCTGACCTGGGATTCGAAATCTGGAGTTCGTGCTCCATATGCGCATTATTTGCCATCCTGCTTTATTATTACTATCTTATTATATAAAAAAGTAGCCCCATACTAGGAAATATTCCTGAATCGTAGGTACGTTTACCAACACAAAATTCACATGCACAAACACTCAGACGGAAACAAATGTTTATGGGTCACACAAATATTTGTCCCGCGCGGGAATCGAACACGCGACTACTCAATCCAGTGGGAGGAGTTACTCAAGCTCTTAACCACGGGACCAAGCCGTCCGTCATTGTCTACTGTTTTGTAGTTTTAATGTTTTTATTAAAGTTATATTACTATTACTATCACTGCCCATACGAGGTTCAAAAATCTTACAAGTTAGCCTATACCTACCACATATATATATATATATATATAAGCCCTGTTAAGAAAATATCCCACTGTTGGGCACGGGCCTCCTCTCAATCTTAAAGGGTTTTGGCCATAGTCCCCCACTCTGGCCCAGTGCGGGTTGGCGAACTTCACACACCTTCGAGAAACTCTCAGGCATGCAGGTTTCCTCACGATGTTTTCCTTCACCGTTAAAGCAAGTGATAACACTCTACAGTCCGACATACCTACCACATACACAAAAAATAATTTCCGAACTCACTGACTCTGCAGCAATCTTATTAAAACGACCCTGGCCTATAAAAGCAATCAATCAGAAAGATATCAAACAAACATCCCGCGAGTCATCTCGGTTCCCCTCCCTTTGAACCCGTATCACATTGTAACGCCAAATGTGTCAATAGTTATAGCTAGAAGTGGGTCCTATTGAATAAAAGTAACAACGCGGCATATATGTACTGTCTGATGGTGGAGCGCATTCAGAACAAGTCCACAAGGTTCTGGAATTTGAACAGGGTTTACCTCTATTATCCATTACTGTTTCTATCGTCGTTTATTCTGAGTATTTTTAATGGGAGTATGCCTGCCACACACCCACCATTGTAACTCCTGTAAGCCGGTATCCACAATGGTCTCCTGAGATGACGCCAAGGTTTGAACCTTGGGGTATCCCGGGAAGCGCTTTAATTGTCTTGGAACCCGCAACAAATTTAATTAGAAAAAAAAAACAGGAGGAGTAGGAAAAATAAAATTCCTCTCCCCTCCTTTGCAAATTATTCTGAGAATGACAGTATATAACAAGTTGGATAGTCAGAAGGTACCTTACCCTCGCTGTGCTGCGTATACTTCAAAGGAGATTATCCAACCCGAGCATACTTGAATTGATTGCATTGTGTGTACCCGATGAGTATGTGCACCGTAGGAGGAAATCACGAATATTCGCGATACCCCGAACGCACTTGCTTGACAAAATGTTTTAACGCGAGTCAAGCCAGGAATATTGACCTGTTTTCATGTTCGATAGAAGAATTCAAAAGAGTAACTCTTTTGAATTGACTCATTATGAAACTGTATTAAGTAATTTAAAGATGTTTACACTATCCCGTTGGAATATTTCCTGCAATAATAGATGTAAGAAGAGAAATAAATAAATAAATTGTCATGTAAGGCGTTGTTTCTGTTCTATTCTATATTTATTTAAAGATAAATGCTGCCTCTGCCTCACTCGACTGCCTCGTTGGTCTAGTGGCAAAGCGCATCGCTTTGTGATCACGAGGTCCTGGGTTCAAATCCTAGGTTGGACAAGTGAAGTTTTTCTAACGAAAACTTCCCAGTACGAGTCCGGAGTCTGGAATTGTGCCCGGTATATGGAAATAGGCTCGCCCCCTATAACATGGGACCTAACATCGTTGGCGAAACGTGGGTCTACTCAGTACACCTCTGCCACCCCCCTTGGGGAAAAAAGGCGGGGCGGTGTGTGTATTTAAAAATATAATGCATTTAAAGGCACCGTTTAATAAAGCAGTTTTGGGTGGGTTATTATTGAAAAATGGTCAAATTGCCACAATTTCAGCTGCCGCCTGTCTTTGTCACTTTTATTAAACAGGGCCTTGACTTTTGTCAGAGTTTTTGGATTCGTGAATGTTGGCATTTGAGGCGTTTGTAGCTCTGTAGGACCGCGGTGTTCTTAGAATAAGCAGCGTTCAGTATGATTGGTCTGAGATAGATGACCGTTCGTGACCGTCTCTATGCTTTGGAAGGTACTTTAAGCTATTGGTTGCGACTGTCACTTAATACACAGAACTTGGTAGGTAGTTGGGTGCCTAATAGGCGGGTGGCGACAAGCCCGTCCCCAACAATCCGCACTGGCTTTGCGTGGTGGATTATGACATAATTACTTTAATCTCGATTTATGAGAGAAAGTCTTAGCTCAGTAGTGGGACAGTGAAGGCTGATTCATTAACGGCCGATTCCTATATTCAAGATTTGCTTACTGTCAGTAGAATTTTGACAGATTTTCCGTACAAATATGTCAAAATTCTATCCGTAGTAGGAAAAATCTATGAATGAGTTGAATATAGAAACCGGCCGTAAGCCGTAGTATATGAGGGACGATTAGTACGAGTACTAAAGGTATACAGCCAAAAAGGCTGTATTTCTGCTTCTAAGTAACAATTTTTAATTTAACGTATCGTAGTTTTTATAAAAATTGATTCGGTTGTTATTGCATGATCTCCGTATGTTAAAAATATATATACAAGGTGTAACATAATAAACGCAAGACCTCAGACACCCCAATTAGAGAATTGCTTTATAAATTCAAAACGAAAGCCAAATTTCCAAATTTAAAGGTTTTTTTAAGCCCTTTTATACCCCAATTCCGGTATAAAAGGGAGTCCGGTTCCGGTTGTCAAAGTGCCAACAGCGTTGTGATTATACCTCTCGAAAATCAAAGATTTAAAAAGTTATACGCTATATCTGAACAAAAACACCGTTAAAAACAACACTACAGTTGCCGTGGTAGATCCGGAAAAAACCATCCGTCGAATTCTCACTGCATCTGTCCAGTAAAGTGAAATTGAAGATCCACAACAACTTCCGAGGTTAGAACATAAATTGACCGCCATTTTGACATTTCAATAAGTTGCACGTGACTTCAACTGTTAGTCTAATGTCACTGATACTGTGATGTCACTCTAACTGTCACTCGGTTCGGTTGGTATCAACTACAGTGTTGCCAGAACAAGAAAACCCAAAGTTACTATTTATTTTACTATTACGTTCCGTTCCACGTAACTTGACCTGACATTATGGAGGGACAATTTGAAATATTATTTGAAAAAATGAAAATGGAAATGAAAAAGCAGACAATCGAATTAACAGAATCTCTTACAAAAAATATTATGGATCGGATGGAGGAAAAACTAATGCCTATCAAGGAGGAAAACGAAAAACTAAAAGAAAAAGTCGGCAAATTAGAGAAGGAGATAGAACATTTAAAAAGGGAAAAGAAAAGTAAAAACCTAATTATTTTTGGATTAGAAGAGGGCGAAAACTCAACAGCTGAGCTATTCCAAAATATAAAGGAAAACTTCAAAAGAGACTTAAACATCAACTTAGAAGAAAACGAAGTAAACAAATTAAACCGCCTAGGAAAACCAAAAGCTGAGAACAAACCAAGACCTGTACTATGTTCCCTTTTAAGCGAATGGAAGAAGAACGAAATTACAAAAAACAAAAAGAAACTAAACGGAATTTATATATCGGAGGATTATTCGAGAGAAGTATTAGAAAAAAGGAAAGCTCTACAACCGCAATTACTAGAAGAGAGGAAAAAAGGAAACATAGCTTTTCTGAAATATGATAAAATGATAATCATAGAACCTAACACCAACAATGATAAAAGGAAAAGGGAACAATCTACCTCACCCCAGTCACCGTCAAAAAGTCAGCCCAAAAAACAACAAACGCTGAGCTCTCTCAAACACAACAGAGCAAACGCCTTCGAAGTAATGAGAATCAAATCAAACTCTTTAACCAATATTTCCACACGCAAGAACCAATAGCAATTAACATTCGGAACACCGGAAATTCAAACAAACTACGAAAACCAACAAAACGTAAAATCACAATCTCCCCCAATCCGACTGGTCCTCGTGGGGGATGAAGACCACAACCCTCCAACATTCCAAAAAAGAAAAGAAAATAAAATCTATATTGCAGCACTAAATACCCTTACTCTGAAAAACGAAGAAAACTTAACAGAATTAACATACGCACTAGAACATATCAAATGGGACATCGTTGGCCTTAGCGAAGTGAGACGATTGGGAGAAAGAATTGTTTCATATAAGGATTTCTTATTATACCATATAGGGACCACTCCTGGCCACCATGGGGTTGGCTTTATTGTAAAAAAACACCTGACAGACTGTATAGAAGGATTTATAGGCCTTTCGGAGCGCACAGCAATGATGAATTTAAAGCTACCAGGATACCGAGATTCATGGTCTATTATACAAGTGTACTCACCTACAGAACAGTCAGACCTAGAAGCAATAGATACATTTTATCTTGAATTAAATAAAGTTATCCGAGATCACGCTCATAAAAACTTAATAGTAATGGGAGACTTCAATGGTAAAATTGGAGACAAACGTCCTAGTGAAAACACACTAGGACCATTCACATACTGCAACAAAACCAGAAGCAGGAACGGAGAAAAAATTATGAACTTCACACTAGAAAACAACCTTACTATTTTAAATACTATATACAGGAAAAATAAGAAAAGAATGTGGACTTGGATCTCACCAGACGGGAACACAAAAAATGAAATTGACTTCTTCATGACCAACAAAAACAGTTACTTCAGCAACTTCAACGTCATCAACCAATTTAACTTCAACACCAATCATAGGCTGATCAGGGCAGAATTAAAAACAAAACAACCAAGGAAACCTAGACCAAGACAAGAACCAGTAAATGTAAAGCTCGGAACACACCAAATGGAACAATTAACAGCCACCCTGAGAGACAAATTCACAAACTATAAAGAAAACACAAAGAACCTAAACATACAAAAAAAATACAACTGGATAGAGAATATTATTAAAACTGAAACAAAACTCGCTGCAAATACTAGTAGCAAACACAAGCAATGGCTTACAACTACCACTATAAAATTACTAGAACAAAGGAGCCACTTAATTAACACAAGAGACGCGAAGGACAGAAGAAAACATCTAACAGAAATTAACAAAGAAATAAAGAAAAATATAAGAATAGATAGGAACAGAAATAGAATGGAGACTATTGAAAAACACATAATAAAAACGGGTGGTGTCAAAAAAGCATACAAGGAACTAACGAAATCTATAGACTGGGTAGTAAAAATGAAAAGCAATAGAGGAAAATGGAACCACGACAGAAAAGACATATTGGAAATTGCAACATCCTATTACAAAGAACTGTATGAGTATAACAACACCTCGCGAGAAGAAATAAATTTGGTAGAGACCGCAGATATCCCCAAAATCCTTAACGTAGAAATAGAGAAAGCAATAGATACACAACGGAAAGACAAAGCACCAGGCCCCGATGGTATAAATAACGAGATCTTAATACAAAATAAGCAGGCTATCGCACCGATCCTCATGGAAATATTTAAAGATATCATAGACACAGAAATTATCCCACAGCAATGGACGGAATCAAACATTATCCTTCTATATAAAAAGGGAGACAAACACGACATCGGAAACTACCGTCCAATCAGTCTCATGTCTAACATATATAAGATATTTGCCAAGATACTTTTAAAACGGATGGAAGGAACGCTAGATGAACATCAACCCATCGAACAGGCGGGTTTTCGGAAAGGCTACTCGGTAATCGATCACATCCATGTTGTGCGCCAGGTCTTAGACAAGTATAAAGCCTACCAGCGCGAGTATTATATTGCTTTCATCGACTATACCAAAGCATTCGACTCCTTGTACCACGAAATGATATGGAAGTCCCTAAAGGAACAAGGAATCGAACAAAAATATATCCGCTTAATAAAAAATGTATATAGTCATAGTACCGCGAGAATCCAACTCGAAAAGAAAGGTAACCCATTTAGAGTAGAAAAGGGTGTCAGACAAGGAGACCCTCTATCTCCAAAACTATTCTCAGCGGTTCTCGAAACAATCTTTAGGGGTCTTAACTGGGAAAACCTCGGAATCAATGTCGACGGAGCCTCCCTAACACATCTGAGGTTCGCAGACGATATAGTGTTATTTGCTGAAACACCGGAAAACATACAAAAAATGATACATGAACTAGCGGATGAAAGTGAGAAGATAGGTTTAAAGTTGAACCCAGAGAAAACAAAGGTTATGACAAACGGGAAGAAAACCACCATACATCTAGGAAATAACCAAATCGATTACACCGACGAATACATCTATCTGGGACAGCTTATAACACAAGAGGATGCTATACGCAAAGAAGTTGAGAGAAGAATAACAAATGGCTGGAAGAGATACTGGAGTCTGAGAGAGGTCATGAAAGACAAAACTCTTCACATTAATGTGAAGAAAAAGCTGTTCAACACCTGCGTACTACCTGTTTTAATGTATGGCAGCCAAACATGGGCTTTAACACAAAATACGACGAGAAAACTGGAAATCTGCCAACATGCAATGGAAAGAAGTATGCTGAATGTGAAAAGGTCGGACCGAATAAAAAACCATGTCATCAGAAAAAAGACGAAGGTCATAGACATAACATTAAAAATTAGAAGACTCAAATGGCAATGGGCAGGGCACATGATAAGAGGCCCAGAGAAATGGAGCAAACTTGTGTCACAATGGTACCCTAGAGAAGGGAAAAAGAAAAGGGGCAGACCACAAAAAAGGTGGGATGATGACATTAGGCAAGTAGCAGGAGTAACGTGGAATCGAGTGGCCCAAGATAGAAAGGAATGGAAAAGGTTGGAGGAGGCCTTTGCCGATTGGCAAACAGACCTACAAAAAATAATTAAGTATTAGAATAGAATAGATTAAGATTAGTATAGCTACACAAATATATTTCTATATCCACACTCATAGTTCTTAATACTTTGTAAATAGATACTAAGTTGGTCTGAATAAAGGGCTTTATTATTATTATTATTATTATTATTATACCCCAATTAACAATGAAACTTGTACGTGTATGTGTGCATTTTGAGAAATACGGGTTAGGAATGCATTTGTTATCTCCTTATTGCTATAAATCAAGAATAAATTTAGTTTTTTATAGCGCACTGAAGGTGTAAATGTTTTTTTTTGCAAATTTAATAAATGTAAGATACATTAAAAATTGTTGGAATCAATTCAGTTATCGATTGGAACAAACTACTTTCAGGTCTTGCGTTTATTATGTTACAGCTTGTATAAAAAAATATTTTATCTCTTATACTCCTCAAGCCAAGGCCGTTCCTCCTTTAGGCGCCATTTTTGCCCCTTTGCCCTTCTGACGAAGCTGTAAAGGGCCCTCCACCAACAGCGTCTTCATTCATATACACAAAATAAAGAATTTTAACGGTACAATATTTTATAAAAACTATCTTTAATGTAATGTGTTCTTTAACGATCTAGCCCTGTTATAGTTTCATTTACAATAGCACGATATCGCTTCTATGTATTCTTACTGTAGGTATTGTTATCGGAAGCCATTTGGAATGGTTTCCTTAAGAGTTTTACGCATTTACTTTTACGACTGTCGTCTTTTTTCTCTCCAACGTTTTGTCCATCGCATTTATGTTCAGGGTCCAACCGTGAGGTCCGGATATTTTAAGGATCGACCTTTAGAGACATTTAAGAGATGGATCGGAGAGTATATTGCTTACATCGATGTTTTATTAAGATGTGTGCACATGTATACGTTTTTTCTAAGTAATCTCCTACTAGTAAATGTACCTGTATCATGGGTACACAAACACCCTGACCAAAACAAATATTTGTGGGTCACACAAAGATACCTCGCAAGGGATTTGGTGTAATGATAAGGATAGACATATCTTTACAGATTTGTTCGGATGTTCTCATAGTTCATTTATACGCTGGTTCGCAGGTTACGGACACATATATCTTTTATTAAAATAAAAAAATAAAGATGTTTTATCCTTTAATCATCCAAATATTGGATATATACTTCATGTTTATATATACACAACACTTAATCGCTCATCCCTCTCCAGCCCGGGTCGTGTCTGTTCGACGACCTCTGCATCGTAAAACCTCTGCGATACATTGCAGTTTAAATAAACAAAATTTACATAATGTTGGTACGGAGAACATCTTCATTTGAGTGCATCTCCTCCGCAACTATAGATTTACACCTCAAAGCGTTACCTTTCTCGCTACATATTTTTTCAAGATAGAGCTCTTTCGGGTTAGGCGAAGAGTATAACATTCCAACAGGTTTTTTTCTTTACTGACCCTTCTTGCTTTTTTCATTTTCATAGTTCATCTCATATATGCTCGCCGGTTACGGAGACTCTTGACTTGTACCTCAAGAGTAGACGTTACTGAGATTTTTGACTTATCCTTCTATTTTGAACTTCGATCTTTCATTTGAAAAATCATACTTCTATACACTAATAAAACCATCACACAATAAGCATGTGCCTGATGAGACACTTTGAGGCGTACAGAAAAATTGTCGTATGGACTCAGTTGTAGAACATATTATCAAATTTTGAGACACAAACTCTGTCTGACGGAGACGTGGTCCTGAATTTTTATTGACAAAGTTTTAAAACTAGTCTGGAGTTAAGAATTGGACCCGATTGCAATATGCTCGATATCATGACTATAGGTTGGCAATATGTGAAGGTACCTACACAGTACACCTGCCATTTCCACTTCGGGAAAGTAGGCGTGACGGTCTGTAGGAATACAATTAATGCAATACATTACGTCCGAATTAAAATCTGTTGTATACTACCCTAACTTCGTATGCGATAAGTGGGTGTACACAGTACACCTCTGACACCTCCGCTTAAGGAATGTATGCGTGACGATGCTTATAAGTAAAATTAATGTAATACAAAACAGATATACAATGCGAAAGTGGAAGGATGTAGGTACCGGGGAAAACCTACACCTATCTTTCCATGACCAAATAGACCGTGTCTTATCTGAAGGACAAGTCAAGAGAGTCCGTACCCGGCGAGCATGCATGAGACGGACTATGAGATTGGAAGAAGCCAGAGAGGTGTGTAAGAAAATCCAGTTACAATTACGCACTCTCTGCCTACCCCGCAAGGGATCTGGCGTGATGATATACATAGATAGATAGATAGATTAATGTAATACAATTTCTTGTGATATACAATCTGTTGTATATGTAGACAGCCTTACTCAAACGTTTTTTCTACACAAAAGGGTATTCGTATGTGATCATTTGTATCCATATATTAACCACCCTACCAGGATAAAGATAATGACCAGAGATTACAGGCTCTGACCCTTAAAGATTATCAGATTTCCATAAATACTTTAAATAATGGTAGCCCATTATGAAACCTCGTGAAAAAAGGTTTTTCGTTCGCAGGGCTAGTTTCGTGTAATAGAATTTTTATTACGAATGAATAAGTATCAAAATAATAAATCGGCCTATACTGTCTTTTTGCTCAGCAAATGCATTCAAAATTAAAATCAAAAGATTTTTATTTATGTAGACCAAGAAGTACTTATGAATAGTCAAAAAGAGAAAATTATTGATTACTTAAGACTCTACCATCTGTTCGGAAAGTCATACCTGGGTGAAGAAGGGCAAGTAACTTCATGGTTACTCTTTTTAAAAATGATAGTTTTACATTTCTTTATGTATACATTGCATTCATGGGGTATGGGAGAAGAATGTAGAGCAAGCTAAATAGATGTACTTAAGTATAGATTCAACATTAGTGTACTTAGATTCATTGTATCAGTCAGTGTCTACATAGTTATCTCATTTTCAAAATAGATACTGTAAAGGTATAATAAAAAGTATAATAATAATAAGTAAAAAAAAGGGTTACTATAAGATAAGTATATATGCTCTGTCACAAATTGAGGAGAAAGAAATTAGACCATACTCCACCACGAGGACCCAGTGCAGATTGGTAGGGCCACTTAAGACCCCTACGGTCTTATGACAATTATTAGTAATACCAAAGATCTATTTAAACCTAAAAACACCATGCCAATGATGATTTAAAATAAACCTTGTTTAAGAAACACAAGTTTAAAACAAGGTTTATTTTAAACCATGATCAGCTTGGTCATTCATTGGATCGAGAAGTCGCGGGTTCAATCCCCGCTCGGGACAAATCTTTGCGTGACCCACAAATATTTGTTGTTATGTGTTTGTGTATGTGACTATGTAAATTTTATGTCTGTAAACGCACTTACGTCACAGGAATAATTCCTAGTATGGGGCTACGTTTTTTTTATACAGAAACTTGCAGTTTTCAGCGCCTTGCACCTGGCCGACAACAATGTCACCTACCGGTTCCAACTATAAGTAATAATAATAATAATTTAATAGCCCTGTTAAGAAACTATTCCACCGGTGGGCTCCTCTCAAACTGAGCGAGTTTAGACCATAGTCCACCACGCTGGCCCAGTGCGGGTTAGCGAACTTCACACACCTTCGAGAAACTCTTAGGCATGCTGGTTTCCTCACGATGTTTTCCTGCACCGTTAAAGCAAGTAATAGTTAATTTTTAATACGCACATGTTTTTGTAAATATAGAGGTGCGTGCCTAGGTTTAAATCCGAGACCTCTGACTTTGCAGTCCAAAGGTCTAAACACTAGGCTATCACTGCTTCCATGTGTCCAGTGTCAAGGTCCAACTTTAGCTAAGTATTATTCAGGTAACCACATAAATACAAAAAAAAACACCAAAATCAGTCAAGCCATTTAGGAGAAGAAGAATTACGAACACACTCACGCCGGAATTTTATATACAGGCCATTGTTTTGTATTCTCGCGGATTTTGTTTGGATTGCATAATAGACGGAATTATTATATAATTCTACACTACCTGAATCTGGTTATGAATGTTTTTAGTCCATATTTAACTAATACTTATTTCACTTTAATTTGGTGGTAGGTATGAATGTACATATCGTATTGTATGTTTTCCTTGGCCTGATCGCATAGGCTAGCCTCTACACACGTGGGGCAAGATTTTTGTGTTCAGTATCACTAGTTCAGTGTCAAACCTACCTCCAACAATCCGCGTATGGCCTAAACTCGCTCACCTCGATTTGTGAGAGAAGGTTTACTTAGCCGGGGACAGCATTGTATATAGATACTAATACTCCTGCAAATTCTGAAATTCTGCGAGGTTGCAAAACTAAAGGCTGTATAGAGAAAACAAAAATCAAATACAAAAATGTTTAATCAAACCGTACAAGAGTCTACGAATTTCGTAGTTCAGTAATACCTTGATCCCTATTGCTACGACAAGACACATTATTCCACCCGGGTGGCGTAGCAATGCTACGAGCTACGGGCTACACTCGTAGTCTTCCGCGCCGATGCGCTGCGGATCGCGTGCGCTATGCTCTCCAATTGTGGAATGGAATGCAATTCTACGTTAAGCGATTTGGGTTAGATTGTATTCATGTTATATTCTACGAATTCTTAATTTAATTCGTTACTATACGAAGTGTTAAACTTAATAGACGGTGTCCTTTATTTTACATTAGATACTTAAAAGTTGTGCCTGTTTTTAACTCTCTAGACAATACTTTTTAGACAGTATGACGTGTAGAATGGCGATTAGGAGAGTTCACATTCGAGTTCCTCCCTAGGTATTACAAGGCAAGGGATCGACCACAAATCTATAAGTATATTAAGATGTGCCTTTAATTTAAAGCAACCACCGACACACCTTATTCTTTATTGATAGTGACCGATGTATACTGTGTACACCTACATATCGCTGACGATGATAAGTCTCAATGGGAACAATTTCAGACTCTGGACAATATTTCAAAATTTTTGATACAAATCACATCCTGTCCGATCTAAGATTCAAAGTCTCCAGTTTCCCAATTCCACTAATCGCCATTAGACCACAGTAAAAATATTTAAACAGTAGAACATGATAGTACTAGCCGCTGACTATCCGCTGAAACCAGCCGAGAAGTCGCGTAGAGCGCATCTGGTTGCGTGATTCTTATTCGGACCGCTGGTACCAAGATGTCCTTCTGTTTACATAGGTTAACTGTGACTAGACCAACGAGGCAGTCTCAATTTGATACTTTCTATTAGTTAAAATAGTTACAAAGTTGTTATAGCTACCATTACTTCGAAGCCTAAAATAACACTAAAATAACATTAAAGGCAGTGAAACTTAGAATTTACAAATGCTCTCAGATATTCATTTTCGCAAATAGCAAAGTCCGGGAGAGTTATTTATTAAATTATAAACTTATTCGTCATAGGTCTTTTGGGATTCAGATTATATGAGACACTACAAGCACGATCCAGATTTGACTTTTTTTTTATTTTTGTATTTATTTATTTATATCAGAGATAAATCCATATGATAACATTAATTACAATATTATTAAAATTTTGATGATAAAAATACTAATACAGTCTTAGATTAAAAAAACTATATTGCAATAGCGAGGTAGCCGCAAGATCACCTTAAAGATGTCATTGTATTGGATAGGAAGATTGCTGGTAGCTCGGTGGATTTAGTTTATCCAAAGGCTGCTCGAGTAAAACGACTAACAATATGCCTTGAACAGGGTGATCTTTACATCCCTCGAGCAGCGAGCAAACTGGCGAGCGATCATATTTTCCCATACCGCTAGTGCTTTACGTTCCCTCTCTATGTCAGTGTCATCTTTATGATCCTTGGTAACAATGTGCCCTAAATATTTAAAACTGCTAACTGCCTACAGAGAGTCGCCATTAAGCATAATAGATCAGCAGTGTAATAGGTGGAACATGGATGGGTACAGTATTCCCGCTCCTAAATATAAGCACTTCGCTTTTCTTAGAGTTATAACTCTGTCCATGTTCAGCCGCATACGCCTCACATATCCTCACCAGCTTGCGTATTGTCCCACCGACGGCCCCAGCAGCATCATCTTCGTAACTGATATTATTGACGCTTACTCCATCTATGATATCCTACCACCTATATCCAGGCTGCTTGAGACATACTATCGCACTTTCTGTTGAACGTACAGCCTTAAAACCAAACTGTGCGTCGTGAAACTCAACGTACTGTAGCAGTATATCGTTAAACAAGCTGCGATTACGGTCGCCAAATATGGCCTGTAATTATTTTTATTCGATGCATCTCCAGTTTTACTCTTGATGATTGGAACTACGATCGTTTTAGTCATTTCATTCGGTAAATAGCCATGACACAAACACAAGTTGAAAAACATGGAGAGCACGCGTGGCAGATGAAATCCAGTATATTTGAAATGCTCTACGCTGAGACTGTTATGCCCAGGTGATTTACCTCTGTGCATACCACAGATGACTTTTCGTACTTTATTTGTAGTAAAGCTTAAAGTTTTTTCCGGATCGCCAGCCTCACCACAGAGAAATTTGCATCCAGTTTGACCAGCGCCTGGTATCACCCTAAAGTAATCTTTAAAAAGAGTTAGCAATTATTTTATGATCATTTACCCCCTCGACACTCACAGGGAGGCCAGTCTTTTCATTCATTTTGTTTGTGTCTTTCCAAAAGTGTTTGAAGTCTTTGGCGAAGTGATGTGCAGCAAGAATATCCACTTTGATATGGTCTTGTTGATCTTTACACCATTTTAGTCGGTTATTAAATGATTTTCTACTCTCATACATCTCTTAATACGTCTGCCCGTAATTCAGCCAGCATTAATCCAGGCCAAAACTTAAGCCTGACCTCTTTGTGAAATGCTGCTACGTTCTTGTTCCACCCAGCAATGTAACCTCCTCTCCTACGCATCCATACACATGTTTATATGTATATCATCATCATCATCATAATGGCATAATTTCAGGTAAAGCTCAACTTCAACAGCTGTTCACTACCAAACTACCCCATATATGTTTTATAGACGATTCTGAAGCCCTAGTGACCACGCAATGGGTTAACCATCTCGCACATCGTGCCAGACTCAAGGCCAAGCACATCCATGTCAATACACGTCCACATTTGGTCGTCGCAGAACTGCAATAGTTTGTTACTAAAACAAGCACTAGTAAGCAGCATGCGCATCAGTATTTTCGTCCACTATAGAACTTAATTTACATAAGCACTGCGTAAACTCCATGAGATTATCTCTGTCATTCGTATCGGTTGGCATGTAAACACAAAATATTATTATACATTACCGGGGAAATATCCTGTATAGGACTTCCGTGAGTGTCGAGGAAAGCTCACGGGGCGTCAGATTCCCACTGACTAAAACCCCAAGGTGGCCGACATCAACAATTTGGAGGGACTCCGGGATCTCTGTATGGAACGCACGGTTGCCCCTCTTGTGCCACGCTCTGAAGAACCCGCCATTGGAGGAGACTTGTTGACACGCTCCGTCTGCACCGACGTGGTGCTCATGGTGACGTGGGCCCTATTACGCCGCCGTGCTCTTCAGGGTCGCTCGTGGAGGACGACGTGAAGGACTTCTAAATCCGACAATGTGTGGCATCCTCCTTACTTTATTATTATTATTAGCAATCGGACATTCTATCGTCCTTGTCTTAAGCCCAAAGTTGGAAAGTTAGCGAAACAACGCTTCCTTAATAGGATGTCCCAATAAGTTGTGCATACCAAAAAGTGTTATCTATCTATATGTCTATCTATATCATCACGCCAGATCCCTTACAGGGTAGGCAGAGAGTACAGAGTTCCAACAGGCTCTTTCCTTACATACCTCTCTGGCTTCCTCTACTCTCATAGTTCGTCTCATACACGCTCGCCGGTTACGAAGACTCCTGACTTGTCCTTCAGATAAGACCCGGTCTATAAAAAAAAAGTGTTATAATCTTTATATATAAAATTCCGGTGAGCATGTGACAGTAACTCGTCTCCTTCTATACAGCTTGACCGATTTTGATTTCTCTGGATGGTTCTTACTTGAACCGGGTACGTAGTGCTGTAGTCGACCGGATGCAAAGTCACGGGAAAATGTTAGTAGTCCTAAAAAATAATCATCATTACGCCTTTATTCTCCAAGGCAGTGGCAGAGGTGCACTATGTACAACCATACGTAATTTTACCATCGCAAAAATCTCCGTATCAGTCCGGAATCTAAAATTGTGCCCGACATAATGGCAACAGACTTACCCCCTATTACATTGGGAGCTAACATCGTCAACGATATGTGGGTCTGCAGAGTATACCTCTACCATCCAGGGGACGGTAGTGTCACGATTTCCGGTTACAAATTATTTATTTTGAAATTTAAAGAAAGAAAATAAATAGTACTTCATTTGATTTGTTGATTTAACGTAAACTCTGATTTTTAATGGTATCTGATTTGACTCAACTAGAAGTATAAATTGATGCGGCCGGCCATTTTTAAGTTAGTTCGATTCAAGCGCTCCAACGTAGCAGACGTAGTAATAGAGTGACCAGGATTTGTTAAAAAGTGTATCGTGTACCCACACGGAATTTCGAGATTAAAGGTGTTTTAATAACGATATATTAAGTTTTATTTGTTTCTTCTTAGTAGGGGAATATAACGGCGTATTATGGCAGGCTTATCTTGAATATTTTTGACAAAATTTAAAACGTATTTTTTCTAACCCGGATATTTCCTACAGCAATTTTCTATACTTATATCCCTATACTAATGAACATTATATAGCAGCGGAATAAGTATAACACTGTTTACTGGTTGTTTTATTCTGGCATTGTCAAATGGCAGAAGGCAGAACGAGAGAAATCAGTGGGTAGCTATTCCCCGCTATACAACGTATTAGTAAGGCCGGCAGTTTTAGATTTCGTCGTTCAAAAACCAATATATTGAATACAACATATAAAAGAAAAAAGTATTCATAAAACCTGTACCTTAGGAAAAGGACGACGACGGACGATTTGGCGCAGTGGTTAAGAGCTTAAGCCCCGCCCACTGGGTCGAATAGTCGCGGGTTCGATTCCTGCGCGGGACAAATCTTTGTGGGAACCACAATTATTTGTTACGGTCTGGGTATTTGTGTATGTAAATTTTCATGTTTGTAAACGCTTTCACGACATAGGGATAAAACAGCTGTGGAAATATAAAGGGAAAGCCTTTGTTCAGGATTGGGACAGTCAAACAGGCTAGATAAAAAACTCTATTCACGATTATTTTATATTAAGTTTAAACTACTATTGACTTGAAGTCATTTTGATACATTTGCTATTCCGCAGTTTTACGATGTATGCAGTTTATGGCCGTAGAGTTAGGGGTCATGTCTACGTTATTTTTGTTTATAGCTGCCTTTTAGCTTTATGAAAGCACTTCGTAGAAAACTTTGTACCAGGAGATGAGAAGAAGAGTAATAATACTTCCTAAAGGTAAGGAGGCATTTCCCCACCCCATAAAAGCTGTGACCTATATCGTGAGGTACTGTTTTATTTATAAAATTAAATATTGATAGTTAATAATTGAAAAGATAAGTATACAAGAAGGATACAAGAGCCTGGGTCTAGTAGAGGTTAGAACATAGGCAGGTTCGATCCCCTCCCGGGACTAAGGTTTCGCTACATAGCCGACGCAGCGCGAAGGGAGAGCGACAGTGTGCGACCAGAAGTTGTAATGTACACGAGTACATATTATATCGATAATTCGATGTTTAGCATATCGATGACTGCATCACTAAATTTCCTAGGTCGTAGTCGAGGTCGTGAAATGTGATTGGGGCTTTAAAAGTAGTAAAATAAAGTTGTTCGAAAGAATGTACACGGTTTCAAACAACTTATATTTTTATAAAGAAGGAAAGAAAGGAAGGAACTTGTCCTATCTGTCAGTTAAAAATCTGTTAGAACTATGTACTCTTTGCCTACCCCGCAATAGATCTGGCGTGATGATACGTAAACTACATTTTCATCAATTAGCTTTTTTAGTTATTAAAAATAAATAAACATCGTCATGCCTATATTCCGCAAGCGGGGGTGGCAGAGGTGTACTGTGTACCTTTCGCCGACATGTAATAAGGGGCGAGCCTATTTAGAATTCGGTCTGATATTATTAATGTGAAAGTAACTCTGTCCGTCTGTTACATTTATTTATACTTTATCCACTTATGTACATACGTGGACTTAATGCCTGCGACATTTTCTGCCAGTCTACCTTAGGGTGGTGTGAGACAAGTGTGGCAGCTGCGAAATTACACAAGTTTAAGGAAAAACAGTAACAAGAATAACAACTAATTAACTGTTAATAACATTTAGTAAATACAACATATATAACGATATTATACATAATACATATTTATATATACCAAAAATATATACATACATATATATGTCTATCTATATCATCACGCCAGATCCCTTACGGGGTAGGCAGAGGGTACAGAGTATACATATATAATTATACAATACATACATAAACTAAATCCAAGCGACATAACGACATGGAACAACTAACATTGAGGGAAATCCAACAATTTATGCAAGTTACATCTTCATGCCCAAACTGTTGAACAGATTGTGATCAAATTCAGCAAGGAAATAAATTTTATAGACCAACTTTTGTGTCAAAAAGCTTAAAAGTGTGAAATACATAATAATAATATAATATCAGCCTATACTGCCCACTGCTGGGCCTTCTCTCACAAATGGTGAGAGAGATTAGGTCATACTCCACCACGCAGACCCAGTGCGGATTGATGGAGGCAGGTTTGTGGCCCACCTGCTGTTGGAACTTATCAAGCCGCCTTTAAGGCTTCCAACTCGGCTTAACGACTACCGCATTAAGTGGTAGCCGGGACCAACGGTTTAACGTCCCTTCCGAAGCACGGAGGCGCTCGAATATGAACATGCCACAAACGGTTACCCATCTCGGGCCAACCGAGTAGAATGCTGCTTGCGTGGTAATCGGTAATAAGACCGCAGTCGCACAGCGCTACGAGCGCATTGTCAAATACATGCCTGAAAATAACTCAAAATTGCGTGTACAGCTAGTAATATATAAAATAGAGAATAACAAACAAGGTTCAAAGTTTCGCTAACCCTATCAAGTTTCAGTGCACTTTCTTTTAGCCTTGAGGCAAGATGTCGGTATTATGAGATACTTTTACTCTATCGACCCGACTTTACACACACCTGCACAATTTGATGTGTTATGAACTCTGGTTTTTAAAAGGGGGTTATGGCTTAAATTGAACTGAGTTCTAACTTATTTTGTGCTATGCGTAATAGCAGCGAATCAGTAGTCACTTGACACTTGAATATCCTTCTGCGTTGATTTTTTCAGATTTAAGGTATTGCGATGATTTTATTTCTACGTTTTTAAATCTGATACATTAGATAGATAGATACATAACACTTTATTGTTCCACCAGCGATACAAAAAGACGATACAAGATGCAAGATTACAAATTGAAAGTTAGTTAAACAATGGGCGGCCTTATCAGTAACATCATGTATGTTTTTAACATACATGATCTATGTATCTATCTATATCATCACGCCAGATCCCATGCGGGGTAGGCAGAGAGTCCAGAGTTCCGACAGGTTCTTGCCTTACATACCTCTCTGGCTTCCACCACTCTCATAGTTCGTCTAATACACGCTCGCCGGTTACGGAGACTCTTGACTTGACCTTAAGATAAGACTCGGTCTATTTTGTCATGGTACGATAGTCTAGGTCTTCTCTGGTACCTACATCCTTCCACTTTCACATTGTATATCTGTTTTGTCATACATAATGTATCACATATAGTATGTATACACGTATGCATATGTATTTACTTAGGTGGCAGTGGGCGGGGAACATTGTTCATAGAACTGACGACTTTTAGCGCAGAAAGGTACTCGTGTAGCGTCCTTGTACCGAAAGATGTGGAGTGGGCAGAGCCTCCACAAGATGACAGATGACTTGGTGAAGAGGTAAAAGCTGGATGCAGACACAAAGACGATTATCATACTGAATTTACGAACAATATACCTTCGATAGAAAAACAAATCAGCCAAATTAAAACAGAAACGAGTGTACAAGACGAAAGGAATAAAAGTAAATAAATAAAATAAACAAGCGGGAATGGCAGAGGTGTACTGAGTACACCCATTTATTGTCGATGATTTAGCGCAGTGGTTAAGAGCTCCGCCCACTGTGTCTAATAGTCAGGGTATTTGTGTTTGTGTGAATTTTCATGTTTGTGAACGCACCCACCACACAGGAATAAATGCTAGGGCGGGGCTGCATTTTTTTTTTAATAATAGGTCCCATGTAATAGGGGGCGAGTCTATTGCCAAATACCGGGCTCAATTCCAGACTTCGGACTAGATTTTTTCTAAGAAACACATTTATCCGACCTAGAATTTGAAGCCAGGATCTCGTGATCAAAAAGCGATGAGCTTTGCAACTAAACCAACAATTCAATCTAATAAAATAAAGTAAGGTATAGTTACTATAAGTATAAACCACAGATATATAACTTTCTTTTAGAACTTGTGGATATATCAAACATAAATTGGAGCTTACAGATCAGAACAAACGACATTATTCTCCATTAAGTCTAGGCACAGTAATATGCCAACGCCCTAACTCCTTATTGGACGTTGCAGCCGTGCCTCACTGCAAGTTAGCTGGATTTTCAATAAAATGTAAAGTTATCCTTTGTTGGCAGATGTCGAGAATGTTCTTAGAAACGAATCAATTTTATTCAATTTCGATAATTCATCGAATGTTATTTTTCTGACAATTCTTCATGATCTCTCCTTCAACCACCCGCTTTATTTAACGACAAATCATTATTAATTTACAATACTTTGACCATGACCAAATAGACCAGGTATTATCTGCAGGACAAGTCAGGAGTCTCCGTAACCGGCGAGCGTGTATGAGACGAACTATGACAGTGGAAAGAGCCAGAGAGGTATGTAAGCAAAGAACCTGTTGGAACTATGTACTCTCTGCCTACCCTGTAAGGGATCTGGCGTGATGATATAGATAGATAAATTAAATATTTTTTACGTTTTCTTTTCATGTGTGTATACTATGCAGCTAAATGACCGAGAAAATCATAAAATTCACACACACACCCTCACGCCTATATTCCCCAAGCGGGGGTGGCAGAGATGTACTGAGTACACCCACGTTTCTCCGACGATGTTAGGTCCCATGTAATAGGGGGCGAGCCTATTGACTCCGGACTCATACTGGGAAGTTTTCGTTAGAAAAACTACATTTGTCCGACCTAGGATTTGATTTATTGTTCCGCCAGAGATACAAAAAAATTTTTGGTCCCATGTAATAGGGGGCGAGTCTATTATCAAATACCGGGCCCAGTTCCAGACTCCGGGCTGGAGATTTTTCTTAAAAACACTACATTTGTCCGACCTAGGTTTTGAACCCAGGAGCTCGTGATCACAAAGCGCTTTTGCCACTAAACCAACGAGGCAGTCGAATATTCTATCTCTATCATATCAACTGTGATGCCATATTCTGCAGTAATAATTTTTTTTTACATTTTCATTTCATGTACCTAAATGTCCGGGAAAATCATAAAATTTTAACGTAAAAATATAAAATTTTATCGAATAAATCCGACTAAGGCGGTTAAAGGGTTAATTAAGTACCAGCTGCTTAATACAGTTATTATATTGTTAAAGACCGAGCCTTATCTGAAGGACAAATCAAGAGTCTCCGTAACCGGCGAGCGGGTATGAGTCGAAATACGAAAGTGGAGGAAGTCACAGATGTCTGTAAGGAAAGAACCTGTTGGAACTCTCTACTCTCTGCTTACCCCGCAAGGGATCTGGCGTGATGATATAGATAGATATGTTATTACAAAAAAAAACATTTTTATCTGTCGAAGTCAAGTTTAGTTTAGACGGCTTGGTCCCTTGGTTAAGAGCTTGAGTCGCTCTACCCACTGGATCGAGAAGTCGCCGGTTCGATTCCTGCACGGAACAAATCTTTGTGTGACCCACAAATATTTGTTTCGGTCTGGGTATTTGTGAATGTCTGCATCTGATGGGGAAAATCATCCACTACACAGGAATACTTCCTAGTGTTTTATTTTTAAAGAAAAAGAACAGAGACTCCGTAACCGGCGAGCGTGTATGAGACGAACTATGAGAGTGAAGGAAGCCAGAGAGGTATGTAAGGAAAGAACCTGTTAGAACTCTATACTCTCTGCCTACCCCGCAAGGGATCTGGCGCGATGATATAGATAGATAGATGGAAAATCTTATAGATAAGTATAACCGGAGACAAAACTTCACCGTTTAATAGTATGTGACTAAAAATTGATTGTAGCCGCGTGGTTTCCGGCTTAGAATAGGACCAACCCATCTCATCCCATCGGGTGTCGTACAAGGCGACTAAGGGAAAACTAGGGAATGGGCAGCAGCGTTCCCTTAACACCTTTACAACCAAAAACTGCGCTCGCCAACCCGCCTGCCAAGCGTGGCGAGTATGGCAAACACCCCCAACCAATATGGAAGAAAGCAAGAAAACCAGGCCCCTAGTCCCCGGCGGTCCTGTTCGTCCTGGCCACGGTAGCAGCCATGGTAACGACAGGACAAGGGGTGCTAAGAATCTCCGGCAGAGATTCGGCTACCACCAAAACCGAAAATTGGCCCTGGTGACATACAACGCACGCACATTGAGGACAGATGAGAAGCTAGTTGAGCTGGAAGAAGAGTTAAACAAGTTGCGGTGGAGTATTGTTGGTTTATCGGAGGTCCGAAGAGAGGGCGAGGACACGATAACCTTAAAATCCGGCAACTTGTTTTACTACCGGGAGGGCGAACAGCAGTCCCAAGGTGGTGTCGGATTTATCGTCCACAAGTCACTCATAAACAACGTTGTGTCCGTCACTAGTGTGTCGAGCAGGGTAGCGTACCTGATACTCAGAATATGCAAAAGATATTCGCTGAAGGTCATACAGGTCTACGCACCGACCTCGGCATACTCAGATGATGAGGTCGAAGTTATGTATGAGGACATTAGTAGAGCCATACATACTTCCAAAGCACACTTTACAGTAATTATGGGTGACTTCAATGCGCGACTGGGCAAACGGGGCGATGATGAGTTGAGAGTGGGGCAATTTGGATATGGGCAGCGCAACCCCAGGGGTCAGAGGCTGGCCGAATTTCTGGAGAAGGAGGGACTCTTTATGATGAACTCTTTCTTCCAGAAGCCGTCTCATAGGAAATGGACCTGGATGAGCCCTGATGGTTTCACAAAAAATGAGATAGACTTCATCATGAGCACCAAGCGACAAATATTTAATGATGTCTCCGTGATTCACAGGGTAAAAACCGGCAGTTATCACCGAATGGTCAGAGGCACATTAAATATTAATGTCAAAATGGAAAGATCGCGTCTGATGAAGTCTACGCTCCGACCTTCTAATACACATATCCAAAACCCCGATAACTTTCAACTCGAATTGTCAAACCGCTTCGAATTGCTAGACAGCAGCGCATCAGTGGACGAAATCAACAATAGGTTGGTAGAGACTGTCCATACGGTCGGGTCTAAGCATTTTAAGCCCCACCGTAAAAATAGGCCTCAAAAGCTATCCGACTACACCCGAAACCTTATGGCTGAGCGACGTACCATGAGACTCCAAACCTCCGATGATGCTAAGTCCTATAGGCAGCTCAATGGACAGATATTAAAGTCCTTGCGACACGATCTACGGTCCTTCAACACAAGACGTATTGAGGAGACCATAAAGCAGAACAAGGGCTCCAAAGTGTTCGCAAGAGCCGCGTCGATTGGGCAAAGCCAGTTGACGAAGCTGAAGACGGAGGACGGAAACGTAACGTCGAATAGGTCAGAGGTGCTCAGGGAGATAGAGAGGTTCTATGGACAGTTGTATACCTCAGTAGCTGAACCTATTGTTGACTTGGTAAAAGACCCAAGAGCCAAGCTAACCCGACACTACAGTGAAGATATCCCGGACATCAGCCTGTACGAGATTAGGATGGCTCTCAACCAACTTAAAAACAACAAAGCGCCGGGTGAAGACGGAATTACTGCAGAGCTTCTGAAAGCGGGCGGATCGCCGGTACTTAAAGTCCTTCAGAGGCTGTTTAATTCCGTCTTGCTCGAAGGAAAAACGCCGGAAGCATGGAACAGGGGTGTGGTGGTACTCTTTTTCAAGAAAGGTGATAACACTTTATTAAAGAACTATAGGCCCATCACACTGCTGAGCCATGTTTACAAGTTGTTTTCGAGAGTCATCACGAATCGTCTCGAACGCAGGCTTGATGATTTCCAGCCTCCCGAACAAGCCGGTTTCCGGAAAGGCTTTAGTACCATAGACCACATACATACGCTGCCGCAGATTATACAGAAGACCGAGGAGTATAATCGGCCACTATGCTTGGCGTTTGTGGACTATGAGAAAGCCTTCGATTCGATCGAGACTTGGGCGGTTCTTAGATCTCTCCAGCGATGCTGCATTGACTATCGGTACATCGAAGTGTTGAAGTGCTTGTATAATAACGCCACCATGTCAGTCCGAGTACAAGGGCAGTGCACGAAGGCGATCTCCATAAAAAGAGGAGTAAGACAGGGAGACGTCATTTCTCCGAAACTGTTTACGACCACCATAGAGGACGCCTTCAAGCTCTTGGAATGGCGAGGACTTGGCATCAACATCAATGGCGAATATATCACTCACCTTCGATTTGCCGACGACATTGTGGTCATGGCGGAGTCGCTGGAAGATCTAGGACGAATGCTCGGCGACCTCAACAGAGTATCTCAACAAGTGGGTCTTAAAATGAACATGGACAAAACGAAAATAATGTGTAACGTCCATGTCGTACCCACCGCACTCACCGTTGGGAACTCTACTCTTGAAGTTGTCGACGAATACATTTACCTGGGACAGGTAGTCCGGTTAGGTAGGTCCAACTTTGAGAGAGAGGTCAATCGACGAATCCAACTCGGCTGGGCAGCGTTCGGGAAACTGCGCAACATCTTCTCATCCAAAATACCTCAGTGCCTAAAGACTAAAGTTTTTAGTCAATGTGTGTTACCAGTGATGATATATGGATCAGAGACGTGGTCTCTTACAATAGGTCTCATAAAAAAGCTCAGAGTTGCTCAGCGAGCTATGGAGAGAGCTATGCTCGGCGTTTCTCTACGTGATCGAATCAGGAATGAAGAGATTCGTAGAAGAACCAAGGTCACCGACATAGCCGTTAAGATTAGCAAGCTGAAGTGGCAATGGGCGGGCCACATAGCGCGAAGATCGGACGGGCGTTGGGGCAGAAAGATTCTAGAGTGGAGACCACGTATTGGCAAGCGCAGCGTGGGACGACCACCTGCCAGATGGACCGACGATCTTGTGAAAATCGCAGGAAGTCGTTGGATGCAGGTGGCATCGGACCGGTTACGCTGGAAAGCGATTGGGGAGGCCTATGTTCAGCAGTGGACAAGTATAGGCTGAGATGAAAAATTGATCAGTCTATATTGTACCAATGCTAAAAAAAGGCCTTCTTTCACAAATCGAGGTGAGATAAATTAGGTGATACTCCACGACTTTGAACCTATCAGTAGATAGGTGTAGGCAAGTTTATAGTCACTCGTTGTTGGAACTTATCAATCCGCTAAAATCATACGATTTCTTATTTGGCTTATCGACTACCACATTACCGTAACCTCCCGGTTACGGGACCAATAGCTTAACGTCCCTTTCGAAGCAAGGGGAATCTCGCGTAGTGGTTGCCCGCAAGCCCTCTCGTCCGGTGAAGCTGTAAAGGCCCCGCGGCTAACAGCGTAGAACACACACAACAGAAAATGTCACCTACTGTCACCTATATTAGACCATCCGAGTCGATTGGTGCTGTGCTTGATGGTTGCTAAGAATACAGCGGTCACAGAGCGCCTCAACATGACTGTCTAAGGCAGGCTTAAAATAAAAAGTAATTAATTATCACCTTTTGTATAAAATAATGAAAATTTGCAAATGATGGCCCGCCATAAATCGCTGAAAATACAACCAAATGTCAAGATTAAGAGTTATTCTCTGAACACCAGGTAATAGAAACAGGTAAGAGAACTACAAAGTTGGATTTACACCCGAGCGAATCTTCAGACGAAGTTTATTAATTTATCTTTGAAATAAATCATAGTATTATTATCTTACAATAAGTTACTAAAGGATGTAACAACGGTGAACTTAAAATACGCCCTATTTACAGAAAATTATTGAAAAGCATATTGCCTACTTGTTAACAAAAAGTAAATATGTAAAAAATAAATCACGCCTGTATTCCTCAGGGGTGGCAGAGGTGTATAGTATACACCTGCTTTTCGCCAACGATGTTAGGGTCTATGTAATAGGGGGCAAACCTCTTGCCATATACTGGGCGCAAGACCGGACGGATACTGGGAATTTTTCGATAGAAAAACTACATTTGTGCAACCCAGGATTTTAACTCAAGACCCCGTGATCGCAACGCCCTATTCGCCACTAGGCAACCGAGACAGTCTAAACATAAGCCCTATCATTATTATATTAATACGTGAAGCAAAAACTTTGTACTTCTTTTTACGAAAATTGCGCGGACGGAGGAGTATGAAATTTCCCACACTTATAGTTTATATCGAGAAGGACTGCAGAATGCTAATATTTTTTTTAAATTATGCATAAAAAATACATTAAATCAATAAAAACACATTACACACACTACCATGTATTTGACACAATACACTTCAAATTGAGAATTGATTAATATTGTTTGTCTTTAATATTATTTGTCTATAGTCTTACTGAATGTCAAACATAACCAGCAAACGATGAAAGAGTTTTTACAAAAAACATTGTTTACAGAGAAGTTTTGTATCATTAATTAAATTATCGAAATATGTACGTCAAGTTCAATAGACAGCATTATCTTCATCGCATGGTTTTTTGTTACAATAAAAAAAGGTATTCTTTATTTTAATCATTTTTTTTATTTCAATTTCGTATAATTTGTTTAAAAAAATAGGCAAATTAACAGTGTACCCTTGGCGAAATCTGTGATTGTAGAAGTCTTTGACAATAGAACCTTAATAATGTTCAAACTTATAATTTAAAAATAAAAATGGTCGAATTTCGACTAATGGGCGACCACTAGTTTAAATAAAATTGTCAAAGAATCTACTGCCCATTTGTCAAAAGAAGTGTTCGATTAATAAAATAATTGAAATACTATTTTCATATCCGACATTGACCTGACTTTAATCAAATTTGTAATGAAGTATAAGATTAAAATTTAACGACCGACGATTTAGCGCAGTGGTTAAGAGCTTAAGCCACTCCGCCCACTAATACTCTATGACTACTCCGTGTCTAATAGTCGCGGGTTCGATTCCCGCACGGGATAAATCTTTGTGTGATCCACAATTATTTGTTTCGGTCTGGGTATTTGTGTATGTGAATTTTCATGTTTGTAAACGCACCCACGACACAGGAGTAAATCTTAGTGTGGGGCTACGTTTTTAAAAATAAATAAATAAAATAAAAAAAATAAGTTACGGGATAGTTTAATCTTCCATGTGATCAATTTAAACTGTTGGCCGAAATAATGCAAGTATGCAATGTTCTGATAGTGTATTAAGTTCTTAGATTTACACGAATATTACACATAATATATCTTAAACTGTCTGTCTGCCTGTCTTTCCGGTTCAAATCAAATCAAATCAGTTTATTTGCGAAAATGGGTTTCAGTGGATGTTAAAATTACATTGGTCGTGTATCATATTCTGCCTTTAGGCATGCAAATATCATTAGGAATAGTCCAAGAACTTAAAGTACCTAACAATTATATACAGGAATTAATCCTAGAGTGAGGTTACGCTTAAAAAAAATAAAAAACATTAATTATTCGATTTATTTAAATTATTCTAATTACTATTATTTAATATTTTATACAAGGTGTATCGTAAATAACGCAAGACCTTAGACACCTTTTAGATAATTGCTTCACAAATGCAATAAAAAAACAGTTTTCCAAATTTAACATTCTTTACCCCTTTTATATACCAATTAACAACGAAACTTGTACGTGTATGTGTGCATATTGATAAATACGTTTTAGAAATGCATTTGAAATCTCCGTATTACTTTGAATCAAGAATAAATTTAGTTTATTATAGCGCGCTAAAGGTATAACAGCATTTTTTTGCAAATTAAAAAAAACTGTAAGATGAATTAAAAATTGTTGGAATCAATTCAGCTACCGATTTACAACAAACTACTTTCATGATATAATATTTCCCTGCCTACATTTTAGATGTCTACTAAAGACAAAATAGGCTGACCGATGTATTAGATTAAGACCAACTATTTTATACCCTATTTTATGTGAAATAAATGAATTTGTATTTCAATTTGTAATAAAAATAAACATATTAAAGTATATATATATTACAAAATATATAAATAAATCATGAGTCTCCGTAACCGGCAAGCGTGTATGAGACGAACTATGAGAGTGGAGCAAGCAAGTAAGGTCTGTAAGGAAAGAACCTGTTAGAACCCTGTACTCTCTACCTACCCCTCGCAGGGATTTGGGGTGATGATATAGATATAGAGAGATAGAGATACACTTAAATAAAGACAAGAATGCCATGAATACGATGTATTAAATAAAATTTTATTAAATGCATTCAAATTTCATAAAAAAATACTCCTAACAAGCCTTTTTATTAATATAAATTGAAAATTATCTATTTAAAGACTGAGCGGATATGTATAAAATATCATCATCATCAGCCTATAGCAGTCCACTGCTGGAAATAGGACTCTCCAAGTGTACGCCACTGGGTACGATCCTCGGCTACTCTCATCCAGTTTCGGCCAGCCTCTCTACGAAGGTGATCGCTCCACCTAGCCTGAGGGCGTCCTGCATCGCGTTTGCCAGTTAAAATATACACGAGAAGAAAACTAAAGACGTGATTTTATTTTCGATAAAATCTATATTAGTTATGTCTTGATGATTAGTTATATCTAAATTATGACAAAACAGATATACAATGCGAAAGTGGAAGGATGTAGGTACTAGGGAAGACCTGGACTATCTTACCATGACCAAATAGACCGAGTCTTATCTGAAGGACAAGTCAAGAGTATCTGTAACCGGCGAGCGTGTATGAGATGAACTATAAGAGTGGAGGAAGCCAGAGAGGTATGTAAGGAAATAACCTTTTGGAACTTTATATTCTCTGCTTACCACGCAAGGGATCTGACGTAATGATATAGATAGATAGATATATTTAAATTATTTGAAAAACCTGCAGTTTAGCTCCTTCGGGCACACTTTTTATTCTTGTCAAGGTCAGAAAAGGTAATTTTTTTCATCAAAATTCTCAAGTTCGTTCACGCTTTTAATACCATTAACAATATATATTCCAGATGACAATAATTTACAACTGCTTTGTACAATTCTGGAATAAAATTACAGTGTAATAAATTAAGTATATTTTACTAGAGGACATTTCGTAAATTGGGTTCTAAATTTAATAATACATTTCTAGGTAGGGGTACAGACAGACATCAATTTAGTTTATTGTGTATGAGTCGTCGTGAGTAAATAATTTTGACTTACGGGGCCGAGACGTGGCCACTAACAGTGGGACTAGTCCACAAATTCAAAGTCTCACAGCGGGCTATGGAGCAAGCTATGCTCGGCGTTCTTTGAAGGATATAATTCGTAACGAGGTAATCCGACAAAGAACTAAAGTTACCGACATAGCTTGCAGACTCAGTAAGCTAAAGTGGCAATGGGCTGGTCACATCTGCAGAAGCGTGTCCTAAAGTGGAGACCGCGACTTGGTAATCGTAAGGTAGGACGGCCCCCAGCTAGATGGACCAACGACCTCAAAAAGGTCGCTGGGACAGACTGGATGCGGAAGGCGGAGGACCGTGCGCAATGGCGCGTGTTAGGAGAGGCCTATGCCGAGGCTAGCAGTGGACTGCGATAGGCTGATTGATTGATTGAAATAATTTAGGAACCAGTCATAGTCTGTACAACTCTCATCTAACTGCAATGTCCAGGGTTCAAATCCTGACTTGCACCTTTGAGTATTTCAAAATCTATGTGCGATTTTCACTTACCGAAGGTACAAGTGTCCCACTGAAAGTCTAGAAAATGAAGAACTAAATAAAATAGAAAGATGTATATATTTTTATTGTTTATCAAAGTGGTTCTCATGTCTATCTCAGCATCGTCATATACGATGGAACCATTGACTGAAGCTGTGAGCCCACTCTTCTTTAGGGTTCTCTTCCACGGCCTTTTCGAACGCAGTCTTTGTATCTTCATGGTACATAAAGCGAATTGCTCGAAGTTTTTCTGGAAATAAATAGTGTTACAAGGTGCCAGGTCGAAACTGCAAGGAGGATGACTCATTATTTCTATACATTCCATACTCTAATATTCCAATGTCTGTCTGAAGGAGTGGGCTGAAGCATTGTCGTGGTGAAGGAGGATCTCGATTTTGTGAGCGCTGTTACCAAACATTTATCAAGACAACTGGCAAATTTCTATCCTTCCAGTCTTCATTAATGTCCTTATATCTTCTAGTACATTTTTTGCGAAAGGACCCATCCGTCCAAAGAATGAGGCATTTATCATTTTCCCTCGATTTTTTCCTTCCTTCATTTTTGTTAACAAATCATCGAACGAAAACATCCATAGGGCACATTTTCTTTTGGTTTCTGGTTCCTAACCATGTATTCAGCTTTCATCTGTGGCGAAGGCACAGCACCTGAGTCACCTCTGTCATGATTTTTAATAATTTCACGGCACTAATATATGACACGGCATTTTTTATCTTCCTTAAAATAATAGGGTGGCTCATATGTTCTTATAAGGCTTTTTGTACTCGACTCATGGCAAATGCCTAAACTTTCCCAAATCTCTTAATATTTGTCTCTTCTATAAATTCCTATAATGAGTCGCTCTTTCTCTTTCTCTTCAGTGGTCGCGCGGAACGTTCTTCCGCGCGACCACTGAAGAGTAAAACCCATGAGATTGTTTTAACAGCGTTGAAGCCCATCAAATCAGTTATAATCAATAGTACAAGATGAGGCTTCGTCGTGAAATGCTTATCTAAGTCTTTCATAGCTTTGTTATTGGATGAGACAGCAACGAAAGTCGTAATAAATCATGGAGCGAACATTTTCTTAAGGTAAATTCATTTCGCCTACGCTACACACTTTTTAAATTGCCACTATTTTTTAAAAACAAATGACAAACTGATTCAATATAGGTTAACAGCTTTTCAAAGCGTTCCTTATACGAGATTCAAAGAATTTTTTCATTGGCATCTTCGGATTCTTGAAACATTCAGCGTGACCTTCGTATATACGTGAAATGTGTCGTTAAATGGCAACAAACTTGCATCTGTTATATTAGGACCAAAAATATGTACCTCAGCAAAAGGTATGCTGATTGCCACGTTGGTGTGGAGGTATATAAGGTACGTAGCGAGGAGCGGGGTTCGAATCCTAGATCGGACAAAGTGTAGTTTTTCTATCAAAAATTCCCAATGTCAGTCAGAATAGGGAATATGCGTGTATTTTTTATATTTTTATACGATATCAATATATAAGTGCATAAAAAATTTAAGCGTCAAAAACAAAATGTAAAGGGCAAAAAAAAATGTTGAAGATAGCAGACAGATAAGAGCATTTTAAACGCCCGCCATTTTGGCGCGCTTGGTGTGACGTCAAAGTCTAATAACAACCAATTAGTGAACAGCTGTAGAAGTATTTTATTCTGTAATTTATTTTTATTTTGTATTTTGCGACTATTATACAATGGAACAACACTGTGTTGTGCCTAGGTGTAAAAATACAATAAGAAATGCACCCGATAGGTGCGGACATAAGGAGAATGTGGTGTAAAATCAGAAAAATATACATGGTATCTCCATCAACTTGTTTATATTGCTGCGAAGATCACTTCAACGTAAGCATTAACTTAAATAATTTAAACTAAAATTTTGTCTTTGTGTAAATCGACAACAAAAAATAACAATAAAACTAACTCAATAGCAAACATCCAACAAATATGCACTTGTTGACATTTGTATTGTAGCCTTTGACGTCATATTCAATCTGACCAATAGCGTGGCGTTCCCGCTACTTTGAATTTCCCTCTCATTTTTTGTACTTTCAATGCTTATTTTCTTAATAAAAAAGTAATGTTATTAAAAAAATATTGGTATAGACATTATTCTAATGCGATAAAGCTTGTAAAAAAAATATTTGACCCTTATTTGAATTACACGCATGTTCCTATTGTGCTCGGAATAATGGCAACAGGCTTGCCTCCTATTACATTGGAACCAGACATCGCCATCGAAAAGTTGGTGTTCACTGCCCACCCCTATTTAGAGAAAAAAGGCGTGACTGTTTCGCTTTTTTAAAAAATAATACGGCTTACATTAGGACTTATGCCTGTGTCGTGGACACACAAATACACAAACCGAAACAAATAATTGTAGGTCACATAAAGATTTGTTTTAAGAAAAGCTCTTAACCACTGCTTCAAATAGTTTTTTTTTTATTTTTAACAATATTTGGTATGATAATTGACTCATTCACGAGATAAAATTAAGTGCAACATTGCCAGATAGACCAGGGGTGCATAAATATAGCACAGCTGTTACTTACTCACATATCTACATTATGCAGGAGACGAGACAAACACTCGTAAAACTGTCGCTGGATCCAAATGCACTTTCTTTTTTTAATCACAGACCATTCCTTTCAGGATTATTGGGTAATCTACTGGCAAACAAAAACCCACTGTCATTATTAAAATTCATGTTTTTTTATCACTTTGCGAGTATTAAAGTTACTTCTGCATTTCGAATCAAAACTAAAATATATCTATCTATCTTTATCATCACGCCAGATCCCTTGCGATGTAAGCAAACAGTACAGATTTCCAACAGGTTCTTTCCTTACATACCTCTCTGGTTTCCTCCACTCTTATAGTTCGTCTGATACACGCTCGCTGATTATATACAAGGTGTATCGTAATCAATGCAAGACCTCAGACACCCCGATTAGATTATTGCTTTACAAAATCAATACGAAAACCAAATTACCAAATTTAAAGATTTTACCCCTTTTTTAAGCACTTTTATATCCCAATTAACAATAAAACTTGTACTTCTATGTGTGCTTGTATATTGAGAAATAAGTTTTTGAAATGTATTTTAACTCTCCATATTGCATTAAATCAATAATAAATTTTGTTTGTTATAGCGCACTGAAGGAGTAACATAAAATTTTGCAAATTTAGAAAAAAATATAAGATACATTAAAAATAATAGTCTTCAAAAGTCTTCAAAGACTGAAAGCGATGAATGAAGGTGTACAAATGGGTGACTTAGTGGCAGTGTTGGGCAAAAATCAATTGATTAAACAATTGACAATTAACAATTGATCAATTGTAATTGCAGTGTTATGCAATTAACAATTGATCAATTGTAATTGCAATGTTTTGCAATTAACAATTGATCAATTGTAATTGCAAAACATTGCAATTACAATTGATCAATTGTTAATCGTTTTATGCACATTTACGATTAAACAATTAACAATTAATCATCAAAAAACCGTCGGCGCAATGTAGGTGTTAAAAGCACACTTAACGTTGGCGCAATGTGGGATTGTACAATGCACACTTCTGTCTGGTGTTGTAAGGCTTGAATCGGGAGTACGATGCTTAAGTGAAAGCTTGCCTACTAAAAAGACTCAAGACAAAACAAGACACAATCATCTATGAGATTTTAGGGGATGGTGATAACTAAAATGGCGTTAATTTTTGGATCAAAGATGGCGGTCGCGACTTCTTATGAATATTCAATATGAGCATCGTTTTTGGGGTTTAAGAGTATGCTGATTATAAATATGGGTTGATTACGAACAAACTAAACACGAACGAACGAACGAACACTATATTCGTTATCAGCACCCCCAAAACCCCAAAAATGATATCCATATTAATTTAACACAAATATCAATTTACTTGTACTTGTCAGCATTGAGGTAAATACATAGAGAAGCAAACGTCACTTCGGCGCGTCGGAAAAAGTGTAACGACTTAAAGGTATGCCGACGTAGCTTTGAATCCAATAAATAATTTGGAGTAAACATATATCCATCTCTTTTACTCTTGTTCCCCACCATACCGATATTACGTCGATCCGATAGAGGTAGCAATATTACTAGTAGTAGGAGGCTCAGTGAAGCTTACTATATGATTATTTCCCACAATTTAAATGCACAATGAATATAAATTTTTAATGATGTTATGAATATAATTTTTTATTATATATTTTTTTAATTAACTTCTTTACATTTCAGATAGAACCCAATACATGAATTAATAAAATAAATTATTATAGTACCTAATTCATTTTATTCTATCTGAAATTAGAATTGTTACACAGATTATTTGGATATTAGTTAATAGTGTCCATTAGGGTATGTGGTCAAACCATGAAAATATTACTGAATGAGTACTAAACAAAACACACCTAATGTTATCTATTGCATTATTTACAAAATATGCAGGTTGATTGTTGCAGTCTATTTGGAGCGGGTAAAATAAATCTCTCTCACCTCGATTTGTGAGAGAAGGCCATTGCCCAGCAGTGGGCAGTCTATATAGGCTGATATTATTTATTATAAAATAAATACAAATTTACAAAATACGTATCTCTTCAACAAACTCAGTAAAACGTTGTTGCCTATTTTCTGTTTCCACTTCTTTATCCAGACGTTAAGAGTGGTAGGCCGCTCCAGTTACTAGACTGAATAGTGGCGGGTTCGATTCCCACATAGTAAAAATCTTTGTGTGACTCACACATTTTGCTTAGGTCTGGCTATTTATTTGTGTAATTTTCATGTTTGTAAACGTACCTGTACGGGCCAGCCCGTCCGTTTGCATCATCAGCATTTTTACGTCACATGCACATTATATTAATTACGATCATCAGTTCGCAATCGGTTAGCAAGAAAATCTCGCGCGTGCTCACATGGGCTGGCCACATAGCGCGAAGATCGGACGAGCGTTGGGGCAGAAAGATTCTAGAGTGGAGACCACGTATTGGCAAGCGCAGCGTAGGACGACCGCCTGCCAGATGGACCGACGATCTTGTGAAAATCGCAGGAAATCGTTGGATGCAGGTGGCATCGGACCGGTTACACATACATACATATCATACATTAATTCTTATTTATCATTAAATCATAGAATAGTGATAATTTGGACTATCAATAAACCTTTTAATATTATTACAATGTCAAGTGTATCATTTATCATCTTCAAAAAACGCTGTACGATTACAGTCTAACCCGTACAGTACCCACAACATTTAATAATTACCAGGTGGCGCTTCTTAAAAAAAAAGGATAGAAAAAGTCTATCTATCTATCTATCTATAACCTCACGCCAGATCCCTTGCGGGGTAGGCAGAGAGTACAGAGTTCCAACAGGTTCTTTCCTTACATACCTCTCTGGCTTCCTCGACTCTCATAGTTCGTCTCATACACGCTCGCCGGTTACGGAGACTCTTGACTTTTCCATCAGATAACACTCGGTTTATTTGGTCGTGGTAAGATAGTCTAGGTCTTCCCCGGTACCTGCATCCTTCCACTTTCACATTGTATATCTGTTTTGTCATTCTTTCCTCTGGCATTCTTTCTATATGCCCGAACCAACGGAGCATGCCCTTTCTCATCTTTACACCGATACTATCTTTCATACCTACTCGCTGTCTTACTATGCTGTTGCTAATGCGGTCGGTCAGCTTCACTCCGCACATCTTCCGCAGAGCTCGCATTTCTACCGCATTTATCCTACTTTCATTCTCCTTCTTACATACCCAGCTCTCGCTACCATATAACAGCGTTGGGACAAGAAATCCGTTATGTATGGCCAGCTGCGCCTTATGGCTTAAGTACCGGCTTCCGAGTAGCTTTCCCATCGCACCATTCACTCTGTTCCCTGCACTCACTCTTCTCTCTATGTCAGCGGTGTATTTCCCATCTTTACTGAAGGCGCATTCAAGATATACAAACTCATTCACTTGCTCCAGCACATCGTTACCAACCACAATCCTTACATTCGTTCTGGTTTCTTCCCTTTCAAAAACCATAATCTTGGTTTTCTTCACATTCATGTGTAAGCCATTGATCATGCAGTCGTCTTTCATAACTGTGACTAGTGTTTGCAGATCAGTGGCTGTTGGCGCTATTAAAACCGCGTCATCTGCATAAAGTAGATGGTTTACCACTAAGTCACCCATTTGTACACCTTCATTCATCGCTTTCAGTCTTTGAAGACTTTTGTCCAGATATATTATAAACAGTCTAGCGGACAACACGCAACCCTGCTTGACGCCGATTTTAACGTCAAACCAGGGTGACCTGTTACCACCCACCCGTACGCATGCCTTGCAGTCCACATAAGTGGACTGGACGGCTCGCAACAGAGTGCCATCTATACCATACTCTGATAGAAAAAGTCTTGGTTAATTCCCCAATTGCTTTCTACGACACACGTGAAAACAAATGGGGTGGAGCTATTCTTTACCGGATCCATCAAACTATGTAACAAAGAATTGTGTACAATATTCGCTTTGAGTAAATAGCTTATTTCATAATATTCTAATGAAATTTTTGGAACTCTATAGAGTTTTTGTTGGTTTCTGTCTACTCCGCAAGGGATCTGGCGGAAATTGCACCCTTTGGGATCCAAAAAAATTAATAAAATAGATATTCGTATAGTACATAATTATAGGTGACACAATTATCCAAGAATTTCCCATAAAGACGGGAACACCAAATGGTGTTTTAATTGGCAACACTGCGTCTTAAATTTACTTTTGTAACTTGAAATCGGTTTTTTATTTAATTTACTGGTAAATATATGAAAAAACAATAAACTTATGTATGGAAAATCATTCCTCGTGCGGTATAGTGATTTTGTGACCTCAAATCGCGTTCTTATACCACGCATTTATCCATTTTGTGATTTTTTATTAATACGTGTTACTCGAGAGATGTCAGGCAGGCCAATGAATGACAAACTTGGCTGAAACTTGGCTGCGGGCTTATTCTTAGCCGACATACATTTACGCCGTTACTGCTAATCTAGTGTTATGTATATCAATGCTTGTCAGTATCAATCTAACCAGCCTAAACACGAGGGGTTTTGTCCAGTTCACATGTTTCTATGGCCACCTTCCAACTTCATCATCAGACCAACCCCATGGTACCATATTATTGTATTGTTACCGAATTTACATACGTATGCCAATTTCAGCTGATTCGGATACCGTAAGTGCTTGAAAAAAGGATCAGAAGAGTTGATCCGGAAAGACAGACAGACATACGAACAGTGAAAGTTAAATGAAAGTTTGTAAAAAATTAAGTATTTCTGTTTTGTCCCTATAAGAATTGAATATTTTACAAGTTCCAGTTCCAGTTCCAGTTCCATATAAAATCATTCGACATTCGTTCAATACACTGCACCCCTCTGCCAACCCCCCGTGCAATCAATATGTTTGTTTATAAATAAGTACCTAAACTTTAAAGAAACGCGCGCGCAATCGTCGCCTTTCGGCAGCGGCACGAACCGACAAGTGCGCGCGCGTCAGTAGTAGGCTTGCCACCTATTATTTGAGCAAATAAAGTACATTGGTTTTTAAAGGAAGGCAAAAAATTACATTGAATCTAAATAAAATATTATTTATTTCACTTTACTATTTTGTTTAAAAACATATGTTTTATTACTTTTAGAACTTTTCAATCACTATTATCATAGCTAAACACCTTCACAGCATGTTAACAGTCTATGATAATTTAAATAGATTGGAGAAAGGATTTAAAAGTGCTTATAGTATTTACTATTTTCTTTAAGTTAGCGAAGTTGTACATGTAACAATGTTTTTTTCTTAAATCTAGCTTACCATATATTCGGATTCTAACACCAGACATCATCCACTTTAAATAAAACTATTTTTTTCGGATTTTATCGCGGTTTATTTTTGATTTTTAAGTTCCCGACGTTAAATAACCGTTATAAACCGCGATAGAATCAGAAAAAATAGTTTTATTTCATGTGTAATATTCGTGTAAATCTAAGAACTCAGTATCATCCACTTTGCTTTTAATGCGATCAATTTTTTTTTTTTGTAATGATTTATGTAAAATGAATCTTAAAAAATCAATTTTCGCGTACTTTACAGTTCTCATAAAGTATGAAGTATACTTACCCTAAATAACGCACAATACGTACTTTAGAATAAACTATGGGTGGCAACCCTAGTTACTCGTCGCCTTTCGGCACCGACACGAGCCGACAAAGTGCACGTGCGTAGGTAGGTAAAGTCGGTCGGTAGTGCCACAGTATCTATCTATCCAGTAACTCATCTAAGCCGTTTTAGTGGCATAATTACACTCCCGTCAGAACGCTGTTAAGTTTAGCACCTTTTATTGGATTTACTTTTAGTCATTTATTAAAACTAATCTACTGCAGTGGTTATAAGGCTGTATTTTTTCGATATGAGTGCAGAGTAATACAATTTAACATAGACATTGTGCAATAACAGCATAATGAAAACGTTTATAATTTTAATTTTTATGCTCAAGAATATATTATTTACCTTTATTGCAAATTGTTTCTAGAAACACGTTTTCTTCTTTTACGAATAAGTATTCTCATTATATATAAGTATTCTCGTATCTCATTCTTATTGAGAGTTTTTATGATAGATTACTCGGAAATTGTATATAAGTTAAAACCGATATATGTTAAAAACCACATGAGTTACTAAATATCAATTTGGCGATTCGAGTGGCCATTATTTTAATTCTAATAATAGATACATATTGAGAAACCATACAAGCCCTCATGCATCGATTTTGATAGCAATAAGTAAATAGCGATGTAGTAACTAATAAGTTAAAAGTGGTCATTTTATTCTAAATATTAAGGCCTAATAGCACAAAAAGCCAAAATATTTAAATTTGTATTCATTTTCTATTATCTATATTGTCACGCTAGATCCCTTGTGGGATAGGCAGAGAGTAAAGAGTTCGAACAGGTTATTTCTTCACAGAACGTTCTACTGTTTTATTTGTAAAAAAAAGCGTCCGTCTCGGACGTGCATGCCACCGCGGCTTATTACATGCGGAAAACTATCGAGAAGGCGTGTAGAGCGCGCGTCTGTGTGCGTGAGTTTGATTCGGACCGTAAGTACTAAGATGTTTTACTGTGTTATAGTACACTGTGGTAGGGCACACCACATACCCCGCCTACATATCGTCGTAACTTTTTTCGGAGTGCAAAGTATCGCCTACATTTCAACACGATCTCACTTCAGAGTACTTTTGTGTGTGTACTTATAGTAGTAGGTATTTAAACTTACGAATTTTCTATTAAGTATATTCGCATATTTCAACGAATATTTCCACCCTTTTTGGATATTATAGTCATTATGGATAAAAAGGAATATAGTTATATGTCAGATAACACGTCGGATACGGACATCAATGAACAGTTAGATCGAGATGGGCAGTCTTCAGGGCCGAGCTCAATCACGTCAATATCTTCACCCCCGCGTCTTGCACTTGCACATATAATAAGTGATCAAACGAACTTACCTGAAGTGAAGTTCGATCATTATTATACGAAGTCCTTCGTTCGAAGATATAAACTATATTAGCAGCTCTCTCGAGTCGCTTGGCAACCGCGCGTCATTCAGATAATTAAAAAGTCTACGCCGCCTCTATGGTATCTGTGGACATAACCTCTGCAAGCATTCCTTTTAGAAGTAGTACATTTCAACTTTACCAACGGGCAGGGCGGGTTGGGTACTTATATCTTCGAACGAAGGACTTCGTATAATAAGTGATCAAACGAACTTACCTGAAGTGAAGTTCGATCATTATTATACGAAGTCCTTCGTTCGAAGATATAAACTATATTAGCAGCTCTCTCGAGTCGCTTGGCAACCGCGCGTCATTCAGATAATTAAAAAGTCAACGCCGCCTCTATGGTATCTGTGGACATAACCTCTGCAAGCATTCCTTTTAGAAGTAGTACATTTCAACTTTACCAACGGGCAGGGCGGGTTGGGTACTTATATCTTCGAACGAAGGACTTCGTATAATAATGATCGAACTTCACTTCAGGTAAGTTCGTTTGATCACTTATTATACTGTGTCCTTCGTTCTCGATATAAACTATATTAGCAGCTGTTTAGAGCTATAAGGGTAAAGTTGAAGTATACCACATAAAGGTTGTTTTTTTTTTTTTTTTTTTTGAGCGTGACCTCTAATAATAACATATCATTAGTATATTTGTACTATAACACATTCCCGTTCTTTGTTTTGCCATACAACACAAACACAACAAATATATACACATATATTGTTTCTTACAACCAGTCTGTCTAACTTATTTAAAATAAATTTATATAATCAAATTCTATAACATATTATGTTATGTAGTGTAGATCCATCCCAACAAAACCTTTAAAGCACTTGTTATATACCTTTATACCACACCTGTTGTCCAAAATTCATTAATACCGGGTAATATTAATCAATCATTACTTATCAGATATCAGTGCAGTCTCTATCTGTTGTCTTCTATAGAGATCTTTCTTCTATAGATATCTTCTATATAACAAGAGTTGAGGAATTGCCCATCTAGAGTTTTGTTTATATAAAATTAACTCCTTTATAATAATTCTTGTATCATTGACAACCATTATGAGACGAACTATGAGAGCGAAGAAAGCCAGGCAGGCATGCAAGGAAAGAACCCGTCGGAACCTTGCACTCTCTGCCCACCCCGCAAGAGATCTGGCGTCATAATATGGATAGAGATAGATAGATAGCTAGAAACCCTTACTGTGTACTAGACCTGAAAACAAAGTCTGTTAGTACCCAATCTATAACAATATGATACAAATATAACAGGGAAACCTATTTCCCCACTAATGTGTCTTCCAACTGCCATGTGGTTCTTTTTTTTTTTTTTTTTTTTTTTTTTTCAAATGATCTCCTTTTGAGTACGGTACCAAACGAAGGCTACGAATTAACTTGGTGATTATAAGAATGTTTTTGCTATCATTACATATTTAATTTATGTTTTTTAATATCAACATTCGGCTATATTTAATGTTAGTTATATTTTTAATCTTTAAAGATGTACATATATCAAAATTTAACATTTTTTGTACTAGAGGCCTTTGTACTAATGAACTTATATGGAATTAAGTCCGGTGAAGCTGTAAAGGCCTCGCGGCCATCAGCGTACATCACTCACACACACACCTTATCTGGAGAGATTCCTCACATAAGGCTATGTGCTTTATCTATATAATCTCGCCCCCCCCCCCCCCCCAATTTTAGAGACTGGAACGAAGGGCAGTACTAATGCGTGGTAAACAAACATAACCTACCCCAGTGTTATTACTATACCACTATTATTAATTCAATTTAAATTTCGAAACTATCCCGGAATCATTTCCATGTTCTGAGTGTGCGCCGACAAATAAATCCTTGGCTACCTAAATATTTATGTATTACTTAACGATTCGTTCTTGCGCAATAACGCCCGCGAACGTTCGTTTTGGCAATACGATTGGAGCACTCCTGCACCAATTACATTACTGATACTAAAAATACTAAAAAAATTCACTCCTAATTTAGTAATAACTTAAGAAGCGAATAAGTTACAGTCGACTAAACCGAACCATGGGTTACAACTGTATCATATTGGGAATCCTATTCATAACTGAATTATTTCATACCATGAAATTTTCATTTCATACCACACTTCCTTTGCTTCTTTGTATGAGACTGTATTTATAAGTAAAAACAAAAATTGCAATGGGTAACTTTCTAGTTAGTTCTAGATGTCCAACCGTGAGAATTGAGTGTTACTCAACTTATTATTATGTATCCCCCATTAATAATAAATAAATAATATCAAGTTCCTTAGGACTTAGATTATTGCTGATACTACATAATATTTATCATCCCTGTGATAAGAATATACTTCTGATTATTCTTGTTTAAGATAATCCATACTTTCAAATACTGTAACTCAATATTTCATCCCCCGTAGCTTGTCAACATAATATCATTAAATTTTCAAATGGATATTATTATCAAGTCATTTGCATGACTTTATTTTCTTTTTATATATAGATACCTATTTATAAGATACATGTAACATGTGGATGTAATAATTTAAATATAACAATACCAAAATTGCAAATTTTTGTATATCTCAATCCAATATTTTTTACTGAAACACCTTTAAATAAATTACAACATATATAGTGCTCTAAAACCAACTTGTTACTTTAATGGTAGCAGTTTGTGCTTGTGTTATCATAACTATACCAGAAAACATCACTGGTGTTCAAAATAACTGTACACATTCCAAACTAATTACAAAACTATTTTTTATAGTTATTAATTTCTTGAATAATCTTATTTAATTACATATTATTCATTGATTATCATATGATCAAACAAAAATACAGTAAAAACATCTAATTCTCCAAATGATGAATTGATGTATAACTTTCCATTGTGTGTGCCTCAAATTCCTAATATTATTAAGTACACTATAATTGATGCAGGAAATAATCAAGAACCCAAAACCATTGAACTCCTTACATGATAGAAAACTGAATAGGTACTAATAAATTTTCTATTAGTATATTTATTATGACTGTAAGGTCTAGCGTAATAGCATTAAGTTTTTTTTTTTTTTTTTTTTTTTTTTTAATAAAAATGGCTATAAATTATATTTCAAATTATTAAACAATAGTGTTTCTAATAATAATGTTTCTATACATAATGTTAAACATATGTAGGACAAGATTCACTTGTCTGAAGTGCAAGTAATTGCACAAAACCAATAAAATTATGTTTGTCGTTGAAGGCATTATTAGTGTCATAGATACATACCACAGTCAGTGAATACCTTTAGCCTCCAATATTATGGTTTCTTTGTAAAACCCATGTTATATTCCTGATTGTTTTTCTGAATTTTTCAGCAACTTAAAAACCAAGTCCTTGTGTAAAATACCTATCATGCTTTTTGTACCTCACTTTCTTTGGTAGGAGATTTCCAATGTCCAACGTGATGTTGTTTTTGGTGAACTGATAGGTACAGTGTGACTTAATATTTTCACACCCAGGATGAGGATTGTTGGTCTATATTGGTTACAACGGTGGTTGTTTTATGAAATTTTAACTACTGGCTATGACTAGCTAGTTAATAATTCCATATTGATAATCCACTATATTAACACTCCTTTTATGCAAAATATATACTGCTGACCTTAAAGGTTCTTATCTCAATAAAGGTTTCATGACTGTTGTTAGGATTAATCTTTTCTGGCTACCCTGCAAGGAGTCTAGGTTGATAATATTGATAGATAATTATTAGTTCTATGTTAACTGGATAGACCAGGTATGTTATATTATCTTTTAAGTATCTTTGTGCATAACACAAATTATCCCACAACCTGCCTGCCGCAGCATCGGTCGGATAAGATATTATATTTGGAATGTATCCACAGTCCTGTTGCTTGTCAGTTACAACAGGCATTGCCATTAGTATATTACTTTGGCTTATTTGGTTATAAACCCTGTTCAGGAATAAGTATTGCTGGATTTAACTTTTGTAATACAAGTACTCGTAATTTTGCACAATTCTTTGTGTAATAAGCTCCATTTTGGGCTATTTCAGTATTATTATACAAGTATGTCTAATAATGAAATCAATAAAAACACTATGTTTCTGCAAAGGAGTGACTTTTGTTATTAATAATGTATTGTTATACATAAACAATGTCACTTTAATTACCCTTTCAGTAAGTCTCCTTTTGGAGATATAATATGACAAATTGCTTATAGTTTATAGCTATAGTCTTTGTATTTACCGTTTTAGGCATGTTTAAGGTATGTATTTTAGGTAACATTTTTGATTCTTACCATTGTAGAAATGTGAACTGCACAGGAACACCTCATGGATGAAACCTATGAGTAGTATGACCTTCAGCACATATCTCGTATGGGCCCCAAGTCTTGCGGATCACGCCGATGTATCTCGTACACCACTCGTGTCCTTGAATTATCGTCAAGTCTTGCGGACCACGTCGATGTATCTCGTACATCACCCGTGTCCTTAAAATGCCATCGATCCTTAACAATCATCATAATTGATGAACGTCCCCCTAATTTCTCTTATTGGAGGTATAACATTGCCAATTTATAGACGGTTAATAATCGTTTTCAGGTATATTTCGTGTTAAACTGTTTGTACACGAATAGGGACATAGACTTCATAAGTTTACTTTTCGGACGACGAAGCTTTCCCAAATTTTAATATGACGAAACTCACGTCTCCAAATATTAGATATTATATAAATAAACAAGTTAAGCTGAAAAACACCACAAATAAACAACTATCGGTTGATCTTTTTAGAATGTCCTTCTTTGCCAGGACGTAAACTTTTCTAAATTTGCCTATACGATGTTTTAAATTTATTTCACAAGGTCACTTGAGTATATTATAACCTTTTTGTTATATAATATCAGTGCCATAACAACATTATTAAATTAATTGTCGACCAAAAACTTTATTACAAAGCGTCGGCTGCCGCGCTTTCAAAAGAATGCTTGCAGAGGTTATGTCCACAGATACCATAGAGGCGGCGTAGACTTTTTAATTATCTGAATGACGCGCGGTTGCCAAGCGACTCGAGAGAGCTGCTAATATAGTTTATATCGAGAACGAAGGATACAGTATAATCACAGTTCTGTGTACTAAATGCTCGCCTTTCACTACTAAAATCAGAGGATTCGACAACTGTACGTCCAATTTTCTGAGTCACCTCAAACGGAAACATGGATAACATTGTGTAAATGAATATAAAAGATACATAAAAACAAAGAAAAATAACAAAAAAGGTGCAAAAATTCCAAAAAAAATTACCGACAAGGGGCTTAAGAAAAGTTGAAGAGGTCCAGCCACATACACAAGAAAAATTTGCACAAAATATGATAAACTATAAACCCCAAAAATGAAACCCGTATCGATTTAACTCCAAAAGTCGCGTCAGCCATCTCGGTTTCAAATGTTAACGCCATATTCGTTATCAGCATCCCCTAAACCCCCAAAAGTGACACCTATATTGATTTTACATCAAGAATCACGTCCCCCGTCTTGGATTTTTAAATAACGTTATATTTCTACTCAGCATCCCTTAAAACCCTAAAAGTGACACCCATATTGATTTTATTTCAAAAGTCGCGTCCGCCATCCTGAATCCAGAAACTAACGCCATATTCTTCATCAACATCCCCTAAAACCCCGAAATCGATATCCATATCGATTTTCATAAAAAGTCGCGTCCGCCATCTCGGATTTTAAAATTATCGGTATATTTGTTATCAGCATAACCTAAACCCTCTCAGTTGGAGAGGAGGCCCGTGCCCAGCAGTGGGACAGTTTATTAACAGGGCTAATATTATTATAACCTAAACCCTGAAATCGATACCCATATAGATTTTCATAAAAAGTCGCGTCCGCCATCTTGGATCCAGAAACTAACGCCATATTCGTAATCAGCATCCCCTAAAACCCCGAAATCGATACCCATATTGATTTACATAAAAAGTCGCGTCCGCCATCTTGGATTATAAAATTAACTTTACATTTGTTATCAGTATCCACTAAAACCCCAAAGTCCATACCCATATTCATTTTCATAAAAAGTCGCGGCCGCCATCTTGGATTTTAAAATTAACATTATTTTCGTTATTAACATCCCTCAAAACCATAAAAGTGACACGCATATTGATTTTGTTACAAAAGTCACGTCCGCCATCTTAGATCCAGAAATAAACGTCATATTCGTAATCAGCATGCCCTAATATCGCAAATGTGACACCCATATTGATTTAACTTCAAAAGTCGCGTCCGACATCTTAGATCCAAAAATTCACGCCATATTCGCAATCATTATTCCCGAAACCCCAAAAGTGACACCCATTTTACTTCAAAAGTCACGTCCGCCATCTTGGATGTGTTTAAAATATATTCGCTCGTGTGTTTAATTGTTAATTGTTTAATCGTAAACATGCAAAAACGATTAACAATTGATCAATTGTAATTGCAACGTTTTACAATTACCTGTGATCAATTGTTAATTGTGAAAGCCTACAACTAACAATTAATTTTTCAATCGTCAATTGCAATTGATGTTTTCTGCGATTGAAATTTCAATTGTTTGATCCTACAATTGAACAATTAAACAATTAGTGCCCAACACTGCTTAGTGGTAAACCATCTACTTTATGCAGATAACGCGGTTTTAATAGCGCCAACAGCCACTGATCTGCAAACACTAGTCACAGTTATGAAAGACGACTGCATGATCAATGGCTTACACTTGAATGTGAAGAAAACCAAGATTATGGTTTTTGAAAGGGAAGAAACCAGAACGAATGTAAGGATTGTGGTTGGTAACGATGTGCTGGAGCAAGTGAATGAGTTTGTATATCTTGGATGCGCCTTCAGTAAGGATGGGAAATACACCGCTGACATAGAGAGAAGAGTGAGTGCAGGGAACAGAGTGAATGGTGCGATGGGAAAGCTACTCGGGAGCCGGCACTTAAGCCATAAGGCGCAGCTGGCCATACATAACGGAGTTCTTGTCCCAACGCTGTTATATGGTAGCGAGAGCTGGGTATGTAAGAAGGAGAATGAAAGTAGGATAAATGCGGTAGAAATGCGAGCTCTGCGGAAGATGTGCGGAGTGAAGCTGACCGACCGCATTAGCAACAGCATAGTAAGACAGCGAGTAGGTATGAAAGATAGTATCGGTGTAAAGATGAGAAAGGGCATGCTCCGTTGGTTCGGGCATATAGAAAGAATGCCAGAGGAAAGAATGACAAAACAGATATACAATGTGAAAGTGGAAGGATGCAGGTACCGGGGAAGACCTAGACTATCTTACCACGACCAAATAAACCGAGTCTTATCTGATGGAAAAGTCAAGAGTCTCCGTAACCGGCGAGCGTGTATGAGACGAACTATGAGAGTCGAGGAAGCCAGAGAGGTATGTAAGGAAAGAACCTGTTGGAACTCTGTACTCTCTGCCTACCCCGCAAGGGATCTGGCGTAAGGTTATAGATAGATAGATAGATAGACATTAAAAATAGATGGAATTAATTCAGTTACCGATTTAGAACAAACTACTTTCAGGTCCTGCGTTTAGTATGTAAACGGTTAAATATATTATAAACATAACCAAATAGACCGTGTCTTATCTGAAGGGCAAGTCAAGAGTCTTCGTAACCGGCGACTGTGTATGAGACGAACTATGAGATTGGAGGAAGCCAGAGAGGTATGTAAGGAAAGAACCTGTTGGAACTCTGTACTCTCTGCCTACTCCGCGAGGGAGCTGGCGTGATGATATATATAGATAAACATAAACTACGTATTCCACGTGAAAATTAGTTATCACCACCGTCAGCCTATAGCAGTCCACGGCTGGTCATAGGCCTCTTCAATCTCAAACAGTGGAGACTAATAAAATACTTTTTTCTTTGTACAAACATTAGAATGGCCAGGGACGCATAAACACAACACAGCTGTTGCGTACATATCGACTTGGTGCGAGGACATATAGGGCGGGAGACCGAGACGAATACTCGTAAAAATGTCGTCGCTGCCAACACCACCTTTTAGCGAAGATGTACACATGTATTCACATTTATATATTTAATACATAGATGTTCATCTATTCAAGCGTTTCCTGCTGTACCTAATACTGGAGCATCGATAACCAAAACAACAACTATTATGGGAAAAAACAACGCCGTCTTTCATATTTGTTTTTTAGAAAAAGAAATTACCTAAGTTTATCAGCCCTCTTTTAAGACAGCATGAGAGATATTTGACGATGCAGCCTTTTGTATTTGTCGCGTATAAGCAAAATTCTAATTTTCTTAGCCCGCTTTTAAGAAGACTACAGTATGAATGATATTAGACTAAGCAATTTTTTGCATTAGTCTCGTAAATGAAAGGTTATCTACGTTTTTCAGCCCCTTGTTACGAAGACTACAGTATGAGCGATATTTGACAGAGCAGCTTTTTGTTTTCGTCTCGTAGCAGATAAAAGCTAAGGTTTTCAGTCCTCTTAAATTATTATCTTTTATTATTATCCTTTTTTTCTCGAAGATGCAAAATCTAGGTGTCTCGACCCTTTGTTAAGGAAACTACAGTGTAAAAGCTATTTATCGCTCTAAAAGCCTTTATTACGTCAGGCCAGATTCAGTCCAGATTTTCCAATATAAATGCAACGCGTAGGTGGATCTAGACAGAGATAATGGGTGAAACTTGTACCCCATGCTATTAAATAGAGGCGGAAGAGTTAGACAATGATTTGTTTTCTACTTTCGAATGTCAAGTGACAGATGACAGCCAGAGAAAAAACAGTGGGTACCCCTCAGAAGTAACCTGTGGGTAACTCACACGTTCAAACGTTTTGTGACTGGTCTAAGCTGAGGTCAGTTGAAAGTCTTTATTCAGAAGTGGGACAACAATGACCCATAATAATAATAATAACTTGGTTATTGTCGTATAGCTCTTAGACACGTGAGGCAGTGACCAGCCTATCGCTGTACAGGTTCTCTGGTATATCAATAAGACATAATATGTACAGATGTAGCATTAATTTTCTAAACAGCGCCTGTAGCCAAGTTGACAATCTACAGTCGTTAACGCTAATAGAAAGCGGAAAAATGTATGGGAATGACATTTTGCAATGAAAAGTCACGTGGTCAAAACAATGCGCTATCGATTGCGACAAGAGAATAGAAACAAAACGCTTGCAACTTATCTAGGCCCTCTGAACGTTTTTCTGATCGAAAGCGTGTAAAAGAAAAGGGTGTGTTGCTTTTTCTCGCTCTTTGGACAGAAGCCATAATTCTATATATTAATACGTGAAGCAAAAACTTTGTACACATTTTTACGAAAATTGCGCGGACGGAGGAGTATGAAATTTCCCACACTTATAGTTTATATAGAGAAGGAGTGCAGAATGCTAATATTTTTTAAAATTATGCATAAAACATACATTAAATCAATGAAAAAAACATTACACACACTACCATGTATTTGACACAATACATGTCAAATTGATGTTTGTCTTTAATATTATTTGTCTATAGTCTTACTGAATGTCAAACATAACCAGCAAACGATGAAAGAGTAGGTCGAATATCGACCAATGGGCGACCACTAGTTTATATAAATGCTTCATCGTATTTGCAGCTTGTATCAGCGGTCGTCCTACCGGACTGGTTTGTACTAGCCGTTCAACTGTTTTTACATTCCTTCATAATAACAAGAAAAATATGTTCCATTTTATTAAACTGGAAAACCCGTAGGGAAATTTCTAACAAAGCCAGGAGAATAAGCTAGCATTATTAAAGAAAGAAATATATACTTTCATTAGATCCTATTAAAGAAACCCAAGCGAACGTAGTTTAGAGCCCGCCCCCACCGCAACGTTAAGGGAAACGCGAAAAAACGTGTTTGTGTACTCCATGCGCTTCAAGAAGTATATGGATTAGAGAGTTAATAATTCGTAATATTTTGGACTGTATATTTTAGAATCTGGTAAAAGGAATTGAAAGATATTTTTATTGCCTTACATTTTCTGTTTCCAATGCGAAATGCTTACTAATCAATAGAATTTATTTAAAAATTTAGCAAATGATTGTAGTAATGTTTTAGTAAAGAAGTTTTTTATTTCATAGTGTAGTTTATTTAGAAAATGATTAAATTTGTTTTTGCACATACGTCGTTCATTTCCGAGCACGCGCTCAATATATCCGTCCCTTATTATTCTTTCGTAAAGTAATTTCATCACTGTCGCTGTCCCGGTTGGTAAATGATTGATATCGGTAGGAACTTAAGTTTATCTTTACTTACATTAAATTTCTAACGGACGATTTAGCGCAGTGGTTAATAGCTTAAACCGCTCCGCCCACTGTGTCTAATAGTCGAAGGTTCGATTGTGGGAATCGAACCTGCGACTATTAGACACAGTGGGCGGTAAACCGCTCAGCTCTTAACCACCGGACAAATCTTTGTGGATCCACAATTATTTGTTTCGGTCTGGGCATTTGTGTATGTTAATTTTCATGTTTGTAAACGCACCTACGACACAGGAATAAATTCTAGTCTGGGTCTACATTTTTTTTTAATAAAATCATCTTCCACTGACTGTACTGTAATAAAATTCCGCTTAATTCAGGGCCGGATTCTAAGTGCAAAATGTATGTAAAGTTACTGCTATTTATTACGTCCCATTCCCATCGAACGATATTATAGGTTACAGGCTCTCGAAATAAAGCCGACATAGTTTCGTGTTTTGGCGCCCCAATAGCCAATTACTTGGGTGAAATTAGAAACTTTCGGGGCTGTTTTGAGACAACCCGGTTGAGAAACGGCGTGTTTGCGCCATAAACGCAACGGCAACATTAAATTAGCCCTTCTGTAGGGGTGGAAATATGGAATACTAGTTTCTGCTTACGATTTCAAACGCGTTGACTTTAGACAAGACCTATAATTTTTCTGGGATAAAGTCTTATCTGCAGTATTTAAGTCTATCCTACCATCCCCAAATAGACCGAGTCTTATTTGAAGGACAAGTCAAGAGTCTCCGTAACGGGCGAGCGTGTATGAAACGAACTATGAGAGTTGTGAAAGCCAGAGACGTATGTAAGGAAAGAACCTGTTAGAACTCTGTACTCTCTGCCTACCCCGCAAGGGATCTGGCGTGATGATATAGATAGATAGATAGATAGAGAAAGTATCCTATGTGTTAATCCAGGTAATAAGCTATCTGTGTGCCAAATTCTACCCAAATCCGTTCAGCCGTTTTTATGTAATTGAGTAACAAATATCCAAACATACAAACTTTCACATTTATAATATTAGTAGGACTAGCTGTATGTACCTGCAACTTTGTTCGCGTTATTTTCAGGAGTATATTTTACACCCTTAAGCTATTTTTGCCAAATTTTATCATCTTTTCAGTGGTTTGGACGTGAAGGGGTAACGGACAAACAGACAGAGTTACTTTCGAATTCATAATATTAGTATGAAAGTATGGATTATAAGGCTCGTTACGCTAGTTAAATTACGATAGACAAGAACAATTTCACACAGTTACTAGAACGTAAAATTGCGTTATTCTAACTTTTATGTCATCTATCCGAGTAATGACTGCCTCGTTGGTCTAGTGGCAAAGCGCATCGCTTTGTGATCACGAGGTCCTGGGTTCAAATCCTAAGTCGGACATGTATAATATTTCTAACGAAAAACTTCCCAGTACGTGTCCGGAGTCTGGAATTGTGCCCGGTATATGGCAATAGGCTCGCCCCCTATTACATGGGACCTAACATCGTCGGCAAAACGTGGGTGTATTCAGTACACGTCTGCCGTCCCCACTTGGGGAATATAGGTGTGACGGTGTATCCGAGTAATCCTACTTCCTACGAATATAATAGATTTTAGTTGGTATGTTTAGACGTTTAATAAATAAATAATATTAGCCCTGTTCAAAAACCGTCCCACCGTTGGGCTCGAGCCTCCTATCTAACTGAGAGGGTTTAGGCCATAGTCCACCACGCTGACCCAGTGCGGGTTGGCGTGGAATTCACACACCTTCGAGAAACTCTTAGGCATGCCGGTTTCCTCACGATATTTTCTTTCACCGTTAAAGCAAGTGATAGTTAATTTTTAAAACGCACATGCTTTCTAAAATACAGAGGTGCATGCCTGGGTTCGAACCTGAGACCTCTGACTTTGTAGTGCAACGGTCTAACCACTAGGTTATCACTGCTTGCATATTTAAATGTTTGGATGTTTGTAACTCAATTACACAAAAACGTCTGAATGGACCTGGATGAAATTTGGCACACAGGTAGTTTATTACCCGAGTTAACACGGAGAGAAGCGAGTTATATATAATGTTAAATAGGGCACATAAAACAGGTCAACAATAACAGGAAAATAACACTTCCATTCAACAAAATGCCCTTGAGTATATGGAGTTGTCAAGTGAATTTTTAAAAAATTTTTTTTTACGCAAAATAGGTAACATCAATAACACAACGCCATAACGCAACTGGGGCCTTATTCGCTATGACCAAACGTGGTGCGTTAGAATTTCGTGAAATGCACCGTCACGCATATATTTCCCAGGCGGGGATGGCTCAAGTGTACTGAGTATACCTACTTTTCGCCAGGTAAGAGGGGACGAGCTTATTGCCATATATCGGGCACAATTCCAGACTCCGGACTCATACTAAGAAGTTTCGGATAGAAAACCTTCATTTGTCCGACCTAGGATTTGAACCCAGGACCTCCCGATCGCCAAGCGATGCGCTTTGTGATCACGAGTAATGATCGTGAATATTCTGTATGTCACTGGAGTATGGATAAAACAACCATTTTACGAAGTTGTCGTAACGCGCCGCGTGGAGTCTTTAATTGGTTGTAGAGAATACGGGTTTCTCTCCTTACAATAACGCTTGTACATAAAAAGAAAACTAGATAATGAGCCCTTATTCGGTATGACCAAACGCAACACGATAACTTTCTTCTTATTTAAGTTCACACTAATTTTAAGTGTATTTTGCCAATGGCCAGTGAGATGAATAATCGATTTCTAAATCAATTAAACTCCCCCCCGAGTAACTTGATGACTCCCTGGCCAAGATATACGAGCGCCTCCTTCTGGCGAGGCTCAAGGACTTCATAACGTCCAGGGGTATCCTTATCGCCGAGCAGTTCGGCTTTCGAGCCAAACACTCTTGCGTCCATCAGGTGCACCGCATCACGGAGCACATTCTCTCCGGTCTCAATGGGCCCGGAAGACCCGTCTACACGGGCGCCCTCTTCCTGGATGTCGCGAAGGCATTCGACAAAGTCTGGCACAACGGCTTGATCTACAAGCTCTACCGATTGGGTGTGCCGGACAGACTCGTGCTCATCTTACGAGACTTCTTGTCGAATCGCGCCTTTCGTTATCGCGTCGAAATGACGCGCTCCGCTTCCCACTCCATCAGTGCTGGAGTCCCACAGGGCTCAGTGCTCTCTCCGCTCCTGTTTAGCCTCTACACGAACGACAGTCCTCGTTCGAGTGATGTTAAACTAGCTTTATTCGCGGATGACACCGCTCTTTATTATTCCAATAGGAACAAGGCCCTCATCACGAAGAAACTCCAGACCGCCGCCAATACCCTAGGGGATTGGTTCAGGAAGTGGCGAATCGAGGTGAACCCGGACAAGAGCGCGGCGGTGCTCTTCTCCAGAGGTGCACCTTCGCACCGCTCTCTGCGACACCCCGGAAGGAACCGAGGTCAAGTGACCATGTTCGACCGACCCATTCCCTGGGTCAAAGAGGTCAAATATTTAGGGGTCACCCTGAACAGTACCATGACCTTCGGCCCGCACATCAAGCGGGTCCGTCACCGAGCATCCTTCGTGCTCGGTCGTCTCCATCCGTTAATCTGCAAGCGGAGTAAAATGTCCCTTAGAAATAAGGTGACGCTTTACAAAACTTGCGTTCGTCCCATCATGACTTATGCGTGTGCTGTGTTCGGGCATTCGGGCCCCCTCTCACATCGACAGACTTCAAGCGGTTCAAAACCGCTTCCTCCGTAAAGCCGTAGGAGCCCCCTGGTTCGTACGGTACGTCGACCTCCACTCCGATCTAGGTCTCGAACCTATTCGCGCCTTTATTAAAAAGGCGTCAACACGTCACTTCGCGAACGCATCTTCCCATGCGAATCCGTTAATCGTAGCCACCGCCGACTACGACCTCCCTCGCGACCCCTGCCGCTACCGCCGGCCGAGACATGTTCTCACCGACCCCCCCGATGCTTTGTCATCCCTTCTTTCCGCTCAGAATACGAGCGACAACGAAGTAGTCGCAGACGTAGTAGTAGATCCCCTCCCATTGCCGGCGGTTGACCGGTGCGCTTAATAGTGCACCCGTCCCCCTACAGCGACTGTCCCAACCGAGGGCGCCTCTTCGAGGCGCCCTCGAGTATGTCGCCTCTTGCCCTTCTGGCTGGCTAGAGCGTAGTGGTTGCACGCTCGCCTTTTAGTCCGGTGAAGCTGTAAAGGCCTCGCGGCCAACAGCGTACATCATTCACACACACACACAACTTGATGACAACGATAGCAATGAAATTGATGAAGTACCCCACCCTGGATAGCAAAGCGATGGATACTTTACATACCAATTGCGACAACCGTTTTGAGAGAAATCGAAGAGGCACGTTTTATCACTTGTTCACAATTCCTTCACTCATGCTCATATAAAATTACACAATGGTTAATATTCCACCAAACATTACACACTATTAAACAAAATAACACAATTTTTAGAAATTAATTACTGTTAAACAATAATTTCACGAAGTTATCATAACGCGCCACGTTACGTGTTTAATTTGTTTAAAATTTCCTTACTATAATGCTTCTACATAAAAAGAAAACCACACGCTGATGAGAATATCATAGGAACAAATTTCCATTTTTATATTGTATTCATGTTTTTTTATGAACAGCACCGTATTTAAAGCTTTCTTTTTTATTTATATTGTATTTATCATGTATTGTGATAATGAAACATGTTGGCTCGTTCATCTATTGAAGTATGGTTTGCCTGGCGATCACGTGGACCTGGGTTTGAGGTATGGCAGTGTTATTGGAATTTTATTATAGAAACATTCTAAGTAACCGTCCGGAGTATGAAACAGTGCCTGATATAATGGTGATAGGTTCGCCACTTAAAAACACGTGGACCTGGCATCGCAGCTAAATGTGGGTTTTTATATAATACACTTTTCCCATCCCCGCTTGGGGAATACAGGCTATAATGTTAATTTTTATACATAACATGTTCTATTATAAACCGGCCTTCTAGGCAATAATAGACAAATACATATTATAAGAGTAACGCATCCATTACATTATTGTACTAAACTTTACCATGCTTCTATAATGGAACATTTAATTAACTCGTAGCGATTGTAGTGACAGATACACCCATGCACAAAATATCTGTGAAACTATTTATAAATAAGTCAAACTTCATAATTAGTAAAGCAAAATAATCATAAAAGTACGTTGGTACAACATACTCTTTTACTACTAATAAACTAAATTGTGTAGATTATACTTGACAGCAAAATTCTCTTGGAACGACCTAGTTATAATAATAATTATACATTTTTTTTACGACTCAATCTCATGCGAGTTAAACTTAACTGCCCATAATTTTTTAACATACATTTTGCACTTATAATCGGGCCCTGAATTAAGCGGAATTTTATTACAGTACAGTCGGTGGAAGATTTTCTATTAAAAAAATAACGTAGTCCCAGACTAGGAATTATTCCTGTGTCGTAGGTGCGTTTACAAACATGAAATTCACATTCACAGACACCCAGACCGCAAAAAATATTTGTGAGTCACACAAAGATTTGTCCCGTGCGGGAATCTAACCAACTACTCAATGCAGAGGACTGAGTGACTCGCACGCGACAAGCTCTTAACCACTGGACCAAGCCTCTATCTCGTTATTGTAGCGTGTGATTTAAATATTTATTACAAAGGGAATTGGTGGGTAGGCAGCGCAAGACGTGATAAACGGCGAAAATAATGAGCGAATGATAATAGTATATCACCTTAGGCCTGTAGATGAGTTGACTTTCTGCAGACTTTAATAAAATATCAATCTTTTGCTATCCCATTGCTAAGCAAAGATCTTCTCTTACAAATCGAGGTGAGAGAGAAGAAGAAGCGGAGTGATCTTATTGATTGAGTACTACACAATACATCTCTGCCGTCCCCACGTGGGAATGTAGGCGTGTTGGTTTTCATTCTTTTTATAAATTTAATCTTAAAAATGTAATTGCTACTTTAATGTGTTCGAAATGTGTGTCGCGACTTAACATTGTATTTGCGGTACCTATCCCTTCCAAAGCATTTTTATTAACCTCAAAGTGATCACGTAAAACATGACACGTCTTGCTCCCCGGGGATTCAGGGTAAATGTTTACAGCTAAACCTCGGGTTAGGTATACAAATCCAAGTTCATGGTTACACTTTCGTGTTTAATGGGCTTCGTGAAGTTGCTAGGGCAACTATGGTGGATGGGGTACGTGTTCTTTGAGGAAAGCAAATAGGGCTATTGCTTCTTAGTAATCTTTTGAAGCAGACACGGCTGCTACTCATATGGTAGATGGTAAGCTGAGTTGGATGCTTCATTGTCGGCTAGATGAATTCTAACAGCAGGTGGCTGCAAACCTATAGTCAGAGGTGGTAAATAATGTACATCAGCTAAAGATGGAGATAATCGACTACTTTCAGCTTCGTAGAATGTCGTCTCTGTCACTCAGTACATTATGTGACGTTTGTCGCTTTCATTAGTGCTTCGTGCAAGAGAGACGACGCTCTACGAAGCCAAAGTAGGCGATTAGTCAATCTTTAGCCGTAACTTTTTATTCTTTTCAGCCGAAAGACGTCCACGACTACTAATTTACCCACTACCCATCCTTGACCATTCTGATCTCTATCTGTGAGAGACTTAATTTGTAAAGCCATAGGCCAGCAGTGTAATTGTATAGGTTGTTCAATATATTCTTCATTACAAGCTTTTATTTAACTTGCAATATTCGTATGTCTGTCTGTCTGACTGTCGATGTCGGTTCAAATCTTGTGATTCATTTTCACACGTATGTAAGTCTGATGACGATGCAATAATGTCGTACCATGGTGCTGGTCTGATGATGGAGTCGGAAGGTGGCGATAGGAACATGTAAACTATACAACCTAACTCCCTCGTGTTTAGGCGGATAGTGTCCAGGGTCTGATGATGGAGCCAGAGGGCAGTCAATGGAACCAACTACTCAATATAACCCCGCCGTGTTTGGGCTCATTGGATTTGTCTTAACGATTATTGTAGACCCGGATGGTGTCCAGGGTCTCATTGTGGAGCCGAAGGGTGACCAACGGAACTACCCAACTACTTAATATAACGCCGCCGTGTTTGGGCTCATTTGATTTGGCTCGACGAGCTTTGACGACACGAATGATGTCCAGAGTCTGTTGATGAAGCCGAAAGGTTGCTAACGGAACTACCCAACTACTTAACATAACCCCGCCGTGTTTGAGCTCATTTTGTTTGTCTTGACGAGTTCTGAAGACCCGGATGATGTCCATGGTCTGATGATGGTGCCGGAGGGTGGCTCTACGAAACTACCCAAGTACTTAACATAAAACCACCGTGTATCGGTTCGAAGTAAAATGGTATAATCTATTAAGCAATTCGTCATTATAACTCTTGAAGATCCTTTATCTTTAATTGGCAACGCAGAATTAAACGAACCATTGATTTTCTCGCTCTATGGAGAGAACCGCGAAATGTAAAATTATGATGTAAAAAAAAACGAAAAGATAAAATGTATTACGATTTTCGTGATTTAGGGCCACGTAAAGAATTACTTTCATCATCATCATCATCATCAGCCCGTGTCAGTCCACTGCTGGACGTAGGCCTCTCCCATGGCACGCCACTGAGCTCGATCTTCAGCTCTCCTTCTCCAATCCCTGCCCGCTGCCTTACGAATTACTTTGTTTCATCTAAAGGTCTGCTCGAGAAAAAAGAACAAGAATTCTCTCTTATCAATAAAACTCTTTTATCAAGATAAGAAGTTAGTTAAAGTTAAGAAGTCAAGATACAACGAGTTGTTGAATAAAAAAGTGCCACATGACACCACAAACTATAGCTATACCATAACTATAAACACATATGAAAGTTTTAAGGTATAAATAATCCCTATCGATTTTTGCGGAAAACAGATAAGTGATGTTATCAATTCTGTTACAATTCTCATAACTTGTGTTGTTTTGAATATAAAAGTGTATTATTGGTGAAATAATATTTTTTTTTATTAACTTCGCTTTATTGTGATGGAACGTGATTTCACAATTCTCCTTAACACCGGTCGCAATTTTTTCAGTAAAGTATTCAGTACTTTACTGTTTCTTCAATTTTATTATCGTCATTTTAATCGGAGAGTTAATTATTTTGGAAATCAGCTTTATACAAGTAGCAACTCAACCTTGATTAGAAAGTTTAATTTTGTTGTTGTTCGTAGTAATTTTAATTTTAGTCAAAATGACAGTCGAAAATGGGAAAACATCACAAGGGCAAGACTCCTGGGAGGTGGAGGTCACGACCCTTAGACATGAGGAATACGACTCGAGAAGGAGGATAGTTGAATATATTCTATAGCCATCTTCTGAATTCATCTTCAGACCCTGAACACTACGTTGAGATTAGTACTTATCAAGACAAACCCAACGTGTTTACACACAATGAGAGTTTCTATGGCCGTCTTCTGACTCCATCTGCAAACCCTGGACAACATCTGAATTCATAATACTAGTTAAATCAAATCTAACGAGCCCAAACTCGACGAGGTTTTGTTGAGTAAATAGGTAGTTCCGTGAGCGACCTTCCAGCTCCATCATCAGGCCCTGGACACCATCTGAATATATAGTACTTGCCAATACTATCCCAACGAGCCTAAACACTAGGGGGTTATGTTTTGTAGTTGACATTTTCCTTTGGCCACCTTCTGACTCCATCATCAGACGAGCTTCATATTATTGCATTGTCACCAAACTTCAAAATTTCAGATCAACATTATAAAACTTTGTAAACGAAAGAGACTGACTTCTGACATACAGGGTATCCTAGTTCAGAAGCCAGGGTAACATTCATATGTATAAAAATTGTTTGATGTCAATAAAGTTATTATTATATATGTATATCGCTGAGATTCACGGGCTTTACCCGGACCTTTGAAAGGCTTGCATGGGGACATGGGTCCAACACGTAGAGGCCCTTTGCTAGAAGTTAAAGTTATGTAAGCCACCTGCTGAGATCACTAGCTGAAAATGAAGAAACCAAACCAGCGAACTGACCACAGCAGGTCCAAGGATTATTAATCGGATACCCGCAAGTGCTTGTAAAATGGATCACAAAATTTAACCGGAAAGAGCGACAAACAGTCAGACATACTAAAAGTAAATGTAATAGTAGCGTCTCACATTTTCTAATAAATTTGTTATACCTATTTTGAAATATAATGATGACGGAAAAAAGAGCACGAGATATCTAATATTTTGTGATTCCACGAAATCGAGTTCTTACGTATCAAAATATCAAATAACTCTGAGAAAATCTGTTTGTTTTTCTCATACTTAATTGTAAGAACCATGTAGGTATTAACGTAATAATTATTATAGAGAGGTTTGTCAAATGACAGTACATTATATCTTTCTGTATAATCACGCCAGATCCCTTGCGGGGTCGGCAAAGAGCGGCTAGCCGACTAGAGCTAACTTATAATATGAAGTTTCCATTAAAATAGCACCTCCAGAAATATTTTAATGGGTACAGTATATTCAGTGGCACTACATATAGTATAGTAGTATTCAGTGGCACTATTCTCATTGGCTTTTACCGGATAGGTTCGGCTTTTACGGTCGTTTCCGGTTTATGTCTCTATAACTCTTAGCACGAGGTAAGTACAAAATACAAATTGATGATGGGACGGATTATTTTAATGATATGAATTGTAATGTTGTAAAAAAATATATCCATAATTTATGAATTATATGTTATATAATGTGGTGTATTGCAACTGCGGGTCGATATAGTCGATGAATATCTATGGTAGTGGTCCGTATCCTTAAAGAAAAGCCTTACCCCTCTTCGCACGGACGCTTTATCAACACTGAATGCACTGAACACTGAAGGCAACACAAAGAATGTACTGCCATTTATTTCATTCCGAGGCTTTACTAACGCGCGTTATAAAAGCGTCAAGCGAACGAGGGATTAGAGTAAGGATATTCTATGTCCATATCATAGAGTATAGTCTGTATTTCTAAGGTCCATGTGCCACAAAAAAATTAAAAACAATTACATTTCTTGTCTATGCTTTTAATTTACTAAATAAACTAGTAATAATACAGAAGTTTGATTATGGTTTAATATGTAATCGTTATTTTTTCATGTAAGTTATCTCCAGCTTTAAAAACTTTAGAAAAGTATAATCAGTAATTAAAAAAGATGTGGCCGGCTTTAAGACCGAAATATTCGGTCTAATATAGCGCCGCGTCCGTCTTTTGTATTTTAGGACCTGAGAATTCTAAACCTTAAGGCCCTCCTAGCCAATATCGCTATATGCGTCGAGTGTTAACATGGAGCGTCAATAACAAATACAGTCCTACAAGGATCTTTTAGGCCGCGGCCCAAAGGAAATGACGTTGTCATTGAGTGAATGATGTCACTCACTACAAGACTATTGTGACTAGAAAGGACATTGTTCTGCGCCCATATATAATTTGCCCTGAACCAACAGCAATAAAAAATACTTGTATGATTTCAAATCACCCATAAATTGTCTTAAGGCATTTATTGTTAAACGGACAAGCGGGAGAATCGCAATATTGCACAAAACGTATTACATTTTGAGGTTATAATTTAGTAGCCATTAATACATATGCGGTTATATTGTGTGTTGACATTCAGTAAAGAGGTCGGCGACTTCGATATAAGTACTTACAATACTTTGAAATATTCGTTTTAGACTGCAAATTGTCCGTTAGATACGGATATTTGCCATTATTTTAATAAAATAGACTAGTGGTCGCCCATTAGTCGAAATTCGACCATAATTAATTTAAATTATAAGTTTGAACATGATTAAGGTTCTATTGTCAAAGACTATACTTCTATAATCACAGATTTCGCCAAGGGTACACTGTTAATTTGCCTATTTTTTTCAAACAAATTATATGAAATTTAAATAAAAAAAAAACAAAAAATGATTAAAATAAAGTAAATTAAAATAAATTTTATTTTTTAATGTAACAAAAACCCATGCGATAAAGAAAATGCTGACCATTGAACTTGACATGCATATTTCGATAATTTAATTAATGATACAAAACTTCTTTGTAAGCGATGTTTTTTGAAAAACTCTTTCATCGTTTGCTGGTTATGTTTGACATTTAGTAAGCCTGTACTCCTCCGTCCGCGAAACTTTCGTAAAAAGGGGTACAAAGTTTTTGCTTCACGTATTATATAATGATAAATAATGATGGCATGGGTCAAATGTTTGTTGGTTCTGGGGCAATTTTCGGCAATGTCCTTTACTCAAGTTCTTTTTTTAATTAGTAACCACACGGGTCTATCTGTTGAAATATCTCCTTGGAATAATTCACACCAACGGCCCCCTGTCGATGTTATCTATGGGTCAAAAGATCCTTGTCGGACTTTATGATTCAGTATGTAAAAGTTAAAATATGACGCTACAAATGTCGCTATGAACGCAATTGCATTTGCAAACGTAGAAAATTACTATAATAAGTTGGTAGTATGTATGTTTATTGGTGTATACAGAGTGACTCGGAACTCGGGTATATGCTGAAACTAGTGTTGCCCAAATTTAAGACCAAGACGAGACTCATCCTGATCTTGGTCTAAAGCCCGTATTACAGAACGTGAATAAGCCAATCTAGTTATAAAACTGATTTTTGACTGATTAAAAAGTTCGTTTTAACACTAGATTCACGACTGATTTTCGTTCTGTAATACGAGCTTTAGTCTCGGATTAGTCACTTGGTCTTGGTCTTGGTATTGCACACTCAGTCTTGGTCTTGGTCTTGATCAAGAGTCTCGCAAGAGTCTCGTATTGGCTTAATGCTTCTCATCAATCTATACATATGTTCTTACAAAAGTTATGTCGATTCAGATTTTATAAAAGGTGCAATTGGCGACAAAATAAATAACTCATATATTTTTATTTTATTTTAGGTTTATTAGGATTGATTATGTAGGTACGTACTTCTACGAACCTACCTTTTGCGTGAAAATAATTGAGGTACCTTTATCTCTCTCAATGCTTATAAGACATGGGTCGAAATGTTTGTTATTGTCCGAAGTGATATGATTTGTATGGGTGGTCGTGCTAGGAACTGCGAGTAGCTTAGTGGTACCAAGCTGCTCGCAGATTCTAGCGCAACCAAGGGTTTCAGTGTGGAGCCGAGGAATAAATTTAAGGTCTCGGGCACAATCTGCACGCAATTTTGTTCGCATTCATTAAATTCTCATTACATCTACTTCACCGTAGCACGTCAGCATTTGACCATACTCATGAGCACCAAAACCTTGAGAATCCGCAGCCGCCGCTGGCCCGGGAGGCAATTTTCATGTGGCCCAAAATACACACTCACACAAAACATACGAAACAATGAAAATATAAAATTAATTTAAAATCGCTACGTGCGAATTTATCGTTAAAAAAACTTTAAATAAAATAATTTTAATTTAAAAATACCTTTTTAAATACAAGCTTTCATAGCAAAATACATAACGAATATATCTTGCTTAATTGAGAAGTCCCTATAGCATACTTTCAACATTTTCAGACCCTGGACACCATCCGGGTCGAAAGTACTCGTCAAGACAAATCCAACAAGCCCAAACATTATTGTTATTCTTTATTCTTTCTTTCTTCTTTTATAAAACGTAGCCCCACACTAGGATTTATTCCTGTATATATTTATTCCTGTATGTATTGACACAACATTATAGTTATATTGAGTACTTGTGTGATTTCATTGGCCACCTTTTGGCTTCATCTTTAGACCCTGAACACTATCTGGTTGTACAGTACTTCTCAATACCAATATAACAAGCCTAAACACGAGGGGGTTACCTTCCGACTCCATTATCAGACCAGCTCTATGGTGGCAAATTATTGCATGGCACACATAACATAAATATGCCAAATTTCAGCGTAATCGCAGACCCACAAGTGCTTGAAAAATAGATCACAAAATTTGAACCGTAAAGACAGACAAACAATACTTGTAATATTCTTAACATTGCAAGTTAAATAAAAGCTTGTAAAAACGTGCTCACGGAACTTCGAGACTGCAAGAGTCTAGAGGAATCAGTCTGGTTTTGGTCAAGTCGGTCTTGGTCTTGCTAAAATGAGGTGATCTTGGTTCTCAAGACCAAGACCGCAAGACCAAGACTGATTTTGGGTAACACTAGCTGCAACTTGTTGAATTTTTGTTGTCACGTTTTTCTTTCACTTTCCCATACAAGTTCACTCGATCAGCGATCTATTTGTATCGAAAACTAACAAAAAACGTTTCGCGAAAAATAAAAAGTTGTAGAGCAAAACTTGTTTAGACTATAATTGCAAAGAATTTCTATATTTTACCCCAATTCTGAATCATACCTGCATACATGTAAGTCAAAGACGACGACTTGGTCAAGGGGTTAAGAGCGTGAGTCGCTTCACCTACTGGATCGAGAAGTCGCTGGTTCGATTCCCGCAAATCCCGCAATTGAGGCAAATCTTTGTATAACCCAGAAATATTCGTTTCGGTCTGGGTGTGTGCATGTGAATTTCGTGTTTCTAAACGCACCCAGGACACAGGAATAATTTCTAGGGTAGAGTTCCGTTTTTTTTAATTAATATATAAATATAATATAGTATATATAAAGAAAGCTTTCTGAAGAGGTCCTTCGTCATTGTATTTCTTGCAAATACGTATAGGGACTTTAAATGTCTTTGTGAGGGTTCCAATGGTATTTAGGCTCTTCAAAGGCAGATTTTCTTGAATAATTGAAAAGGCTTGCAAAGGAATAGCTTTTCATTAGAAACCTGATTTTATAACAAAGAATTACAGATAAATTAGTGCTCGTTACTTGTTTCTTTATACACAGTTTAGTTTCAGACGTCCAGGAGCGAAAGCCCAGAAGGGCAATTTTCGTAATTAAAAGTGTTCAAAATGCAGTCTCGATATAAAATATCAACACCGACCGACCGAATCGAGATCTGACCGAAAGTTGAACATAATGTAAACGGTATCATTATATTAACACGTGAAGCAAAAACTTTGTACTCCTTTTTACGAAAATTGCGCGGACGGAGGAGAATGAATTTTCCCACACTTATAGTTTATATACAGGAGTGCAGAATGCTAATATTTTTTAAAATTTATGCATAAAAAATACATTATAACAAAAAAAAAACATTACACACACTACCTATTTGACACACACACGCATATATACTCTTTCGTTTATTGTTAAAGTCTGTGGTCAAATTGAGAATAGATTAATATTGTTTGTCTTTAATATTATTTGTCTATAGTCTTACTGAATGTCAAACATAACCAGCAAACGATGAAAGAGTAGGTCGAATTACGACCATTGGGCGACCACTAGTTTCTATAATTTTTTTAACTCACATGGACAACAAATATACAAAACATTGGACATTTCAGTTAGATACTTTTTTTTCGAGTGTGTTAGCTGAAATTAGAATGTGATGAACAAATGATTAATAACATATTTTAATTTGAACAACATTATATCGAAGTTAGACTGAGATAGTGAAGCAGAATACCAAATGAAAGTTATTGAATAATTAAATCTCAATTTAGACAAGATTCAATCTCAGTGTCAATTAAGTACGAGAATTGGCCTTCAGGTGATGACTCCAATGCATACTGTTCACTGGTACTTAAAATGTGTGTGTGTGTGTGTGAATGATGTACGCTGTTGGCCGCGAGGCCTTTACAGCTTCACCGGACTTAAAGGCGAGCGTGCGTGTGCGTACTTAAAAATATAACAGTCCAGAGTCTGGCATTGTGCCTAGTATATGCAATAAGCTGTCTCCCAATTACATTGGACCTCCCTATTACTTCGTCGGCGAAAAGTAGGTTTACACAGTACACCTCTGCCACCTTAAAGTATGTTATCTCTATCTATATCATCACGCCAGATCCCTTGCGGGGTAGGCAGAGAGTACATAGTCCCAACAAATTCTTTTCTTACATACCTCTCTGGCTTCTTACACTCTCATAGTTCGTCTCATACACGCTCGCTGGTTACGAAGCCTCTTGACTTGTCCTTCAGATAAGACTCGGTGTATTTCGTCATGGTAAGATAGTCTAGACCTTGCCCGGTACCTACATCCTTCCACATTCGCTCTGTATATCTGTTATGTCATTCTTTCTTCTGGCATTATTTCTATATGCCCAACGGAGCATACCCTTTCTCATCTTTACACCGATACTATCTTTCAAACCTACTCGCTTTCTTACTACGCTGTTGCGAATACGGTCGGTCAGCTTCACTCCGCACGTCCTCCGCAGAGTTCGTATTTCCACCTCATTTATCCTACTTTCATTCTCCTTCTTTCATTCTTCTTCTTTCGTTCTCCTTCTTACATACCAAGTTCTCGCTACCGTCTGTTATCTCTCCAATTAAAAATGAAAAATTCTAACTACAGATAGCATCTAGGTACCGGTATTTTATCGAGGTTTTTTAGTTTTCAATGTAACATCGGGCGCATCAGCCGCCATTTTTTTTCAAACGTAACCCCTCACTACGAATTATTTTTGTGTCGTAGGTGCGTTTGTAAACATGAAATCCACATAGCCCCACCCAGACCGAAACAAAAAATTGTGGTTCACACAAAGTTTTGCCCATACGGGGTTCAAACCCAGGACTACTTCATCCACATGGCAAAGCGACTTACGCTATTAATCACTAGATTAAGTCGTCCGTCATTGGGTACAACATTTTTATTTTCTCTGTATTGACTAGGGAGGTAGGTATCAAGGCTTTTAATAAAAATTTTATGTGTGGTTGTGTATGTGAATGATCTACGCTGTTGGCCGCGGAGCCTTTACAGCTTCACCGAACAAGAGGGCGAGCGTGCAACCACTACGCTCGAGCCAGAAGGGCAAGGGGGCAACTAGCTCTAGGGCGCCTCAAGGAGGAACGGCCTCAGCTTGGGCAGTCGCTATGGGGGAGGGCGTATACTAGGTGTTTCGCTGTGTGCTCTGCACCGGCCGGCGGGCAAGGGATTCTTCGACCTCGCCGGCGAGGTCGGTGTCTGATCCTGTATGCGGTATCTGTATCCGAAAGAAGGGATGTAAGAGTATCGGGAGGGTCGATGAGAAAATGTTGCGGACAGCGGTAGCGGCTGATAGGAGGGGAGTTTAGGTTCGTAGTCGGCGGCGGCTACGATTAGCGGATTTCTATGATTGGACGCGTTCGCAAAATATCGGATTGTCGCCTTTTTAATAAAGGCGCGAATGGGTTCGATACCGAGATCGGAATGGAGATAGACATTTCTTTTACTAAAATACAACAGCAGCTGCTGTATGTAAATCGTCTCTTTCCTACGTTCCTTCAGTTCCTTTTGTTCGGCTCCTAGTGTGATGGATTATGTTTCACAGCCTTGCCCTGAAAGGGACGTGCTAACACAACAGCGAACTATTTATCAACACGTCTCATATTTTTCTAGCAAATACTCGATTTTGTACCACCCTTTTTATTTGAATCAAGTCTTTATTGAACAAACACATTTTAGAAGAAGATTATAAATAATTATTTTAATTTAGAAATACCTTTTAAAACAAGTTTTTATTGCAAAAACATAACAAAGATATCTTCTACAAAGAGATCTTATTTTTAGTTCCTATGGCTTCCTTCCGGCTCTATCAACAGACCTTGGACACCATCCGGGAGTAAAGTACTCGTCAAGACAAATCCAACGAGCCAAAACACGGCGGGCCTATATTAAGTAGTTGGCTGGCTCCATTGGCCACCTTTCGGCTTCATCATCAGACCCTGAATATTATTTGGGTGTATAGTGCTTGCCAATACCAATCTAACAAGCCTAAACACGAGGGGGTAACGTTGTATAGTTTACATGTTCCTATGGCAACCTTCCAACTTCGTCATCAGACCAGTTCCATGGTACCATATTATTGCATTGTCATCGACTTTACATACGTATGCCAATTTTCAGCTCAATCAGATACTCGCAAGTGATTGAAAAATGGATCAAACGACTTTAACAGGAAAGACAGACAGACAGACATACGAACATTGCAAGTTAAATAAAAGCTTGTAAAAAGGAAGCAAGGATGTTGGGGGTTACTATGACCAAATAGACCGTATCTTATCTGAGGCGCAAATCAAGAGTCTTCGTAGCAGACAATCGTGTAAGAGACGAACTATAAGAGTGGAGGAACCCAGAGAGGTCAGTAAGGTAAGAATCTGTTGGAACTCTGTACTCTCTGCCTACCCTGCATGGGATCTGGCGTAATGATATAGATAGAGATAACATACCCCAAGGTGGCAGAGGTCTACTGTGTAAACCTACTTTTCGCTGACGATGTAATAGGGAGGTACAATGTAATAGAGAGCCAGCTTATTGCATATACTGGGCACAATTCCAGACTCTGGACTATTATATTTTTTAGTACCAGTGAATAGTATGCATTGGGTTCATCACCTGAAGGCCAATTCTCGTACTTAATTGACACTGAGACTGAATCTTGACTAAATTAAGATTTAATTATTAATTAACGTATTCTGCTTCACTATCTCAGTTTAAATGCCGAGCCAGAGAGCCAGAGAGGTCTGTAAGGTAAGAACCTGTTGGAACTTTATGCTCTCTGCCTACCATGCATAAGTTCTGGCGTAATGAAATAGATAGATAGTTACTATGATAAAGTATTAAAACTCGTGGCTATACATAGAAATAAAGAGTGACGTTATTTTGTTAATTTTTTTTAAACGTAGCCTCACACTAGTAATTAATCCTGTGTCGCGTTTACACACATGAAATTTACATACACAAACACCCAGACTGAAATATTTGTGGGTGTGACTCACAAATATTCGTCTCGTGGGGAATCGAAAACGGGACTACTCGATCTAGTGGGCGGAAAGCTCTTAACTACTTAAAGGATATTGTCGAAAATTGCCCCAGAACCAACAAACATTTGACCCATGCCATCCCTATTTATCTATTTTATTAAAATAATGGCAAATATCCGAATCTAACGAACAATTTGCAATCTAAACGAATATTTCAAAGTATTGTAAGTACTTATGTCGAAGTCACCGACATTTTTACTGTATGTCAACATACCTAATATAACCTCATATGTATTAATGGCTACTGAATTATCTAATACTTTTTGTGCAATATTGCGATTCTTTCGCTTGCGCGTTTAATTTAAGTCCGCCTTAAGAGAATTTATGGATGATTTGAAATCATACAAGTATTTTTTCACTACTGTTGGTTCTGGGGCAAATTATTAATGGGCGCAGAACAATGTCCTTTAACTAAAATACTTATTTACCGTCAGTTATATCCTTTCAGGTGTACCCCAACCGATAACTCATCCGACATCTGGCAAAAGGAGGCAACCTAAACAAATTTGCAGCTGGATTGTGGTACAACCCTCACAAATTATAGCCCTAACTGTGATTTATACTAGTATCTGAAGGTTTAGTGTTGTGCAGAACACATACTAGGCCGGCCTATTTCATAGAAATATACAAGCTGTAACATAATTAACGCAAGACCTAAGAGTAGTTTGTTTTAAATCGATAACTGAATTAATTTCATTTTTTTAATTTCCAAATGATGCTATTATCCTTATTGCTGCTGTTCCTTCAGGTACACCGAACTAAATTTATTCTTCTATCGATCTATCTTTATCATCACGCCAGCTCCCTCGCGGGGTAGGCAGAGAGTACAGAGTTCTAACAGGTTCTTTCCTTACATACCTCTCTGGCTTCCTCCACTCTCATAGTTCGTCTCATACACACTCGCTGGTTACGGAGACCCTAAATTTATTCTTGATTCAAAGTAATACGGAGATTTCAAATGAATTTCTAAAATGTATTTCTCAATACGCACACATACACGTATCTTTGCTAACTGTGGTATAAAAGTGCTTAAAATAAGGGTAAAAAAATCGGAAGTTTAGTTTTCGTATTGAATTTGTGAAGCAATTATCTAGTCCAGGTGTCTGTTTTGCGTTATCTACGATACACATGGTATAGTACTAGTTTCTGCCCGCGACTTCGTCCGCGTTGACTTCAGACAGGGACCTTGCATTCTTCCGGGATAAAAAGTATCCTATATGTTAATCGAGGTAATAAACTGTGTGTCAAATTTCATCCAAATCCATTCATCCCTTTTTGCGTGATTGAGTAACGAACATCTAAACATACAAACTTTCACATTTATAATATTAGTGGGATACTCTTCCTATACGCTACATCTAATGCGAGCACCTTAGACTAACACCCCTATCTATAAACATAGTTCATAAGGTGTAACATAATTAATGGAAGACCTGAGAGTAGTTTGTTCTAAATCAGTAATTGAATTTATTCCGACTTTTCTTAATGTATCTTATATTTCTTTTTAAATTTGCGTGCTTAAACGCCTAAAACGTATTTCTCGATACGCACCCAAACACGTTTCATTATTAATAGTGGTATAAAAATGATTAAAAAAAAGGTAAAAAAATTTAATTAAGAAATTTGGTTTTCGTATCGAATTTGTGAAGTAATTATCTAATCTGAGGTCTTGCGTTAATTACGATACAGCTTGTATACAGTTCAGAAACTGTAAAAAGTAAGAAATGTTAAAAGTAATTTTCTTAACCAAGTAATAGCCACCATTCAAACGTAAACTGTTTATTTTGCATAAGCAGGGCTTATGCAAAACAAACATTATTATTTACAAATTGTCATATTAACATTTTTTTTTAACTTACAAATCTACCACCGTATCGGAACGCGGCTTCCACTGAGAAGTTTCGGCGAGAAACTCAGCGGGCTTGTCTTGTCTGTCTCATTCTCCATTTTCAATATTTTCTGTATAGATACATACATTTTTATATTATACAACATCATTTATGAGATCCAGCTCTAGTTTGATGCCTGACGCCTTATTAATAATAATATTTTCAAATACCTAGACCATCTTACCATGACCAAATAGACCGTGTCTTAGCTGAAGGGCAAGTCAAGAGTCTCCGTAACCGGCGAGTGTGTATGAGACGAACTATGAGAGTGGAGGAAGCCAGAGAGGTATGTAAGGAAAGAACCTGTTGGAACTCTGTACTCTCTGCCTACCCCGCGAGGGAGCTGGCGTGATGATATAGATAGATAGATTTTCAAATATATGTTATAATGAAAAGCTAGAGGATTCTGGCTGGACCAGTCCACAAGCAGCACCCGATGACTACTTGAGCAGGCATCACCTCCCTCGACGAAGGAAGTGATGTGATTTCGTGCATGTGCACCATTTCTACTTTTTTATTAGTAAACAAACATATGACGTAATATTGAGTATTGGCGGGAAGTCGAAAAGTTATGTTGTCAATTTGTCTTTATTCCCAAAACGTTATTACCCTCTTTCTTATTCGTTTATTTCGAGTAATAATGTGTATTGGTGTTGGTGTAATGTGTGTTGGTGGAACATTAACCATTATGTATTCTTATAAGTGCATGAGTGAAGGTAATTAAAACAAAGTGATAAAACGTGCCTTTTCGATTTCCCTCAAAACGGCCATCGCAATTGGTATGTAAAGTATCTATCGCTTTATTATCCAGGGTGGTGTACTTCATCAATTTCATTATCATCGTTGACATCAAGTTCATCGGGGAGTTGAATTAATTTAAACAAACACGATTATGCATCTCACTGGACACTGGCAAAATACACTTAAAATTAGTGTGAAGCTATAACTTAAAAAAGAAGAAGACGTAATATTGCCAGTTCTAAAAGATTCTGGACTATAGAGTCATACTTTCTTTTGCTCAAGTAACTAATAGCCTTTACTTGACTATAGAATATAATTTCGACTGACAGAATCCTAAACACATGACATTACCTTGCTAAGTATTTTTATTCGACTAAGTAAAAACTTGTCTATAGATACAGTTGCAAGACTTGTCTAGACTGAGCATTGCTAAAAATGGCGCCAGAAGTGCCATCAGTTACGCACTATGTGCGCGTGATGCCAGTGTGTGGGTGTTCGATTTTATGAAAATTGGTTTGTAAGCTGTTAATGAGTCATTCGTTAATCTGCAAGCGGAGTAAAATGTCCCTTAGAAATAAGGTGACACTTTACAAAACTTGCGTTCGACCCATCATGACTTATGCGTGTGTTGTGTTCGCGCATTCGGCCCCCTCTCACATCGATAAACTCCAAGTGGTTCAAAATCGCTTCCTCCGTAAAGCCGTAGGAGCCCCCTGGTTCGTACGGAACGTCGACCTCCACTCCGATCTAGGTCTCGAACCTATTCGCGCCTTTATTAAAAAGGCGTCAACACGTCACTTCGCGAACGCATCTACCCATGCGAATCCGTTAATCGTAGCCACCGCCGACTACGATCTCCCTCCCGACCCCTGCCGCCACCGCCGGCCGCGACATGTTCTCACCGACCCCCCCGATGCCTTGTCATCCCTTCTTTCCGCTCAGAATACGGGCGACGACGACGTAGACGTAGTAGTAGATCCCCTCCCATAGCCGGCGGTTGACCGGTGCGCTTAGTAGTGCACCCGTCCCCCTACAGCGACTCTTCGAGGCGCCCTCGGTTGGCGTATGGAGTATGTCGCCTCTTGCCCTTCTGGCTGGCTGGAGCGTAGTGGTTGCACGCTCGCCGTTAAAATCCGGTGAAGCTGTAGAGGCCTCGAGGCCAACAGCGTAGATCATTCATACACACACACACACACACACGAGTGAGTGTGAATGTTGTTTCCCACTCCTGTAGAAAGGTTTCCCCTTCTCCATTCAAAGAGTTCTATCCTTAGTCAATTATGGCCATTAAAGCTGATATGCATTGAGATAATCGCACCACCGATTTCTAGGCCTACCACGACGACAACGACCGTGTTCTGGAACCCATTTTGTGCTTATTTTAGCCCACCTGTCAGCGTTCATTCGGGCCAAGTGACCAACCCAATTCCACTTGAGTCTAGCGGTTTTTACGCCCATCTATCCTATGGCTATATAAATTTTATGACATTTCCGCGCCCGCGACAAGTAATTCATCTGAAGTGTGTAAGTAATAGCACTCATTCTGGAAGAAAGCTTCCGAAGAAAAAGATAAATTATATTCTCCAAGCGACAGTGGCAGAAGTGTACTGTGTACACCTACATATCGCCGACAAATTAAGTTCCAAATGTAATAGGGGCGAGCCTACTGCCGGGCACAAGACCAGACTGCTACTGAAAATTTTTCGATTGAGGAATACTTTGTCTGTCCTCGTGATTGCAAGCCGCACAAAGCGCCACTAAACAATCGAGGCAGTATTATTAATAATAGATGGATAGATAAGTCTTTACTGTTTTATTATTATGCGTTATTTGCATTATTCTTGTTAGTGTGTTTACAAAAATGTAATTTACAGACACAAATATCCAGACCGAAACAGATGATAAGCAGTGACAGCCTAGTGGACTTGGACTGCAAACACCTCTGTCTTTTCGAAAGCATGTGCGTATTAAAAGTTAACTATCACTTGCTTTAAAGGTGAAGGAAAACATCGTGAGAAAAGCTTCCTGCCTAAAAGTTAAAGGTGTGTGAAGTTCGCCAACTCTCAGTTTGAGAGGAGGCCCGTGCCCAACGGTGAGACAGTATCGTAACAGGGCTAATATTATTAAACATATATTTGTGGGTACACACAAAGATTTGTCCCGTGCGGGAATCCGACCCGTGCGGCGGAGCGAATCAAGCTCGTAATCACTGGACCAAGCCGTCCATCAAATATTGTGTACTAATAAACAAAAAAAAATATATCGCAATAACAACTAAAAGTAACGTTTTTGTGTGTGTGAATGATCTACGCTGTTGACCGCGGGGACTTAACAGCTTCACCGAACACGAAGGCGAGCGTGCAACTACTACGCTCGAGACAGAAGGGCGAAGGGGGAACTGGCTCCAGGACACCTCAAGGAGGAACGGCCTCAGCTTGGGCAGTCGCTATGGGGGAGGGTATATACTAGGTGCCTCGCCGTGGTGTTCTGCACCGACCAGCGTGCAAGGGATTCTTCGACCTCGAGGTCGGTGACTGATCCTGTAAAAAAGTAACGCATAGGGTGGCCTTATCGCTAAATAATTTTATTGTAAAAATGCTTTTTAAGAACAAGCTGGAGCGGGTAATTGTGCAATTTAAAACGACCAATCAATATTAAATGTGCATGCAAAATTGTGTGTCTATTTTGTGTCTATATGTTGACTGTTGAGGAATTCATTTGTCTGGAACCAATTCTAGAAGTACAAACGGGTCATGCTTACCACAAAAATGCAGTGTCATCGGAACTGAACCAACATGTCACATTTCAACTGCGCAAGAGGAAGTTTTAATTCATCTTGACAGATTTGACATAACCAACAAACTAACAAACATTGCAAGCTTATAAAAGCTCGTAATTAACAAACTTTTTCAGGCAACCTTAGGATAAAGAACTAGCTTTGGTTGCGGGAGAGACGGGGATGGGAGAGACACTTGCATAGACAATGCAACAAAATCGTATCTAATAATTAATTCTTAACTACCTACAATAGCTGTATAAAACACAGCAAGATATTCTCGAATCTCTTTTAAATACAAAGTAAATAACATTGCTACAAGATTCTCGTTTCAATTTCCACGAATGCGATGCAATTTGCCTTAACAACGCTGTTTAAGAAGCCGCATCTTTAGTGATTCAGATGTATTTGGATAACATTTCTTTCAGCTTTTTAAATTATTTCAATACAAATTAAATTATAGAAGCAGTATCAGCGGTGTTCATCGCATTAAAATTACGAAGTTGAATTGAAATCGAGCGTTTTTTAAGCCAGGTCTGGATCATAACAGAATTTGCTTAAGTCCAAACAGGGCACATCACTTAAAGAACTGAGGGCCGTTGGAGCAGGTAAGTTCTTGAGTGGCGATCAAATATCGAAAGACATAGACAAACCCATATAACAAATATAAACAGTCGGCCTAAGCAACTGTGTCTTTCAACTAGGCCCTGACGTCATCTCGTTGGGCTAAGTTTACGACAGTCTGTCATTCTCAGCTAGATGGCAAATATAAAAGTGGGCGGGGTGTAACGTCCTCTTCGCCCCGCACAGCGTCACACTTTGTCTTATAGGGAAATCTAATAATTTCATGCCATCTCCTCTTTCTATTTGCTTACAGACCCCTCCATAAGGAAGAACCGGTGGTCCGGTAAAGATCGCGGAAATACGGTTATATAGACAGAACAATGCCGGTAGTCATGGCGATCTTTGCCGAATTATGCTGCAGTGGAAGTCATTGTGCGTAAGAATCTAAGGAATAGAGATTTATAGATTTTGCGCAGATGGTCTTTATACCCTGCACAGCTATATAACTATTTACGAAATAACGAAATAGTTTTTTTCTTGATTTTCTCGTTGGTCTACTGGCGAAAAATGCGCGTAGCGATCTCGACGCCTTGGGCTAAAATTGTAGGTCGGACAAAAATGTGATATTTCAAGAAACTTCTAGTATCAGTCCGGAGTCTAGCTTGGCGTCCGGTATCATGACTATAGGCTCGCCCCATATTACATGGGACCAACTATAAGGGAGTCAACTATCTCACTATCTTCTCACTAATTCCCTGCTAAGTCCACTTAGGGTTTCGTCTTGGCCATAGCACTGTAACAGCATTAGTTAAAATAACTGACGACATACGTCTGACCATGAAGAATAAACTACTTACTATATTAGTTCTGTTAGACTTTAGCCGTGCTTTAAATTCTGTTGATTTTAACATTCTCTTGGAAATTCTTTCCTCTCTAAATGTCTCTCCTTCTGTAACGGCTTGGTTCAACTCATATCTTCGCGGTCGCTCGCAGTCGGTTCGATCTGATGAGTTCTCCTTTGAGTGGTGTAATCTGCCTGCGGGTATCCAGCCAGGTGGCATACTCTCTCCTTTACTTTTTTCGGTTTTTATTAACGCACTCACTAATGTTATATTTTCGCATTATCATCTCTATGCAGACAATTTGCGACTTTATCGTCATTACGAAGTTGATGATCACTATACTGCTATTGCAGCCATCAATAATGATTTTTAAAGTATCAATCATAGGGTAAAACTTTTAGTCTTCTGGTGAACCCAGCAAAATCGTCAGCTTTTCATTATTGGTGGCAGATTCTTTTATAATCTTTTAGATCACCAGTCTCTCCCACAAGTTGTCTATGACTCTATTCCGATACCTTTTTCGATTAGCGCCAAAAACTTGGGTGTCTCCTTAGACTGCAATCTGTCATGGAATGTACACGTTGTAGAAGTAAGCAGGAGGGTTTATTAATGTTTCCAATCTCTCAAACGGCTCCATAAGTTCCTACCATTTAAAACCAAAGTAACTCTCGCCCAATCTCTTCTTTTACCACTTCTCGACTATGCCGATGTTAGTTTTCTTGATGCAACTGAAGAATTTCTCAGTAAACTTGTGCGTCTACAGAACTTGTGCATCCGCTTCATTTTTGGAATTCGAAAATGTGATCATGTGTCAGATTTTCGGACTAAATTGAAGTGACTCTCTATTCTTATATATATATATATAAGTAAAATGTATGTATGTATTATATCATGTAGTATATTTTACGTTATCGTATAGTATGTAGTATATTTATAGGTATATATATATTCTATCATTTTATTATCTAAAATAATTATTTTTTTTTGTACACTCATTTCTATCCTTATTTTAATGTATTGTTTATCTGTCACTCAAAGGTTTGCTGTCAGAGAACTCAATTTTGAGTTAAGCTCGCCATTGTATCAGTTTTTGTGTGTACAATAAAGAATTAAAGACTTAATATCGTCGGCGAAAAATGAGTGTAAATAGTACACTTCGGCCACCCCCGCTTGTGAAATATAGGCGTGACGGTGCTTATTTTTTTATTTATTCAAAAATACTTATTTTGTAGCTGGTTTACCGCAAAACGAATGTTTAATTATCGTATAAGCGACTAGCATTTTCCAGTGACTTCGTACCCGGTCGTCAACAGCGCCACCTACCGGGTCTATGTTATACAGCCTATGTTACTTCTGGATAAGGTAGCTTTCCAATGGTGTAAGAATCATTAAAATCGGATCAGTAGTACCGGAGATTACCCCGAACATCCAAACTCACAAGCTTTACCTCTTTCTAATATTAGTATAAATTATATCAATTCTTGCTGTGAGGCTGTAAAGGCCCATCAGGCAGGTAAATCATTCACGCATACAAAAAGGGTCTCTTCAAAGTAGATTAGATAGATAGATAGATTCGTAAATCTCAAAGTATATTTACAAAGGGAAAAACACCAATCACTCGTCACGGAATCTGGAAATCTTTAGATCAAAGTCCAATGAATTAGAAATTTGGCATACTTTACATAGTTTTAAAGTGCTTTAGATCGGATTATTGGGAATTCAATCGGTCAGCAAGGAAAGGCAGATTACACTAAAATTCCCTCAAAGGGTACTCCTTTAATTTCGCGAAATTCCAACTGGTAAAACCGCGGAGGGTGGGTAGCGGTACTGCTAGTAATAAGAAAAAGCTTTCTGACATTATGAAAATAATGTCAGAAGCAGCAGTGACAGCCTAGTGGTTAGACCGTTGGACTGCAAAGTCCTCTTTCTTTTCGAAAACACGTGCGTATTAAAAATTAACTATCACTTGCTTTAACGGCAAAGGAAAACATCGTGAGGGATGCATGCCTAAGAGTTTCTCGAAGGTGTGTGAAGTTCGCCAACCCGCACTAGTCCAGTGTGATGAACGGCCTAAACCAGAGGGTTAAGGCCGTAAACTGAGAGCAGTTTGCGAGGAGGCCCGTGCCCAACGGTGGGACAGTTTCTTAATAGGGTTAATATCATTATATTTATTTTATACATATAAGAAAGAATTTGGTAAGGGACTATTTTATCCCATACCCGCCTTTATAGTAGATTTTATCAAGTTCACGAGATTTCACCTTCATTGTTTTGATAAGGGCATACATATATCAATAATACAGACCCAAATCGCCTTCACATAAATTATTAACATACGCTGTCACTGTAATAATTCCAATAATTTAATATTGAAATTGTACTCATTCCGTCGGGCAGAGAACTTTGACATGCCTACTTCACATCTAGCCGCTGTGACCGAACGCGTTGCGAAGATATCGAAACTAACCGCGTTACGATTTTAAGAGGCAAAAAAACATGTTTTGATGCTCTATGCACTTCAAAAAGTATAGGGATTAGATGCTTAATATTTCGAAATATGATTTTTCACTATATATTTTAGAATCTGGTAAAAGGAACACAAGTATAAGCGAAACTTTCTCGATGGAAAAAAAACCAAAAGTCCTCTCTATTGCTTTACATTTTCTGATAGCAACGCGAAACGTTAAAGAACTAGTCAATAGAATTTATTAAAAAACTTAAGAGAATAGTAAAGCCAGAGAGGTATGTGAGGAAAGAACCTGTTTGAACTCTGTACTCTCTGCCTACCCCGCAAGGGATCTGGCGTGATGATATACATAGATAGAGAATGACTATAGCAAAGTTCTTATAAACCAGTTATTTATTTCATAGTCTAGCTTTTATTTAGAAAATAATAAAGTTGCTTTCGCATATACGTCGTTTATTTCCGAGCGCGCCCACATTATCTCAGTCCCTTATTATTTTTATTTTTTTGGGACTAAGCCCGCCACACATTCCCACTATCGTAACTCCTGTAAGCCAGGATCCACAATGACCTCCTTAGATGTCGCCAAGGTTTGAACATTGGGGTGTCCCGGGGTGCGCTTTAATTGTCTTGGAACCCACAACAAATTTAATTAGAAAGAAAAACAGGAGGAGTAGGAAAAATAAAAATTACACTTCCCACATTTGCAAAGCGGGTCCACAACAACAAAAAAAATGGCAGATCAGCCATAGAGAAGGAGACTACAACTTGGTTAAGCCCAGTGATAAAGCAACACGAATACGAAAAAAAAATGTATTATTCATTTGTAAGTAATTGCATCACTGTCTCTCTCTCGGTCGATAAATGGTCGATCGCGGTAGACCTTTAAGTGGTCATAGCATATAAAGTTCCTGAGGGCTCAGTACAAACTATTTGATGCTATGATTAACGATGTTGAGAAAGCGTGCTGTCACGTTTATCCTTATTTAGTAAATTTTTGTGTGATAAGGATGGTATATCAACTCGGTAACCTAAGGATCACGACAATCTGTTCTACGCTAAGCCGCTCTGAGGCCCTATCACGAACAGATTGATGTGATCGTTACGCTATCGAGTTGATATTCCATCCTTTTCCCATAACAAATTCACTAAATAAATGTAACCACGGCAGCACGCTTTCTCTACAACATTACTATAACGTCAAATGGTTTGTACTTAGCCCTCTGATTGCGAAGTCATTTGCCATGACGGTCAAAACGATTCTCCTTTCGCAACCCGGTAGCGTAAATACTCTTCCCTTGTAAATAGTTGCTAAAAAAAGAAGAAAAACTCCATATTTGCAACTGGTTGCGAAAAACATTGTGATGACGACCAAAAGCCTGATTTCAATTTAGTAGCTAAAATGTGAGTTCACACAGTCAATAATGAACCCGTTTATTATTTATATAAAAACAGTGCCCTTAGCCGAACGTGAGATCAGTATCAGGACACTTAAAAGTTTTTTGTTTAGTGAAAAGTCGAGAAAGAAAAAATATAATGATAGGATAATTAAGACGATGGACGAGACGAGAGGATGGGCAAGAAAGTCCACGTATACATTTAAAAAGAAAAATCTAATACCTATGTGGCCATATGATTATTGTAGAAAAGGTACAAAATACGAGTGGAAATAATTAGAAAAGCTGCAGTTTTTTAATTACTATTAAAATAAAAAACTAGGTAGAGTACTCTTTACCCAGACTCTACCTACATAGAAACTAAAAAGATCCCTTACTTGTTTTTACCTATCTGTTGGTCACAACGCCTGTTATTTGACTAAAAGACAGGCAGACATATTTTTAAGTAAGTAATCTTCAATAGCTTATTCTTTTCTTTTTTTTGTTATGGGGCTTACGTACGTTTCGTGGCTCACCAGCCGGCCCTCGTAGGGCGGTTACTGGTGACTCTCAAAAGTTGTAGCGCATGTGGCAGCCACTTCCCGGTAGCCACGTCGGCTTGTGGGCAAAAACCCGGATAAAGAATCTGTTTGTGTCTTTAAACATAGATCGAACGCAGTAATCTCCTTCGCAACCCACGAAGTCTATGTCAGCGGATAACGCAACCCAATGCTGATAAGCGTCTGGCGTTGGCAGATTCGGCGATGTAGCAAGGCTTTGTGGAAAGCTTAGGGCGACAGTAGAGGTCATGAGTGACTGTCGGTCACACACTGTAGCCGGACCTTTCGCAGTTGTAATGGCACCTGTTCCATTGGGTCTGAAGGAAAGGAAGAGAGAGTGCATCTGGGTTTACGCGTGCTTTATGCACTTAAATATTAACCCTGCGCAAATGACCGGCTTTGTTGATGGCTTCCGAATTAAAGCCATCACGTATGCCGTCACCTTTGCTGAAATCGGCTGGATTGATTGAGTGATTGAAATAAGCTTCATTGTGAAAACATCACTCCTTCGTGACCGCCCTATTTTTGAAATTATTACATGAACTATTTATAGACCAATTTTGATGAATGTTTTTCGTTCCCCGTTGCGAGAATAAAGTGGTGATCAATCATTATAAAAAAAAAGGATAATCTACACAAAAGTTAACTTAATCTATGCCAGTGTAACCGGGAGAACTTGACCTTGAGCAGTTAAAGACGCACCGGAAGTGACTGACCATCGTTCATTATCCCGTCAGCCGTGACATTAAGGTGCGAATGTTTTACCATTAGCTGATTAATCCATAATTCTAATAGAATATGGTATATATTTCTTTGGACTCCGTTACTAAATTACGAGTAAATTAAAAAACAAAATTAATATGGGTTATCCATGGGTTATCAAATAATTTCTGAATATTGACTGATTGTTACATATTATTTTTTTTAATTCACGCGCATACTACATTTAAAATGTAATATTTTTACGTCGTTTAAAAAGTCGAAAGCTATAATAGACTGCGATAAACTGAAATTATTTTAATTTTATATTAATAGCAAACTTATAGCTAAGTTTAGTACTTACCGTATTCTTCGCTTCCACACAATTCAAAACTAAATAACTATGTTTTCAACAGCTACCGTAAACTTTCACCTTCACTGCACAGTAATAGAACTAAACAACCTATTTTCATATCAATACTTTTTTAACAATAAACTTTTTTTAAAGTCGAAACACTGAACCACGACGTCAACTCATTCTAAATTTAATTTTCCCGCGCTCGCGATTACAATGGCCGATTATAAAGATGGAGAGGTCTGACGCGTTGCGTGTCGGTCGGTTGACTGACGCGGACTCGCTTCCACTCGGGGCGTACCATGGAAATCGTAATAATAAGTCACTAGAAGTCGTATAGCCACGTTCACTTGTCGCCACACATGTGAGAAAATTATTAAAAAATGCTTCACGACTGCGTGGCTAACTGGACTAACTGGCTAAAGGGTTTAGGCGGGAAATCGAAGAGTGATGTCGTCAATTTATTTTAATTCCCAAAACTTGTGTTATTTCGAATTATAATGTGAAACGTCGGTGGAATATTAACCATTATGTATTCTTATATGTGCATGAGTGAAGGTAATTTAGCGGACGATTTAGCGCAGTGGTTAAGAGCTTAAGCCGCTCCGCCCACTGTGTCTAATAGGCGCGGGTTCGATTCCCGCACGGGACAAATCTGTGTGTGATCCACAATTATTTGTTCCGGTCTGGGTATTTGTGTATGTTAATTTTCATGTTTGTAAAACGCACCTACGACATAGGAACAAATCCTAGAGTGGAGCTATATTTAAAAAAAAACTTGTAATATAGTAAATATGGTGGAACTTGCGTCCGGGACGCTTTTTGGGTCCTCGCAAATCTTTGCTGGAAGACCGGTAGAGTCCCTACAGATTGGCGCCGCGCAGTCATAGTACCCTTGTATAAAGGCAAGGGCTCACAATATGACTGCGCCAATTACAGGGCCATCAGTTTGATCAGCTTGGCAGCTAAGGTGTATGGTAAAATTATTGAACGAAGAATGCGCGAGAAGTCCGATGGAGTGTTGTGTGAGGCACAGGGAGGTTTCAGGTCTGGAAGAGGATGTTCGGATCAAGTTTTCTCCCTCCGCAACATCGTAGAAAAGCATCTGGCAGTAGGCCGGAAGGTTTTCTGCGGTTTTGTGGACCTGGAGAAGGCGTTTGATAGAGTCGTGCGAAAGAGACTTTGGGACATTTTGCCAGAGTATGGTATAAACGGCACCCTGTTGCGAGCCGTCCAGTCCACCTACGTGGACAGCAAGGCATGCGTACGGGTGGGTGGTAACATGTCACCTTGGTTTGACGTTAAAATCGGCGTCAAGCAGGGTTGCGTGTTGTCCGCTAGACTGTTTATAGTGTATCTGGATAAAAGTCTTCAAAGACTGAATGCGATGACTGAAGGGGTAAAAATGGGTGATCTAGTGATAAACCACGTATTGTATGCAGATGGCACGATTTTGAAAGCGCCAACAGCCACTGATCTGCAAACATTAGTCACAGTTATGAGAGATGACTGCATGAACAATGGCTTACATTTGAATGTAAAGAAAACCAAAATTATGGTTTTTGAACGGGAAGAAACCAGAACGAATGCAAGGATTGTGGTTGGTATCGATGTGCTGGAGCAAGTGAATGAGTTTGTATATCTTGGATGAGCATTCAGTAAAGATGGAAAATACACCGCTGACATAGAGAGAAGAGTGAGTGTAGGGAACAGAGTGAATGGTGCGATGGGAAAGCTACTTGGGAGCCAGCACATAAGCGAAAAGGCGCAGCTGGCCATACATAACGGAGTTCTTGTCTAAACGTTGTTATATGGCACCGAAAGCTGGGTATGTAAGAAGGAGAATGAAAGTAATGCAAGCTCTGCAGAAGATGTGCGGAGTGAAGCTGACCGACCGTATTCGCAACAGCGTAGTAAGAAAGCGAGTAGGTTAATGCCAGAAGAAAGAATCACAAAACAGATATACAATGCGAAAGTGGAAGGATGTAGGTGCCGGGGAAGACCTAGACTATCTTACCATGACCAAATAGACCGTGTCTTAGCTGAAGGGCAAGTCAAGAGTCTCCGTAACCGGCGAGTGTGTATGAGACGAACTATGAGAGTGGAGGAAGCCAGAGAGGTATGTAAGGAAAGAACCTGTTGGAACTCTGTACTCTCTGCCTACCCCGCGAGGGAGCTGGTGTGATCATATTGATAGATAGATAGAATATAGTGATAAAACGTGCTTTTTCGATTTCCCTCAAAACGGCCGCTTCGCATCGCTTTACTATCCAGGGTGGGGCATTTCATCAATTTCATATTCATCGTTGTCATCAAGTTCATCAGAGAGTTGAATTAATTTAAAAATGAATAGTTATATTCGTAATACTTGACATTGGCAAAATACGTATGTATGTGTATGTGTGATTTAACAAAAATGATAGGCAAAATACGTGTCATCATGATCCCACAAACAAAAAAAAATACTGGCTAAAGTTGGTATGACAGTCTTCCAAATACTGTAACCGTATAAGGTAATAAAATGTATCGGAAAATATTTTTTACAGCAATAATGGCATATGGAGAGGCCTCTGACCGAATGTACGGCCACAGTAGGAATATGGCAATCGTGGAAGACCAGTACTAAGATGGGTCGAGGATGTGGTTAAGTGCGTAAATAAAACCTGGCCAAGATTGGCTCAGGATAGGTATATGTCGCGTAAGAGGGAGGGGATTTGTACCCTGCAGTGGGTGGAATGAGCTATTGATGATGATGATAATGTAAATGTATGTGAATCCGAGTCTATTTTATCCAAACTGCATGTATGGCAAAGCGAGGACAATGGTTTGGAACAAATCGTGGGCTATTTCACTTCTAATGTTTCTTCTTCTTCTTCTTTAAGCTATGGCTTCACACTAATTTTAAGTGTATTTTGCCAGTGTCCAGTGAGTTGCATAATCGTGTTTGTTTAAATTCAACTCCTCGATGAACTTGATGACAACGATGATAATGAAATTGCCAAAGTACCCTACCCTGGATAGTAAAGCGATGGATTCTTTACATACCTATTGCGACGGCCGTTTTGATGGATATTGCAAAGGCACGTTTGATCACTTTGTTACAATTACCTTCACTCATGCACATATAAAAATACATAATGGTTAATATTCCATCAACATTACACATTATTATTCGGAATAACACAAGATTTAGAAATTAATAGAAATTGACAACATCGCTCTACGACTTCCCGCCAAAAAACCCTTCTAGTTCCAGTGTTTTATTATTATGTTTTCTGTGGTGCGTACGTACCACAGGAGCGGTGGACAGACAAAATGAGCCGAGCGCGGGTAATTATTGGGCGGAACAAATTAACGGGCCAATATAAACATTTCATTTGACGTCACGGATGATGAGGTGATTATGTTAGGATGGAATGTCACAAAATTCGTAACGTGTATCTCTTCGGATACTGAGCTGTATCTGCAAACTGTAATCTGTGGTGGTCTGAAATCCATAATTTCCTATCCTAGTCTTATAAATTACTAGCAGTTTCCCGTGACTTCGTACCCGGTCGACAGCGCCACCTACCGGGTCTATGTTATATAGCCTATGTTACTTCTAGATTAGGTAGCTTTCTAATGGTGAAAGATTATTTAAATCGGTCCAGTAGTTTTTGAGTTTATTCGTTACAAACATACAAACATAGAAAAATACAAATCTTTCCTCTTTTTATAATATTAGTATAGATTCTATCTGTCTATCTATATCATCACGCCAGATCCCTTGCGGGGTAGGCAGAGAGTACAGAGTTCCAACAGGTTCTTTCCTTACATACCTCTCTGGCTTCCTCCACTCTCATAGTTTTCGTCTCATACACGCTCGCCGGTTACGAAGACTCTTGACTTTTCCTTCAGATAAGACTCAGTCTATTTGGTCGTGATAAGATAGTCTAGGTCTTTCCCGGTACCAACATCCTTCTACTTTCACATTGTATATCTGTTTTGTCATTCTTTCGTCTGACATTCTTTCTACATGCCCGAACCAATGGAGCATGCCCTTTCTCATCTTTACACCGATACTATCTTTCATACCTACTCGCTTTCTAACTACGCTGTTGCGAATGCGGTCGGTCAGCTTCACTCCGCACATCTTCCACAGAGCTCGAATTTCTACCGTATTTATCCTACTTTCATTCTCCTTCTTACATACCCAGCTCTCGCTACCATGTTGCGTTGGGACAAGAACTCCGTTATTTATGTCCAGTTGCACCTTTTGGCTTAAGTGCCGGCTTCCGAGTAGCTTTCCCATCGCACCATTCACTCTGTTCCCTGCACTCACTCTTCCCTCTATGTTAGCGGTGTATTTCCCATCCTTAGTTATAGATATAATATACCTTACAGTATAGATTCAGATTAAAAAAACTAACCACGCCACAGAGTTTTTCTTCGTCTTCTAGAATTTTATACTACGCTTTCGTTTCAGCTACAAGGTTGAATAGGAACACCCCTTCCAGCTGTTCTATAGCAATCACTTAGAGAATCTGAAAGCTTTATGACAATATGTCAACAGCTTGCTTGTGGTTAGAGCGTGCCTCGCTTCGGTTACTGGATCGAAATCAATAGTTGTAGAATTATCCAGGAACCGCACGTGAGTGATTTTTGTGTGACCCACAAATATCTATCTATATCATCACGCCAGATCCCTTGCGGAGTAGGCAGAGAGGACAAAGTACTTACAGATTCTTTTCTTACAAACCTCTCCGGCTTTCTCTTCTCTCATAGTTCGTCTCATGCAGTCTCACTGGTCACGGAGACTTGACTTACCCTATATCTGATTCTAAGAATTTGTGGACGTGAAATTAATGAACTCAAACTCAAATAATTTATTTTGTATAAACCCTACGGGAGCCTAAAAATAGTCAATTTACATTTTTTAAAATCTAATATAACTACAAATCTACCACCGGATCGGAACGCGGCCTCCACTGAGAAGATCCGGCGCAGTAACTCAGCGGGCTTGTCTTTTTTATTTAATTCTCTTTCTCCTTTCTACTTTTTTTATCATATTGTGTGGATATAATGTATAGGTTACAATTAAATAGTTTACGATCTAGCTCCAGTGTGATGCCGTAGGACAGAGATAAGACTAATGAAGTTATTTATAAAAAGTGTCTAAAGGATTCCAGATGGACCAGTCCCCACAAACAACAGCCGTTCACGAGTATAATGTATGCTTTTTTTTGTATTTTTTTATGTATGTTTACCGATATTTCCGTCAGTTGTGGACCGATTTTGATGATTCTTTTTGCATTGGATTCAGTATAGCTCCAAGGTGGTCCCATTTTAATTTCATTGGTATTGGACCTCGGATTTTTAAGATACACCAAGGAACTTAACGACAAACAATGCGAATGCGTAGATTGAGATATTATGGGTATTACGTCAATCCTATAGGTACCCTACTATAGAACTAAGCAAAATGTTAACCGACTTCAAAAAGGCTCCTCCTTTTCTATACGGTTTCCTATACGGCAAACAGCATGAATGTGAAAATTCAGTTATTATGAGTTTTATATCAATCTTGTAGGTATCTCACTGTATAAATAAGTAGGATAATATAAAGGAGGTATATAAATAATAATAATAAATTCACTCATCTCTAAAAAACTTTTTAAAAAAGAGAAACCTACTTCAAAAAGCAAAAAATAAATATTTGAAGTCGATGCTGGTTGGTGCAGTCGGTTACTTGGCACCGACTTCAAATATTAATTTTTTGCCTTTTGAAGTAGGTTTCCCTTTTTTTTTAAAGTTTTTTTTTTGTAATTAGTTCGTAGTGAATGGTGGCATTTACGCTTAAAACTACAAGCGATATATTAACACACCATACAGGCTGTCATTTTACTTTGCCTACTACGGATAGAAATTTGACATTTTCATAGATAATCTGTCAAAATTCTACAGACAGTAAGCAAATCTGTCCTGGAGTTGTATATCGAAACCGGCCAGTACTCGTCGTCGAAAAGCCCAGATGATGTATCCAATGTCTGCTGTTTACTGGTGAAAGACTAATTCAATAAAATATACACTTTAATAAGTAACATCTATCTACTTACCTAGTCGAATAATGATATTCGACTAGGTAGGTAGCTATGAAGCTAGCGTGAAAATTCGGAACACCGAAGATATCTACCGGCCAGCTGACAAGCCGCGCCGCCCCTCTATGTTATTTTGCGCTTTGTACGAATATAAGTGTTTCTAAGTACTAAATTAGTATTGTTCTAAAGATGTTACTTATTGAAGTGTTTATTTTCAATATTTTTAGTACCTGTGAACGACGGCACGGCAGACGACTAAAATTAATGTAATGTATCGATAAAGAATATAGACAACTATCTATCTATATCATCACGCCAGATCCCTTGCGGGGTAGGCAGATAATGCAGTTCCAACAAGGTCTTTCCTTACATACCTCTCTGGCTTCCTCCACTCTCATACACGCTCGCCGGTTACGGAGACACTTGAGACAACTATGTAATTATTTATGACAAAATCCATAACGGCTCTAAGCTGAGGATTCGTAACAAAAGATTTTATAAAACTATATTGCTTTGAATGTGTTTAAACAACTTAAGGTGGCTGAAATGTAAAAAAAAATCCTATAGGATACTTCCAGGAAGAATTTTTTAGAATAAATGCAAGTAATCCTTACTAAACGATCTCTATGCGAGCTTGGAGAAAATTACTTTGCATCCAAGTAAATGCATTTTATACTTGGACTGGGATATTAAAGTACATTTGTATATTCTCAACTGACGTGGCCGGAAAATACAACCTTTCACAACCTTTTGCTCTATTACTATTTTTTATTTTTCTATCTATAACATCACGCCAGATCCCCTGCAGGGTAGGCAGAGAGTACAGAGTTCCAACAGGTTCTTTCATTATATACCTCTCTGGCTTCCTCGACTCTCATAGTTCGTCTCATACACGCTCGCCGCTTACGGAGACTCTTGACTTTTCCTTCAGATAAGACTCGGTTTATTTGGTCGTGGTAAGATAGTCTTGGTTTTCCCCGGTACCTGCATCCTTCCACTTTCACATTGTATATCTGTTTTGTCATTCTTTCCTCTGGCATTTCCTTTTTTATTTTTATTTTTCTAAAAACGTAGCCCCACACTAGGATTTATTCCTGTGTCGTGGGTGCGTTTACAAACATGAAAATTCACATACACAAATACCCAGACCGGAAGAAATAATTGTGGATCGCACAAAGATTTTTTCCCGTACGGGAATCGAACCCGCGGCTATTAGACACAGTGGGCGGAGCGGCCTAAGCTCTTAACCACTGCGCTAAATCGTCCGTCAAATATTTACAAGCTTTTATGTAACTTGTAATATTCATATGTTTGTCTGTATGTCTGTCTATCTTTCCGGTTCAAATCTTGTGATCCATTTTTCAAGCACTTGCGGGTATCGGATTGAGCTGAAATTTGGCATGGGGTCGGTAGGTGACCATAGAAACATGTGAACGTAACCTCCTTGTGCATAGCCTTGTTAGATTGGTAATAACAAGTACTATACAACCAGATAGTGTTCAGGTACTGATGAAGAAGGTGGGCAATGGAAACACCCTACTACTTAATATAACCCCGCTGGATTTAGCTGGTAGGATTTGTCTTAATAAGTACTTTAGACCCGGATGTGTCCAGGGTCTGATGATGAAGCCGAAAGGAAGTCATGGGAACTTCTCAACTAAGCAACATATCTTCCTAGTGATTATGCTATAGACACTTGTTTATAAAAATGTATTTTTAAATAAAACTTATTTTGATAGTTTACTTGACTGTCCCACTTCTAAGCAAAGGCCTCCCTTCAATATTTACATAACTGTTGATCCATCGCCAGTTCAGCATTTTACTCTATATCAATCAGCCTATCGCAGTCCACTGCTGGACATAGGCCTCTCCTAACACGCGCCATAGCACACGGTCCTCCGCCTTCCGCATCCAGTCTGTCCCAGCGATCTTTTTGAGGTCGTCGGTCCATCTAGCGTGTGTGTGTGTGTGAGTGATGTACGCTGTTGGCCGCGAGGCCTTTACAGCTTCACCGGACTTAAGGGCGAGCGTGCAACCACTACGCTCGAGCCAGAAGGGCAAGAGGCGACATACTCGAGGGCGCCTTGAAGAGGTGGCTTCGGTTGGGACAGCGTTGATCTAGCTGGGGGCCGTCCTACCTTACGCTTACCAAGTCGCGATCTCCACCCTAGGACACGCTTGCTCCATCGGCCGTCGGTCCTTCTGCAGATGTGACCAGCCCATTGCCACTTTAGCTTACTGAGTCTGCGAGCTATGTCGGTAACTTTGGTTTTTTGTCGGATTACCTCGTTACGAATTTTATCCTTCAAAGAGACGCCGACACTCACAGTGGGACTAGTCCACAAATTCAAAGTCGCACAGCGGGCTATGGAGCTAGCTATGCTCGGCGTATGGTAACCTAGAAATTGTGAATATGAATCTGTCATTTTGCTAATCTGCTACAGATATATATATATATATATATAATTTCAAAAATGCAATATTATATATATATATATATATATATATATATATATATATATAATATTTCATTTTTGAAATTGTACCTGCCATTTTGCGTTTCTGTCCTTATGTGTCTAAAACACCTGTTAAAATATCTCCTTGGAAGTAAGAAAATTTTACTAAATGTCATCCCCAACGCCCCCTGTCAAAGTCATCCACGCACAGGCCAAAAGATCCTTGTCGCACTGTAACTGGTTGTTCTATAATAGACCCATAGAATAATAATAATCTAGAACCCGCGGGCGCGCATCGGGTTGAAGCAAGAATTAGTACCTGCAAAGCAAGTAGTCACACGTTTACGCGATTAATCACTCGGCGACCGTCGCGCGGAACAACGTGCTCTACGCGTGTCAAATTAAATTTAATTTCACATTATTAATGTATTACACATTATTGCTTATTATGTCCAAGTATTCGTTTCGGTCTGGATGTTTGTGTATGTATAATTCGTGTTTGTAAAGGCGTCCACGACAGAGGAATAATTCCAAGTGACGCTACATTTATTTTCTTCTTGATGTTAAATTTATGTACTGTTTAGGCACATAATTAATATTAAAACATATACCAGTATAGATTTATAACTTCACGAAATGCGTGCCGTGACTTCTCCTAGTCGCGCGCCTTTATTAAAAACACGTCACTTCGCGCCACCGCCGCCGACTACGATCTCCCCCCCGACCCCTGCCGCCACCGCCGGCCGCGACATGTTCTCACCGACCCCCCCGATGCTTTGTCATCCCTTCTTTCCGCTCAGAACACGGGCGACGACGACGACGTAGTAGTAGATCCCCTCCCATAGGCGACGGTTGACCGGTGCACTTAGTAGTGCACCCGTCCCCCTACAGCGACTATCCCAACCGAGGGCGCCTCGAAGAGGCGCCCTCGAGTATGTCGCCTCTTGCCCTTTTGGCTGGCTAGAGCGTAGTGGTTGCACGCTCGCCTTTAAGTCCGGTGAAGCTGTAAAGGCCTCGCGGCCAACAGCGTACATCATTTACACACACACACACAAGTCGCGAGTTTTATCTTCTTTTAGTGTTACACTTATAATAACAATGTAATTATGTGTGTAACGGTAGAACAACGATTTATTTTTGATATTTAAGAGAGAAAGGGAGGAAATATTAAATTATAATAAATAATAATAGCTTAACAAGTTAAACATATTCAATCTTCAAGTAAAGCTGGAACAGCACCTATCCAATTGTTATGGTATTATATGAGTTCTAAAGTTTTATCTACCTCCGGACAATTCACGCATAGTAAACGTGGCCTTACAAATTCCTGCGTTATTACGAAGTCCTGGGTTTCAAACTTATGTCAAAAAAAGGGTAGATTTTTCATTTATTCATAAAATTCCCGCCCGCCACTATTACATTGGAACCAAAACAAAATTCGGCAATAAGTGGTCGTACAAAGTATGCCTCTGACACCCCCACTTGGAATGTATAAGCGTAACAGAGTTATTTTCGAAGTTCTAATTTAATCCCGCCCAATACTTTATAATACATATACTTGTCAACTGCTGAACATAGGCCTCCCCATTTGCTGTCCAGCGCAACCGGTCCGATGCCACCTACATCCAACGGCTTCCTAAGACTTAGAGTGTGCTAATTATTAGTCCCGTATAACAGAAAGTAAATCAGTCGAATCTAGTTTAAAAACTACTTTTAAGAAGCTATTTTATTTTGAAAGTTTAAGAACTGAGGATAAAAGTGTCTGGGAACCCATAGATATTTGCTTACCCATACCCATAGATATTACATAAAATAAACTAATTTTGTAATGAAACTAATGAAGTGTACACTTGAACATTTTGCGAAATCGGCATTTTGAAAAACTTATTTGAGAAGTCTCCGTTTTTGAAAATCCCCATAGTGCTTCTAAAGGGTTACTTGAGATGACAGACATCAGTGTTAGTGTTTATGAATGACATATTGGTAATTGCACCCACCACACAAGAACCCCAGACTCCCAGTGTGGAACGAAGTTTTTTAAAAAGAAAAAAAATATAGTTGAGTTAAAGTTCTTCTAGTGTATCTGCAAATCCGTACTTACAATACTCTTATTAAGTTTGCCTAAATTAAAACTACAAAATCTTTCCTGTACAAGCTAGAGTCCGCACATCTCTTGAACTCCGACTTTCCCCTAACCGCCCTTAAGGCACTAACTACACCGCACTTAGCGGCCCCAGGTCACCTATCTCCTGAAATTGAACCGCAATTTGCGAAAGAAAATAAAAAAGTTGATATAATCGAAATAGAAAATACGATTACAACCGAATAGAGCTTCACATGAATTTCCGAGCTTACGAAAATAAAAAAAAAATTTGATTTAGGTGCCGGGGAAGACCTAGACTATCTTACCATGACCAAATAGACCGTGTCTTAGCTGAAGGGCAAGTCAAGAGTCTCCGTAACCGGCGAGTGTGTATGAGACGAACTATGAGAGTGGAGGAAGCCAGAGAGGTATGTAAGGAAAGATCCTGTTGGAACTCTGTACTCTCTGCCTACCCCGCGAGGGAGCTGGCGTGATGATATAGAAAGATAGATACAAAAAAAAAATTCGCGATAAAAACTGCCAAATTAATAATTCGTAAGAATTGATGTTAAAAGAAAGAATCACAAAACGGATATACAGTGCAAAACGGCTATTCAAGAGTATCCGTAACCGGCGAGTGTGTATGAGACGAACTATGAGAGTGGAGGAAGCCAGAGAGGTCTGAAAGGAAAGAACCTGTTGGAACTCACTACTCTCTGCCTGCCGCAAGTGATCTAGAACTTCTAAGTTAGTTGATTCGAAAGGCGTCATTACCGTCCTAGAAAAAACGTCCTGCTTGGTCTAATGGTGCATAGTGATGCAAATCACAAGGTTCTGTACCAGAGCTATCAGTACTAAAACAACATAACATATTGGATTTTCTTTATGACTTCCTATCTATTAAAATTCCTTAGTGTTTACGGGATTCGCTAACAACGCCAACAGTCAAAGACACTATTTTAAGGATGTTGCTACTATAGCGATATTTCCAAAATGTCACGTCAACCTACCAGGCGCGCATATATCTTTAGTACCTACATCGAACAAATTACCATATGAATTGCTTAGGTTTACCAAATACCATTCACTCGTAAAGCCACGCTTCAAATGCACTTAATAATGGCATTTTGTATGCCGAACATTCACAGACATTATCTATTTATGAACAACAGAATGAATATCCTGAGGGCTTCACATGAAGAGATTGACGTAAGCGTGACACTAGCGTGTAAGCGTGCTGTCACGTTCATGTTCATTCAGTACATTTTTAGTGTGACAAGGATGGCATATCACTAGCGTCATGTCAATCTTTTCGTGCTAAGTCCTCCGTTTGGTTTTGTGATTTCATTGGAAATGTTTAAAAATAGATTTTATAGATTAATGTTTTATACTCTAGAGACTAGAGGTTTCTCATTGTGAATATAGATAAGTAAATTATAATAATGTTAAACTAAATGCTGATACGTCATCCGCGCTTTGATATTGCACTGTAAAAAATCCAGTCAATTGGTCTGTTTTCATTCAGTCACGTATAATCCATCGCCAAAAGTGCACGCAATATTTGAGCGTCAAACTGTCAAAAGAAATATGCGAAAATGACGTTAGTTGCTGTGGATGTTTGGCTTTTTAGTGCGTTATGTACATGTTACATTATATACATCAAAAAAATGTAAAATGGGTAAATTTAAGTTACTGAGTTCTTAGATTTACGCGAATATTACACATGAAATAAAACTATTTTTCGGATTTTATCGCGGTTTATTTTGATTTTTAAGTTCCCGACGTTTCGAGTGCTTTGCAGCACCCATGGTCACGGGAAGGACTGAGGTGGTAGACGTCCAAAAGGCATAGTTGTTCCGGGGTACCCTTAAACTTCTTAATTATTTTTGTTGGTCCGATCTACGCAGAATGAGCTCACGGTGTCTTGAGGTCTTGCAGTGTTATGCTTGGTTTTGGATTTGATTATATTAATTACTGGATCCCAAGTCGATGGAAGCACCCAGCCATCTTCTCTATTGAAATTAGGATGTTTTTTAATTTCAATAGCCTCGCGAACCATCCTTGGTAGGAATCGGTGTTCTTTCACGAGGATTTGTGGTCTATCAAATCTGATGTTATGGCGGGTGCGGTTGAGGACATGTTCACAGACTGCAGACTTCTTTGAGCGACGGTGTTTTCGGTCCGCGATAAAATCCGAAAAATAGTTTTATTTCATAAATTTAAGTTATTAAGATATGATTAAATAATTTTACTTCCATATTAATTGTCGTCTTGTTGTCATGCTTAAGAATCATGGGTATCTACTTAGATGTAACGAAAGAAAAAATTATGGAGTAATTTATTTTCAAAACCCACACGATGAACGTGTATGAATTTCTTGATGTCACATTTATATATTAAATAAGCCAATCAATTAGCGTTTCATTATTTTTTTATTAACCTCTTTCGTCCCACTGCTAGGCAAAGGTCTATCCCATGATTCTCCATTTAACCCGATCCTTGGCCATATCAGACCATCTCCTCTCATAGGCGTCAAGGTCGTCGCGCCATCTTTTTCTAGGTTCCCCCTGGCGTCGGTGTCCATTCTGCTCAAATGACCCGCCCATCCCCACTTGAGCTTAGCAGTCTTGTAGCCCACGTCTAAAATGCCAGTTTCGCAACGCAGTACAGTGTTACGGACTCGATCAGATATTTTTTGATTCTGAGAATACTGCGTTCCATTGCCATTTAACATACTTTGAGTTTGGATTTTTGCGATTCGGTCAGTGACCAAGTCTGTGAACCGTAGGATAGAACAGGCAAGATACATCCGTCAATGAGTTGGCGCTTGAGTGAGAGAGGCAGTTCACCCTTCATAAGTTGCTTTATGGACCAGTAGCTTTTCCATGCATTATCGACGCGTTAAATATGTTAATTTATACATCATAGTCTGAGACCACGCACTGGTGTGGTCTTCCGCAATAATGTCTAGAATATCTATAAGTGAATGTTTTTAATAAAAAAATCTTTTTAAAAACTTTTATAGTTAAAACACGATGGATATATTTTGTTTAGTTGAGGACTTCTTACGGCCACCTTTCTGCTTCTTAATCAGACTCTAAACACCATCTGAATCTATAGTAGTTGGTATGAATTTTTTCCGTAACTTCAAATAGGACGAGGCTATATTATTTGTTGTTAAGGAGTTCCTAAAGCCACCTTCCGAATTCATCATCAGACCCCTAACCCCATCTGTATATATACACACACACCATCACGCCTATATTCCCCAAGGCGGGGGGGGGGGGCAGAGGTGTACTGAGGTACACCCACGTTTCGCCGACGATGTTAGGTCCCATCTACCGACGAGGCAGGCAGTGGAATACTTTTCCAACAAACCTAAACACGAAGGGGTTATGTTGAGTAGTTGGATTTACATTCACTTACTGGATCCAACATCAGACTAGCTCCGTGGTACCATATTATTGTACTGTCACCGAACTTAAATACGTACGCCAAATTCCAGCTAAATCGGATACCCGCAGTGCTTAAAAAATTTGAAACGAAAGACATACGAACAAAGCAAGTTATAAGCTTGTAAAAATGCCCTCACTTTGATATTATTATTTAGATTAGTGTCTGACCGAAGGCCGATTTTTGTCCGAAGCCGGGGGTTTAATAACCCTAAGAAATATTATTCATGATTGGCTTAATTTTAAAAATAATATAAACTGTTACCGACTGGTTAGAAATAATAGCACTGAAATAATAATCGTAGTAGATCGTTAAATTTCGGTGCTTGTTGGAAATCTTCGGCTTCGACATCGTCTAACCTCGCCTGCTGAACACTTGCAAAATTTCCATTCATTTGACGGACGATTTAGCGCAGTGGTTAAGAGCTTGAGCTGCTCCGCCCACTGTGTCGAATAGTCGCGGGTTCGATTCCCGCACGGGACAAATCTTTGTGTGACCCGCAATTATTTGTTCCGGTCTGGGTATTTGTTTGTGAATTTTCATGTTTGTAAACGCACCCACGACACAGGAATAAATCCTAGTTTGGGGCTACGTTTAAAAAAAAAAAAAAAAACTCCGGTATATTCCACTTTCTATTTAAACAGAGTATTTCCACCTTAAACTAAAACAAAATCGGCTATTTCAGCTCGCAATAAATATTTAAACATTTTCATCCTTTACGCCCTTATTCGAGCCTAGAAAATACATTCTTTAATCTCCTTCTATCTAAAATTAAATACTTCAGAACTCAATATCTACAATATGTAGTAATAAATCTTGTTAAATAAATCCAGAATACCTATTACAGGCCGATAATTACTTTTTGAGTGGATATTTTTACTGAAGTGAAAGAATTAGAGTTTGTGCGATTATAAGAAGATAAAAGTCTCGCCGAGTTGTCGATTTTGATGGATCAAAGTATTATAGCTAGAAATGTCTAATACTTATAGATGTTTTTGCTTTCATAACTGGGCCCTTATTCGCTATATCAAAACGTGTGGCGTGTTATGATAACTTCGTGGTGCAAACGCAACCATGGTATACTGTAACTAGTGTTGGGCATTTAACAACTATAGAATCAATCAATTAAAATTTCATTTGCAATTAAATTAATCCCCCTGAGGTACTCCGGAATAACAATAACTTTTAGACGTCAAACGCCACAGCCTTCCGTGATCACAGGTGCTGTAGAGCACTCAAAACGTCGGGCACTTAACTACAAATACACACTACAAATAAGCCGCAACGATTTCCGAAATATTTTAATTGCAACTTAATTTTTTCACGATTAATTTTTGCCTAACTCTGACTGTAACCATAAAGTTCCAAAGACAAACGTTTTTGGTTAAGAAAGAAAGAAAGAAAGAAAAACGTTAATGTGGTACATAACAAGCAATACAAAAAGTGGCAATGGAAAATAACTTAATATAATATGTTAAATAATGATATATAAATCATACAGCCATCAAGCACGTATATTTGCATATGGGTACCACATAGGGTCCCGCCTCAGCATTATGCTGGTTGAAGCAACAAGCGCTGGTATGCTGGTTAGGCCCTTGGAGTAACCACGGGCTATGACGCTAAGTTAAATAGGAGTCTTTTGAGTATTTTTTTATTTATTAAACACTTTGCCCCACCCTAAGATCGTGTCGTAAGACCTGTGTCGTGGTTGCCTTTACAAACATGAAAATTCACATACACAAATACCCAGACCGAAACAAATAATTGTGGATCACACAAAGATTTGTCCCGTTCGGGCATCGAACCCGCGACTATTAGACACAGTGGGCGGAGCGTCTGCACTAAATCGTCCGTCAAAAAAATTATTATAATATATAAAATTAATATATAACAATTTGTAGACTTCGCAAAAGCTTTTGATAGTATTTTTCACTCTGCCATATTTACAGCTCTAGAAAAACAAAACATTGACAGAACCTACATAGATTTAATTAAAATTATTTATAATCAAAGCACAACCTCAATAAAAAACAAATCTTTTTCTACCGGTCCAACATTTAAAATAGAAAAAGGCGTTAGGCAGGGTGACCCGCTCTCACCAAAATTATTTACAAGTGCTCTTGAGGAAATATTTAAGAACCGGGCGATTTCATGGGCAACAAAGGGTACTGTCATTAATGGTAGCCGACTTACGAATTTGCGTTTTGCTGATGACATTGTCCTTTTTGCTCAAACAGCCCACGAACTAGAAGAAATGCTCGGAGAACTGAGCAAGACAAGCCTCGAGGTTGGACTTATGATGAATCGGTCAAAAACTCAAATCATGACTAACAGCATCAAACACAAAGTAGAGGTGAATGGGCAAATCCTACACTATGTTGATGAGTACATATACCTGGACATATATCTAATCTATTCATCAATACTAGTGCAATCCAGGAAAAACAATACATACAGTAGTATGCTAAAAGTTAAATTAATTTCAACACACGAGAATAACTGCTCCCGGTGATTAAACTGGCAAACACGAATAGATACGATAAGAGAAAAGTAACATATTAAACGATAATAAGAACTGTAGTGGCATAGGTAGTGGTGTAAGAGGGTGATTGAGATTTAACTCTCCCCAATGATTTGTTTTTTTTTACTATTGCTCTCAACGGGCGGCTGTATAACAACCTTTTTTGAAATATTAGAATCTATTCAAGAATTAGCACCTTTTTCTGATTCCTGATGCAACTAAGGAACAAAAACTTCGTCAAATGACCATGAAATGATATTTTATATCCCTCTGGAGTACCAATAAACGATCATTACACGAAGTTATCGTAACGCGCCGCGTTACGTGTTCATTGGTCATAGTGAATAAGAGTCCTGGCAAGTTATTGATGTCTGGCATGCTTAGTATATTTTTTCTGGCATGCTTAGTATATATCCGCAAAATGTTCTCACAACGGTCATTTCTCTAAGCCAGGATAAAACGAGGTTTGAACATTTGAATGTCAGGGTGTCGGGGGCGCTATAATTTGCAACAAAAATTATCAAAATTATACACTTAAAGAATCTTTTTAAAAACAAGCTATTATAGCGAAAACACAACGGAGATATCTTTCTCAGTTAAAGAGTTCTTATGGCCAATTTGCGCCCTTGCGCTTCTATTGACAAACCTTTAGTGTCCGACCGAACATTTGGCTTCGGCTATCGTCGGCCAAAAATACCACCTTCGGCCAAAACTTCGGCTTCGGCAAAAGTTTTGGCCGAAGCCTAAGGTTTCTAGCAAGCACCGAAATTGAACGATCTATTACGATTTTCGACATACGAATATGCGAGAGCGCGGCGGAAGGAAGACGCACAGGGTCACATTGCCGGTAAATAATTAAAGGCTTATTTACCAAACGAAACAAGATCGGCAATACAGTTAACATAACTTTTTAAAAATTTCCAAAAAACCCAATTTCTTAGGGGTATTATACCTTTAGTTTCGGCCGAAGGTTTTGGCGATGGCCTATTAATCCGTTTCAGCCAAAAAGCGACCTTCGGTCAGACACTACAAACCTTGAATAACATATTGAGTTCTTAGATTTAAGCAAATATTACACATGAAATGAAACCATTTTTTGGATTTTATCGAGGTTTCATTTTTGATTTTTAAGTTTCCGATGTTTTGAGTGCTTTGCAGTACAGTTGCACAGATCGGACCAATAAAAATAATTAAGAAGTTTAAGAGGATCTCGGAACAACTACGCCTTTTGGAAAACACTTACATATGTAGTACCTGTTGAGACAAATCTAAAGAGTCAGGATGGAGATATCTCGATGATTTAAATATTGTGGTATAAGAATGACCAACAGAGTTGCTATGGCACGTTATTATAGAGCTCCATGGTACCATATTACTACATTGTGATTGAAGTAACCTAGGTGGGCCAAATGTCAGCAAGTACTTGAAAAACCGATTACATTTATTTAACTGCAAAGATGCCCGAATGACGCGTGTAAAATAAAAAAGCTTCTTTTCTTAAGCCGAATGACATCCACCACAAAACGGCTTGTGCTGCCAGCTTCTATAAAATAAAAGCTTGTAAAAAGAAAACAATAAGGAAGGATAATGATTAATCATCATCAGCCCAAATCAGTCCACTGCTGGACATAGACCTCTTACAATGTGCGCCACAGAACCCGATCCTCGGCTTTATGCATCCAGTTCGACGTATGTCGTCACTCCATCTCGCGTCCTACACTGCGTTCGCCAGTTCGTGGTCTCTACTCCAAAACCCGTCCGCTCCAACAGTTGTCCGTTCTGTGGCAAATGTGACCAGCCCATTGCCACTTTAGTTTGCTGATTTTCAGAGCTATGTTGGTGACTTTGGGTCTATGCCGGTAGTCTCATTTCTGATTCTATCTAGCATAGAAACTTCAAGCATAGCTCTCTCCATAGCTCGCTGAGCGACTCTTAGCTTACGGACCAGTGCCATCGTAAGAGTCCACGTCTCAGCTCCATAGGTCATGACCGGCAAGATGCACTGGTCAAAGTCTTTCGTCTTTAGATTTTGGGGGATGGGTGACGAGAAGACCGGAGAAGAAGTAATGATTAATGACCGGTTACAATATTCCAAATCAAGCAAACATTTGCTTACTGTCAGTAGAATTTTGACAGATTTTCCACACAAAATATGTCAAATTTCTATCCGTAGTAGGCAAATCTATCCATGAGTTGAATATTGAAACCGGCCTATAAAGATTTAACATGATAATTGTAGTAACTTTGTAGGTGGTTTTGACGGACGATTTAGCGCAGTGGTTAAGAGCATAAGCCGCTCTGCCCACTGTGTCTGATAGTCGCGGGTTCGATTCCCGTACGGGATAAATCTTTGTGTGAGCCACAATTATGTGTTCTGATCTGGTTATTTGTGTATGTGAATTTTCATGTTTGTAAACCCACGACAAAGGATTAAATCCTTTTTTTTTATCGCAGGGAAAACCCTTTATGGGTACCCGTCCGCGTTCGGGGGACGCGGAGGGGTTATGTCGGAGTCCTTGATCCACTGACGGTCAGGCCGACCTGGCCGTCAGTGGGCAAAGGGTACCGACTAAAAACCCTGCGGTGACACCGTCTTTGTCGCGAGTGTCGGGGATCACGGGATCGCCGTTAGGCACGCTCCGCGACCCCGACGCGACCTACCCTGTTGAGGGCCCACCTTGGGAGTAAACTCCCTGGCATAAGTACGTCCTCCCTCTACGTAGACGCCGCACTGATGTCACCCAACGCGGCGTTTCCCTCTTGAGCTGGGAGGCAGACTCCCCCGAGTCTGCCACCCAGGTAATTCGGTAGAGACTCCCATGTACCCGGACTTTGACATCCAAGGCCATGGGTATCTCAACGCCCCCTCGCGTCACACGCGCGCACGCCGCCCCTCTGGCGGCATGCAGCAGCAGCCGCTCAGCCCGGTTCGGCCGGGCTAGGGACCCGAAGGCCCCACGGCCCAGCAGGTGGTCGGGAGATTACGAAAACCTACACCGACCACCGTACCACCGAGCCGATCTGCGCCACACCCCTAGAGGCGAGCGCCAGAACGACTCCCTAACAGGGGCGGCGCCATCTGCTGCACCCAACACTCTCTGAGTGTGAGTGTTGAAAGCAGCAAAAAAAAAAAAATTAAAAAATTGGTAAGGAAGGATAATGATTAAATGATTAACGTGAAAAGTGACATTATTCTGGCAACTCCACTTATTTAGGATCGCTGCCCGCACACGTGTCCCGGCGTGTCGTTAAGCACTGTACATGGCGGTAATACTATTGTGCCGTTTTCGGCTCTATATTCATTGAAAATGGCTCGCACGCGACAATGGACAATGCTAAGTTATGACGTACACTTGCGTTTTGTTCTTTTTGATTTAAATGATAAATATGAATAAATTCATACGACTTGGTTAAGATCTTAAGCCGTTCACTGGATTGAGTAGTTGCAGGTTCGATCGATGCACGGGACAAATCTTTATGTGACCCACAAATCTGGGTGTTTGTGTATGTGAATTTCATGTTTGTAAACGAATAACAGAGCAATAATCCTTAGTGTGGTCTACGTTTAAAAAAAAAACTAGCTAGGTGGACGGAAAAAATCCGCGTGAATCACCTAGCCGTTGGCGAGATCATTACTGGCTTCTTTCTCTGTAAGAAATGCTCTAAGAGAAGTAAAAACCGGACCAGATAGAAAGACGTCGCACACGAAGCCATGAAGGCCTTTCAAGAAAACGACTTTTAGAAATCTAGAGTACGAATGAAGAAGAATTAATGAAATAAATCTGCTTCCTTGTAACATTTTTAACAGTGTTGATATTCAAGAAACCATAAAACCGAATTTACTTAGGTACACGACGTTACAAAAAGGTTTTTTCTTAGGAGACACAACGAAAAAAATTTCTCAACTATATTTTTTGAGCGAAAGAAATTAAAATATTTTAATGGCATATCATAATCCCACAAGGATCTTTTGGCCCGCAGCCAAAATCGGAACTAACGCTGCCTTCAAGTAAGATGTCACATTATGACAGTCGCAGAGTTGCCATTTGCTATAAAATTTACCCAAGTTCTTATTTTTAATTAGTAACTGTGCCCCCTACCTGTTGAAATATCTCCTTGGTGGGTCCCTACCTGTTGAAATATCTCCTTGGACGAAGCAATAGTAAATGTTAACCCTTATCTCATCCATGGGCCAAAAGATCCTTGTCGCACATTTATTTATTCTTGATGTTCTGATATCTGGGGCATTTCTGCTAGTCTATCTTAGGGTGTTGTGGAAAGAGGTATGGTAGGTGCAAAAAGACACTAAGCTAAAAAAGGAGACGATATATCGGCGCCTAGGTTATCGGAATGCCGTAACAATGCTGGTAAAGCTGAAACGGGGATTTATCTTCGTTTTCATAGTCATCTGCATAGTGGCCGAACATACATGTTCGGAAATCTTGAAATAACATTAGGGTCTCGTCCGGTACACTGATCTTCCTTGATACCCGAGGATGCGCACAATAGTTGGAAATTAATATTGTCACATGGAATGCAGTGACGTTAGCTGCTCTGCGATACGTACGACCGCTCGTGCCGTTGCTAATCGAATGACAACGCAGCGCCGTCCGCCATCTTAGATCAACTATCTGTCATCGGTAAATCGTCATCTGACAGCTGTCATTTGTCATCACACTTCACAACTAAACACACTGAAGCAATGATTAAAGGCATAGACTATGTGTATAGACAAGCTTAAAAGGTAACTTGAAAATAATTGCTTGACATTCAATTAACTGTGATTTTCTAGTAACAGGATACGACATATAGAAAAATAAATACTAATAACATTAGTATAATAAACAAAGGTACACCAACATTTTGCCAAGTTATTTTAGTTCCAATGTGAAAAGGGGGTGAGCCTTTCGATCTTTATTAAGAAGGGATAACAAACAATTTACAAACCATCTGACTACAAATCTTTACTACACGAAACGAAGTGATTGAGCAATAAAATGCGTCACATTTTCTTTGAAAGATATAAACACTCACTTAAGTCCGTAATCTGGTCCCTTATTCGTTATAACCAATCAAACACGTAACGCGGTGCGTTACGATAATTTCGTGAGATGATCATTTAATGTAGGTATGTATTTAATTACTCCAGTAGGCTCCAGTAGCACGGGCGGTAAGACATATCTCGCGCAGCAATCTTGACGACTCGTGATTGGAGTCTCTACGCAAGTCAAAATAGTTTTGTTTATACGTCAATACCAGCGCCGACTCTGGGGCGCGGGCCCAAGAGCGACCGCTCTTTTTGCTCTAGCCAGAGGAGTGGTCGCTCTAGGCGCCAGGTGGCAAGGGGCGCCTAAAAGCCAAATGTGAAAAACCGTTTCCAGCGAAATATAAATGGCGCCATTCCAGCGAAATATAAATAATTTTGATGGCACCTTTTAAACATTTTTTTAATTCAATAAGTGTTGATGTTTGCAATAAAAATCGATTTTTGAATATTATTTAATTAACATAAAAACGAAGTATAATTTACGTGAAGTGAAAGCGTCGCCTAAAGGGCGCTGAAAGACAATCTCGCTCTACCCTGATCAAGGGCTAGGGCCGGCGCTGTTTAACAAAATACAGTTCTTTATACGAGTCGCACCTTCAGAACAGTAGTGACATATCGCAAAAAATAAAGTTTTTGGGAAACTAATCGCGTCCCTACAGAATCGAGCGGCGCGCGGCCTCCCTCTCTAACAAAATAGACCAAAGTATCCTATTTCTTAATTCTGCCATAAAAACGCCGCTTTTTTAATATTCACCATATAGAGCATGGCCCTCTATGACCGTTACTTGATTTCTTAGATTTTTGAGTTAACTGTATACTGAATGATGAGTATACTGAATGTACAGAGTGTCCTATGAGTTTCCACGTGCCAAACTTTTGTCATGGCACACCATGCTAGTCCGTGAAACATTATCTCACGCATAGAGCGCCAAAAACCGTATGACTTGTGCCATTAGTGCTAGTCCTTTAGTGGCATACAGTTACACGATAATTTCACGTAACAAGCTGCGTTTGGTCATAGCGAATAAGGTTCTTGTCCGCATTAACCCCAGGAAATTTTGATGAACATTTTAAAAGCCGGCTGAAACAAAATTCCACTTATCTTAAGACTTTTAAATGGAGATAACTTTTATGTTGTCACGTTCTTTGGAAGGTAAATAAATATATCATCACGCCTATTATCCAAGCGGGAGAGGCGTAGGTGTACGATGATCACGGCAAGTCCTAATATGACAGCGGGCGAGGCTATTGTTATTATACCGGACAGAATACCAGACTGCTATTAAAAAATAAAAAAACCAGATTCCAGTAGGCCAATTCTCATATTTAATAAACACTGAAACTGAATATTGAATGAATTGAGATTTAATTATGAATTGACTCACATTTGGTATTCTGCTCTATTTAATTTAAAATATAATAATGCTCATTCGTTTATTACATGTAATATCAGTTGCCACAGTCTTAATAAAAATATCTAATTGAAATCTTTAATATGATTCTTATTCATGTCAGTTGAATTTTATCGGAATACCGTTTACATTTGTTCAACTTTCTGTCCGATCTCAATTCGGTCGATGTCAATATATGAGAATACCATTTGCGAGATTTATATAGACAGAGTATTCTTTATTGTACACCAGCATATTTACAGTAAAGGAATACAATTAGTTTATGGCGGTAGGTACAATTGGCGGTCTTATTGCTAAAAGCAATCTCTTCCAGACAACCAGTGCGTTGGAAGAAAAATATATAGAATAATATAGGGCAGTTGGTGGCGTACTCTAAATGTTTATAAAACTACTATAATATACGCACAATATTAGCTAAATTATGACAACACTACATATCAACCAGCACACAGAAAGTGATCCTTAACCGTAATTTTAAAGGCAGCCAGTCTCTGCACGTCAGACTGTAACAGCCAATGCATTCCACAAACGAACAGCTTGATGAGTAAAGGATTTGTGAAAAACGTTTGTGGAATGCATTGGTGTTTTATGACATTGAGATTAGATTGAGGCTGCATTTTGAACACTTAATCGGTCTTCAGACTGCTATTAACAATAATAAATAATATATTGCTAAATTTATAATTTAATAATATAAGCCCTGTTAAGAAACTGTCCCACTGTTGGGCACGGGCCTCCTCTCAAACTGAGAGGGTTTAGGCCATAGTCCACCACGCTGGCCCAGTGCGGGTTGACGAACTTCACACACCGTCGAGAAACTCTTAGGCATGCAGGTTTCCTCACGATGTTTTCCTTCACCGTTAAAGCAAGTGATAATTAATTTTTAATACGCACATGCTTTCGAAAAGACAAAGATACGTGCCTGGGTTTGAACCCGAGACCTTTCACTTTGCAGTCCAATGGTCTAACCACTAGGCTATCACTGCTTTTTCACACATTCACATTTATAATTTATTGATAGAAAAACCACACTTTTTCTTCACTCCTGAAGTTTTAGAGTTTGTCGGTATAATTATTATATTAATTATTATTTAGTCTCTCTCACCTCGATTTGGAAGAGAAGACTTTTGCCGAACAGTGAGACAGTATACGTTGATTTATTATTCACTAGCTTTTGCCCGCGACTTCGCCCGCGTTACATTACACAGAAACCTAACATTTTTCCGAGATAAAAGTATCTTATGTAATAATCTAGGTCATAAACAATCTGTGTGCCAAATACGTTCAATCTTTTTTGCGTAATTTAGTAACAAACCAAACATAGAAACTTTCACATTTATAATATTAGCAGGATTGACTTTTCTTACAGATCAAATATGATATATTACTATATCTCTCGAATATTTTTCTTTTAAACGTCTACAAATAATGCATTAATGATTACTTTCAGTCATCATGGTCCAGTATTTATATAAATACTGGCTGTATCCGCAACTTCGTTACCGTTTTTTACAGGCGTGTATTTCACACCCTTAAGTATTTTTTAGACAAATGGTAGTCTAAAATCAAAAATAAACCGCGATAAAATCCGTAAAATAGTTTTATTTCATGTGTAATATTCGTGTAAATCTAAGAACTCAGTAAAGGGTAGTCTATGCCCCTCTCCTGGGCAAAATCTATGTCCTTGTCGAATTTGATCATAATCTGTTCAACGGTTGGGTATGAAAAGGTAACAGACAGACAGACACAGTTACTTTCGAATTTATAATTTAGTATCATCGAATTAGTATGGATTAATTAACAGTTCATTGCAGTTTTGCCTCGTTGGTCATGTGGTATATGCGCGTAGCGATCACGAAGTTCGAATCCTATCTAGCTCTCTATCTATATCATATATATCATCACGCCATTTCTATATAAATATCATCACGCCAAATCTCTTGTTAGGCAGAAAGTACAGAGTTCGAACAGGTTCTTCTTTCTTTACATACCTCTCTGGCTTCCTCCACTCTCATAGTTCGTCTCATACACGCTCACCGGTTACGGAGACTCTTGACTTGTCCTTCAGATAAGACTCGGTCTATCCGAATTAAATTCGAATCCTAGATCGGGCAAATTTTTCTTCTTTTCTTTTTTTTTTTTTTTTTTTTTCTTTTTTTTTAAAAACGTAGCCCCACACTAGGATTTATTCCTGTGTCGTGGGTGCGTTTACAAACATGAAAATTCACAAACAAATACCCAGACCGGAACAAATAATTGTGGATCACACAAAGATTTGTCCCGTGCGGGAATCGAACCCGCGACTATTCGACACAGTGGGCGGAGCAGCTCAAGCTCTTAACCACTGCGCTAAATCGTCCGTCAAATTTTCTGTCGAAAAATTTACAGTATCTGTCCGGGATCTGGCCCGTATTAGGGCATAACATCTTTGACGAAAAGTAAGTGTACACGGTTCATCTCTGCCACCCTCACTTGGGAAACAGGCGTGACGTTTTATATTTATTTTGTTTTCATTAATATGCAAAGAAAATAAAATAATGTGTCAATGACGGACGATTTAGCGCAGTGGTTAAGAACTAAAGCCGCTCCGCCCACTGTCTAAAAGTCGCGGGTTCGACATTCGACCCACGACACAGGAATAAATCCTAGTGTAAGCTTCGTTTTTTTTTAAGATAAAAAATGTTTATTCTGCTAAGAAGTATTCTATCCTAATATTCTAAATGAGTTGGTGACCTTGATTTATTATACCCAATGATAGTAAAATATAATATTCAGTATTCCTTGGTCCTTTTTTGATAGCCCCAACTCTTCTTAGCAATTTTTTGATTAAATTTTCTAACATTAGGCTAGAGAGACTTAGTTGGAGTAATATCAAAAAGTTAGTTATTGAAGCGTTCATTTTCACACACATATGGTATAACATAATGTATACTTTGTGATATAGGGCGCACATATAACTATTTCAATAAAAAATGTGCCTCAATTTTTCATCTCATTTATTTTTATATTAAAGATTCAAAATTGGGAGACCCACTGAAACATAATATGCAGAATATGGAAAATTTATTAGGCTGTAGTTTTGTGAAAAGGTTGTTTTTGCTTTGAATGAATGGCTGAGAAGTCGTTGCAGGTTCCTCGGACACGAGGGCGAGCCTGTAACAACTACTTACTGTCCGAAAAGGCAATGAGGGTAACTAGCTCAAGGGTGTCTCAAGCGAAGAACGGCTTCTGCTTGGGGCAGTGCTATAAGGGAGAGTATAAACTCGTCGTCTTGTACTCTGCAGCGCCATGCGGGCAAGTGATGTTTCGACGGCAAAGTCAATGTCTGATTTATTATTTGTACGCGATAGAAGGGAACTCAGGGTATCAAAATCATTATTTTTATTCACGTAGCCGTTTGTATTTATTTATTGTTTTGTTTTATACCTAGGTATGTATACCCAACCAGTACTCAGTTCAGTGCAAGTACATTAAAAGATGATGCAATAAAAACAAGGTATTGCTCATACAAATCAACTCCAAGAACTATTTTGATGATTCGGCTTAACTTGCCTCAACTGCGTAATTATTTAACATATCATGTAAACAGATATCAGATAACATGTTTAGTCTTTGTTCAGTTCCACTAACTGTTTTGATTAGTTAGCAAATGTAAATTATAACGGCGCACTCTGCGTAGACGATGCCTTCGTAAACATGTTGTTTGGCGGTGCCTATAAATAGCCATCACCAGACAAAGTCTCTTCAATATGGTTTTAGCTCTCTTACCGTTCGCATGAACTTAAGAAGTATGTAAACGACTGTAATGCTTTGAATATTTATTGTAAAGATTATATTTGTAAAATAAAATATATTTTTTATAAAGTCTCGCCGGTCTTTTTATTTGACTACATAGTTTTAAGTTGTAAATAATCGTTTTTTAGTTTTCTTTTTTGTTATTTTAGAATCTTATCTTCTTGTGATTAGACTTTCTGATTTTCAGTAAAAGTACTTATGAATGAAAAGAACTTATGAAAGAAAAGACTAGTGATTACTTAAGACGCTACCACCCATTCGTAATGTCATTTTTGTGGAGAAGAAAATAGAGAGTTTAAAAAGTGACAGTTATTATTTTTTTGTATACATTGCGTTTATGGGGCATGGGAGAACAATGCAAAACGAGCTAGATAGGCTGAAGGCATCGAAAGGGTTAGTGAGTGTACGTCTTGTACGCAATGGCAGCTGAAAAGTCTTAAAGAGGGATCTGCTACGTACATAGGTAGCTAGTCGGAGGCAGCTACTATAAGCGGATTACAGAAACTCAATGGTCTCGCGAAAAAGCGATCAGATAATCTTTTTAGATATTTTTGATAAATATATTAGCAGTTTCGAGATTGTGTGAAGATGCTCGCATGATGTAACGTTTTAGTTTTTGAAATAGAAAATCGAACATAATATAATTTCCAAAACCGATCGATCGGTCACCGGATCGTTGTGTTACGTGTAAATGTTCAGAGGGCTTAGAAAGTTGAAATTAACGTGAATCAGAATCAGAATATTTTTTATTCATGTAAACCATTACAGTATTTATGAACCATAAGAATAGTAACAAAAACTCTACCACCACTTCGGAATGTCATTCCTGTGGAGAAGAAGGGCAACAAACTCCACGGTTACTCTTTTAAAATAGTATTTTTATATTTTTTTCCACCTACATTTACATTTTGTTGTGGGGTATGGGAGAACAATGTAGTATCAGTTGAGTCTAAATTAAATTAACCAAGTTGTACTATTCAGGTGAATTGCTACATGATTATCTCATTTACAGATAAAGAAATTAGGAAAAAAAAATGATCAATTTTATTAATCTACTAAAAGAAAGAGAGGGAATAGTGACGCTAGCGAAGTAATATGCCATCCTTGTCACCCTATAAATTTACTAAATAAACGTGAACGGGACAGCACGCTTACTCGCTAGCGTCACGCTAACGTCAATATTTTTGTGCTAACCCCTCTGATGCTATTTTCTTACGAGCAAACATAGTGACGTAGCAATGGTAACATTCAGTAACGTATGTAATACATTTTTGACTTAGCTTTACTGTTATTAACGCGTCACAAACTAGATCTGACGAAAGCTCTAAATTGTCTGATTTCGCTGTCAACGGAAATCTAAGTGGCATAATGCGGTTGGCAATCACGAGGTCCTGTGTTCGAATCCTAGAGTGGACAAGGTGTGGTTTTTCTATCTAAAGAATCTCAGCAGCAATTTGGAGTTCTTGAGCGGAGACCACGGACAGACAAACGTTATGCAGGAAGCCCTCAGGCTAGATAGAGCGATGACCTTCGTAGGGCGGCTGGTGCAAACTAGATGAGAGTAGCCGAAGATCGTACTCAGGTACGTGCATTAGGAGAGGCCAGCATGTCCAGCAGTGGACTGCTATAGGCTGAAGATGATGAATTTGGAGTTTGATATTGAGCCTGTTATAATAACAATATACTGCATTGGGAGCTTACAATTTGTACTATATGTGGTGGTTGGTATACCTCCACAGTAGACTTTTGAAGACTTGTGAAGACATTTATTTTTTAATTACCCGGGACTTCGCACACGTGGAATTTAACAAAAAATATTTTTTCTAAAATTAAAGTAGCCTAAGTTACTTCTTATAATATCAGCTATCTGCCAGTGAAAGTTTCGTCAAAATCGGTCCAGCAGTTTCGGAGATTAGCCGGAACAAACAGACAACCAGACAAAAAAAAATTTTTTTTTTTTTATTATTACCGTGTAAACTTCCATATTATTTTGACATTACAAAGAGACTTTTTAATTTTACTTATTTGTATAGATATGTCTATGGTATTCGATATACTCGGAACAAATTATACCAAGCTATTAAACAATTTTCCAATTGACTCTGAAGTTTGTTCCGATGGTCACAGGGACCTGAAATTTTATGCGATTTTAATGTCGCAGCGTTTCAATCGCGACTGTGCGCACAAACACAACGTGCGTAGTCACGTTGATAAGGAAGTCGTTACAATTATTATTGGGCGGTTGTCGTGTATACTGTATTACTGACTAATATTTTAAGTAACAACAACAACTTTGAGAGATTTGACCGGTGCACTTAGTAGTGCACCCCCTCACCCTGCAGCGACTGTCCTAACCGAAGCCGCCTCTTCAAGGCGCCCTCGAGTATGTCGCCTCTTGCCCTTCTGGCTCGAGCGTAGTGGTTGCGCTCGCCCTTAAGTCCGGTGAAGCTGTAAAGGCCTCGCGGCCAACAGCGTACATCACTCACACACACACACTTTGAGAGAAGTCCGCAGGAGGATACAACTGGACTGGGCAGCGTTTGGGAAACTTCTACAAGTCTTCTCGTCGTCAATACTGCTAAGTATGAAGACAAAAGTCTTCAATCAGTGCGTCCTACCTGTCATGACATACGGAGCGGAGACGTAGATAGTTACGGTGAGGCTAGTCCACCAAATGAAAGTTGCTCAGCGGGCTATGGAGAGAGCTATGCTCGGAGTTTCTCTAAAGGATCGAATCCGGAATGAGGTAAGTTGACAGAGAACCAAGGTCATCGACATAGCTCACAGGATCAGCTCGCTAAAGTGGCTGTGTGGAAGGACCGATAACCGTTGGCGTAGACGTGTTCTTGAGTAGAGACCATGGCTTGGAAAACGTATTGTGGGACGCCCTGTAGCTAGGTGAAGCGACGATATACGCAGGGTGGCTGGCAGCGGTTGGAGAAGAAAGAAAGGCCTATGTCCAGCAGTGGACCGATACGGGCTGCTAAGATGATTGTAAATAATAATATATAAAAAAAAACACCGACATGCCTATATTCCCCAAGCGGGGGTGGCAGAGGTGTACTGAGTACACCCACGTTTCGCCGACGATGTTAGATCCCATGTATTAGGGGGCGAGCTTATTGCCATATACCGGACACAATTCCAGACTCCGGACACATACTGTGAATTTTTCGTTAGGAAAACTACATTTGTTCGACCTGGGATTTGAACCCAGGACCTCGTGATCACACGATGTGCTTTGCCACTAGACCAACGAGGCAGTAATAATATAAAAAAAATATAATATTTTTTTTTAGACTTAACTATAACAGTAGATGAATTTACAGCATTCTTACTGACGAATAATATAAACTAACAATATACACCATGCATACTTTCTACAAACTGGGATCGCATAGGTGTACTGTGTACACAGACATTTCGCCGCCGAAGTCCCAAAAAGGGATCAAGCCTTTGAGCTTGTGATCTAATGATCACAAATGTGCTGAAAAAAGCCTCTATTCTAAGAATAGAGGTAAGGAGTAAGCTCCTTCCGAAATATTGAGATATACAAGGTGTAACTTAAATAACGCAAGATCTGAAAGTAGTTTGTTCTAAATCAGCAACTGAATCGAATCAAACTATTTTAAAAAGTATGTTACAGTGTTTTTTTAATTATCAAAAATTGCTGTTACTCTTTCAGTCCTCTGTACTAAACAAAAATGTATATATAATAATTTTTCAAAGCAATACGACTATTTTAAATGCATTTCTTATACATATACCTCAAAATACACACAAAAGTACAGATTTCGTGGATAATTTGGGTAGTAAAAAGCTTGAAAAAATGGTACTAAACTTCTTAAAATTGGAAGTTTGATTTTCGTATTAAATTCGTAAAGCAATAATCTAGTTGGGATGTGTAAGGTCTTGCGTTATATATGTTACACCTTCAATAAAGCTTATCAACACGAACTTTGATGTAAAAATGTACTTTTATAAACACAACCTTTTTTTTAGGGGGGAAATGCCTAACGCTTATCCCCAGGCCGAGGTCACGGCCCGGGTGGTTATGTGGGGCTTGCACCCACTAAAACCCCTCGGCGCCCCACTGCCCTTTTGCCGGGCCTCAGGAATCGTCACCAGCATGACCTCTAGACAAATGTCAACATTTAAAAAAAGATTTAGTATAGAAAAAAAAACATAAAAAAAAAACAACTAGTGATTATCTGATCGAGTCCGTAACACTGTACTGCGTTCCAAAACTGGCATTTTAGGCGTGGGCTACAAGACTGCCAAGCTCAAGTGGGGATGGGCGGGTCATTTGAGCAGAATGAGCCCAGATAGGTGGGCAAAAATCACTACAGAATGGCGACCAGATGGACACCGACGCCGGGGAACGCCTAGAAAGAGATGGCGCGACGACCTTGACGCCTACTAGAGGAGATGGTCTGATATGGCCAAGGATCGGGTTAGGTGGAGAATCATGGGAGAGACTTTTGCCCAGCAGTGGGACGAAAGAGGTTAAAAAAGAAAGAAGAAAGAGAGTGATTATTATAAAAACATTCATACGCCAAAACCCAGTTCAAGCTAACTAAAAATGATTGTTACGAAGGATAGAGGTACCTACTATAATTTTAAAAGGGCAATTGAACTCGGCTATAAAACAAAAAGTAAGCCGTTTAATGACCAAAAAACAGATGAATAAAAATGAAAATACAAAACAGACGGACCAATAAAATTTCTATAAACCTAAAAAGGCTTTTAACAGGGAATATATTACGGCTGGTAAAAACAGTTTTCCACATAATTTATTCAATGATTCGGTCGACGAGTTACTACAGCTTGTGATGTGACTACGTAAACTAAGATACGCCCTAAAAATATTTATTGTAATCACTAAGAAAAAAAAATCCCAGTATCAGTCTGGAATTGTGCCCGGTATATAGCAATAAGCTCGCCCCCTATTACATCTTCCCCACCCCCGCTTGGGGAATTTAGGAATGACGGTGTTTATTTTACTTATTTTTTTTTTGTATATTTTCATGTTATGAAGCTGAATATGGTGAAAATCCTAACACTAGAAGATCTTTATGTAATACCCATATTTTTAATAGCAAATAAAGATATGATTATGACTGAATTTTATACATGCTTGTTATTCTCAAGGTAGTTACTGTGATATGGGACAGGACATCACCGTACCAGTCTGAGTAAGAAGGGGATTGGACCGGGCCCAGTGAACTAGCGGTCTACCCAAGCGTCTAGAAGATAAGATTGTAAAACACCTTATTGTAATTTGTGATTTTATTTTAACTTTCACTCTACATCTTTACACTAATAACAAGGAAGCAAATCATCTACTCACAACCTCATTATTTAGTGGCGTCGGGTACGGCTGGCGATCACCGAACTAATTCTTAACAATCTCCGTTTGTAATTGTGACCGGTACAATCCCAAAAAGCTCGCCCTATATTACATTGGGAACTAAACTTAGCGTCAGAATTTGAGAGTACTTAGTACACATCTACCACTCTTTCGTCAGGGGAATACGGATGTAACGGAGATTTTATTTTAAATATGAAATGATATAATGTCAAAATGTCATAAAAATACTAAACACTGTACTTATAAACATAATATAACTAACACTTTCCCAAGTTCAAACACACCGCGGCCGCGCCGTGCCCACGTACAAAGGATGCAAATCTCGGGTACAACAAGAGAAGTCCATCGCCCGCGGAGCGACTCCTGACGTGACTACACTCCGGGATCAACGCTCCGTGCCATTTCCAAGTTCATAACCCCACCGTGACAGCCCTGTTAAGTCCAGTTAAGTATTGACAAGTTAAGACTCATTCCAGCGCAGATTATTTTATAGTTTTTATACATTTCAGTTAAGGCGCTCGTAGCGCTGTGCGACTGCGGAGTTTTTACCGATCACCAAGGTTAATTAGCGGCTGACTCGGTCGGTCTGAGATGGGTGACCGTTTGTGGCATTTTCAGATTCGAGCATCTCCGTGCTCGCTAAGCCGTTGGTTCCGGTTACCACTGAATGTTATAGTCGTTAAGCAGAGGTGGATGCCTTATAGGCGGCTTGATAAGTTCCAACAGCAGGTGGCCACAAACCTGCCTCCACCAATCCGTACTGGGTCCGGGTGGTAGAATATGACCAAATCTTTCTCACCACGATTTGTGAGAGAAGGTCTATGCCCAGGCAGTATAGGGCGATATTATCATATACATCTCGTACTAAATTGGAGCTTACTCTTTGATGTAAAAACTACCGAACGAAATTTAATGTCTGAAACAAACTTTAGTCATGTAGTTTCATACAAGAGCACAATACATCCGCGGGGAGTTGCTAGTAATACATACTTTGAATTCGAATTTGTCTCTATTAGAATACTGTAGCTATTATTCAAGCAAATTATTTCGATCTGCTTTTGGAAGTTTCCTCACAATTTTTTTCTTAAAACGTTGTAAGCAAATGACAATCAATACGAACAAAAATTATTGGCACACAGATTCTGAAAAATCTAGGAACACGACTTATTTACTATACAAGTGTTCAATAATTAAACAATAATTATAAAATATTCAATAATACTTACTCCTTTTGTAGACTTTTTCTGACTTCTGTCTGGGGTTGGTATAAAAGCCCTACTGGTATCTGCGGGCCTGCTTCCAGTCGATCTTGAGGTTCATGGGATGAGGAAAGATGGCATACAACAACAAACAGTTTACCTGTTCTTTCCGTCTGTACGTGAGCGTTTGGCGAGAACATGGCTGGAGATTGACCACTGTGTGGCTCACAATTTCTCACCGGACATGACAACTTTAAGAGTAAATTATTCTCTTTTAAACTGGTACCTTCACCGCTATGTCAGTGTTCCACGTCTAACTGCTAGACTGAATAATCAGCACACAAGATTCTTTGGGAGTGCTGTCCTCTGGTACAACGAGCGTACCATTATGTTAAACAGCCTGCGAAATACGTCTGGGGTAATCTACTGATGATGATTGATCCGACCGATTTCGGCCATGGCGACCACTTTGACCCCTAGATTTACATCGCCACAGGACTTTTGCGTACTCGGAGTCCAGAAACGGAAGCGGTCAGATGCGCAGGAAATATTAAGGTGCACAAGTATACGCGCGAGACACAGGTGCACATACTCATCCTTATCCTTCTGGGCCCAGTGGAACGGAGACCGTTAAGACCGGAGAAGGACTCAGACAGACGGAGCAGTATCACGGTGAGAAAGATACAAGGAGTCAGTATTTTCTCACACTCCCTTAATCGCCTTTTACGATACCCACGGGAAGATATGGGGTGGTGCTATTCTGCTCTGCCGGCACCACACGGAATCGGATCTTGTAGAAACTTGGGGAAATAATTTTCGTGCGTTAAAGCGTTTTTTCCATACCTATTACTGGAATCAAACATGAGGCCCACAAATAGGCTCTGTTAATATTTTTTCGTATCCACCACGGATACAGCTTTACAAATGGGCTTCCTACTCGTAGTTGTAATTTCCTTCTCTACGGCTGATGTGCCACTTTTCTGTGGCTCCCGCTTTGTAAAGAAGGGGAGTGGAATTTTATTTTTCTACACCTCCTGTTTTTCTTTCTAATTAAATTTGTTGCGGGTTCTAAGACAATAAAAGCGCTCCCGAGACATCCCAAGGCTCAAACCTCGGTGTCATTCAAGAAGACCATTGTGGATCCTGGCTTACAGGAGTTACAATGGTGGAAATGTGTAGCGGGCTTAGTCTCATTAAAAATAAAAAATAAATTTGTCTGGAGTCTGGGATTATTCAAGCTCATAAAAAGTCTATGCTTGCAGGGGCTATTTGGAGCGAGTCACTTTCTTCCCTCTAATATGGTTGAGGGAGATGATGGCTGGGTGGGCGAAAGTCTATCCCACCACACACGTCCTTCGAGGCGCAGTGGCATAGCTACTCGCCTATTTTGCTCGTCTGGCCCGGCAAGCAATTTGGCGTGGTCTTGGGAGTAGCGCACGGTTGCGACGATCCCCAAAGCAGTGTGACTGTATCCTGCTCGTGGTTGCTGCCTGCTATTGGTCAGGTCCGTCTGAACAGACATAACAGAAACAGTCATGCGCTCCCCCTCCCCCAATTTTCAGTCCCATCGCTCCCTATCCTTTTCCTGAATAACCCGTCCGTCATCCCCCGGTTCTGTCCGGAAGTTGGTTGCACCTGGCTGCCCCCTTCAATCTCCGTTTTGAAGAGGGTCGGGCGCAGCAGGTGGCGCGTCCTTTTTTTTTTGGTTAGTTGGGTCGCTCCCCTCTCTCCTCGCTCGAGGAGGGTCTGGGAGTCTTCAATTGGTTGTAAAACAAAGGTCGGTTAAGTCGCTGACTCCTGGTATTCTCCGCTTGAAGAGAGATTTGGGCGCGAGCCTTTAATCGTTGTGATTCTGTCGGAAGGCGCCGAGGCCATTGGTGCAGCAAGACAGGAGTGGGAGGCCGCATTAAAAGAGGCTTGGAGGGAGGAGACTGACGACAATAACAACATGTCGTTTATGTCCGAATCAGTCTATTCGGAAGCGAGCATCAAAGGATCCAATGTGAGCGCGAGCGGTAAGCGCCAGCGCCCAGCGGAGACGGCTAGCTCCAACGAGGCCGTCGTCGCCGAAGGCATCGAAAACGCGGCCGAGGCCGACCGCCCACTGTTGGATTATTTGTCGATCAATCGTCGAAATAGGAGCCGACCGGCTGCCGCTGCTGCTACTAGTTCAGTGGCTCAGCCGCAGCCGGCCAGCTCCCGCGCCACCGGCGCGACGCTTATGGAGATGCCCGTGGCCTCAGATTTTACAGTCTGAGTACACGGGGGTTCCAACGAAATAACCTGGGCTGTAGACCCGGGGAAGTTTGCTGCCCAGCTCGAGAAGGAGATGCCATGCTGAGTGACACCAGCATGGCGTCTAGTAGAGGGAGAGGAAGCGCTCTATACACGCTTCCAGCAGGGGCCTGTAAAGGCAGCCCGCGTCGGGGCCGCGTGAAGATTGTTCGTGCCCCGACATTATGCGGCCATGGTGGTGTCACCTCAGGGTTTTTAGTCGGTATACTTAGTGCATCGACGGCTGGGTCACTCGGACCGTCGATGCACCAAGAACTCCAACATAACCCGGGTACGGGTACCCATAAAGGATTTTCCCTGCAATTAAAAAAAAACAGATGATGGCTGCTTAAGTAGTCATACTTATTAACGGGCGCTGCTTGTGGAGACCAGTCCACCCAGAATTCTTTAGGTTTTCATACTTTAAAAATATTATTATTAGTCTTATATCTAAGTCGTAAAGCACTCACTGGCGCTGGATCACATGCCCAATTATGTATCATATAAAAAAAATGAATAGAGAATTAGACAGAAAAGACAATCCCGCTAAGTTTCTCGCCGGATCATCTCAGTGGAGGCCGCGTTTCGATCCGGTGGTAGATTAGTAAGTTAAAAAAATGTAAATATGACCATTTGTAAGTACCACAGGGTTTATACAAAATAAATGATTTGATTTTGAGTTTGAATAAGAAAAGAAAGTGTAACTATAGTTAACCTTGTCAAGGATAAATGGGACTCAAGGAAGGTCCCCCGACCAAATATTTCACGGAAAGAAATACAAACATTTTGTCAAAAAAAATTACCGAACTAACAAAACTTCTACGCAACTTCCAAATAGTTACAGCAAACATTGTAAAGAATTCAGAATGCGTATGCGTTATTTCACACGGCGTTAAAATAAAAACGGTAGCCAGCAAAGAAAAAACACAGTTCAAATAGAAAATCGGTGTCAACATGGCGAGATTTTGGGGTGAACCGTTTTATGGAAAAGGCAAGAAGAAAAATATTGGACGAAAATCACGAAAAGTACGTACATAAGTAACTTCTCATGCGTGTCACGGATACAGAAATCTGAAGACAGCTCTCTATAACCACAGAATAGAATATTTTATTAAACGTAGCCTAGGCTGCTACCTAAACTAGGGTTTACTCTTGTGTCGTAGGTTCGTTTACAAATATGAAATCAACATATGCAAATACACTGATCGAAAGAAATATTTGTGGGTTACATAAAGATTAGTCCCGTGCGGGAATTGTAGCTGCGAATACTCGATCCAATGAGCGAAACGGCTTCAGCTCTTAACCCACAGAAATCGTGATAATAAAAGACTTATTATTATGATTTTTGTGTCTTAACCACTGGACACCAGTGTGAAGTAGGCGGCCTAAAGTTAGAGGCCTGCAGCGGCAAAAGTATCAAAAAAAAAGAAAACGTAATAATTTTTTTTTTCATCATGGTAGCAAATAGGAAGCCTTTATTCTTAGAAAATACATGAAAATGCTTTCCGCATTTTCATGTATTTTCTAACGACACTTAAATTTGGTCACAGGCCGCTATCTTTAGGCCGCCAACTGCACACCGGTCCACTGGACCAAGCTGTCCGTCAATATTAATACAAACGATGGACCATGCACAGCAATGTACGGGGTTTGTTGTTTCTTGATTAGAACAGTGGAGATTTTGTGTAAGACTGCTGTTTATTATTTATATTTAATGTACAATTTTTGAACCGGTATATATACCATATGAAGTCCGACGTGTTAAGTTAGAGAAAGGTGGCGGAAACGGTAGGAGTAATGCCACAAAACACATTTCTTGTCTATACTTAATCAAAGAGAATGTACTGCGTTGTACTTAATATCGTCAATACTATATTAGTAATACACTGCCTCCTTGGTCTAATGGCGCACAGTGCGGAGGTCCTGGGTTCAAATCCTAGGTCGGACAAAGAAAGCGTTTTTTGTCGAAATAATCGTTATAATGACAGTAGGTTCACTACCCTAGTACATTCGGACTTAACATCTTCGGCGATATGTGAGTGTACACAGTACACCTCTACTACTCCCGCTTGAGGAATATAGGCGCTACAGTTTTTTTTTTTATTTACTTGTTATCACATATCACAATATATCAGATTTATTAGTAGGATTATATTATACTTTATATGCTATAGGATGATCATTTTATTTGCTCAGATTTACACCGTCAAGGATTACGATGTGACTCTTAAAATACCAATCGTGTTTCTCAAGTTGGTCGGTCTGCGTCTCACCAGGAAAGATACAGCCAATGCAAGGTAGGATTACATACAATATCTAGAACATTTAATTCACAAATAGGCGTCCCACCCTGTCGCCTAACCGCTTACAAGATTTACAACGAAGTGATAAATTCCGGCTAAATTGTAAGTTCTATCGTTACATTACACGTGTCGCGTTAAAACAAAGACACTAATAGAAAGTCCATCCTTCTTTAGTTAAACTTCAACAATTGAATGTATGGGTCAAATATACGGATTCTCAGCCTTCTCACTAAAGTCGTCTGTCAATCTCATGTCGTTGGGAATGTAACTATAACATTTATTTTGTTGTTCAGGTCATTTTGGAACATACTCTACTGGTTTGAGTTTGCCAATATCTTCATGGTTACCTGGCTGGAGTTGGCTAAAATGGTCGAGACTGGCCGAGGTGGGACTTTGCAAAATACTCTCGAGATCTTCAGGATGTTGCCATGTGTCGCATATATGCTACTTGGTAAATATGAATTTTATTATTATAAGCCTATACTCTCCCACTGCAACGCGAAGGCCTCCCCTCCCTTCTTCCACCTATCCCGGTCCAGTGCAAGCTGATGCCAGTCCTTATTATAGGAATCCAGCTCGTCTCGCCTCCTCTTTCTGGGATTACCGCGATATCGTTTCCCGCCTATTGGGACCAACTGTATGATTGGTTTAGCTCAAAACAGATCCGACATGCATGCACGCATCCGGCAGATGTGTCCGGCCCAGCTCTATTTCAGTCTTGCAGCTAAGAGCCTACTTCAGCGATTTGTGTTTTAGAGCGCAGAGCCGACTTACTGACACAATCTGTAAGCTTTACTCCCAGAATACTGCGCTCTATTGCTCGTTGACAAACCAAATATGTATTTGTTGTACTGCAAAGTTAATTTAAAGTAGTTATGCCTGATAGATAAATACATGCTTTATAAATGAATGTGTACCTACAAATATTGGTTTTCTAAACATTTTTTCAAAAGAGGTTTGTAAGGAGGAATCACTTTAAACTCCGTACTGTCTACCTACCCTGCAAGGGATCTAGCGTGTGGATATGTGCTTAATCAGGTGCCATTCTTTGAATATACTATACGCACTAGATGTCTATCGTAAATTGGTTAGGTATCCTTATTCTACTTAGAACTCTTCCTCAGCTATGGTGAAATCGTACAAAATAGTGCGCTGCCGACCTACATTCGAGAATATAGTGACCGAACTCCGTGGCATGTGGCCGCAAGGATCTGTCTCCGAGGAGGAGCATCTCATCATCAGCTCTGCTCTGAAACAACTCAACTACGTGCAAAAAGGTTCATCCATTACATCATACGCTGGAATCTATCTATGAAATATAAACATTCAAAATATAGAAGTACACAAATGTACTCTTTGTGCACCCCGCAAGAGATCAGTCGTAATAAAATATATCATTAGACTAAAGAAGAGACGGGCCAATTAAATAGATAAATAGAAGTATTCTAAAATAGCAAGAAATATCGGTTATAGAATAGACGGCCGTGGTGACTTTTAGTCAAACTTTAAAAGAATTCTTCCGTACTTTAATTATTCGAACTTATTCATCTAATACAAAACACCTTTCTTAGGTGATCCACTGTCTTTTATTTGGTATCGCACGTAACACTATAGACATTATGTTATAGAGAGACCATCTACTTTCAAACCTTTATAAGTATGTTACTTATCAAAAAAACGGGATTTTATTTTAGAATCACTTTGATTTTCAAGGTGACACGATATAAGTATGTACTAAATGAGGCAAGTCAAGAGCCTCCGTAACCGGCGAGCGTGTATAAGACGAAATATGAGAGTGGCGGAAGCCAGAGAGGTATGTAAGGAAAGAACCTGTTGGAACTCTGTACTCTCTGCCTACCCGGCAAGGGATCTGGCGTGATGATATAGATAGATAAATGACACCGAATCTCTAGATAAATTTACTCCTAACTTGGTATTTACTCCTTCACAACCTGACTTGGTATTTAAACATGTGCACAAATATCAAACGGCCTCGCCTCCCCATTCACTGAATTTCACACTAAGCTTGCTGAATTATACAAGTGAGCCCCAAAGTTAGACAACAAGATAAACACATTAAAATTACACAGTACGTCTATACCCTATTAGTGTGGGTAGGCATAACTTAATGAGGTTGTAGCACAGAACACTAATAGTATTTGTTCGCATCCAAAATTATGTATAAGATAAGGGGCATTGTCGAAATCTGCCCCAGAACCAACAAACATGTGACCTTAAACGTAATTATTCATCTATTTTATCCTATTAGCGGCGAAAACAAATATTTCAAAGTATTGTAAGTACTTAGATCGAAGTCGCCGACATCTTTACCGAATGTTACCGCTGTTATCGAATTACGGTTGGAGATGCCAATCCTATCAATAGGTTATATTCAATCGACCAAATTCAACCATAATCGATTTCATTATTGCTAATATATTTTTATACACAACAACATATAGACAACGTTGTGTCCATCACTAGTGTGTCGAGCAGGGTAGCGTACCTGATACTCAGAATATCCAAAAGATATTCGCTGAAGGTCATACAGGTCTACGCACCGACCTCGGCATACTCAGATGATGACGTCGAAGTAATGTATGAGGACATTAGTAGAGCCATACATACTTCCGAAACACACTTTACAGTGGTTATGGGTGACTTCAATGCGCGGCTGGGCAAACGGGGCGATGATGAATTGAGAGTGGGGCAATTTGGATATGGGCAACGCAACCCCAGGGGTCAGAGGCTGGCCGAATATCTGGAGAAGGAGGGACTCTTTATGATGAACTCTTTCTTCCGGAAGCCGCCTCATAGGAAATGGACCTGGATGAGCCCTGATGGTTCCACAAAAAATGAGATAGACTTCATCATGAGCACCAAGCGACAAATATTTAATGATGTCTCCGTGATTCACAGGGTAAAAACCGGCAGTGATCACCGAATGGTCAGAGGCACATTAAATATTAATGTCAAAATGGAAAGATCGCGTCTGATGAAGTCTACGCTCCGACCTTCTAATGCACATATCCAAAACCCCGAGAACTTTCAACTCGAATTGTCAAACCGCTTCGAATTGCTAGACAGCAGCGCATCAGTGGACGAAATCAACAATAGGTTGGTAGAGACTGTCCATACGGTCGGGTCCAAGCATTTTAAGCCCCACCGTAAAAATAGGCCTCAAAAGCTATCTGACTACACCCGAAACCTTATGGCTGAGCGACGTACCATGACACTCCAAACCTCCGATGATGCTAAGTCCTATAGGCAGCTCAATGGACAGATATTGAAGTCCTTGCGACGCGATTTACGGTCCTTCAATACAAGACGTATTGAGGAGACCGTAGAGCAGAACAAGGGCTCCAAAGTGTTTGCAAGAGACGCGTCTATTGGGCAAAGCCAGTTGACGAAGCTGAAGACGGAGGACGGAAACGTAACGTCGAATAGGTCAGAGGTGCTCAGGGAGATAGAGAGGTTCTATGGGCAGTTGTATACCTCAGTAGCTGAACCTGTTGTTGACTTGGTAAAAGACCCAAGAGCCAAGCTAACCCGACACTACACTGAAGATATCCCGGACATCAGCCTGTACGAGATTGGGATGGCTCTCAAACACCTTAAAAACAACAAAGCGCCGGGTAAAGACGGAATTACCGCAGAGCTTCTGAAAGCGGGCGGATCGCCGGTACTTAAAGTCCTTCAGAGGCTGTTTAATTCCGTCTTGCTCGAAGGAAAAACGCCGGAAGCGTGGAACAGGGGTGTGGTGGTACTCTTTTTCAAGAAAGGTGATAACACTTTACTGAAGAATTATAGGCCCATCACACTGCTGAGCCATGTTTATAAGTTGTTTTCGAGAGTCATCACGAATCGTCTCGAACGCAGGCTTGATGACTTCCAGCCTCCCGAACAAGCCGGTTTCCGGAAAGGCTTTAGTACCATAGACCACATACATACGCTGCGGCAGATTATACAGAAGACCGAGGAGTATAATCGGCCACTATGCTTGGCGTTTGTGGACTATGAGAAAGCCTTTGATTCGATCGAGACTTGGGCGGTTCTTAGATCTCTCCAGCGATGCCGCATTGACTATCGGTACATTGAGGTGTTGAGGTGCTTGTATAATAACGCCACCATGTCAGTCCGAGTACAGGGGCAGTGCACGAAGGCGATCCCCATAAAAAGAGGAGTAAGGCAGGGAGACGTCATTTCTCCGAAACTGTTTACGTCCACCTTAGAGGACGCCTTCAAGCTCTTGGAATGGCAAGGACTTGGCATCAACATCAATGGCGAATACATCACTCACCTTCGATTTGCCGACGACATTGTGGTCGTGGCGGAGTCGCTGGAAGATCTAGGACGAATGCTCGGTGACCTCAACAGAGTATCTCAACAAGTGGGTCTTAAAATGAACATGGACAAACCGAAAATAATGTCTAAAGTCCATGTCGTACCCACCGCACTCACCGTTGGGAACTCTACTCTTGAAGTTGTCGACGAATACATTTACCTGGGACAGGTAGTCCGGTTAGGTAGGTCCAACTTTGAGAGAGAGGTCAATCGACGAATCCAACTCGGCTGGGCAGCGTTCGGGAAACTGCGCAACATCTTCTCATCCAAAATACCTCAGTGCCTTAAGACTAAAGTTTTTAGTCAATGTGTGTTACCAGTGATGATATATGGATCAGAGACGTGGTCTCTTACAATAGGTCTCATAAAAAAGCTCAGAGTTGCTCAGCGAGCTATGGAGAGAGCTATGCTCGGCGTTTCTCTACGCGATCGAATCAGGAATGAGGAGATTCGTAGAAGAACCAAGGTCACCGACATAGCCGTTAAGATTAGCAAGCCGAAGTGGCAATGGGCGGGCCACATAGCGCGTAGATCGGACGGGCGTTGGGGCAGAAAGATTCTAGAGTGGAGACCACGTATTGGCAAGCGCAGCGTGGGACGACCGCCTGCCAGATGGACCGACGATCTTGTGAAAATCGCAGGAAGTCGTTGGATGCAGGTGGCATCGGACCGGTTACGCTGGAAAGCGATTGGGGAGGCCTATGTTCAGCAGTGGACAAGTATAGGCTGAGATGATGATGATGATGATGAATATATTTTTACATAACTATTTTACAGATGTATTGTTGGCTACTAAATTATAACCTTAAAATCTAATACTTTTTTGCAATAATGCGATTCCCCCGCTTGTCCGTTGAATAATTAATCCATGAAGGTGATTTATAGGTAATCTTAAATGGCACAAGCATTTTTTCATTGCTGTTGCTTCTGGGGCGAATCATGTATAGACGCAGAATAATGTCCTTTAACTAAATTAGGTACCCATCCTCAGTGGATCATCTCGTGTGTCAAAATTGCATTCCACTGTCATTAACATAAATAAGAAACGGAAAAATGTATGGAACTGATATTTTAGAACAAAAAGCCACGTGGTCAGTATAGATACAAAATGATTGCAACTTGATTAGGACCGCCGTTTCTCTAAATATTAATGTAATTTATTTAATATTTCAGGTACCTTTCTTTTCTAAGGGCTTAATTAGAAATGATAAAAAGTCGTACGAAATGGTGATTTTATGTGCCCTGTTAAGAAACTGTCCCACCGTTGGGCACGGGCCTTCTTTTAAACTGAGAGGGTTTAGGCCGTAGTCCACCACGCTGGCCCAGTGCGGGTTGGCTTCTTCGAGAAACTCTCAGGCATGCAGGTTTCCTCACGTTTTCCTTCACCGTTAAAGCAAGTGATAGTTAATTTTTAATACGCATATGCTTGCGAAAAGACAGAGGTGCGTGCTAGGGTTCGAAGCCGAGACCCCTGACTTTGCAGTCCAACGGTCTAACCACTAGCCAGAATTTAAAATATACAGCTAAAAATCATACTTTGAAGTATTAAGTATCTAATCCATATACTTCTTAAAGTGGATGGAGGCGCTTTTTTCGTGGTAGCTTCTTAAACAGTCGCCTTTACGATGTATGCAGGTTACCTGTGCTGCAACGAGGCACTCGTGGCCATGTTTCTCTACCCCTCCTTCGTGGGGATCGTCCAAAGAGCATTAGGCTATGACACGCCTCGTACCCTGCCCTTCTTCTTCTGGTTCCCCTTCGATCCCTTCAAGCCGTATCTGTACGAGAGTATTTTGATCGCTCAGACCTGGCATGGTGAGTTTTTTCATAATTTTCGTCTACATATTAACTCAGAATAAGAATATTTTGTATTCATGTAAGCCATTACAGTAACATCTTTATTGGCACATTTGTCACAAATCAATAATAGTTTTTACAGACTTATATATTGTAATTGCACCTAACCTTAGGATATACAATTTAAGATGGGAACTTTGGAAGTGTGAGATGGTTTTATGGGGCGAATTGCACTGCCCTCCATACTAGTGATAACTGTATTACAGGAAGCCGGTCCTCCTCAACCTTTATAACCATTATTTTACACATTCACTCGCATAACTGCATATTGACTGAGTTGGTCTACTGGCAAAGCGCTTGGTCATCATGAGGTCCTGGGTTCAAATCCTAGGTCGGACAAATGAAGTTTTTCGAACGAAAACTTCCTGAAATCGTGCCCGGTATATGACAATAGGCTCGCACCTTATTACATGGGACCTAACATCGTCGGCGAAAAGTGAGTGTATTCAGTACACCTCTGCCACCCCCGCTTGGGGAATATAGGCGTGATGGAGTATATATTAACTGCCTCGTTGGTTCAGTGGCGTATAATGCGCGTAGAGATCACGAGTTCCTTGGTTCGAAGCTGAGGTCGGATAAAGTGTAGTTTTTCTATCGAAAAATTTTCATTATCACTCCGGAGTCTGGAATTTTACCCAGTAAAATGACAATCCAAAATAACCTAACCTAACATCGTCGGCGGAAAGCGAGTGTACACATTATACCTCCGCCACCCCCCGCTTGGGGAATATAGGCGTGACGGTATTTTTTTTTAATAGGCTTAGAGCGTTTTTGGGTTGGTCAACATGACAAAAATATTCCTGTCGCAGACATAGTGATGCCATAGTCGTATCGCCGATGAAAAAGTATTATAGTATCACCATCATAAACACACCGTCACGCCTATATTCCCAAAGCGGGGGTGGCAGAGGTGTACTGAGTTTCGCTGACGATGCTAGGTACCATGTAATAGGGGGCGAGCCTATTGACATATACCGGGCACAATTCCAGACAACAACAATTTCTAACGAAAAACAACTTCCCAGTATGAGACCATCATAAATCTCCCATATTTACCGTTTATTTTAACTATAATTATTATATAGTTGTCAAGTCAGCTAAAAAACTCTATCTAGAAAGACAAATAATTTATTTTGCATATATCTAATGCATTTGTTCTCTTAATACCTAGTTCTGTACAAACAAAACATTTATTCTATGCCTTCTTATAGTGTTCGTAATTTTTCTTCTCCAAAACGGCTTGACCGATTTTGATAATTTTTTGTACTTATCGGGTCACCTGGATGGTACTTAGCTATAGTTGACCCGGTAGATGGCGCTGTTGTCGACCGGTTACGAACCCGTGGGAAACTGCTAGTTAATTTATATAAGCGATAATATCTCTATAATTTTACATCACTCAGTGTGTATATTGATATAAGGTCCAGCTCTTTTGAAACATTTTAAGTTGTATATTTTTCAAGCGTTCCTTAGTTGTTATTACTCTTTACAAAGCAAATATAAAGAGGAGCCGGCCTAAACAACTGTGCACTGTGTCTTCCAACTAGGCCCTTACGTCATCGCGATGGACGTAGTTTACGTCAGTATGTTATTCTCAGCTAGATGGCAAATACAGAAGTGGGCGGGATGTAACGTCCTCTTCATCCAACGCCACCCCGCGCAGTGACACACTTGATTGTATAGGAAAATCTAATAATGGCATATCCTTTGTATATTTGCTTTGTATTTCTATCTATCTATCTATCTATAACCTCACGCCAGATCCCTTGCGGGGTAGGCAGAGAGTACAGAGTTCCAACAGGTTCTTTCCTTTCTTTTCTTCTTCTGCTTTGTATTTCTCTCTTATTTAACGTATAACAGAGATTTTTTTATTCTTTCTAAGAGCTTTTCAGATGAAAACACAAACTGTGGTTGTTAACAGCAGCCATCGAAAGTTAATAGCTGTCGGTAAAAATCCTTTGATTTGTAAAACATAAGGCTACATTCTTTATATTCATATAACTATAAACATTTGATACTTATAATAATATCAGCCTATACTGCCCACTGCTGGGCAAAGGCCTTCTCACAAATCGAGGTGAGAGAGATTAGGTCATACTCCACCACGCGGACCCAGTGCGGATTGGTGGAGGCAGGTTTTCGGCCACCTGCTGTTGGAACTTATCAAGCCGCCGTTAAGGCTTTCAACTCGACTTAACGACTACCACATTAAGTGGTAACCGGGACCAACGGCTTAACGTGCCTTCCGAAGCACGGAGACGCTCGAATATGAAAATCCCATAAACGATCATCCATCTCAGGCCGACCGAGTCGAACGCTGCTTAACCTTGGTGATCGGTAAGAATACGGCGGTCGCACAGCGCTACGAGCGCTTTGATACTTAACTTTTTGTTAATAAAATAATCTAACAAAAACAGTCGTCTTCCAGACAAAATAGGCTTTTAACTTTTCTCAACTATAATGTTCTCAACGTTTTGAAACTCACTGAGCCATTATTTAATTAACTATATTAATCAACGTCAACGTTCAAAAACAAAGCAATTTGCCTAGGCATTTCCTAAATGAGCCTAGCGAGTTTGTAAATTCAATAGATGAAAAGTGTGAAGCAAGTTTGGCATCATCAAAACTTTGGAAATTACTACGCGAGCGCTACACATTCGCTCTGGAATCGCTTAAATTTTGATATCATTTTATGGTTTAGTAAAGGTAGACAACGATAATAAAGCACTCCTTTATTTCGATATTACAGTGAGGGAGCAACACAGATATTTTTTTGAAGTGAAAACTTCTTTACGCACGTTGGGCATTTTTTGAGATGGGAAAAAACCATTGAACTCGCGACACTGTTACCGTTACCGACCACTCAGTAAATAAAAAAATTCAAAAAATATTTTCTGACGATTCAAAAAATACACAAGTAATTGTTCATGTTTTCACTTCTGTCGGCACTCCTGGAGTGCCACTGTTTGTTTTTTTTATTTATTTATTTCAAGAACATCAGCACTATCATAACAGATACATCCAATGCGACAGTGTGGTTATTAGATTACGTGCAGTATAACATATGATATACAATGTAACTCTTTCGAATTCTCTTAGCAACTTCATTAAGTGTCCGTAAGGCGCGGGTCATTTTAGCTTTCCTCTTCAAATTGGTTCTGCCGGGATATTAACAAATTAAAATTACATTGTTTAACAGACAATCTGATGAACGACTTAGTCCAGTGGTTAAGAGCTTATCCCACTCCGCTCACTAGAGAGAGGAATCGCTGTTTCGATTCCCACATAGAACAAATCTTTGAGTAACGCACAAATATTCGTTTCGGTCTGAGTCTGGGTGTTGTCAATTATATGTTTGTAAACACACCCACGACATAGGAAATAATTCCTAGGGTAGTGGCTTCGCCTTTTAAACAAAAAAAACTTGACTAAAACTAAGGCACGTACAGATTTATGTTTAACATCACTCGGCTAATGCTTTTTTTTCCTTGGGGCTGCATGGCCTCACAGCGTATTTCGATATATCGAACAACAAGGATTTTGCGTCCTTGTGTTACGATTTGTGTCTGGGTACGTTTGTACAAATTTCACAAAACTCGCACTTAAAAAATAGGTACGTACCTACCTATGGATCACAAAGATTTAATGATCCGTGCGAGAACCGATCCCGCGAGTGCTGAACAGCTTATACTCAGACAGACACCAAGCCGTCGTCAAGAGATGCCAACAGTTATTTTCTACGTTAATTAGGCAAGCAAGGCACAGAGTTCAAGGATGTTTCGCTGCAATTAACGAAATGACGAAGTGACTTATGTTTGTAGTATTTTATTGCAACTGACTCTGCTGGCTACCTCGTTGGTCTAGAAGCAAATTATGTGCTTTGCGATCACGAGGTCAGGACCTCGTGATCGCAAAGCAGTGACACGCTTGATTGTATAGGACAATCGAATAATGCTATCTGCTCATTGTATTTGCTTAGTGGCTTAAACAAATAAAGAAATATAGGATTTTTTTATCTATGAAAACAGAAACATTCCCGCTAACCCAGCGGAAATCAAGTTGGGCGCGATTTTTTCGTTTGAAATATCTTCTCCAATACATAATACTCAATGGTTTTAGTTGGCGATGTCAAGGTACTAAGTTTGAATTCTAGGTCGGGCAAAGTGTAGTTTTTTACTACTAAAATAAATTATTTTGTTAATAACTAAATTCTTACTTTAAACATATTACAAATTACAGGTTAATAATAAACCAATCTATCTATCTATAACCTCACGCCAGATCCCTTGCGGGACTGAATAAACCAATGGACTCTATAAAACAAACTTTTCATACTTAAAAAAAAAATTACACCGTCACGCCTTATATATTAAATATTCCCCAGGCGGGGGTGGCAGAGGTGTACTAAGTACACCTACTTACCGCGGACGTTGTTAGGTCCCATGTGATAGGGGGCGAGCCTATTGCCACATATCGGGCACAATTCCAGACTCCGGACTCATACTGGGAAGTTTTTATTAGACCTCGTGATCACAAAGCGATGCGCTTTGCCACTAGACCAACAAGGCAAAAACATTTTACCCTTTTCAGTTCACCTTGCTAATAAAGCGTGTTTTTTTTAGATTTTTCAACTATGATTTATTTTTCATATAAGCTAGTGATTGAGTAAGTGATAGCCTAGTGGTTAGACCGTTGGACTGCAAAGTCAGAGGTCTCGGGTTCAAACCCAGGCACGCACCTCTGTCTTTTCGAAAGCATGTGCGTATTTAAAATTAATTATCACTTGCTTTTACGGTGAAGGAAAACATCGTGAGGAAACCTGCATGCCTAAGAGTTTCTCGAAGGTGTGTGAAGTTCGCCAACCCGCACTGGGCCAGCGTGGTGGACTATGGCCTAAACCCTCTCAGTTGGAGAGGAGGCCCGTGCCCAGCAGTGGGACAGTTTCTTAACAGGGCTAATATTATTATTAGTGATTGATGGTCGAAATGTTTTTTAATCTTCAGCTCATTTAACAACATGGTTCATGTTCTGCGGAGACATGATGTTGTATGTCTTCCTGAGCCACATCGCTACGCAGTTTGATCTGCTGTCCATCAGGATCAGGAGACTGTTCTTTGTTCCTCAGGATGGACAACTTGTGGATACATATCCTCTTGGTAAGGTAAACATAGTAAAATTTCTTGGGGTCTGTTTGGTCGGCGTTTTTTTCGCGTTGACTGACAGCAATCAACCGGGAAAAACGCTTATAGTGTGACAAGTATCTTTTGGCCTGTGGATGACATTGACAGGCCTTGGTGTGAAATTAGGGTTGCCATGTAGTAAAATTTTCCTACTTCCAGGGAAATATTTCAACAGGTCCGCACGGATACTAATTAAAAAAAAACTTGGGTAAATTTCATAGCAACCGGCAATTGTGCAATTGTCATGAAGTGTCATTTTACTTGATGACAGCGTTAGTTCCGATATTGGCCGCGGGCCCAAAGATCCTTGTGGGACTGTTCAAAATCTCTTTAGTTATGTTGCCAACTTGCTAAGAAAGGGTAAGGGTGCTCTGTTTTATCTAGGTATACTTTTTAAACTAAAACACAAGTAGTGTAGGACGCTGTCATGCTTTATGCAAGTATTTTTTCTTGGCACAAAGTTCGCTAGTGATAATATAATAAACACACAATCTTAATAACACACAAAATACAAAACAGATTTTCTTTTTTATAAACCAATAAAACACCTTTTTTTCTTCTTTAAATTAAAAAAAAAAACAAGTGTATAATACTCCTCGTCCAATGTTTTCGTTTTAATAGAAAAGAAAATGAAAGCTGCATCTAGAAGAAATAGTTACTACACTGAAATCCGTAAAAAAGTTTAAAACGTCGTCTTTAATTCAAAATCTCGGAAATGCAAGTTTCTTATGTTATCTGAACTTTGCACCATCAATGTAATTTGCTACGTATGCATTTGAAAACGCAACTTAATTGCGCACTAAAAGACAAATTAACATAAAGGGAACAGTTTTCTACCTCTTAGTTTGATTGATGACCTCTTGTTGTAAGTTTATCCTTTTCACACATCCAACCGTGTTCTATCTTAAGGGCAAGTCAAGAGTCTCCGTAACCGGCGAGCGTGTATGAGACGAACTGAGAGTGGAGGAAGCCAGAGAGGTATGTAAGGAAAGAACCTGTTGGAACTCTGTTCTCTCTGCCTACCTCGCAAGGGATTTTCACGAATGCGACGATAATGAGCATAGATAAAGTGCCGCTGACACCACAGTTGCCCGTTGCACTCAAATAATCATGAAATTTAATGGTTGTCTTTGTTCGACGACTGAAAAATGAACACTGTAGAAAAGCCAACGTTGTCGGTTTGACCAGAGGGTAGGACGTGTCTTGACGAATATATCTACTACTTAAATTATTATTCAGAGACACTAGAAAAATTAACATTCTTAGTTTTTCAAATCGCTTGCCCACTTTTGTATCGCATGAAATTCATTATTATTCTTGATCTAAATATAAAAGTCTTCAAAGACTGAAAGCGATGAATGAAGGTGTACAAATGGGTGATCTAGTGAAATGCGAGCTCTGCGGAAGATGTGCGGAGTGAAGCTGACCGACCGTATTCGCAACAGTGTAGTAAGAAAGCGAGTAGGTATGAAAGATAGTATCGGTGTAAAGATGAGAAAGGGTATGCCCCATTGGTTCAGACATATAGAAAGAATGTTAGAAGAAAGAATGACAGAACAGATATACAATGCGAAAGTGGAAGGATGTAGGTACCGGGGAAGACCTAGACTATCTTACCATGACCAAATAGACCGGGTCTTATCTGAAGGACAAGTCAAGAGTCTCCGTAACCGGCGAGCGTGTATGAGACGAATTATGAGAGTGAAGGTAGAAGCCAGAGAGGTATGTAAGGAAAGAATCTGTTGGAACTCTGTACTCTCTGCCTACCCCGCAAGGAATCTGGCGTGATGATATTGTAAATAGATAGAGATCTAAATATATTTGAATATGTTGCGAATGATTTGGCTTTGACAACGTTTACCAATGTCTGTAAAAAAAGAGTATAATTGATTTGACAAAAGCTTGAAGTTCATTTAGAGATATTATTTTCAAGGTGAAAATTTAACTAATACATACGATGTCCACATAAAATAAAGCATTTTTACCGACTACAATAAAAAAACATGATCCTTAACCAGCTTCATTTTGTAAAATCAGGAAAAAATACGTTAATTTAACCGCGTTTTTCAAAATCAAATGACTTCATTCTACACACCTTATTCAATGAAAAATTACGAGGCCTACATGGTTTACATTTTTTGCTCCCTACACCGAAAACGCAATCCTAAACCATTTTCATTAATTAAATAAGTGTACAAAAAGATAATTTAAATTCATGTATGTGTGTCGGTAGGCCGGCGAAATTTTATCTAGGCTGATTTATCGGTGGCCACTCACCGTCAGCTCAAATTTTTCAATTAATCACCCGTGTCCCTATTGCCATTAATCAATCTCAAACTCACGCCTGAACACCCTGCTAAATTAAGGTCGTTCACATGGACCGGCTCGGAAAGCAGAGGTCTGAGCGCGAAGACATTAACGTTAGCTTGACGATAGCGAGCTGATATGGCATCCTTGTCCCACAATAAATTTACTAAATAAACATGAACCTGGCAGCACGCTTACTCGTTAGCCCTCTGAGCAAATTTTGATCGTATTTATCTTATCTTATCTTAGTGTTGGCTTACCGGACCGAGGAGATCTCTGGCGCACTTCGACCCGATGGGATCTTTTGTGCTGTCCTTGCCCTAATGCTCTTACGTATCTGACGTCTCCAATACTCCCTGTATCAGGTTGTAAATCCCAGCAGGTGGGCAGAGCCGTAGTTCTTCTGGATTTGGATACGCCAATCCCAGTAGCTTCATTCGCCGCGCGGCAAGCGTCGCAATGTCAGAGCACATGCTTCATGGTTTCAGTGTCTGTACAGCAGCTCCTTCATACCACGTCGCCGCATAGGTTCATCTTGTGTAGATGTGCTTTCGTGCCATAGTGGCCTGTGAATGCTCCAGTTATGTTCCTTAGTTGCAGTCTACTGTATTTCAGTAGTCTCTTGCTGTCGCTCTCACACCATGCGGAGAGAAATTCCTTGGAGTGTCTTGTGCATACTTGAAGAGTGCGCCTCTGTAGGCACCGTCTGGTATGCGTATGAACGGTTCTGGACCAATAGGTTTTTCCCTTGCTTCTTTCCTAGCTAAGTCATCCGTACGCTCATTGCCATCAACACCCGTGTGCCCAGGGACCCAGACTAACCTGACCGTGTTGCGCGCTCCACATCTGTAAAGAACGTATGCGCACTCCGCAGCCAGTGCTGAGTTTAGCTCATAGGAGCTGATGGCTTTGAGGGCAGCCTGACTGTCACTACAAATGTAGATGTTCTTGCCTGTAATTCGTTTGTCCAGTATCTCTTTTGCACAAATGTTTATCGCACAGGTCTCTGCTAATATTCCAGTTATTGATGCAAATTTGTCCATGATTTGACTAAGGTTGTATCCTTCCGTGTATACACCGGCTCCCGTTCCGAACTTGGTTTTGGATTCGTCAGTGTACCATATCATTTGTTCCTGACCTTGTTTATTAAGGCCCCTTTTCCATTGTTCCCATTGTTGGTGTGAGTGCTAAATCTTTTGTTGAACACGTATGTGGTTAAGGTCTTGTCATTTCTCATGTCCCTTATGTCATCTAGTTCCTTGATTGATTCTAGCTTAGTGTGTTTAAGGCCTGGCGCCGTTATGCTCCATAGTCCAGCTTTCCCTAGCCTATAGAGTGCCTTCCTTGCCTCAGTCTCCATGACGATATGTAATGGAGTCAGGTTAAGTAGCCTCTCCATAGCTGCCGTCGGTGTTGTTTTGAATGCGTCTGTGATGGCCAGGCAGGCCGACCTCTGCAGTTTTGATAGGGCGTCACTGCAGGTTTGTGTTTTAGTTCTAGGCCACCAGACGATGCTTCCATACGTTAATATCGGTTTTACCAGAGTAATATATATCCAGTGCATTATTTTGGGCTGTAATCCCCATGTTTTTCCAAATACCGACCTACACATGTTCAGCACTCTCGATGGTTTGGTCAATATGTGTATGCCACTTTAGTTGCTTGTCTAGAGTCACCCCCAGATATTTAACCTCAGTGGCCCATTTAATTTTATTTCCGTACATATGCAGGTCCTGTAGACCCGTCAGTACCTTTTTCCGTGTGAACAGGATGACATTAGTCTTCATCGGGTTGACCGAGAGGCTATTTGTCGTACACCAATTTGTTACTTTATCCAGAGCTTCCTGCATCAGTGTCGATACTGTGTTTGGAAACTTCCCATTAATTGATATCACTAGATCATCCGCATATCCTACTCGTATCCTGATCGTATTTAACATATAGACTGCATTATGCAGAATGCATTATGATCGACTTAGGATTCAGTTTTTTGTACGAAAACTTTCCAGTATCAGTCCGGAGACTGAGCATAGTCTGACATTGTGCCCAGTAAAATAGCAATGGGCCCGCCTCCTATTACTTCTTTATTCATGTGCTTTTTCGCGTTCGAGCCCTATTTTGTTCCCTCCAGTGTATGTTAAAAAATAAACGCTCTTCAACGCTTTTCTTTCTTCGAGCCGATCCATATAAACGGACCCTAAAGCTGTGAAATACACATGCATAATTTTAATTTGAATTACAGTCTTTTTACAATAAGTTTTCGTGATAAAAGACCATAGCGTAATATTAAAAAGTTGTGAGATCTATTGTAGCAAAATTCTATTATATGTACTTTTAAAACTTTCTTTGGGTGGGCAATCGATGATAAAAAATCTGGTTTAAACTCTTTATACATAAAAAAGACAATACACTTTTATAATCGATGATTTTTTACAATACAACGACCACACAAGCTGATTATCTATTAGAAAAACTTTTACAAAAAGTTCTTGTAACTTAATGACCTATTGAGATCTAATGGAACCAAATCAAATTTTCTTTAACTCTGAAAAGAGTTCAGAACAGTTCACAATAATATACATATTTTTGAAATATTTTTAGCTAAATATTCTCAAGACTATGAGCGCAATAAAAAGGTGACAATAAATACCTTGAACTCCAAGGAGTGGGAGACAAGATACGAAAAAGAGTTAAAAGAAATCATACTGAGACATCGTGCGTTAATCAGGTATTTTAACTTTCCATTAAATACGACCATTTTGCTAGACAAGGAGTAAAGACTATAAGCGGAAACCCTTTGGTTGATGAACAAAGCTAAACAAAAAATAGCCAAATTTACTTCCTACAGTCATTTATGCGAATAATAAATGTACGTTCCAATGAACAGTTACGCCCTACCCCGAAGGTATCCGTGATGATATAGATATATAGATAGAAAAGCCACGTGATCAGGGCAAAGCGTTATCGCTCAAAGAGAATAAATGGTTGCAACTGCGCTAGGTCCTTAGAAACATTAAATAAACTTTAGAGGTAATGTCATAACAGACAAGTACGTTTAAGAAACAAATACGGCACGGTAAGATTCGAGTTTCGTAAGGTAATAACTCTTCAAAAACACCCCAGACCTCTACGTGGAAGACAGAAACATGCATACCATAGTCTTCCCTACAAAATTCTTCCAAGTCCTTTTATCAGACCAGTCTCAAAAGCCCTGCTGTATGACTCTAGAAACTTTTGTAACTCCAATAGTAACTCGCAAGTAAAGTACGTACTCAATATGTTCTGGCCAAAAATCTTTAAAAAAAAAGGGAAACCGACTTCAAAAAGCAAAAAATAAATATTTGAAGTCGGTGCCAAGTAACCGACTGCACCAACCAGCACTTTTAGAAGGCGGTTTACCTTTTTTTTAAAAGATATTTATTTTACAATTTTAAGTGACGAGTGAATGATTTACTAATATTTAAATACTGATATTATATTATTTTGCTGAGTTGTACAGTAAGGCACCTACAGGATTAATATATTAACTATAATAACGGAATCTATACATTGGTGCTGTTCGCCGTTAAGGAGTTCCCTGGTGTATCTTCAAAGTCCAAGGTCCAATACTAATAACATTATAAAAGGACCACCTCAAAACTATACTGAACCCATTGCAAAAAGTATCATCAAAATCGGTTCATCAGCAGAGGAGTTATAAAAAAGGACGAATTATGAACCTCCTCCTTTTTTGAAGTCGGCTAACATACTGCTTAGTTCTATAGTGGGGCACCTATAGGATTGACGTAATACCCATGAAAATGAAATGAATAATGCTAATTTTAGACTTATATGGTTTTCGCATGGGTGCCATTGTCAGAACTGTACCAAATTGAAATGGGACCACACGGAAAGCACCAGCTTTCAAATAAAAAAAGAATCATTAAAATTGCTTCGCCCAGTCGAAAGTTATGAGGTAAAAACATAAAAAAAATACAGATGAATTGAGAACCTCCTCCTTTTTTGAAGTCGGATAAAAAAGACATAAGCCCCCGAAAGCAAGGAGTCTGTGTAACGAATTATGAGTGAAGGAGTCAAGACAATATTACTTCCTTTCTAGTAAAAAAAGCATTATAACATCGTCAATACTAACCTTGTCGTCTGAAGTAAAAGGCCATACTGGACGGACAACTGCATTGTTTAATTCTAAAAATAATTTCAGTCAAATAGTATAACAGAATTTGCTATAGAATAGCAAATGCTTAACGAAATTAACATTAATTACCTCGTTAGTCTAGCTGCAGGATACCAAGGTCGAAATTAGTCGGAAGTATGACTTCCAGTTTATAATCCTGGGTTATCAAGTCAAAGAAACTGTAATAGCTGGATAACATATATATCTAGGTTTTTAGGTCTGGATTTCTTAGCATTAATTAAATGTCATCGGCCTCAAATAGCTGGTGACAGGAGGGATAACTTGAAAGTGCTTCAAGGTAAGCAGGAGCATCATTTTAGGCAGTTGTAGTAGTGAAAGTTATTAAGGGAGGATAAATTAGTTTAAGATTCGGGAATCATACACAGAAGATCAGTGATGCCTTGAGTAAGATTGGAAATAAAATATCAAAACGGCGAAACAAATATAATCCTTTATAATTAAATCAGCACAATATTTCAGTATGATTCCTAAATAAATAAAAACTTATGGCAAACTCTAACCCTCGAAGATAACGTCAGGTGATTTTTTAACGACTTTACTTTTTCAGGTTATCAAGAAATGTCGAGGAGATGTTCGGTTTCTCTCTACTCCTCAACTTCTTCACCAGTTCTCTCATCATCTGCTTCTGTGGATTTTGCTGTGTTGTAAGTCCAACGACTTTTCCTAAGCAGACTTAAAAATTCCCTTCTTTAAAATTTCATCAAAATATCAACCTATTCACGAAATCAAACGTTTGTAGGCCGCTAACCTAGATATGTAGTTTTTCTGTAGTTTGGATTGCTTATTGTCTTATAAACCTATTAGGTACTTTTTACACTTTTTCTTACACAGCGGAAATTATATCTTTCACATAACTCGGTATATACAGTGAACGCTTTATTTCTACCAAAAAATACCCAGAAAAATGTTCTAATGGCTAAGAGATTTGAAATAAAAATTGTTTAATTGTTTTTCTTTTGTTTTATGAATTCACTCATATAATTTTCAGATTGTCGAGAAATGGCATGAAATGGTGTACAAAATATTTTTAACCAGCGCCTTGTCTCAAACGTGGCTGCTGTGCTGGTACGGCCAGAAACTTTTGGAATCAGTAAGTGGTTTTCTATACATGAAATAAAACTAATTTTTCGGATTTTATCACGGTTTAATTTTTATTTTTAAGTTCCCGACGTTTCGACCCTCCCGTGACCATGGGTGCTGCAAAGCACTCGAAACGTCGGGAACTTAAAAATAAAAATTAAACCGCGATAAAATCCGAAAAATTAGTTTTATTTCATGTGTAATATTCGCGTAAATCTAAGAACTCAGTATGGTTTTCTATAACTCTTAATTGTTGTTCTTCAAATACTTTGACTGCTAATGCGACTATTTTTTTTTTGTACAAATTCGTTGCCGAAATTAATTAACCACATTACGCCCCCTTCTGTACGCGGGTAAAAACCTGTGACGAGCTTACAATCATGAAACTCACATATCCTTGGCGACAAGTGAAAACCTCGTAAATGTCTAAAACAAAATGCACACCCTGACAGTCTTGCTGAGTTTCTCTCTCTGAGAAAGATTCATGATTGAAGACAGACATAGATGGCTTAGTGAACTGTCATACTCAATTTGGGTGCGTTCAAGATATGCGATATGTAGTTTTCAAATTATATAAAAAATATACCTATTTTGGAAAAAAAAACGATTTACGTCGTTTTTACGCGTCACCGACGATATACAAACATCTTGATCAAAACAAACATTTGTGGGTCTAAGCCCGCCACTCAATCCCACCATTGTAATTCTGTAAGCCAGGATCCATAACAGTCTCCTTAGATGACGCCAAGATTTGAACCTTAGGGTGTCCCGGGAAGCACTTTAATTGTCTTGGAACCCGCAACCAATTTAATTAGAAAGAAAAACAGGAGGAGTAATGAAAATAAAAATTCCACTTTCCTCCTTTGCAAAGCGGGAGACACAAAGAAAATAAAAATTGGCAGATCAGCCATAGAGAGCCATGGAGACTACAACTAGGATAAGCCCAGTTGTAAAGCACCACGGTCACGAAAAAATATTAACAGGGCCTATTTGTGAGCCTCATGTTTGATTCCAGTAATAGGTATGGCAAAAACGCTTGAACGCACGGAAATTATCCCGAGTTTCTACAAGATCCGTGTAGTAGATTACCCCAGATGTATTTCGCAGACTGTTTAACATAATGGTACGCTCGTTGTGCCAGAGACCGCACTCCCAAAGAATATGGTGTGCTGATTGTTCATACTCATAGTTAGACCTGGAACACTGACATAGCGGTGAAGGTACCAGTTTAAAAGAGAATAATTTACTCTTAAAGTTGTAAATTGAGCCACACAGTGGTCCACCTCCAGCCATGTTCTCGCCAAACGCTCACGTACAGATAGAAAGAACAGGTAGAGGTGACGGCCCTTTGTTGTAGTATCCCATCTTTCCTGCCATTCGGTCAGGAGATCTGCATAGGTCTTCTTGATCAGAGATCTTCATTTGTGGGTCTAACAAAGAGTTGTTTTGTGCGGAGATCGAGCCCGCAACTTTTCGATCTAGTGAGTAAAGCTCTAACCATTAGACCAAGCCTTCGTCTCTGTAGAGGCAAAATTCAATGTCGACAAGGCACTATTTTCGATTCTATTTTCAAAACTACTTTCATTGTTAGATTATGTAGCAAAACAGTCTGTCGGCTCCGTAACGTTGCCCTAGAATGAAAACCATGGATATCCGAAAGAGGAAACTTTACAAGCGGAAGAAAGACCCTTTCAAATGTTAATTACTATGGGTCATGCAATTATTCGTCTTTGAGTACGTAATTATTAAATTTTGAAATACACACAAGTCTAATTTTATTAACGGTGCAATGTATCATAAATATAATAAAAAGAAATAGTCCAAACGTGCATTCCGTTTTCACTCTAAGGCAATGACAAAGGTTTTGACTAAAAGCAAATACCTTCTACACGTACAAGTATCGTGATTAATAAAAAGTATTCTCTCAGCATATTTAAAACTGCTTAATGAAAAAGTCTAATTAATATAGATGCCCTGCGGGTATCGTTAATTAATAAAATTCTAATTTCCAGCTTTGTAGGTACTAAGTTGGTGTATTTTTTTTATAATTGTTTTAGATCCTAATCAAATAGTGCCAAACTATGTAGATAATTGACAAAGTTTCTAGGCAGAGGCACCACACATACGCCCATCGGCTATGCCCATTCCTCAAATAAAAAAAGTAAATATAGATTCCCAGATAGAACGAAAAATTCCCAGTATGAGTCCGGAGTCTGCAATTTTTCCCAGTATATGGCAATAGGCTTGCTCCCTATATGAGACCTCACATCGTTGGCGAAAAGTGGGTGTACTTAGTATACCTCTGCCACCCTCGCTTGGAGACAAACTACAAAATGTATGGTTTTATATGAGTTAAAAAAAAAATTTTAGTGAGTCCTACAAATATTAGTTTGTGTCATTGGTGTTTATGTATGTGAATTCCTTGTTTATAAATCTGCATAACTGCGGGTCCGTCACCGAGCATCCTTTGTGCTCGGTTGTCTCCATTCGTTAATCTGCAAGCGGAGTAAAATGCCCCTTAGAAATAAGGTGACGCTTTACAAAACTTGCGTTCGACCCATCATGACTTATGCGTGTGTTGTGTTCGGGCATTCGGCCCCCTCTCACACCTATAAACTCCAAACGGTTCAAAACCGTTTCCTCCGTAAAGCCGTAGGAGCCCCCTGGTTCGTACGGAATGTCGATCTCCACTCCGATCAAGGTCTCGAACCTATTCGCGCCTATATTAATAAGACGACAACACGACACTTCGCGAACGCATCTACCCATGCGAATCCGTTAATCGTAGCCGCCGCCGATTACGATCCCCACCCCCCCCCGACCCCTGCCGCCACCGCCGGCCGCGACATGTTCTCACCGATCCCCCCGATGCTTTGTCATCCATTCTTTCCGCTCAGAATATGGGCGACGTCGACATAGTCGTAGATCCCCTCCTATAGCCGGTGGTTGACCGGTGCACTTAGTAGTGCACCCCGTCCCCCCACAGCGACTGTTCCAACCGCGGGCGCCTCTTCAAGGCGCCCTCGAGTATGTCGCCCCTTGCCCTTCTAGCTCGAGCGTAGTGGTTGCACGCTCGCTCTTAAGCCCGGTGAAGCTGTAAAGGCCTCGCGGCCAACAGCGTACATCACTCACACACACACACACACACACAAACACACGAAAGTAACTCTGTCTGTCTGTCGCGCTTTCACGCCAAAACTACTGAACCGATTTAAATGAAATTTGGTACACAGATAGTCTAGAGCCTGAGAAAGGACATAGGCTACTTTTTAATGCGAAAAAAGGGTTGTAACGGGTTGAAAGGGGGGGGGGGATGAAAAGTTGTATGGAAGTATCGTATTTTTAGAGCTAGAAGCTTGAAACTTATTTTTTAGGCTGTTGATTCGATATAAATAAATATGACATTCAAAGTTTGTAAAAGTTTTACCCCCAAGGGTGTAAAACAACAATAGGGAATAGGGGATGAAAGTTTGTATGGTAAATATGTAAGGTTTATGTGAATGTTTTATAAGTTTCCGAGAAGAGACAAAATATTAGAGCTATTCTGATGTAACATTTACGGAGTCATTACAAAATGTGAAATTTAACTGTATTTGGATACATAATAAACAATAACAAGTAACAGTAGAGGTATTGTTTCTTTTCATGCAAAATAAAAAATAAAAAATCTTTAAAAACGTAGCCCCACACTAGGATTTATTCCTGTGTCGTGAGTGCGTTGACCCAGACCGGAAAAAAGAATTGTGGATCACACAAAGATTTGTCCCGTGCGGGAATCGAACCCGCGATACAGTGGGCGGATCGGCTTAAGCTCTTAACCACTGCGCTAAATCGTCCGTCAATTTTGCAATAAGTGAGCAAAATATTTTAGGATGTTCTAAAAGAGGCTTATCACAGATTGCTGAGCAAATTCTTTTGCAAAGAAACTTTAAAAAGGAAACATTACATTAATAAGAAAAAGTTACGTAGGTAGGCCTTCTTTTCATGGTAACTTTGTAAAGGTTCAAGATATACCTGTGCCGGGGTCCATGGGGTCGTCCTTTTTCGCGCCCTTTCCTTTTGGGTACTCTGATGAAATTATATTTGAATACCAGCTGCTACCCGCGACTTTGATCGCGTGGGTTTTAATTTCATGGGTTTTAATTTTTTTGCGTGGAACCCTAATTCTTTTTCTTAAATAATAGTAGCTTAAGTTACTTATAACAGCAGATATCTGTCAGTGAAAGTCCCATTAAAATCGGTTCAACCGTTTCGAAGATTAGCCGGATCAAACAGACAGACAAACATTTTAAAAATAGTTTCTTTGCTAAATGTACCGTATATACTTTCATATATAGTTAGTAAAAACCGTTATTATGACATTACAAACGGACTCTTTCATTTAATCGATAACAATTTTTGAAAAAAAAGTCGTGCGTGCGTTCATATGCATAAAATTTCACATACACAAATACCCAGACCGAAACAAATAATTGTGAGTCACACAAAGATTTGTCCCGTGCGGAAGCCGAACTCGCGGCTATTCGACCCAGTGGGTGGAGCAGCTTAAGCTCTTTACCACTGCGCTAAATCGTCCTTCAATTGTCAATTTATTTGTATAGAAAATTCAATTTAACCCCGTAAACGGAATCAGTCCTATTAATTTTTGGTATAGGTACTATGATAAAATCAGCCTACACTGTCCCATTGCCGAGCGATTGCCTCCCATATGGAGGTGCGAAACATGATGATGATATGAGAGCGAGAGAGAACTTGACAGGACCGGAGGCAGGTTTGTGGCCACCTGCTGTTGAAATTTATTATGCCATTAAGTCTTCCAACTTGCCTTAACGATTACCTCATGAAGTATCTGGAAGCAACGGCTTAGTGTGCATTTCGAAGTACGGAGACCGTTATGGTAAATGCCACAAACGATCGCCCACCTTAGACTGGACCGAGTCAAACGCTGCTCAACCTTGGTTATTGGTAAGAGCACTGCGGCATCACGCAGCATTAGTATGCCTCTTGATATATACTATAGAGTTATAACTTTAAGTCTCTTTCACCACCCTCAAGTAAAGTGCTAGTTAGTTACTTCTCGATTAGCGTTATTAGGCAATTAAAATTGGTGTGTGTGGTTGAGTGATATACGCTGTAGGCCGTGAGGCCATAACAGCTTCACCGGACGGAAAGAAGCGATGTCAAAGCATCGGGGGAATCGGTGAGAACATGTCGCGGCCGACGGTAGCAGCAGGGGTCGGGTTAGCAGTCGGCAGCGGCTACGATTAGCGGATTCGCATGGGAAGATGCGTTCGCGAAGTGTCGAGTTGTCGTCTTTTTAATATAGGCGCGAATAGATTCGAGACCAAGATCCGAGTGGAGGTCGACATTTCGTAAGAACCACGGGGCTCCTACGGCTTTGCGAAGCGGGACTGAACCGCTTGAAATGCGTACGTTATTTCTAAGGGACATTTTACTCCGCTTGCAGATTAGTGGATAGAGACAGCCGAGCACAAAGGATGCTCGATGACGGACTCGCTTGAAATTAAAATTGGCTAGTTTAACCATCGCATAGATGGTGAAATCCGTACATAGACTTACTTGCAACTTTAATTGAAGATTAGTATACTTCAGACTTTATTTAAGGTTGGTGAAAGAGACCCTTACGAACCATTTAAAGCGCTTTTTGATTTATTTTCAGCACTAAATATTTATAAAACACTAGCTTCTGCCCGCGATTTGGTTAACGTTGCCTTTAGACAAATACCTAAAATTTTTCCGGGATAAAAAGTATATTACGGTAATCAAGGTAATAAATTATCAGTGTGACAAATTTCATCCAAATCCGTTTAGCCGTGATTGCTTGATTGAGTAACAAACATCCGAACATGTAAACATACAAACTTTCACATCTATAAAATTAGTGGGACTAGCTTCTACCCGCGACTTCGTCCGCGTTAACTTTAGGCAGGACCTAACATTTTTCCGGGATGAAAAGTATAATAAAAATAATAATAGCCCTGTTAAGAAACTGTCCCACTGTTGGGCACGGGCCTCCTCTCAAACTGAGAGGGTTTAGGCCATAGTCCACCACGCTGGCCCAGTGCGGGTTGGCGAACTTCACACACCTCCGACAAACTCTTAGGCATACAGGTTTCCTCACGATGTTTTCCTTCACCGTTAAAGCAAGTGGTAATTAATTTTTAATACGCACATGCCTTCGTAAAGACAGAGGTGCGTGCCTGGGTTTGAACCCGCGACCTCTGACTTTGCAGTCCAACGGTCTAACCACTGGGCTATCACTGCTTCGGATGAAAAGTATCCTGGTAATAAACTATGTGTGTGCCAAATTTCATCCAAATCCGTTCAGCCGTTTTTGCGTGATTGAGTAAAAAACATGTACACATACAAAGTTTCACATTTATAATATTAAGTACGATACCTAGATCCCTCTAAGGTATCAGACCCATAGTTACGTAATACTAAGCCTCTCTTACTTGATGTGGATGTCGTAAAATTAGCTAAATTCTGTTTCACGTGGATAGCATTGATATACAGGCTGGCATATTGTTTCCTCACAGAATTTGCAGGAGTATTTGAGGTGGTGATACTCAACATAAATTCATGAAAAAACGAGACTATGTTTTTGGTGTTTATTTGTATGTTCGTTCGCGTCGACTTTACACTGGGACCTTATAGTTTTCTGGCATATAAATGTGTTAATAGTAAATACAAAACTATCTGTGTGACAAATTTTATCCAATACCGTTGAGCTGTTTTTGCGTGATTGGGTAACAAACATCTAAAAATCTAAATATACAATTTTTACATTTATAATACTACGTAGGATTCATTTACTTGACAAGTCAAATCCAAACACGACGGGGTTATGTTGAGTAGGTAAGTAGTCGCATTGGCTACCTTCCGGCTCCATCATCAGACCCTGGACACCATTCGGGTCTACAATACTCGTCGAGACAAATCCAACGAGCCTAACTATTGAACAATCAATGAAACCATCCATTGACCACGTTTCGGCTTCATCATCAGACCCTGAACACTATGTGGTTGTATAGTTCTTCATCATCAGCCCGTGTCACTGCTGGACGTAGGCCTCTCCCATGACACGCCACTGAGCTCGATCTTCAGCTCTCCTTCTTCAATCCCTGCCCGCTGCCTTACGAATATCGTCGCCCCACCTAGCTACAGGGCGCTCTACACTACGTTTGCCGACACGCGGTCTCCACTCAAGAACCAGTCTGCCCCAACGGCCATCGGTTCTGCGGCATATGTGACCTGCCCACTGCCACTTCAACTTGCTAATTCGCTGAGCTATGTCGGTAACCTTGGTTCTCTGACGAATAACTTCGTTCCGAATTCGATCCCTAAGAGAAACTCCGAGCATAGCTCTTTCCATAGCTCGCTGAGTGACCTTGAACTGGTGGACAAGCCGCACAGTGAGTGGCCACGTTTCGGCTCCGTATGTCATATAGTTCTTGTCAATACTAATCCAAGCCTAAATACGAGGGGGTAAGTTGTGTAGTTCACAAGTTCCTGTAGCCACCTTTCGATTCCATTATCAGACCAGACTCCATGGTATCATATTATTGCATTGTCACCGAACTGTGTAAGTTCAAGTATACCAAATTTTAGCTCAATCGGATAGCCGCAAGTGCTTGAAAAATGGATCACAACATTTGACATACGAACAGTGCAAGTTAAATAAAATCTTGTAAAAAAACATAGGCAGTTTTAAGTAGTGTAGAATTATTAAGTACTCCATGTATTATAAATACTATAAATTCCGCGAGAATACATAAAAGTCTGTATAACAGTTTATCTCATATTCAAATTATAATACATCACTGCTATCCTTACGTTCTGCCCGGTTGATCGTAAATTTTGATTAAATTCTTGGAGATTGTTCATTCAGAGGCGGAACACGTTATCTACGTTTAATAAAACCTAAATATCTGGAGAACACTGACGCATGCAGAAGAATGTTCGAAATTGAAATTTATTTAATTCCTTCAGTTGCATTTAATTTTAGTTTTTTTAATTACCCAATGGATTCAGTGTATTATCATAGACTCCCTTTCTAAAAACAAAATAATCCCCATACTAGAAATTATTTATGTGTCGTACTATAAACATGAAATTCACATATGGATAAACACGTTCTCTATTTGTACACCAGCAAAAATACCACAGAGAAATACAATATTATCTTAAGATGACTGCCTCGTTGGTCTGGTGGCAAAGTGCATCGCTTTGTGATCACAAGGTCCTGGGTTCAAATCCTAGGTCGGACAAATGTAGTTTTTCTAACGAAAAATTCCCAGTATGAGTCCGAAGTCCGGAACTGTATGTGTCAATAGGCTCGCCCCCTATTACATGGGACCTAACATCGTCGGCGAATCGTGGGTGTACTCAGTACACCTCTGCCACCCCCTCTTGGGAATATAGGCGTGAGGGTGTATCTTAAGATAAAGGTTCGATTGGCTAAAAGCAATCTCTGCCAGACAACTAGTAGTGGTATCTATCTACATAAATTATGCACTGGTTTGTTTAACTGTCCTAATTTGCTCAGAAAAGTTCAATTTAACGTTCCAAGATTTAATCCAAGATCGTGTAGGAAGAGCTCGTCCTGTCTCTCGCACTAATTTTAGAAAATTCAGTCCATAGTCACGTATGTATACATTGTGCGATGTGTATAAGAATGTCTTAGATTTATTTGCAACCAATAAGTTAAAAACGATTATACTTAGGACTTAGATTTTTATAATATTTATTTTATTTTCTTATTGGGGAGGTTATTTATTTATTTATTTAATTATTTTTAGTACTCATAGCTCTTACAGTACTTAGCATTCTTAGTTTAGTTAAAAAAGATCTTGTTTAATTTATATTTTAGTCTGTAGTGTCCACTCGTAATATAAGGCTTAAAGTGCACAGCGATAGATAAGCTCTATCCCGTATTGCTTACAGTTGAGTATTATGTTGCGAGCGAACCTTAGCCTTAGTTTTAGCTTGGTGGTGGTAGTAATTCCCGTTTTTATTTAGGTATTATTGCATGCTGTGATTTCCTGTAAGTGACAAGACACTTAGCTTAACTGTTATATACATGTATCTTTATTTTTAACTGTGTACTTGTTGTTGGAAATCCAAATAAATAAAATAAAAAAAAATACACAAACACCTAGACTAAACATTTGTAGGTCATACAAAATTTGTCACCTGCGGGGGTTTAAGATACGACAACTCAGTCCATTGAGCGGAGCGGCCTATACCCAGCCGTTGTTAAAGTTGCTTAGATTGTCTCAGTTTTCCACTAGAGCTAAGTTCGAGTAAAACTGAACTCTGAAGTGATCTTAGTGGCGGAATCACACTCATGATTACTCGAATCGAATCGCCATCGAACCCCATTCTCGATTCAATTAGAGTACCCACTCGAATTGGATCGCCTACTCGAATCCAATCACATACTTGAATCGAATCGTAAACTCAAATTCCTTGTTGAAAAATAGTCTTATCAACGTATTAATATTTAGCGTAGCATTATAAAGCGTTGTTACTAAACGGGCATTGTTTCTCTGTTGAAGAGTGCAGGGGTTTCATACGCTTTGTATCAGAGTGGTTGGTATACGGCCTCCCAGAAGATCAAGACCTCTGTCCTGATAATGCTGCACAGGTAAAGCATCACTGCAGTCGCGTGCATTGCACATGGTCAATTAAACAGTGTCTACGTCATAAGAATGCAATACCACTACTTTCAATTATTACTACATAAATAAAGTTATATCAATAATTATACTTACTTAAGTATAGTAATCAATAACTTACAGTATTTTATAATGAGGTAGACACTGCTTAATTGCCTATATGCAATGCACACCACTGCACTATTGTAAATATCTCAGAGCAAAGCTGTAAGGGGAATATACCTCATACTGACAGAAAACCAGAAACCATAAGGAGAAAAGGTAGTAAAAATAGAAATTGTATATCTACCAAAATATTTTTTTCGAAATACGGAATTTTAGAACGTAATTACAAATACGGGTCGATGACATAGATACCTTAGTGCGTGCGTAGGTTTCGTCAAACAGCCTCCGGAGCGCGACGGGAGCGCGACGAAAGCGCTCGGCTACCTTCGGTCGTGACGTTTGCCGTCGCTTCGAGCGTGGCTGCGCTGTGGCGTCTCGCGTACATTTCAGGATATTATAACTCCCCAAGCCGTGACACCGTCACGCTCCCGTCGCGCTGCGTCGGCTAAGTGGCGAAACCTTAAGATTTACAGGACTAACAAGGACAGCAGGACTGTTCTCACATGGGAACAACATTTTGTCGTCCGGTGATTCTATCTTTCTATCTATCTATGTCATCACGCTAGATCCCTTACGGGGTAGGCAGAGAGTACAGAGTTCCAACAGGCTCTTTCCTTACATACCTCTCTGGCTTCCTCTACTCTCATAGTTTGTCTCATACACGCTCGCCGGTTACGGAGACTCCTGACTTGTCCTTCAGATAATACCCGGTCTATTCCGGTGATTCTACTATTGGCATTAAATCAAAACAGTCTTGTCTAAACATAGTACAAGCCATACAACAAGTTATATCGTGTCAAACTTTTGTCGCGGCACGACATACTAGCACGTAAGACAAAACTGTCATATCACACTTAGGATAACAAAATCTGTGACATATGTCCTGTCACGCTGCTTTTGCTGGCCCTGCTGGCTTAAATTAACTCTGGATAGCCACACCTAAGTAGCGTAAGAGGCAGTATGCTTATCCTAGAATAGATAGAATGAACTGTAAATTATGACGATGATATTCTATTCGAATACCTTACTTACCTATATGTTGTTTTCAGAACTCAAAAGAACGTTCACATAACTACTAAGTATGGATTCGCTGTCATTGCTTTGGCTAGCTACACAACGGTGAGATACCTATAATCCTATAAAGAACTTACCTATCAAAAGATTCTTAGATAGATAGATAGATAACTCTTTCTTGTGCACCAATTTCATACATATCAAAATACAAAAAACACTAATAGTTATACAAAGGGCGGCCTTATCGCTAAAAAGCAATCACTTCCAGCCAATGGAGAAAACGATTTGGTTGTGGCATACACGGGGTTGCACTTGTTAACGGAGGTTTTAACTTATAGTAATAAATACTTACATACGTACAATATAGATTCGTTACTTAGAATTTAGAATGTTAAATTCAAGGAACCGTTTCAACTGTCCCTCTAAAAGTAAAACGCAACTATGTCAGCGATTAAATTGTATGAAACACCTCTGGGCCTTTTTTTCGCTATCACCAAATAAACACGTAACGCGATGCATTACCACAGAAAACTTCGTGAAATAGTCGTTTAATCATATTTATGGTACTACTCGCTGTTATCGTAACGCACCGCGTTTAGTCATAGCGAATAGAGCCCTAACCATTTCTTACTGCCGTTATGTTTAAATTAAATGTTGACTCCGAGCAAAGACTTCTTTACTCCGAGAATGTTTCTTGACTTTGGTAAGAGTAGCCGCTAAACAGGGCTCTCCCGTGTGTGTATGTGAACGATCTACGCTGTTGGCCGCGGGGCCTTTACAGCTTCACCGGACAAGAGGGCGAGCGTGCAACCACTACACTCGAGCCAGAAGGGCAAGGGGGCAACTAGCACCTCAAGGAGAAACGGCCTCGGCTTGGGCAGTCACTATGGGGGCGGGTGTCTCGCCTTGGTGCTTTGCACTGGCGTCGCCGACGAGGTCGATGTTCGATCCCGTGTGCGGTATCTGTAACTGAAAGAAGGGATGTAAGGGCATCGGGAAGGTCGGTGAGAACATTCCGCGGACGGCGGTATCAGTTAATAGGAGGGGAGTTAGGTTCGTCGTCGGCGGCGGCTACGATTAGCAGATTTCTATGATTGGACGAGTTCGCGAAATATGGGGTTGTCGCCTTTTTAATAAAAGTGCGAATAGGTTCGAGACCGAGATCGGAATGGAGATCGACATTCCGTATGAACCACGTGGCTCCGACGGCTTTGCGAAGGAAACGGGTATGAACCGTTTGGAGTCTATCGATGTGAGAGCGGGCGGCGTACCCGAACACCTCACAAGCGTAAGTCATGTTAGGCCGTATAGAAGTTTTGTAAAGTGTCACCTTATTCCTAAGGGACATTCTAGTCTGTTTGCAGATCATCGGGTTAAAACGACCGAGCACTAAGGCTGCTCGGTTACGGACTCGCTTGATTGCGATGTGCGGTCCAAAGGTCATGGTATTGTTTAGAGTGATCCCTAGATATTTTACCTATTTAACCTAGGGAATAGGTTGGTAGGTCAAACAGGGTCACCTGACCGAGATTACTTCTGGGGTGCCGCAACGCTCTTGTCCTGATTCAACTCAATACGCTACTTCCTAAACCAATTCCCTAGAGTGTTAGTGGCTGCCTCAAGGTTTCTGGTTATGAAACCCTTATTTCTATGCGAGACATAGAGAGCGATATCATCCGCGAATATGGCTAGATGCACGTTACTCGAACGAGGAATATTGTTCGTGTAAAAGCTGAACAGGAGGGGGAGAGAGCTGAGCCATGCAGCACTAGCTTGTATGGAGTGTGGGCAGGGCTCTCCCAACACTCAGTACTGGCATTGCACATACATGAATATTTATTTTAGGACAGCAATCGAAATGATAAAAAAGCAATTAATTTTATTTACAGATAATTAAAACTGCGTGGTCCTACTTCACATTGCTACTAAATATTTTTAAGCAATAAAGATATAAAATGATGTAGATTTCACTAAATTACGACACATGTAAATGCCTATAGATATTTTATTTACTCATGAGTAATTCGATGTAGTTATTTATTTATTTAGTAGTTATTTACTCATGAGTAATTTGAGTAATTTGATATACCTAAATAAACACAATGAACGATTCGTTAATACCTACTCTTTTTTATCAACGTTAGAAGTTTTAATTTCTTATTTTATAATATTTAAGTACATACATATATCGTCATGTTAATGGAAAAAGCGAATAAATCACCACTTTGTCAAAAAGAGATATTACATTTTGAAAGTTAGATATAAAAAATCTCCCATAAAATAAATTATAATGTAAGTTGCGTCAAAAATATATTGAGAACAATTATTTATCTTTTTAGCTCACTAAATGTTGTGTTCCGCATGTCTATTATAAGAAAATACAACGGAATAAATGTCGTATACCCCCCCCCCCCCCCCGTTAGTTTGTTTTACCTATATAACCTTAAAACATTAATAATAATAAAATTTGGTTACTATCAAAGTGTTGTATATCGTGTATATTGGCTCAGAACATTTATTTCATGGTTCATATTGAGTTACATCTGTAAAACCAGCATAAATCTCATTAATTGCGAAAAAAAGTAATATAAGTTGGTTTTACCAGTCTATTAATAAGAATATATTTAGTTATAGTTTAAATAATATTGTTATTTACTTAACAAACCGTCGAATTTACTATTTTCTTAAATCTTTACTAAATAATTCACTATTAGCCTGTTTTCGGTCAATGCAATGTCTTTAATAATTTAGTTATTAAACTAACTACTTAAAAATAAAAACAAAAAGTATGACCTAGAAATTCATTATTAAATTTAAAAAGATGTGTTGTGTAAATGTATTTGCGAACAACTTACAAATCAACAGTACAAATAACAAAGAAAGAGACAAATCACAAACTTAATCAAAGGTCTAGATGCGCAAAAATAATTATCCTTCTCCGTGAACATTCTTCATCGTTAGTCTTCATCAGAAGTATCTTCATCGGACACAGTAGCATCTGGTAATCGATCGACGATACAACTACGGTCTGCATTTTCGGAGTATCATGATCTCGGTCATGATACTCCTCAGGAATAACACCCTTTTCAGTTTTAGCAAATCCCCTTTTTTTGCTTTAGTAATTGGCAGAGGCTTGTGGTATAGTTGTGTCAACTCGGCAGGAAGTTGAAGTTCGATTGTTCTGACGTTTTGTATAACTGCGTCGTCAGCACGCATCTTCCTTTTTCGGGTCAAGTAATGATGTACAGGTGGACTGAAGTCAAAGCTGACTTGATTTGAATTTGTAGGTATGAGACCTATAAAGAAAAATTTTACTGACAGGTCATAGTTATAATATAATTTCATTTCGCCTTTCACATACTTCATCCTGTTTATTTTTAGCCAAAATACACGGTCTCCTTCCCAATTCTTTGATTTATTTCCCATCACACTCGCTGCTAATTTTTTTAATTCCTTGACGTTGTATAGCTTTTAAATCTTATTCTTTGCTTGCTTTGAAGATCTTGCTCTACGTAAAATTTGAAGCCATTCTGTCATAGAATATACTGATGTAAGTTTCTTAGCGGACTCTAGTGTCGCTGTGCATTGAGTCCATTTCCATATATGAGTGGCCACTCACTAGAAACTTGTCCTCGATGACATTAATGTGATCAATCTTCTGGGCAGCCCAAAATAGTAATACAGCAACATACTGATTTCGGTTCTGCACTCCGCAGGTATCCGAAAAAAGCCACCTCTTCAACATCGGGAGGTAGATACTTAGACAACCGATTTATGAACTTACCTTCGATCCGTTTAGTTTGGTCTATGAAAAACAATAGGCTTCATTAGGTAAAGCATTTTCGTATATACATAAATTATAAACTGTTAGTTTTCTGTAATAGTATAAAAGACCCACTTCGCCACTAGGTATTTGTTAAATAGACTGTAGATCGAATGTAGCTGAAATGAGTGTATAGTCCTTATTGTCCTTTCTCTTTACTTTTATCTCCATTGCAAGCTTCTTTTCTGGCAATGTGATCTTCATATTCCTTCTGTAAGCTAGGCTTACCTTTAGCGTTCGTGCATTCATATTTCGTACAAATAAGGCATTGGCCTTTTTTAGGAAGAAAAAGCCTAAATTAAATTCTGTACCATACTATTTGCAATAAATGGGCTCTGAAACTGAATCAGTTTGTCTTATGTTACAATCCTTAACGTAAAGTTTGTATATTGTATTTCCATTTTGGGAAATGACTTAATGTGATTACACACTTACGGTCCACGCGGATCTTTTTTCAGTACGTAAAGTCCTAATTCCTATTATTTACGGCGTCCGTAATAACGGATGCAGAAATACAAAAAGTTTTTCTAAAGATATTCTGACACATTTGCCATCTTTCTTGGTTAACAAAGAAATATTATTTTGAGATTGATCTAGGAGTGGTACGCTTTCTGTTGAATTTAATACTCTTTATTGGTTGTACTTCAATCTTTTGGAAAATCCAATTGCCTGTATTCTCAACAAAGTATCCTGCGATCATCTTCAGTTATGTAGGGGGTACATTTATACTGGCATTTCGTACAATCATCGACGGTTGTTTTGGACCGCTACATTTTTTTTAATCACGAAGGGATCCTGTCTTTTTTTGGCTATGTTAACTTCCAATTAACTAGGTTCTGGAACACGCCAACGACTGCGTGGTTTTAACGTTTTCCACACATGGTCAAACATCTTTGTTAATAATGTTTGTATGTAATTTAACTGATTTTCTTCTTCATTTTTTACAATTGTAGCAGCGCGATCGAAGATACCCATAAGAATGATAGTTGATATCACTGATGCATCACTAATATCATCGCCATGATTATCCCCAGCTTATGTTGATAAGTGACTGTCACTAGATTCTACAGGATGCACCAGTTGGACTAAAGCAACAGGATTTAAAATTTCTTCTGAATCTAAGTTTGCGTCCCTAGCATTTTGTGCGAAAAAAGCTACAGGACCTTTTAAATATTCTAGAGTTATTAAATCGTTACTATAGTCGAAGTTGCCGTCGTTCCTTAAACTTCGTGTCACAGAAGCTTCTGCATTTCCATCTTTTTTTCCAATCGATGTGGATTATTTCCAACATAAAAACAATCGATCCTAATGGTAATAACTGATACAAGTTAATAGGAATTCCCATTCTATTATAATAAGGAATCTCTAAATCATCGTCGAGTAAAAAAGTACTGTTTCGGTATAGTACTTATGAATTAATTCTATATTTGAGTTTTGCTTAGAAATTTTTACGAAAGTCAAAAACAGTTAACTCATGGTAGTATATTTTGCATATAGATTAATAAAATGGGAACCAAAAAAACGTTAAGCATGAAAACAATTTATTGGAATCGTGCTTTTTATTCGAAGATATAAAATAAAAAACGAGAATATGTTGTAATAAGTGCTTTTCAGTCTCAAGATTTATGACAAGTCCTATTTTAGTGGGTTCAAATACCCATTCACTATCTTTTTAACTATGCATTATATTGCAAAGTAGGTTTTATCATAAGAAAGATTGTGTTTTTTTAAGAAAAACTGTATTTGTCTCATTTTTGCCTTTATTCAATGGCAATAAGAGGCATGACCGGTTCCTATACTTATGGTTTTATGCCTTAACACTATTAACTTAAATATTAATTTCGTTTGGTACTTAGAACTGTCACTACCCATCTTATGTGAAAATGTTATAATAGACTCAGCTCCCATGAATGGAAGAGTCGGAATCTGTTCAAATCTTTCCCACAAAGTTAAGAGCGCAATTTCACACTTTTTGTATACATTTTAAAAGATTTTTTACTTCAGAGATCAAATTCACCATTTCTAAATGAATACAATCGATATGCAGGTTACGGGGTTACGCAGTAATCGATATTCCGATGAATCAATCGTAGCACACTTCAGTGCAAATCGTCAGTCAATCAAAGTTACGGTGACATCCATTTGACACCCCTTGTCTATGTCCCTCCCTAGTTTTTGTTTGGGTTTTGCGTAGTGCTCGTGTCGAAACACGAAAATTTAACAAAATGTCTAATAAAAAGAACAAGGAGATACAAAACCACGACAGTGAAAGTGAAGAAGAACAGGAATCCGGTAGCGAGAGAGATTCAGACTTTGACTCCGATGGAAACTACATCGGTGATAAAGTGAGTACAAAACATAACCTATTAAACACATGGCCGCATTCTTTTGCCAAAATTTACAATTTTTATTTGTGCAATAATTAATCGTATCTCGTGTAAACTATCATAGTTAAATAGATCCTTTAATAATATTGTCCAAGATTTATTTAAGTAAATACATAGTAAATATTGGGGTGCTTATCACGAATGTTTTCTTTTTGTTAACTACGCTACTGATTCTCGAATAGTAGCTTTGTCATTATCGATAATATATGTACATATAAATACTATTTAATTCATTGTCGCTTAATTCGACCGCAAGAAACGGGGGTATTCTGTAATAATAACTTGTTGGTGTACATAGTTCATGATAGCTCTACTAATGAATCAACAGCTCTGCCAATAATTTTTACCCTGCCAGCAAACAACATAATAATATCCAGTAGTAAAATCGGCTTCTAAAAGCCTTATAGTACTGGACAACAAGACAAAAGTTAACTGTATCTCAACAACTTCCACAGCTCTACAGTCCTTGTTGAGTGCCACATTCTTTTTATCTCATTTCCTTCTTTTAAGGAAGGCAAAGGGCAAAGGGTGTGACATCATTGTTTTAAGTCCATTTGTTTGTTGTGATGGAACACAATATTGTTTTATTGTTGTCTATTTTATAAATGATCAATAATTTTACATTACATTGGCAATAGAATCAAAAATTATCAGATATTTCAACATAATTGCATAATAATATGACTTATTATTTTTTTTTAAATCTCAATTCTAAACATTGTTACCTCCATTAGGAACTGCAAGCAGACTTCGAGGGTCGCAACCCTGAGGACTGTGACTTTCATGGCATCAAGCAGTTACTGAGGCAATTGTTTTTGAAATCTAATGTGGACCTCAGTGGACTAGCACAGATTATTATTTGTAAGTGTATAAGATGATAATTATTTCCACACACACTGACATGCAAACACTCACGATTCAAACACGAAGCCAACTGCTAGACAAATGCTCTAATCAACTTGTGAACTAGAACATGTTAAATTAAACTCGGCAACAATCATATCAATTAATATTTAAAACATATGACTACAACAACAGAAATATGACTATGAGAGTGGAGGAAGCTAGAGAGCTCTGTAAGGAAAGAACTTGTTAGAACTCTATACCTTTTGCCCACTCCGCAAGGAATTGGTGTAGTGGTATATAGATAGATCAGCAATATGCCTATTGGAAAAATTCTATCTATCTATAACATCACACCAGATCCCTTGCGGGATAGGCAGAGAGTACAAAGTTCAAACAGATATAATTTATAATAATGGTGGAATAATTAATTCTGGGTATGTAAGGAGGAGAATGAAAGTAGGATAAATGCAGTAGAAATGCAAGCTCTGCGGAAGATGAGTGGAGTGAAGCTGACCGACCGCATTAGCAACAGCGTAGTAAGAAAGCGAGTAGGTATGAAAGATAGTATCGGTGTAAAGATGAGAAAGGGCATGCTCCGTTGGTTCGGGCATATAGAAAGAATGCCAGAGGAAAGAATGACAATACAGATATACAATGTGAAAGTTGTAGGATGCAGGTACCAGGGAAGACCTAGACTATTGTAACACGACCAAATAAACCGAGTCTTATCTGAAGGAAAAGTCAAGAGTCTCCGTAACCTGCGAGCGTGTATGAGACGAACTATGAGAGTGGAGGAAGCCAAAGAGGTCTCTAAGGAAAGAACCTGTTGGAACTCTGTACTGTCTGCCTACCCCGCAAGGGATCTGGCGTGATGATATAGATAGATATAGATAGAATTAATTCTATTAAGCGATGGAAACTGTTTATGCTCATTATGTTCTATTTTCTTCTATGTTAATCTTTTATTTTCAGCTCAAAACTATGTAGGTAGTGTCGTAAAACAGTGCTTAGATGATCCACAAGATGATGATGACGATGATGATGGAAGTGATGGAGTTTTTGGGATCACCACAGTTATAAATATAACCAAACGAAAAGTAAGCATAATAATATTTTAATGTAAACAAAATGTAAAGGAAATTGGGTTCTTGGGATGGATCAGTAAATTGTTGGCCTTGTTGCTCGAATAAAAATAATCATTGTCGCGCCTATATCGTCCAAACGAAGTCGGCAGAGTTATACTGTGTACACTTACTTTTCAATGACGATGTTAGGTGCCATGTAATAGGAGGCAAGCGTATTTTTATTTCACCACACACAGTATCAGACTCCAGACTGACACTGGAAATTTTTCTATCGGAAAATTAATTTTGTCGGACCTAGAATTCGAATTTAATAGATCGCTACGCGCATTATTTGCAATTTAGAGATAGGCAAAATATAACCACATTAATGTTACAATGGCGTTTTGTAATATTCAATCATAATGCAATATTAAAAGTGTGAATGTTGAAGAATACAAAATGTAATTGTAATCGTTAATCATTAATACACCATGATGCCTATATTCCCCAAGGCGGGGTGATTAATCTGTTGCCACTAGATCAATGAGGCACTCATCTCACAGCTTCTTCTTTTAATGGATTAAAATTGGTTTTATTTTATTATCTTGTCTTCTAAAACAGTGACGGACGATTTAGCGCAGTGGTTAAGAGCTTAAGCCGCTCCGCCCACTGCGTCTAATAGTCGCGGGTTCGATTCGCGCACGGGACAAATCTTTGTGTGATCCACAGTTATTTGTTCCGGTCTGGGTATTTGTGTATGTGAATTATCATGTTTGTAAACGCACCCACGACACAGGAATAAATCCGAGTGTGGGGCTACGGTTAAAAAAAAAATGAACATTACAAACTACCCATTATTTTCAGGAAGATAATTGTATACAACAAATTAGGGCGCTACTCATAACACTTGCAGAGGACAACGCGGATGACAGAACTAAGTCACTAGTCAATAAGATCTTGTCAAATGACTCTGAACATGTAGGACTTGTCATTAACGAAAGGTAAGTGATAAATAATAATAATATAAAATATATAATGTCCCACTGCTGGGCAAAGGCCTTCTCTCACAAATCATGGTGAGAGAGATTAAGTCATACTCCACCACGCAGACCCAGTGCGGATTGGCAGAGGCAGGTTTGTGGCCACCTGCTGTTGGAACTTATCAAGCTGCCTATAAGGCTTCGAACGTAGCTTAACGACAACCACCAATTGGTAAACGGTCCATCCCACCCCATCTCAGGCCGACCGAGTCGAACGCTGCCCAACCTTGGTGATTGCTAAGAACACGGCAGTCACACAACGCCACGAGAGCCTCTGTAGTGATATGCTAAACTAATTAATATAATTAATTGAAAATATGTATGTCACATCAAGATAGGCCTGCACTACAGGACACTACCTCCTTCAAACGTCGCCACGAGATGGCTGGGTTCGTCCTGTATACACCCAGCTTTTACTCATGACCTTCACAAACTCATTAGTCCATTGGTGTCTATGCTATCTATCTATCACGCCAGATCGGCTTGTTGTGTATATAAAGGTGGTGAAATATTTTACGACTAAATTGTGCATTGCTCTTAAAACTTAACTTTTTTGTACAAAACCATTTTCTAAATCTAGATTCACAATTGCTTCACGTTCTGTAACACAGACCTAAGTAAGTGTCAATGAAGGCTTGCTTCAAATCTTATTCTAAAAATGTATACTTCATTGAAAATATTTTCAGACAACTCACAATAAAGTGATGAACCTGCTTTTGTGATGTCTATCTCTATCTATCTATATCATCACGCCAGATCCTTTGTAGGGTAGGCAGAGAGCATATAATAATATCAGCCTATACTGCCCACTGCTGGGCAAAGGCCTTCTCTCACAAATCGAGGTAAGAGAGATCAGGTCATACGTGGACCCAGTGCGGATTGGTGGAGGCAGGTTTGTGGCCACCTGCTCCAAGGTTTCCAACTCGTCTTAACGACTACCACATTAAGTGGAAACCGGGACCAACGGCTTTACGTGCCTTCCGAAGCACGGAGACGCTCGGTCACCCACCTCAGGCCGACCGAGTCGAACTCTGCTTAACCTTGGTGATCGGGGAAGAACACCGCGGTCGCACAGCGCTACGAGCGCGAGGCAGAGTTCTACCAGGTTCTTTCCTTACATACCTCTCTGGCTTCCTCTCATACACGCTTGCTGGTTACAAAGACTCTTCACTTGCCCTTCAGATAAGACACGGTCTATTTGGTCATGGTAATCGCATCCACTTTCGCATTGTATATCTGTTTTGTCATTGTTTCAGTATGCTCGAACCAACGCAGCATATCCTTTCTCATCTTTACACTGATCCTATCTTTCATACCTACACGCTTTCTTACTATGCTGTTGCGGATACGGACGGTCAGCTTGACTCCGCACATCTTTCGCAAAACTCGCATTTCGATGGCATTTATCCTGCTTTCGTTCTCCTTCATACACATATTGTGATTTCATTCATATATTTTCGATTAAATATCAATTATTTCATCTTTAGTCGTCATTTACCAAATCTATAGAAAGTTATATTTAATACGATTTAGCGCAGTGGTTAAGAGCTTGAGCTGCTCCGCCCACTGTGTAGTAAAAGTCGCGGGTTCGATTCCCGCTCGGGACAAATCTTTGTCTGATCCACAGTTATTTGTTCCGGTCTGGGTATTTGTGTATGTGAATTTTCATGTTTGTATACGGACCCACGACACAGGAATAAATCCTAGTGTGGGGCTACTTTAAAAAAAATAAAAAAAATAATGTTAGTAAGCTAAATTATATCTCAATCAAACTAAACTTAGCTCACTTAATCTAAGTGGCAATGGGTGGAACACATCACTCGTAAAACTAACGTCTGTTGGTTTATCAAGTGGCGACCACCTACCGCGGAAGCCGTTGAGTGAGCAGGGTCTAAAGGTGAATTGAATGACCTGGTGAAGGTCACGGGTAAAACGTGGATGTTCCACACAAAGCCGTTCATCGTGGCGTTGTTTGAGGGAGACCTTTGTGGACCCAGTGGACATCTCCGAACTGAAGATAGATACCTAAAATAAATAAACACCGTCACGCCTATATTCCCCAAGCAGGGGGTGACAAAGGTGTACTGAGTACACACTTTTTGCGGACTATATTAGGTCCCATGTAATAGAGGGCTAGCCTATTGCCATATACGGGGCACAATCCCGGACAATCCAGACTTCAGACTGGATTGTCCGGGATTGTGCCCCGACTTCAGACTAATACTGGGATTTTTTGTTAAACAACTGAGTTTGTCTGACTGATGTGTCTAGTGGCAAACTACGCTTTGCCACTAGACCAACGAGGCAAAGATACCTCAATCTTATAATTATCAATTTCAGGATTCTCAACATTCCCGCAGCTATCAGCGTGCCCTTATTCTCGTCACTACAAAACGAATTAGACAGAGCTGTGAAGAAAAACATGCCATACACATTCCAGTACTTGGTGTGGATATGCAAGACATACAACACTGGTGGTATGTTTTGTAAACATTGACTCATGTGTTCATAGCTTCTCAGTATAACAACTATAATGATTCAATATTATAATATTGGAATATTTACTTACCTTTGTTCATTTGTCCATCTATAATATCATGCCAGGTCACATGGGGTAGACAGAAAGTAGTTTGATCAAACAGGTTCTTCCTTTACAGAACTTTTGTGCTCCCCTTACCGCCTACAGAAATCTCATAGTTCGTCTCATACCGTTCATTATAGAGATTATCTGAGGGGCAAATCACCCACAGATAAGACTTTTTTTTTGATCGCGTCATAGTCTGGACTATTATTTGAAGTGACCTTTGGATAATTACAAGTTATTTGTACTGACTACCACTGATACTAAATTACCCGAAGTTGCTTTAATGTAATTTACGTAGTTTGGCTATAAGATCTAAAAGATTATCATGACTAAAATAATAATATTAGTACTGTTAAGAAACTGTTCCACCGTTGAGCACAAGCCTCCTCTCAAAGTGAGAGGGCTTAGACTATAGTCCACCACGCTGGCCCAGTACGGGTTGGCGAAGTTTACAAACCTTCAGGAAACTCTTAGGCATGCCGGTTTCCCCACGATTTTTCCTTTACCGTTAAAGCAAGTGATAATTATTTATTTTAATACGCACATGCTTTCGATAGGCAGAGATGCGTGCCTGGGTTTCAACCCGAGACCTTTGACTTTGCAGTCCAACGGTCTAACCACTAGGCTATCACAGCTTTAAAATAAAGATCGTTTAAGATATGAAGACGTGCTTTATCCTTTGTCTCTTTCTATGCTAGTTACATATGTGTAATAATAATGTAAAGATAGAACAGACTAGCAGAACATTGGACAATATTAATTAATATAAGATTACAGACTATTAGATCCTAGACTATCTTACCACGACCAAATAAAACGAGTCTTATCTGATGGAAAAGTCAAGATTCTCCGTAACCGGCGAGCGTGTATGAGACGAACTATGAGAGTCGAGGAAGCCAGAGAGGTATGTAAGGAAAGAACCTGTTGGAACTCTGTACTCTCTGCCTACCCCACAAGGGATCTGGCGTGAGGTTATAGATAGATAGATAGATAGATTACAGGGTTTTTTAACCAATTTATAAAGTCAGTATTAAAGGCACAGTAACAAATATGAAAGCAAGCTATGTAAGGGTTAATAACAAAAGTATTCACAATTATATCATAGATATTACTAGAGTTGCAAAACTATCGAGTTTGCCTGTAGCCAGTCAGCCAAAACTATTGATTGCAGATAATAGTATCGATGGCATCAATTGTATTAAAGTAATACTATTTTTCAAGATCACGATAGTATGACTATTGCTTTAGAACTCTTAGATATTACTCGACGACATTGGTTGACCATGCTATACCCCCAAGAAAGATAGTTGTAACATAAGCATTTTTAATTTCCCAGAACAATCCTCGGAAGTGATGTTCGCGAATCAAGAAGAGAAGCCGATAGCTGACGAGGCGCTAGCCAGCTTCGACGTGGATGTCACTGAACAAGCCGACCTCTCCCAGTGGGACTACGAGGGTGGTGCCCTGACTCCTTGCAGAAAGGTACTTTTTACATAAAACTTCCATTATTTGTTTCGTGTACGCTGCCCATCGATTTGGATCTCACTTTGCAATTCTTGAATAGTGTTTAATATCTATACTAGGCTGTGTATTTTTAAGGAAAGGCAAATGTCCGCAATATGTTTTCTGCTACCATCAAATTTGGCGAGAACATGACTGGAGGTGGACCACTGTGTGGCTCAATTCCTCACCGGACATGGCAACTTTAAGAGTAAATTATTCTCTTTTAAACTGATACCTTCACCGCTGTCAGTGTTCCACGTCTAACTACGAGTATGAACAATCAGCACACCACGTTCTTTGGGAGTGCAGTCTCTGGCACAACGAGCGTACCATTATGTTAAGCAGTCTGCGAAATTCATCTGGGGTAATCTACTACACGGATCTTGTAGAAACTGGATAATTTCCGTGCGTTCAAGCGTTTTTGCCATACCTATTACTGGAATCAAACATGAGGCTCACAAATAGGCCCTGTTAATATTTTTTTGTAACCATGGTGCTTATCCATTTGTAGTCCTTCCCTATGGCTGATCTGCCAATTTTAATTTTTTTTTTTGTGTCTCCAACTTTGCAAAGGAGGGAAGTGGAATTTTTTTTTTTATTTTTCATACTCCTATTTTTCTTTCTAATTAAATTTGTTGCGGGTTCCAAGACAATTAAAGTGCTTCCCGGGACACCCCAAGGTTCAAACCTTGGCGTCATCTAAGGAGACTTGTGGATCCTGGCTTACAGGAGTTATAATGATGGGAATGAGTGGCGGGCTTAGTCCCATTTAATAGCATCAAATTCCCTAAAACAGTACTAGTAAATTTTGTTTATAATCACGATGTCTGACACAAAACTGTATTATGAACTTCAAAATGGAGAGTTTGACGCCGGCTCGCTAGACGTCCGCCAGCAATAGTACAACACTTTAACAGTTAAACTAGGGGGTGCAGTGGGTTATGTTTTAGACTAGAAGTTACGCCTGACAACGCTGATTCTCGTTTTGTAATAAGAACTTACTGTGCTAGATTGGTCAGTGATTTAATACTAAAACAATGGAAAGTCCGTGTTTTGAAATACGACGGCGAGAGTTTAATGAATTTAATATCTTGTTTCAGATCCTAATATTCGACGCAAGTAAATTCAACAATCTAGTGAGACTTATCAAAGAGGAAGTGGAGTCAGTCTAATCTTGCTTGACATACTGATTGTATGACCTATATTAATATTTATGCAATTTGTCTCGGTGTATACATATTTATATTTTATTATTACATATTAAACGTAAGCTTTACTTATTTTGTAGTTTTTATTCTATTAACTTAGATATTAGTTTTAGGCGCTCGAAGCGCGCTACGACCGCGGTGATCTTACGGATCACCAAGGTTAAGCAGCGTTCGACTCGGTCGGCCTGAGATGGGTGACCGTTTGTGGCATTTTCATATTCGAGCGTCTCCGTGCTTCGGAAGGCGCGTTAAGCCGTTGGTGCCGGTTACCACTTAATGTACTAGTCGTTAAGCCGAGTTGGAAGTCTTAAAGGCGGCTTGATAAGTTCCAACAGCAGGTGGCCACGAACCTGCCTCCACCAATCCGCACTGGATCCGCGGGGTGGAGTATGACCTAATCTCTCTCACTTCGATTTGTGAGAGAAGGCCTTTGCCCAGCAGTGGGCAGTGTATTTTATTAGTTTTCAACCCCAATTACTTATAAAAAAAAGTAGTCGCACTTAAAATTATTCCTGTGTCATTTGTGCGTTTATCCCACTAATATAATAAATGTGAGTTTGTATGTTTGTTAATCACGCAAAAACGGCCGAATGGATTTGGATGAAAGGCACACAGATGGTTTACTCGTATTACCTGTGTAGTGTATTAACATATAGGATACTTTTTATTCCGGAAAAATGTTAGGGTCCTGTCTAAAGTCAGAGCGGACGGAGACGCGGGCAGAAACTAATTTATATATACAAAATATCGACACCGACCGACATTTGTGGCTTACTCAAAAATTTGTCCCATGCGGGGAGTACTCATGTCCCGTGAGTAGAGCGGCCTACCCTCAAATCGCTAGACCAAGTTACAACGTTGAATTGAATACTTGTTTAATATAAAATCAATGTAAAAAAAATATATTCTACTTGCTTTTATAATACCGACCTAAGTCAAAATTCAGACTAACTATCTTTGTCAAGTCTTCAGCAGCTGTAACTAACGGGAGATACAATTTTGGGCCAGGAATGTCCTTCAAATGCAAATAAATTGATTTTTAAATCTTTATTCGAATATAAAGGTCCACAGATCTGTTAAAACAACCATAAAATTATTACGAACTTAAAGGATAGCACAAACAAGTATTCCTTAAAATTAAATTTTAGTTGTAGTAAACCTTATACTTAGGTTGAATTGCCTTATCCGTCCTTATTTACTGAAACGCTCTTTACGATTATATCAACTTATAATCCTAGTCTTAAATTTAATACTCAGTAAAATTTTACTGGAAAGCATACCGACACGGTATTACCAGGCCTAGCGTAAAATTGGTTACAGTAGCTGATCTATCATTTGTTATGGTATGGTATTCGTCGTTCTCTATCAATTACTGCTATGACTCAAAGTCTTGGAAACGTATAAAGCGTCTCTCATCATGAAATCTCTTAGCGCGCACAATCCTTTCAGTATCTTCGCGCTTGGGTCCATCTTCTGTATATCTGTCTCGGAGAGACTCTTGTCCTGGGCCAGGTACCCACTGACGGCTTCCTCAGTCATCCAGTGAGCTGGAAGCTTCTGCATGTTGAATTGGGCAGGATCTGGGTTGATGGGCATCGGAGTGAGGGATTTCTCCCATGGTGTTATGTATTTCTGCTCGGAGTGAAGGCCTTCGATGTATCTGTGACAAGTAATAAATTGGTGAGAGATGCGTAGAAAGAAGAATTATACTGGTGCTTTTAGAATTCTATGGATTATGCGTAGTTAGGTCCATCAAACAATTTACATCAGTATACTTTACTGAGTACATACAATATGTTGCGTACAAAGTGCGAAGACTATCCGATAAACGAGGAAAATCCAGTAGTGAGAACGACAAGATCGTCAGCTGTAATTAGTACTGTAAAATTTAAATCATAGCAACAATATTGATAGAGTTTTGGTGGGAAATCGAAGCGATGTCGTCAATTTGTTTTAATTTCCAGATCTTGTGTTATTTCGGATAATAATGTGTAATTTTGGTGGAATATTAACCATTATGCATTCTTATATGTGCATGAGTGAAGGTAATTGTAAAAAAGTGATAAAACGTGCCTTTACGATTCCCCTTAAAACGGCCGTCGCAATTGGTATTTAAAGTATCCATCGCTTAACTATTCAGGGTGGGGCGTTTCATCAATTTCATATTCATCGTTATTGATCAACTTCATCGGAGAGTTGAAAATGAATAGTTATATTCGTAATACTTGACATTTGCAAAATATGAGTCGTCCTGATGCCATAAAGAAAAAAAAATAACATATTGATTTATCTATCTATAACCTCACGCCAGATCCCTTGCGGGGTAGGCAGAGAGTACAGAGTTCCAACAGGTTCTTTCCTTACATACCTCTCTGGCTTCCTCGACTCTCATAGTTCGTCTCATACACGCTCGCCGGTTACGGAGACTCTTGACTTTTCCATCAGATAAGACTCGGTTTATTTGGTCGTGGTAAGATAGTCTAGGTCTTCCCCGGTACCTGCATCCTTCCACTTTCACATTGTATATCTGTTTTGTCATTCTTTCCTCTGGCATTCTTTCTATATGCCCGAACCAACGGAGCATGCCCTTTCTCATCTTTACACCGATACTATCTTTCATACCTACTCGCTGTCTTACTATGCTGTTGCTAATGCGGTCGGTCAGCTTCACTCCGCACATCTTCCGCAGAGCTCGCATTTCTACCGATTTATCCTACGTTCATTCTCCTTCTTACATACCCAGCTCTCGCTACCATATAACAGCGTTGGGACAAGAACTCCGTTATGTATGGCCACGCCTTATGGCTTAAGAGCCGGCTCCCGAGTAGCTTTCCCATCGCACCATTCACTCTGTTCCCTGCACTCACTCTTCTCTCTATGTCAGCGGTGTATTTCCCATCCTTACTGAAGGTGCATCCAAGATATACAAACTCATTCACTTGCTCCAGCACATCGTTACCAACCACAATCCTTACATTCGTTATGGTTTCTTCCCTTTCAAAAACCATAATCTTGGTTTTCTTCACATTCAAGTGTAAGCCATTGATCATGCAGTCGTCTTTCATAACTGTGACTAGTGTTTGCAGATCAGTGGCTGTTGGCGCTATTAAAACCGCGTCATCTGCATAAAGTAGATGGTTTACCACTAAGTCACCCATTTGTACACCTTCATTCATCGCTTTCAGTCTTTGAAGACTTTTGTCCAGATATATTATAAACAGTCTAGCGGACAACACGCAACCCTGCTTGACGCCGATTTTAACGTCAAACCAGGGTGACCTGTTACCACCCACCCGTACGCATGCCTTGCAGTCCACATAAGTGGACTGGACGGCTCGCAACAGAGTGCCATCTATACCATACTCTGGCAAAATGTCCCAAAGTCTCTTTCGCACAACTCTGTCAAATGCCTTCTCCAGATCTACAAAACCGCAGAAAACCTTCCGCCCCACTGCCAGATGCTTCTCTAAGATGTTGCGGAGTGCGAAGACTTGATCCGAACATCCTCTTCCAGACCTGAAACCCCCTTGTGCCTCGCACAACATTCCATCGGACTTCACGCGCATTCTCCGTTCATATTGATTGTTTATTTATATCAAGAAAAAATATGAAAACTTTACTAGGACTATTAGTAGTCGGTCGAGTGGTTCATCCGACTCGATCTGAGATCGTCGTACACACGCATTTACGTGTTTACTTATTAGCGATTATTCTATGGAGCCGGCTCTATTTACTTATTTATTTTGTGGTTACGGTGCGTCAATTACCTGATAAAAGCCTCGGAGTGCGTGAGGCTCTGCGCGCGCGATGGTGCGGGCACGAATAGCGGATCTACCGGCGGCTGCGCAGACATGCCTCGATGAGGACTATCATCAGCAGTCGGTCGAAGTTCGACCGAATCGATCCGAGATCGTTGTAAGGACGCGTTTTTGTATACGATTCTTAACGCTCGTTGTACGTAGCTGGCCTTCTGCTGTTTATTTTACGGTTACTGTATGCTTTACCTGATATAAGCTGCGAAGTGTGTAAGTCTCTGCGCGCGCAACGGTGCGGGCACGAACAGCGGATCTAACGGCGGCCGCGCAGACACACCCCGACAGTGACGATTGGCAGACAGTCGAGTGGTTCGACTGACCTGATCCGAGATCCAAAATCTGACTTGATCCGCAATGCGACTTTATTCGAGATCATCGTAAGCGAGCATTTATGTGTTTACTTTATAGTGCGCGTTGTATGGATCCGGTCTGCTGTACCCATTTCTTTTGCGGTTACGGTATATTAATTACCTGATATAAGCCTCGGAGTGCGTGAGTCTCTGCGCGCGCGGCGGCGCGGGCACAAACAATGGATCTAGCTGCGGGCGCGCAGACAGAGCCGTGCTGGCGGCCTGCTCGCCCACGCCGAGTCCCGCGCCTGGGGACGGGGAGTTGCGTGCCAGCGGGGACATGCCCGATAGGGACGCTGGGGGGATAGAGGACAAGCTTAAATTGGGCTTTTTGGCGGGAAATCCAAGAGTGATGTTGCCAATTTGTTTTAATTTCCAAAACTTGTGTTATTTCAAATTATAATGTGTAATGTTGGTGGAATATTAACCTTTATGTATTCTTATATGTGCACGAGTGAAGGTAAATGTAACAAAGTGATAAAACGTGCCTTTTCGATTTCCCTCAAAAAGGGCCGTCGCAATTGGTATGTAAAGTACCCATCGCTTTACTATCCAGGGTGGGGCACTTCATCAATTTCATAATCATCTTTCTCATCAAGTTCATCGGGGAGTTGAATTAATTTAGACACAAATATTCGTAATACTTGACATTGGCAAAATAAGCGTCGTCGTGATGCCATAAACATAAATAAAAGGTTTAAATTGAGAATTTTCTATAGATGTTTTAAGGTTCAGTTTTTCTCTAGATATTTCCGGGTTATAGAATTTTTCACATAGGATGGGTAGTGACAGTTCTAAGTGCCAAACGAGATTAATATTTATTTCAATAGTGTTAAGGCATAAAACCATAAGTATAGAAACCGGTCATGCCTCTTATTGCCATTGAATAAAGTATCATTTTCTTTGACACTTACAACTGTCACCCACCATACATGAAAAATACTATAATAATAATTTTTTTTTTTTTTAAATAGTGGGCAAAGTATACGTATAAAGACTAAATATATATTTGTAGCAGTGGTTAAGAACTTAAGCTGCTCCGCCCTCTTGGTCGAATAGTCGCGGTTTCGATTCCCGCACGAAGCAAATCTTTGTGTGGCCCACAATTATCTGTTTCGGTCTGGGTATTTGTGTATATGAATTTTTATATTTGTAAACGCACCTACGACACAACAATAAATCCTTATGTGGAGCGACTTTTTTTTATAAATAAATAATATGTACGTAAGAAATATAAGGACACTAGGACTAGAAAAAAAAAATAAAAAAAAATAGTAATGTGTTATAACTATTTTTTTTTTTTTTTTAAACGTGGCCCCACACTAGGATTTATTCCTGTGTCGTGGGTGCGTTTACAAACATGAAAGCTCACACACACAAATACCCAGACCGAAACAAATTATTGTGGATCACACAAAGATTTGTCCCGTGCGGGAATCGAACCCGCGACTATTAGACACAGTGGGCGGAGCGGCTTAAGCTCTTAACCACTGCTACAAATATATATTTAGTCTTTATAAGTATGCTTTGCCCACTATTTTAAAAAAATAAATATTTTTATTATTATAGTATTTTTCATGTATGGTGGGTGACAGTTGTAAGTGTCAAAGAAAATTATATTGTATTTTAAGACTGGATCACCTTTATGTCTGGTCATAAACTAACAGTTTTAATGTTACTAGGATACAAAAAAAAAGTTAAAATAATCTTGTGATCAAACTTAAAACAACAAATAATGGGTTTAATAGTTCGTTTTTGATTTAAAGTTGAAATAACTATGATTTTAGGGTTACTTCACTGGTTACACCATTATTAACTTCGAATGCTTAATAAAATCAAAAAAGGGGCCCAAAGTTTACAGTTCAAAAAAGTTACACTGAACACTAAACCACACAGATCTAGCAGGCTAGAACCGATATATATTTTTGAGAGCAAAACTTACCTGTTTGTACATTAAATTATTAGTATTTTTTTGTCTTACAGAAAAAAACATTATAATAAAAATAAATATCTTTTTTTGTAGACCTACCCATATACTGAAAGCCAAAAGCGTCTTAATTTGCGACATTATTAGTTTAAAAAAACAGTACAACGCAGCACAAGCATGCAGCCGTGTTAGTAGATAGTTCATGCACACTAAGAGTTCGTACCTCCGGGAGACATCACGCCGCTGCGGACGGCGCCCGCCACCGGCTTCGGCTTCTTCGACGATGGCACGAAGTTTCTGATGAAGAGCAAAATGTATATTACACAAAAAAAAATATGGTATAGCCAGTCCAGTAAAACAACATAGATTAAAAGACTAGTCCGCTGAGTTTCTCGCCGGATCCGAGGCCGCGTTGCGATCCGGTGGTAGATGTAAAAAATGTAATAATTTTGACGTTTGTAAGTTACAAGACTTTTTCATTGGCCTATACAAATATTATATTTGACTTTGACTACTGCTTGCTTGGCGTAAAGATGGCCTGTTATATCCTTGGAGCAACCTGAAGCGAATTCTGTGATAACACAAGCCTACAAAAAATATTATTCTTATCTTCTAGTGCGTTGGATTCGAATCGATGCAAAGATCGTTTTTTTCGGTGTGTGTGTGTGTGTGTGTGTGTGTGTGTGTGTGTGAAGGATCTACGCTGTTGGCCGCGGAGCTTTTACAGCTTCACGGGACAAGAAGGTGAGCGTGCAACCACTACGCTCGAGCCAGGAGGGCAAGGGGGAAACTAGCTCAAGGGCGCCTCAAGGAGGAACGGCCTCGGCTTGGGCAGTCACTCGCCGTGCTCTGCACCGGCCAGCGGCCAAGGGATTCTTGGACCTCGCCGGTCAGGTCGGTGTCTGATCCTGTGTGCGGTATCTGTATCCGAAAGAAGGAATGTAAGGGCATCGGGAGGGTCGGTGAGAACATGCCGAGGACGGCGGTAGCGGCTGATAGGATGGGAGTTAGGTTCGTAGTCGGCGGCGGCTACGATTAGCGGATTACTATGATTGGACGCGTTCGCAAAATATCGGGTTGTCGCCTTTTTAATGAAGACGCGAATAGGTTCGAGACCGAGATCGGAATAGAGATCGACATTCCGTCTGAACCACGGGGCTCCGACGGCTTTGCGGAGGAAACGGGATTGAACCGTTTGGAGTCTATCGATGTGAGAGCGGACGGCGTGCCCGAACATCTCACAAGCGTACGTCATGATGGCCGTATACAAGTTTTGTAAAGTGTCACCTTAATCCTAAGGGACATTTTACTCCGCTTGCAAATCATCGGGTAAAGTTTTTATCGCATCAAAATGTCTTGTAATAAGCTTCTATACGTACCGAAATCGAATAGGGTGTGGTTTTCGCGCGTACCTAGATCGAATAGAAAATAGTTTCTATGCATACATACCTAGACCGAATAGGATATAGTTTCTGTACGTATTTAGATCGAACTGGGCATTGTTTCTGCGCTTACCTAGATCGTATAGGGTACAGTTCCCGTGCGTACCTAAATCTATCTATCTATCTATTTATAACCTCACGCCAGATCCCTTGCGGGGTAGGCAGAGAGTACAGAGTTCCAACAGGTTCTTTCCTTACATACCTCTCTGGCTTCCTCGACTCTCATAGTTCGTCTCATACACGCTCGCCGGTTACGGAGACTCTTGACTTTTCCATCAGATAAGACTCGGTTTATTTGGTCGTGGTAAGATAATCTAGGTCTTCCCCCGTACCTGCATCCTTCCACTTTCACATTGTATATCTGTTTTGTCATTCTTTCCTCTGGCATTCTTTCTATATGCCCGAACCAATGGAGCATGCCCTTTCTCATCTTTACACCGATACTATCTTTCATACCTACTCGCTGTCTTACTATGCTGTTGCTAATGCGGTCGGTCAGCTTCACTCCGCACATCTTCCGCAGAGCTCGCGTTTCTACCGCATTTATCCTACTTTCATTCTCCTTCTTACATACCCAGCTCTCGCTACCATATAACAGCGTACAGTACAGCGTATAACAGCGTACCTAAATCGAATAAGGTATAGTTTCTGTATTCTTGTATGGTGCCGAAACTTGGACTGTGAGACGCCGCGATAGCAGTAAGGTAGATGCCTTTGAGATGTGGTGTTGGCGAAGGTTGCTCCGTGTACCTTGGACTGCAATGAGAACCAATCAGTCCATACTAAAAGAACTTAAAATCACCACACAGCTCTCCACGATCTGCCGACAAAGAGCCCTCAGCTTCTTCGGACACATTATGCGGTCTTCGTAGCATTGTCAGGAGAAGCAGATTATTTTAGGCAAAATGGACGGTAGACGTACTCAAGGAAGGGCACCTGCAGGATGGTCTGACGCAATAAAGAAGGCGGTGGGTGGCAGCATGCATCGGGCGGTACACTCCGCATATGACCGCAACCAATGGAGACCGTTTGTGCGTGGTCGCGATCCTCGGCAATGAGGGAACGAGGAAGAAGAAGAATAATTTCTGTGGGTACCTAGATCAAAAAGGGTACAGTTCTGTACGCACCTAGATCGTTCGTGCACGGCCATGAGTCGTCCGTTCCCCTTGTTGACGTGCAGGTCGCGCACGTGGCGCAGCAGGCGCGGCAGGTTGGGGAAGGGCGCCTGCCCCTTGCGCACGCGCGCGCAGTTGCGCCACACGCACGGGTACTCGGCGAACGAGCCGCGGTAGTGCTGCTGCACGTGCCCCGCTGCGGACACGCATGCGGGACGCGGGGGGCGAGGTTAGATCGATCTGATTACCTTATGGCTACGGTACTTTTATAAGCTAAACCCGCATTTAGAAATCCACAGACAACATGACACTTCCAAATGTCAAAACGAAAAAAATGTTGCCAGTTTAAGACGACTAGCGTGCTAACTAACTTTATCGACATAAAATGTAAACAGTAGACCGTGTTTTTCAAGGTCCTTTGTCAAATACTAAACAATATATAAAAAAGAAAAATTGTGGACCGTACTGAGTTCTTAGATTTATCGCGAATATTACACATGAAATAAAACTATTTTTCGGGTTTTATCGCGGTTTATTTTTGATTTTCACGGGACCGACGACGGGACGGTACGGACCTTCCCGTGACCATAGTGCTTCAAAGCTCTCAAAACGCCGGAAACTTAAAAATCAAAAATAAACCGCGATAAAATCCAAAAAAAAATAGTTTTATTTCATTGTAGACTGTGTTTTTTTCCTTTTTTCAAAAAAATTTCAATATTTTTGTAAGCCCTTTTCTCAAATACTTAATAACTTTTAAAACAGAAAAATACTCACGTTCCAACTTTGGTTTCTTGGTTTCAATGTATGTACCAATCACTGGCAGCGTTAAAAGAGTAAGGGCATCAATTTAAATACAAACTAGACAATACTAATGATCAGTATACAATCAAAGTTGCAAGAAATATAGAACGTAGCCTCTACATTGCCTATTACCGTCCTGATGTATGCAATTTTTGATAATTTAAAAATAAATATCACACTTCAAGATATAGTACTTATGACAAATCTGACTCACAGAAATTGATTGAAGAAATAGTTCCAAAGCAAACAATTTTATCTTCATCACTTCCTTTACAACCTTTGCTTTAGGCATAACAGAATAATTTACAATGTCATACAAATCAAAATGGCCAAACCAATATTTAAAACAAACGATTATTAGCCTAACACGCATTACTGGTAGGGTTTTATCAAACCCATAATAGCCTATGTTAATATAGTTGATATGCTACTTTATATCTTATGGCCACATATATAAGGTGGTTAAGGGCTTAGCCCGCCCCGCCCACTGTGTCTAATAGTCGCGGGTTCGATTCCCGCACGGGACAAATCTTTGTGTGATCCACAATTATTTGTTCCGGTCTGGGTATTTGTGTATGTGAATTTTCATGTTTGTAAACGCACCCACGACACAGGAATTAATCCTAGTGTGCGGCAAAGTTTAAAAAAAAAAAAAAAAAAAAAATAAAAAAAAAAAAAAAAAATAAACACTTACTGTTTCCACCGTCACCGATGCAGTGCTCCATGCAATCAGTAAGATCCTCAAATTGGTAGTCGCAGGTGTCCCACGCGCATTCATACGTCATCTCCATCGGGGTCTGAATAATAAAATATACATCATTTACAATAATAAAGCAATTACATGGCACATTTTTACATTTGAATATCAGAAGAAAGAATGACAAAACTGATATACAATGCGAAAGTGGAAGGATGTAGGTACCGGGGAAGACCTAGACTATCTTACCATAACCAAATAGACTGGGTCTTATCTGAAGGACAAGTCAGGAGTCTCCGTAACCGGCGAGCGTGTATGAGACGAACTATGAGAGTAGAGGAAGCCAGAGAGGTATGTAAGGAAAGAACCTGTTGGAACTCTGTACTCTCTGCCTACCCCGTAAGGGATCTGGCGTGATGATATAGATAGATTTTTACATTTCTGTAGCGCAAACACAACCTAACCGTTTCCGACATTAATCGGCCGAAATACAAGTTCGTCTACTACAGAACAAATGCCTTCTTAAAGTTCGCCATGATGACCAGCATCGTGCTTTAACTTGTGACCTTCAGCAGGTCATCGATCGACATTACCCAAATCAAAATCAATAGCATCAAAAGGCATTTATATCTCACTTAAGTGATTCGCGTAGTAACAACCGTGTGTCTTAGTGCTATACCAGTTAACTTATAGTAACAAACATGTCAGGCGATGACGAGGCGCTCGTAGCGCTGTGCAACCGCGGTGTTCTTACCGATCACCAAGGTTAAGCAGCGTTCGACTCGGTCGGCCTGAGATGGGTGACCGTTTGTGGCATTTTCATATTCGAGCGCCTCCGTGCTTCGGAAGGCACGTTAAGCCGTTCGTCCCGGTTACCACTTAATGTGGTAGTCGTTAAGCCGAGTTAGAAGACTTAAAGGCGGCTTGATAAGTTCCAACAGCAGGTCGCCACAAACCTGCCTCCACCAATCCGCACTGGGTCCGCGTGGTGGAGTATGACCTAATCTCTCTCACCTCGATTTGTGAGAGAAGGCCTTTGCCCAGCAGTGGGCTGGTGGTATGTATATATGTAAAAGTACCATATATTTGTGATGACACTATATTAGACTGCATCATTAGTCTAGTGACAAAGCGTATCGCTTTGTGATCACGAGGTCATTCCTGGGTTCAATTCCTAGGTCGGACAAATGTAGTTTCTGTAACGAAAAGTCCCCAGTATGAGTCCGGAGTCTGGAATTGTGCCCGGTATATGGCAATAGGCTCGTTTCCTTATTACATGGGACCTAACATCGTCGGCGTAAAGTGGGTGTACTCAGTACACCTCTGCCACCCCCGCTTGAGGAAAATAGGCGTGACTGTGTGTGTTTTTTGTGGTAAAACTATATTAGAACTAAACAGATTTCCATGACAACTTTTCATATTAAGATGTTATAAAACACCGTATGGAACTTTAATCTTACCAAAATAAGATTCAAAATCAAACTAGCACTTATAACTGATATTCTCTTACGTGCTGCGTGAGCTCCCTCATCTCCTCGGCGAGCCTAGCGGCGGTCTCCTCGTTGCACTTGTTGGCGCGCTCCTCCCAGCTCTGCTTGGTGGAGGCGGGCAGAGAGCGCCACTCGTTGCCCACTATCCGCGATATCTCGCCTGCGAACACACCTCATGTAATCCCTGACCTTCCTAACAGACCCCGTGTTTGGACAGTAAAGCTCCACTTTATCTAATGCTACCTACCAAAATGCGATATTTTTCTGTTCATGATTGAGCGACTAGCCAAGTTGCAAGTATTTTGTATCTGTTCTCTACCCGTCGACAGTGACTTTTTGATGATCATGACTATAGAAGATATCATTCGTTTATTTGTTTGATATCATTATTTGTTTTTGGAAATTCGTAGTCAAAACAATACGCTATCGATTGCGGCAAGAGAATAGAACAAAATGCTTGTCACTTATCTAGGCCCTCAGGTATTAGGCTTTATCTAGGGTTACTTATAAGACTTTATGAGAATGTGGTAAATGGATATTATTTGAATAATAGTAAAAATACTCATAAATAAAAAAAAACTTTGGGTGGTCAACTTAGATCACATAAGGAGAAAATTCATTTTAAGTGTCTACTTTCAACCCAAAATTTAATTTCAGGGTAAAATAAATAAGGCATAATCATTAAGGTACATATTTGAATGCAAATAAAGAGTTGTAGTGCGAGCGAATAGTCAAATCTAAAAGAAAATGAAACAATACCTACCTAATTTAACATTTTTATCCTTGCTAGCTAGATTTACATATAGGTGGCGTTAGGATTATGTGTATATTTACATAGGAATTTATATAAGCACACACGAGAAAAGAAATAGGGCACAGTTATATTGTTCAATTCTAAACCAAACACAATCAAGTCTGAAAATTTTGGAAAATATGGAGAATTATTTTTTTTCTTTGCAATTAGTCCGATGTAGATTCAAAGACGGGCCAATAAAACAGACAAGCAATCTTTCTGGGTGTCACTTATTAAGAGGCGTTTGTTCGACTGAATGATACGTCTGACTGAATTATTTGAAATTGATTGCTTTAGTATAGAACTGAACAATTAGAAAATCGAATGATTATTGAAGGGCAGGGTAAAGTAGTTTTAGATAGGAGAGTAAGAAATAGTTCAAAACAAGGAAAGTGGAACATGTAGGACTTATAACTATCTTACCTTATCACAACAAAATATTATTTCAGTATTACATAAAGGTGGAATTATACAGATGCCATTACAAAATTATAATCGCATTTGAAAGGTATTAAATTATTACGTACATTTTAGAATTTGTGAACACGTGTATAACATTTTTTGGCTTAACTCCAGAACTAATAATGGTACGATCAGCGAAATAAGTCACTAAATATTTATATGCATTATTTTTTTTAAATATATAAAGTTCTGTCTAAACCAAACACTGATAAATATTTATATAAGAAAAAAATACATGAAAAGAACAACTATCTTACCATGACCCAATAGACAGAGTCTTATCTGAAGGACAAGTCAAGAGTCTCCGTAACCGGCGAGCGTGTATGAGACGATGAGGGTGGAGGAAGCCAGAGAGATATGTAAGGAAAGAACCTGTTGGAACTCTGTACTCTCTGCCTACCCCGCAAGGGATCTGACGTGATTATATAGATAGATAGAAAAACATACATCAACAACAGTAAAATAAAGATTACTACCAATTTGCAAACGCGAGAGTATTTAGTTACTGACTGTTCATGGTCATAAACTTCGCGGCAGATGTCTTCGATAGACGATATCTTGACAGTTCTGTTTGAATCCTAAAGGGCAGCCAGTGTGAAAGCGTAGACCGTAGATATTCACCTTCGGCTCCACTTCTTCTTACTGCTGGCAACTGCTACCAGTAAGAAAAAGTTGGACCAGAAAGGGAGTTTGCTGGAGTTTTCAGTTTCTTTTCATCGATTCAACAGTACATCTTTATGTTTGTGTAGACAGCAACTGATATTAAGTGGAGATGTGGCCGTGGCTCAGGCAAAGTGGATCGATGATATGGTGATGTTCGCAGGTAAAAGCCAGTCGTCATGGCGATCTTCGGGAAGGCTCTTTTTCTTTGCTCTTTCATTCAGATGATGAAGAAGGTATCTGAGAATTTCCTCTCTAGGAGTACTAAGTTTATCTTCTTTGAATTGACGCTGTAGTTTTTGAAACTCGCCTGAGTTAGTCTGTTGCATAACTCTTGATGTTTTTCGCCGCTATAATTGGATTACTAACTAAAAACTAGTGTTAATCGAAACAATATTCCTAAGTTTTACTAACTTATGAGCTAATACCTAATTAACTTAAGTAATTATCCAACAATTCTATCCATATGAGATATCGATTATCCTTTAAAGGCCTTTTTTATTGCCTGATCACGGTATTATTGTCGTCGACACACTACAACAGCAGTCCAAATAACCACTATATGTAGATATTTTAACCTCCAAAGACGCGCGTTAACCGTTCTTTCATTCGCCTATAGATGCAAGCATGCAATGTTTTGCTAGTGATTTAATTTTGGTTTATTCCACTCTAGGTTAAATGATCACCCAGTGGCTACCGAAGACGCAGCTGTACGTGTCGCGGCTACACTACACCACCAAAGCCGATGAAATTGTGGAGTATGCCCGCAAGAAGTCCTTGTATACTCTGAGGGTCGAGAAGCTGAATTCGCAACACAATGCGGCTTTCAATTCCTTTGTGATGCGAGTTCCCACTGCCAAGTTGGAGACCTTCATGAGCGAGGACTTCTGGCCGAGGGGTGTCGTACTCAGAAGATTTCGTGGAAGACTGAGAGGCACCCCTGTACAGCGCAACATTTCGCCGAAAATACATGTTATTTAGATTATAAGTTCAATATATTATTATATGTATGTTAGTCTGTAAGGTATATATTCTATGGGCCAGTTAGTTGTATAAATATATTTTTGTCTGTTATTAGAAAGAAAGAAACATTTATTAGATAGGCTAAAAGTAAAGTACACTACACAAAATGATAACTATAAAATAAAATAAAACAAGTAACATGTACATACTATGTAGCCGCACTAATGGGATACCACTCAGCATAAAGCTGTGCTGCAGCGTGAACTACAACACAGCGCTGAATTATTATATATATATATATATATATATATATATATATATATATATAATTTCTGTTGCCTGAATTAAAAAAGTTATTATTATTATAATCATCCAGGTGTATGTGTATAGGTGATGTATACAATAAGAGAAATACACAATAAGAGAAATAATTAACATATACTGAAAAAAATCTCACATATGTAAGGAATTCTTATATTTTTAAACCTAACCTCAAAATATATGATAGATAATAACTACGAATTGAAGAAGCCAATCTCAAAAATACTTAGAAATATATAAAATTCTCTCAAACACAAAGGACAATTGGTTTTGACGCAATAACTTAACTATCTTACCACGATCAAGTAAACCGAGTCTTATCTGAAGGAAAAGTCAAGAGTCTCCGCAACCGGCGAGCGTGTATGAGACGAACTATGAGAGTCGAGGAAGCCAGAGAGGTATGTAAGGAAAGAACCTGTTGGAACTCTGTACTCTCTGCCTAACCCGCAAGGGATCTGGCGTGATTTTATAGATAGATAGATAGAACTTAAGGTTTAGTACGGAGCGTCATACATTAGGCCACTGTAAGGGATTAGGGGAAACTGGGAGTCGCGACTGCTTATGTCTATTCTTATCGATATAAAGTGTACAAATGTTATAGGAAGGGGCATAAAGTGACTAAGATATCGACGACAATAATATCGTTATCGGGCCAGCCAGTGAAAAATCACCTTTATTACATAGTTATAAAGTATATTAACAAACTCACCAAAAGTAGACTCGGGGTTGCTTGCGACAATAGCTTTCCTCACTTCGCTGGAGTAGAGAATGTAGCCAGTGACGATCTTCTGCTTCTGATCCTTCTTCTTCTTGCTGCTGGTGGGGGCGGCGGAGGTTTGGCTGCTGGAACGCTCCTGGCTTGGCGTGATGGCCATTGATGGGTTGTAAGGGTTGCTGTTACCACCTAGGGTTAGGACAGTAGTACATTATATGTGAGTGGTGCTTGGTCTGTTATATGGTGGTCACGCCTTGTTTGTCTATGCGGCTGTTGATTAAGGGTACTGGGTTCGATATCTAGGTCGAACAGAGTATTATTGGGATTTTTGTGTTGAGAAATTCTCAGTAAAGAACAAGGAAAGAGCAAGCTCTAATAATACAAAAAATGAAAAAATACAACGTAAATTGTGAATGAGTTCTTTTTTTTTCTTTTTTTTTTTTTAAAACGTAGCCCCACACTAGGATTTATTCCTGTGTCGTGGGTGCGTTTACAAACATGAAAGTTCACACACACAAATACCCAGACCGGAACAAATAATTGTGGATCACACAAAGATTTGTTCCGTGCGGGAATCGAACCCGCGACTATTAGACACAGTGGCCGGAGCGACTTAAGCTCTTAACCACTGCGCTAAATCATCCGTCAAAGTTATTGTTATATATGTCACAGAAAACTTTATTTCTTTGAAATCGACGAAAAATTAATCACTTGCCTGGTTATTTCAAAAAGTTGATTTGGCTAATGTAAAATAAAACTATTTTCCGGATTTTATCGCGATTTATTTTTGATTAATAAGTTCCGGACGTTGCGAGTGCTTTGCAGCACCCGTGGTCACAGGAAGGATTGAGGTGTTAGACATCCAAAAGGCATAGTTGTTCCAGGGTACCCTCTAACTTCTTATTTATTTTTGTTGGTGTTTTATGCGCGCCTTAAATAACGCACGCGCCATCCTGGCTAACACAGCTTATACGAACGATGTTAGCAAAGCTGAATGCTACTCAACCTCAGCAGCGTTCAGCTCTGTTGGTCTAAGATGGGTGACCGTTTGTGCCATTTTCATATTCGAGTCTTCGTAGCCGCTGGTCCCGGTTACCACTGACATGTGTTAATCGTTAAGCCAAATTAAGAGTCTAATGGGCGACTTGATAAGTTCCAACAGCAGGTGCCCACAAACCAAACCGCATTGGGTCCGCGTGGAGGAGTATGCCCTTATCTCTCTCGTTTAGATTAGTGAGAAGGCATTTATTTCCTTTTTTTAAATTGAAACGCTTTAATAACTTACTTTTTGATATTACTGCAACAAAATCCCTCTAGCCTGTTAGAAAATTTAATCAAAAAATTGCTAAGAAAGTTGGGACTATCAAAAAGGTCCAAGGAATACCGAATATAATAATAATAAAATATAAATAATTACTATCATTGAGTATATAAATCAAGGTCACCGACAACTCATTTAGAATATTAGGAAAGAATACTTCTTAGCTGGATAAACATTTTTTTTATCTTTAAAAAAGAGAAGTCACACTAGGATTTATTCCTGTGTCGTGGGTGCGTTTACAAACACAAATACCCAGGACGAAACACATAATTGTAGGTCACACAAAGATTTGTCCTAGGCAGGAATCGAACCCGCGCCCACTCGATCCACTGGACCAACCTGTCCAGTGTTCAACAGTAGGATAGTACAGGTTGATTTATTATAAAAACATATAACAGTATCTCTCTGTCAATCAGACTGATCGAGTAACCTCAGTCTTTTGAGTAATAAGTACGTACCTATAGAGAGCGGCGTAGCGGGCGAGGCCAGAGATGAATCGTCTAACGAATTCTCTAGAATCATCTCCACGTCTTGACTCCCTATCGTCGTGTTGATTAGATTTGTGAACTGCGGTTTGCTGTCCTGTACACATAACATAGCGTTCGTGATCTGTCAACACCTAAGTGCATGAACACATTTGTGCTAAAATCAATTGTATGTTAAGCACAATTAAAGTTCAAAGTTGAACATAATAAAAATGTCAGTCGACAAGTTTATTATTAGTTTTAGATTGTGACTGTGCAGGGTCGAGAAAAGTTTGTCGCGGAAAAATGATGATTGCGAGACATCCAAGGATGAATAGACATTGCATCCGTGACCGAACTATTTACATCTTAGAATAGACCGTTACCGAAGTATAGTACGACATGGCCCGTAAATGATATTGCCAGGCACCATTTAGTAAAATTTTCATACTGCCAGGGAAATATTTCAGCAGATGGGTCCGCACGGTTCCTCATTAATTAATTAATTTATTTAAAGTAGCTACACCATCAACTTAACACTAAATATTTAAAACAAAATAAAAAATACAACAGGAATGAGACAAAGTGCTAAATCTCTACAGGTGTATACAACATTTTTTAAGAAATTAATTAAAATTAGTCATCAAGTTAAAGATAAAGATAATAAATAGTATAATTAAGAATTACCAAACTTATAAAATTATAATATATATAACAATAAAATAAAAATGAAGCTGGAATAAGAATTTGAATTAATTTTTATAATTTTATTTCGAATATGTCAATTTATAAAATAAAGATTTATTCAATCAATCGATAGTCAATTTATTAAAAAAGGACTTGGGTAAATTTCATATCGAAAGGCAACTCTGGGACTGTCATAATGTGACAGTTCACTTGTTGACAGCGTTAGTTCCGATTTTGGCCGCGGGCCACAAGACCCTTGTATGAATGTATTCTGCTACACAAAATACAAAAAAATAAGGACAGCTGACTGCCAACTTTTACTAGTTGAAGACGCACCACAAGAAGATTGAACACTGCCTTCACAACACGTATGCATCCTTTTTATTTTGTTAAACTAATGTTCGTACAGTCGTACAAGTATATTTTGGCCCGCGGCCAAAATCGGAACTGACGCTGTCATTAAATGAAATGTCACTTCATGACAGTTGCCGTTTGATATAAAATTTACCCAAGTTCTTTTTTTAATCAGTAACTATGCCTCCACCTGTTGAAATATTTCCGTGAAAGTAGGATAATTTTACTCAATGATTAAATTAGGGTTTAATTTCACACCAACGCCCCACTGTCAATGTCATTCATAGGTCAAAAGATCCTTAGTGAACTATAAGTGAGTAACAAAGAGAGACGGAGAATGAAAGGGAGAGCAAGACAAGTCTAGTTACCATAGAATCAATGTTGACGTGTGGATTGAACGGTTTCTGCGTGAAGGCGCTCGACGTGGAGTGTACGTCCTGAGCCGTGGCCAGCGCTGGAGGACCCAGCGGCTTCCCGAAGTAGTAGATCTAAAACAAAAACGAGCGAGCCTTACAGTAGTCGCATATGATGTGTAACATCTGACATGTTATCCTACTATGAAATTGAGATGACTCATTGGTCAAATCAAATGGTGCGCGCTTCCTCAGTTCCACCGCGCGCGCTCATTGGTTAAATCAAATAGCGCGCGCTTCCCCGGTTCCACCGCATGCGCTCATTGGTCAAATCAAATAGCGCGCGCAACCCCGGTTCCACCGCGCGCGCTCATTGGTCAAATCAAGTAGCGCGCGCTTCCCCGGTTTCCTGTAACACATTTCCGCCCCTTTTCCGAAATCACTCCCACAAAAAATATCCAGCAACCGAGAGGAAAAATGTTAACACATCAAAAATATTTCCATTAAAAATAATACACTAAAATATTCTACATAACTTGAAGCACCGTATGTTTGTTACAGGTCACATATTTACTTAGTCTATTTGATCATGGTAAGGTCTAGGTTTTTACCGGTACCAAGATCCTTCCAATAGACTGTGTCTTATCTGAAGGACAAGTCAAGTCTCTATCACTGGCGAGTGTGTATGAGACAAACTAAGAGAGCGGAAGAAGCCAAAGAGGACTGTAAGGAAAGAACCTGTTGGAATTTTAGTCTCCGGCTACTTCGCAAGGGATCTGGTGTGATAATATAGAAAGAGATAAGTTATACTTGTAAATAAAAACTAACCTCGTCAATAGTGACATCCTTAGTGTGCTCGAACTTGCGAAGGCCCGATTTCAATTTGCGCGAGACTCGATTCGACTCGTCGTATATGGACTCGCACACGAACACGTCATTTTCTGCTATCTCTGTCGGACGACCTGTGGGTGAGTGAAACAAAATATTATAATAATATTAACCCTGTTAAGAAACTGTCTCACCGTTAGGCACGGGCCTCCTCTCAAACTGAGAGGGTTTAGGCCATAGTCCACCACGCTAGCCCAGTTCGGGTTGGCGAACTTCACACACCTTCGAGAAACTCTCAGGCATGCAGGTTTCCTCACGATGTTTTCCTTCACCGTTAAAGCAAATGATAGTTAATTTTTAATATGCACGAGACCTCTGTCTAACCACTAGGCTATCACTGCAACTTTTAATAAATACTTAAGCATAAATTTATGATTTTTTAAAAATGTAGCCCCACACTACAAATTATTCCTGTATCGTGGGTGCGTTTACAAATATGAAATTTACATACACAAAAACCCAGTCACCCAGACCCAAAAAAATATTTGTAGAGTACCACAAAGATATAGGGTAACACAAAGATTTATCTGTATATAGGTGCGGGGATCGAACCCACGAGTACTCAGATTCAGTATGTTTAATCTTCTAACAACTAGATAAAGTCGGACTCTGACCTGGAGTGGTGCTTGGTCTGTTAAATGGTGGTACAAGGAATGAAAAGATATAACGAAAATTGTGAATTATTTATTGTTAATTATTTCACATAAAAATGTCATATCCTTGAAAGCGATGAAAATTTAATCACTTGTCGGGTTATTTCAAAAAGTTGATATGGCTAATGTGTTTTTTTTTGCGCGCCTTAAATAACGCACGCGCCATCTTGGCTAAAGTAGCTTATACGAACGTTGTTTGCAAGGCTAAATGCTGCTCAACATTGATGATTGCAAATCCTAAGGGATCGAACCCACGAGTACTCACATTCAGTGGGCGGATCGGTTTGAGCTCCTAACCACTGAATAAAGTCAGACTCTGACCATCGTACCGATCCGCTAGAGAGATAATTAGCTATCTTTGCGTTCTGCGAATCGGTATCTACATTCAGAACGACCATTAAGAATGGCGTGCGTAATAAATGAATATGAACTTACATTTAAGATAGTCATCGTAGTCCAAGACGGAGCATTTGCCAACGATGCCCACAAGTGGGCTGGTGTCGTGCATCGTCGTTAAAAGCACTTCTTGCTTGTAGAACGGCTGTAAACATTGTATCATATTAGATCAATTACATACCATATGATACGATAGCAGATACACTTTGCAAGATTTAACTTAGCCAGAGTTAAATTAGCTTCTCCGAGCGAAAAAACGTAGCCTTACACTGGGATTTATTCCTGTGTCGTGGGTGCGTTTACAAACACGAAACTTCACATACACAAACACCCTATAAGTTATCGCGACTACAAGACACAGTGGGTGGAACGGCTTAAGCTCTTAACCACTGCGCTAATTCGTCCGTCAGCGGATACGGATACATAATTGCCAAGAAATGAGTTATTATGTAAAAAAATCTTATCTAGTAAAGCTCAATTTGATATTTCGTTCGATAAGGAGTATAATGGATACCAATTACATGGTTCTGCTTGATTCGGACGGAGCCGGTGGTCGTTGCGATCCTCAGAGGGGCTTTTGTTTAGGAATGGACGTCCTTCGGCAGATAATGATGATAAGAGTGACTCGCGAAACTATAATCATGTCCACAAATACACAAGCAACTTGACAAGTGAAATGAAACTATTTTTCGGATTTATTTTTGATTTTTATGTTTCCGACGTTTCGAGTGCTTTGCAGCACCCATGGTCACGGAAAGGACTGAGGTGTTAGACTTCCAAAAGGCATAGTTGATCCGGGGTACCCTCAAACTTCTTAATTGTTTGTGTTGGTCCGATCTACGCGGAATGAGCTAACGGTGTCTTGAGGCCTTGCAGTGTTATGCTTGATGTTGGATTAGATTATATTAATTACCGGATACCAAGACGAAACTTGAAAAGTGTTAAAATCAAAACAAAAATAAGTTACGAGTACGTCCTAAGTACCTACCAAGTGGTTATGAGGAAATCGTTGTTTTGTATGGCTTTTTTTCTAACATTAATTATTAGTAACATTTCAGACCTTACCTTATTGATGATGTTAGCCACTTCCGATGGAAAGATGAGGAATGGTCCACGGAAATAACACTTGTTACTGCAACAAAAACGATATAGTTAATTTTAGCCTAATCTGGCTGTCTCCAATAGTGAAAACCAGTCGGGTTTAACATGTAGCATCGCTTTCTTAGCGTTGATATATACTATAAACTGAATAAGGATATGTATAGAGAGAGACGGTTGATTTATATTCTCGCAGAAATTATTAATTCGTATGCGGAGCACACTTTAGTCTTCATTACTAAAAACACGCCAAATATACGATAGGCAGTAAATCAGAATAATATAATTTGATAATATGCCGGTCTTCCCAGTAAAGGACATTGTTCTGCACCCATACATGATTTGCCCCAGAACCAACAGCAATGAAAAAATACTTGTATGATGTCAAATCACCCATAAATTCTCTTAAGGCATTTATTATTAAAAGGTCAAGCGGGGGAATCGCAATATTGCATAAAAAGTATTAGATTTTTAGGTTATAGTTCAGTAGCCATATGACGTTATATTGTGTGTTGACATTCAGTAAAGATGTCGGCGAATTCGATATAAGTACTCACAATACCCTGAAATATTTGTTTTAGATTGCAAATTGTCCGTTAGATACGGATATTTGCCATTATTTTAATGAAATTATTTATTTCATTAAAATAATGATGGCATGGGTCAAATGTTTGTTGGTTCTGGGGCAATTTTCGACAATGTGCTTTGTAATTAATTTTTAGGCTCTTGCTGGCATTAGATTGAGTCGCAAATTGGCATGCCTATGCACAGCTCGCATCAACGTTTATGACTGTTCTAAAATATATCCCATAGCCGAATTGCCGATGCAGACGCGTATCGATGCACCAAAAAAATGTATCTTTACGTTCTAAGCATCGGTTACGTTCTAACAACCTTCAGAAATAAAGACAGACAGACATATATAAAGACTCTCGTGAGCTGTAGGGTACTGTGGGAACTGATGATGGAGCCGGCAGGTAGCCACAGGAAATTAATGACGACACAAAATATTAGGATACGAATCCTACATAGTATAGTGTGTATTCACAAAACCAGTCCGGAGATTGTAATTGTGCCCAGTATAATGAGTCCCCCAATTAAATTGGGACCTAAAATCGTCGGTGCAAAGGGAATGTACATTAACAGCATCTGTCAGCAGAGTTCTTTATTTTAAAACTTAGCCTCACACTAGGATTTATTCCTGTATCGCGGGTGCGTTTACAAACATGAAAATTCACATGCACAAATACTCAGACCGAAACAAGTAATTGTTGATTACACAAAGATTTGTCCCGCGCTGGAATCGAACCCGCGAGTCAAGTCAAGAGTTTTGTTTTTTTGTTTGTTTTTCTGCTATATCGATAATGCGATATACTCACTCGCCGGTCTCCCATATGGTGTCGACCTGCGCGATCATCTGCTTGCCGCCGTCCGTAACCACGTACACGTAGTCGCCTGTCTTGATGACGCCGGAGCACACCGTGTTATACTGCTCGTAGTACGTATTCTCGTCGTCCGTGCCCAGCGGGTTGTACATCACTACGTCCTGTGAACGATAATCGAGGTTTGAAATTATCGATAGTTTAAAGAGCTATGTTTCAAAGATAACAAATTTGAACAAGGTGAACTGATGACGTAATGAATGTGTGCAGTTAAAATTTAAACATTTGTGAGCGGTCACATGGGAGTATGCGATACAAATTTGGAGCCCTCGCTATGACAAATATATTGAAGGCATACAAAAAAGGATCATTAAATTTGTATGCTACCGACTACGGATCTCTTTCCACCTCCTTTATTTAAACCTATGCAAAAAGTTTCACATTCAACCACTAGTTAATTGCCGACATATGGCTGACTACATTCTTGCTAAAAATGAGCTCGAATGAAATTGACAGCCGCACTCTTCTCCAAACATTATGTTTTAATGTTCCCCAAAGGTCCACAAGGTTTAACCTTCCACTTTCTGTTGCGTTAGCTTCTTCAAACATGATGCGAGCAAGTAATGATTTCAATAAATTATGTTGTTTTTGTTGTTGTCTTTACTATTAAGCGTAATAAGGTAACACAGCTGCTGAACCTCAAGTTTTTTCAAATGTAATTAGTTACTTATATTACCCAATAGGGAATATGCGTGTAATTCAAATAAGGGTCAAATATTTTTTTTACAAACTTTATATAATGTTTCATTAGTATAATGTCTATACCAATATTTTTTAATAACATTACTTTTTTATTAAGAAAATAATTATTGAAAGTACAAAAAATTAGTGGGAAATTCAAAGTAGCGGGAACGCCACGCTATTCGTCAGATCAAATATGACGTCAAAGTCCACAATACAAATATCAACAAGTGCATATTAGTTGGATGTTTGCTATTGAGTTAGTTTTATTGTTATTTTTTGTTGTCGATTTACACAAAGACAAAATTTTAGTTTAAATTATTTAAGTTAATTCTTACGTTAAAGTGATCTTCACAGCAATATAAACAAGTTGATGGAGATACAATGTTCTGTCTCTTTTTCTGATTTTACACCACTTTCTCCTTATGTCCGCACCTATCGGGTGCATTTCTTATTGTATTTTTACACCTAGGCACAACACAGTGTTGTTCCATTGTATAATAGTCGCAAAATACAAAATAAAAATAAATTACAGAATAAAATACTTCTACAGCTGTTCACTAATTGATTGTTATTATAGACTTTGACGTCACGCCAAGCGCGCCAAAATGGCGGGCGTTTAAAATGCTCTTATGTGTTTGCTATCTTCAACATTTTTTTTTGCTCTTTACATTTTGTTTTTGACGCTTAAATTTTTTTTGCAGTTATATATTGATGTGATCTATCGTATAAAAATATAAAAAAATACACGCATATTCCCTATTTGTGTATTACTACTGTTTGCTTGTGTATTCGCCTCTTCACTATAGCAGCTTCTATGATCGGTCTTTTACTGTCCAGGCAGTACGACTGTGGAATACTATACCTATCAGTATACGGCGTGCATCGTCGCTAGAGAGCTTCAAGGGCCAGGTGAAGAAATATTACTTATCTACTTGTTCACCGGGTCCTGCCGTCGTATCGTGATAGTTAATTATGCGTATGTGTGGTAAAATTTTTATAGTATGTGTTTGCATTTTTATATTATATTTAAATATTTACTGCTATAAGTTAAAACTTCTATGTAATAAGTGCACCCCCCGTTTATTCCAAAACCTAATAGTTTTCTCTATCCAAAGGTTGCCTGGAAGAGATTGCTTTTTAGCGATAAGGCCGCCCTTTGTGTAACTTTAAGTTCTTTTTTTGTATTTTGATATCTATGTAATTGGTGCACAATAAAGAGTTATCTATTTATCTATCTATCTACTACTGTTTAATTGGTTTGGAACTCGGTACTCTTTGCCTACCCTGCAAGGGATCTGGCGTGATGATATAGAAAGATAGACACTGTTTGCTAAAGTTACTGTCACAAATATAGAGCTATTCGTGAATTTGCTTTCATAACATTATACTCTCATAAGTGTAGCTGTTGTTTCCTTATCAAATAAATACAAAATATTTTCAAAGATTCAACAAGGTGGACCGTAAAAACTGGATATTTGGGATGTTTTTATTCTGATGTCTTAGGACTGATCTCTGCATATTCCATCGCGTAAAACTAAAATACGAAAATATTGCATACTTTTACTACTTAATTAAATATCCTCTCGATAACATTTTTTATTTTCATTCAAACACTAATTTTTGGACCGTTTTGTTGATTTAGGACCTGAGTAGCCTAATTTGGACAAGAGCTTAATGGGGTTCAGCGGTGTGGAGACTAGAATTGTGCCCTGTAAAATGGTAATAGGCAAACCTCCATTTATACAGGGATTTAAAATCATCTACAAAATGTCCCGCTTCTACACACTCGCTTCGAGAATCCCACATTCTTTCTGTGGCAGTTTATTTTTTGACTGTATGAAAGTTGGTATATATATAATGAAAATTCAAGCGTAAGCCACACTCGAGATTGGTGTCCAATGGTAGGAAACAATGAGTAAATGAATTGCTATAAATCACTTAAAATTATAGTTTCTAGTGGTAGGATAAATTAACCTGATGATGATTTGGAATTAGTCTGTTGAAATTATACTTTCTAGTGGTATGATAAATTAACCTGAATATGATTTGGAACAAGTCTGTTGAAATTATAGTTTTTAGTGGTATGATAAATTAACCCTATGATGATTTGGAAATAGTCTGTTGAAATTATAGTTTGTGGGATATGATAAATTGACTGAATGATTTGGAACTAATCAGTTAAAATTATAGTTAAACTTACAGGTCGTTCCTTCTCGTGTACGTTCTCCAACACTTCTAGCTCGGCGAGTTCATCTTTGTGCTTCTCGACTCGCTCGCGGAACACAGACACTGTTCTGTTTGGTTCCAGTGGTACCTACAAAAATAGTTTTATCTATAACAATAACCTTCGTGAAATTCAGAATATCCACTACACAAGAATATAAGCTTATACACACTATATGTAATAGATAGCAATAATATAATAAATAATAATAATATAATATTAGCCCTGTTAAGAAACTGTCCCACTTTTGGGTACGGGCCTCCTCTCAAACTGAGAGGGTTTAGGCCCACCAGCACGCTGGCCCAGTGTGGGTTGGCGAACTTCACACACCTTCGAGAAACGAGTAAGCATGCACGTTTCCTCACGATGTTTTCCTTCACCGTTAAAGCAAGTGATAGTTAATTTTTAATACGCACATGCTTTCGGAAAGACAGAGATGTGTGCCTGGGTTTGAACCCGAGACCTCTGACTTTGCAGTCCAACGGTCTCACCACTAGGCTATCACTGCTTATATGTAATTGCTAAATTTACAATAGAACAATTGTGACTGTACTAAATTATAACACATCTGTCGTCCTTTATACAACTTACCGACGCCAATAGATCTATATATAGTAGCATTGTTTTAATAATTAAATAATATTAACAGCAGGGGCTCCGATAGACATTTCTAAATTTGCAACATATTTATATTTGCTTATTATAGTTTTTACTAAACAGAAGATATCGCATAATGAATACCTCTCTAGGAATAAGCGTGGCTTCCTTCTCAGAGCCGTCCCAGACTTTAATCTTCTTGAACCACCGCAGCTTGGAGTTGTATCTGCTTTCGCACACGTACACGTCCTTATCCACAAAACCTGGAAGAATCAACAGTCGAAAGATGTCCCTTATTCGCTATCACCACACCTGACGCGTTACTATACCTTCCTGAAATTACCTTGAAATGGTGTTCACACACACTGAAGTACTATCTATCTATATCATCACGCCAGATCCCTTGCGGGGTAGGCAGAGAGTACAGAGTTCCAACAGGTTATTTCCTTACATACCTCTCTGGCTTCCTCCACTCTCATAGTTCGTCTCATACACGCTCGCCGGTTACGGAGACTCTTGATTTGTCCTTCAGATAAGACTCGGTCTATTTGGTCGTGTTAAGATAGTCTAGGTCTTTCCCGGGACCTACATCCTTCCACTTCCGCATTGTGTATCTGTTTTGTCATTCTTTCTTCTGACGTTCTTTCTATATGCCCGAACCAACGGAGCATACCCTTGCTCCTCTTTACGCCGATAATATCTTATATACCTACTCGCTTTCTTACTAAACTTACTAACTTACTGAAATACTATTAAACGGTAATTTCACGAAGTTATCGTAAGGCGCCGCGTTACGGGTTTAATCGTATGGAATAAGGGCCCTGGAGAATCGCCTCTCTCCAAAATTGCTTCAACGACCGGCAACAGTCATAACTCAAACAAAGCAGCTTTCGAATAATGCAAAATTGATTCTAATCTACGTTTTTCTGTATTCGGGTTGGAGTATTTTGGTAACTGGTCAAGATGTGACGAGTACTAAAAAAAATAAAAACATAAAAATGATTTATTCTTGCAAAACATTATTTGGGTGTGTAGTTAAATCCTCCTATATTATAATTATGAATATTAATATAATCCTATCCCACCGCTGGGCAAAGGCCTTCTCTCCCAAATCGAGGTGAGAGAGATGAGGTCATACTTCACCACGCGGATCCAGTGCGGATTGGCGGAGGCTGGTTTGTGGCCACCTGCTGTTGGAACTTATCAAGCCGCCTGTAAGGCTTCCAACTCTGCTTCACGACTACCACATTACGTAGTAACCGGGACCAACGGCTTAACGTGCCTTCCGAAGCACGAGGACGTTTGAATATGAAAATGTCACAAACGGTCACCCATCTTAGTCCGAGTCTAACGCTGCTTAACCTTGGCGATCAAAGTCTAAGTGAATTTCACACTATGTTGCAGTAAATTATTATGGTCACTTGTAAAACAAGGCGTCAGAGTGTTTATTTATATTTTTTTCATATTGTTTTACCTTCAGGCCTGTACTTGAAGTACTCCTTGACGTTCATGACGTAGCAGTGGCCCACCACGTGGTCGTACGGCACTTGGCGGTGCGCCTCCGTCTTGAACACCTCCTGCTGCAGGAACTTGCGCGTGCGCACGTGGAACGTCTCCTGCGGCCTGCGCACAAACCAACATGTACTGTACACTTATAACCGGTTTCAATATTTAACTCAAGGATATTTTTGTGTGCGTGTGAAAGATCTACGCTGTTGGCCGCTGGGCCTTTACAGCTTCACCGGACAATACAACTCAAGGATAGATCTGCTTACTGTCAGTAGAATGTTGACAGATTTTCCATTCGAAATATGTCAAAGGACGTTGTCGAAAATTGCCCCCGAACCAACAAACATCTGACCCATGCCATCATTATTTTATTTATTTTATTAAAATAATGGCAAATATCCGTATGAAATAAAACTATTTTACGGATTTTATCGCGATTTTTTTTTTTTTTTTTTATTTTTTTATTTTTAGTTCCCGACGTTTCGAGTGCTTTGCAGCACCCATGGTCACGGGAGGGACTGAGGTGTTAGACGTCCAATAGGCATAGTTGTACCGGGGTACCCTCAAACTTCTTAATTATTTTTGTTGTTGTTGGTCCGATCTACGCAGAATGAGCTCACGGTGTCTTGAGGTCTTGCAGTGTTATGCTTGGTTTTGGATTTGATTATATTAATTACCGGATCCCAAGACGATGGAAGCACCCAGCCATCTTCTCTATTGAAATTAGGATGTTTTTTAATTTCAATAGCCTCGCGAACCATCCTTGGTAGGAATCGGTGTTCTTTCACGAGGATTTGTGGTCTATCAAATCTGATGTTATGGCGGGTGCGGTCAAGGACATGTTCACAGACTGCAGACTTCTTTGAGCGACGGTGTTTTAGGTCAGCTATGTGTTCTTTAACCCGAGTTTTTACCGGTCTTTTTGTTTGTCCTATATAAGAGAGACCACATTCACAATCAAGCTTGTAAACTCCTGCATCTTGTAGAGGGATCTGACACTTGACCGATGGTAAAAATTGACTGATCTTCTTCGGCGGCTTAAAAAATGTTTTAATCGAAGCACGCTTCAAGATGTAGCCAATCTTGTCCGTGACTCCTCTCATGTACGGTAGTACAGCAGGGAGACGCTCAACTGTGGCTGGTTTCACTCGGTCACTGTGACGTTGGCGTGGGACTCGAAGCTTATTGTCGTGCAGGACTTGCTTGACATGTTGAAGCTCGGCAGCCAGATGTTTCTTGTCACAGATCCCTTGTGCTCTCTGAAACAAAGATTTACCCACGGTAGCTAACTGTGTTGGATGGTGGTGAGATTCACCGTTTAAGTACCTATCAGTATGGGTCTTTTTACGATAAACCGTATGGCTTAAGGTGTTGTTGGGGTTACGAATTACTAACACATCTAGGAAAGCTAGGGAATTATTTGCCTCCAACTCCATTGTAAACTGAATTTTAGGGTTAATGGAGTTAAGATGATTTAGGAATACATGAATTTTGTCAGATGGTAATATTGTGAAAGTATCATCTACGTACCGCTTGTAGAAACTTGGCTTTACAGGTGAGGTACGAAGGGCTGTCTCCTCAAAGTCTTCCATGAATATATCGGCAACAATGGGAGATACAGGGGAGCCCATCGCCACGCCATCTACTTGCTTGTAGAACTGCTCCTTCCACAATAAGTAGCCAGATGTAAGGCAGTGTCTCAATAGTTCTAAGTATTCCGCTGGCATGTTGTTCTCCGCTAGTTTCCTTTCTACAATTTCGACACAGTCTTGTACAGGTAGGCATGTGAATAGTGACTGGACATCGAAACTGACCATAGTTTCATTGTCAGTAAGATGTAGATTTTTGATCTCACTAACAAAATGGTATGAATCCTTAACATGTGCTCTGGTGTGTCCTTTGAGTGCCGAGAGCACTTTCGCTACGTGCTGAGCCGATCTGTAGGTTGGTGTGTCGATTTGGCTAACGATTGGACGTAGGGGAGCATTCGGTTTATGTATTTTTGGGAGCCCATACAACTGTGGCGGTTTTGCGCACGAAGGTATTAGCGATTTGACGTCCAGATTCAATGTTTCGGAGTACTTCTTTATTAAATCACTCGTTTGTTTTAATATATTGGTGGTTGGGTCTGTCTTGACCTTTTTGTATGTATTTTCATCCGATAAAAGTTCTTGTATTTTGACATTGTAATCTGACGTATCCATAATGACCGTAGCATTTCCTTTATCCGCGCGGAGAACAGTAATATCCTTTCTATTGCGTAAGGTTTTCAACGCTAAATATTGATTTTTAGGAAGATTTAGTTTGGGCACTGAACTTCGACGTAACATGGATGAGACATCCTGACGTATTGCCTCCGAATCTTCCCTTCCTATGCTATTTTTGGATAGGACGTCTTCAACGGCGCTGACAATTTCCTCATACGGTATCCTTCGAGGTGTTACAGCATAATTTAAACCTTTAGATAGGACTTTTACGATGTTTTCATCCAATGTTTGTTTTGACAGATTGATGACTGCGCGTGATTCGTTGTCTATGGTGCACGGTTGCGTTTCGTTACACCGTAATGATTTGTTCTTGACATTTGATTTAGTTGTTAATTTATTATATTTAATTATGTGTTTATTTTTGCATTCATTATATTTAGATGTTTCACGCTTATTTAAGATATCAATGCATTTATTAAAATCAAATGTAGTTAACACTGTCTTTAGTTCATTGGATGAAATTTCTATATTTCTGCTGAGGTGGTGTAGATCGGAACGGGTTTGATGAATCACCGTCCGTAACAACTTTTTACTTGCCTGGTTTAGGATCTTAGCGCTTCCTCGTATGCCTTTCTTGGTAGATATCTTGACACACGTAGGAATGAGATTATGGTCTCTGCATCTCTTCAAGAAATTTAAGGATGTTGTAAATCTTGCGCGCTTAGTCTTGAGATCTTCTAACCGGCGTACTTTATTAGCAATTTCCAGTCCGTACTGGTTCACATATTGACCTTAAGCCATACGGTTTATCGTAAAAAGACCCATACTGATAGGTACTTAAACGGTGAATCTCACCACCATCCAACACAGTTAGCTACCGTGGGTAAATCTTTGTTTCAGAGAGCACAAGGGATCTGTGACAAGAAACATCTGGCTGCCGAGCTTCAACATGTCAAGCAAGTCCTGCACGACAATAAGCTTCGAGTCCCACGCCAACGTCACAGTGACCGAGTGAAACCAGCCACAGTTGAGCGTCTCCCTGCTGTACTACCGTACATGAGAGGAGTCACGGACAAGATTGGCTACATCTTGAAGCGTGCTTCGATTAAAACATTTTTTAAGCCGCCGAAGAAGATCAGTCAATTTTTACCATCGGTCAAGTGTCAGATCCCTCTACAAGATGCAGGAGTTTACAAGCTTGATTGTGAATGTGGTCTCTCTTATATAGGACAAACAAAAAGACCGGTAAAAACTCGGGTTAAAGAACACATAGCTGACCTAAAACACCGTCGCTCAAAGAAGTCTGCAGTCTGTGAACATGTCCTTGACCGCACCCGCCATAACATCAGATTTGATAGACCACAAATCCTCGTGAAAGAACACCGATTCCTACCAAGGATGGTTCGCGAGGCTATTGAAATTAAAAAACATCCTAATTTCAATAGAGAAGATGGCTGGGTGCTTCCATCGTCTTGGGATCCGGTAATTAATATAATCAAATCCAAAACCAAGCATAACACTGCAAGACCTCAAGACACCGTGAGCTCATTCTGCGTAGATCGGACCAACAACAACAAAAATAATTAAGAAGTTTGAGGGTACCCCGGTACAACTATGCCTATTGGACGTCTAACACCTCAGTCCCTCCCGTGACCATGGGTGCTGCAAAGCACTCGAAACGTCGGGAACTAAAAATAAAAAAAAAAAAAAAAAAAAAAAAAAAATCGCGATAAAATCCGTAAAATAGTTTTATTTCATGTGTAATATTCGCGTAAATCTAAGAACTCAATATGTGAACCAGTACGGACTGGAAATTGCTAATAAAGTACGCCGGTTAGAAGATCTCAAGACTAAGCGCGCAAGATTTACAACATCCTTAAATTTCTTGAAGAGATGCAGAGACCATAATCTCATTCCTACGTGTGTCAAGATATCTACCAAGAAAGGCATACGAGGAAGCGCTAAGATCCTAAACCAGGCAAGTAAAAAGTTGTTACGGACGGTGATTCATCAAACCCGTTCCGATCTACACCACCTCAGCAGAAATATAGAAATTTCATCCAATGAACTAAAGACAGTGTTAACTACATTTGATTTTAATAAATGCATTGATATCTTAAATAAGCGTGAAACATCTAAATATAATGAATGCAAAAATAAACACATAATTAAATATAATAAATTAACAACTAAATCAAATGTCAAGAACAAATCATTACGGTGTAACGAAACGCAACCGTGCACCATAGACAACGAATCACGCGCAGTCATCAATCTGTCAAAACAAACATTGGATGAAAACATCGTAAAAGTCCTATCTAAAGGTTTAAATTATGCTGTAACACCTCGAAGGATACCGTATGAGGAAATTGTCAGCGCCGTTGAAGACGTCCTATCCAAAAATAGCATAGGAAGGGAAGATTCGGAGGCAATACGTCAGGATGTCTCATCCATGTTACGTCGAAGTTCAGTGCCCAAACTAAATCTTCCTAAAAATCAATATTTAGCGTTGAAAACCTTACGCAATAGAAAGGATATTACTGTTCTCCGCGCGGATAAAGGAAATGCTACGGTCATTATGGATACGTCAGATTACAATGTCAAAATACAAGAACTTTTATCGGATGAAAATACATACAAAAAGGTCAAGACAGACCCAACCACCAATATATTAAAACAAACGAGTGATTTAATAAAGAAGTACTCCGAAACATTGAATCTGGACGTCAAATCGCTAATACCTTCGTGCGCAAAACCGCCACAGTTGTATGGGCTCCCAAAAATACATAAACCGAATGCTCCCCTACGTCCAATCGTTAGCCAAATCGACACACCAACCTACAGATCGGCTCAGCACGTAGCGAAAGTGCTCTCGGCACTCAAAGGACACACCAGAGCACATGTTAAGGATTCATACCATTTTGTTAGTGAGATCAAAAATCTACATCTTACTGACAATGAAACTATGGTCAGTTTCGATGTCCAGTCACTATTCACATGCCTACCTGTACAAGACTGTGTCGAAATTGTAGAAAGGAAACTAGCGGAGAACAACATGCCAGCGGAATACTTAGAACTATTGAGACACTGCCTTACATCTGGCTACTTATTGTGGAAGGAGCAGTTCTACAAGCAAGTAGATGGCGTGGCGATGGGCTCCCCTGTATCTCCCATTGTTGCCGATATATTCATGGAAGACTTTGAGGAGACAGCCCTTCGTACCTCACCTGTAAAGCCAAGTTTCTACAAGCGGTACGTAGATGATACTTTCACAATATTACCATCTGACAAAATTCATGTATTCCTAAATCATCTTAACTCCATTAACCCTAAAATTCAGTTTACAATGGAGTTGGAGGCAAATAATTCCCTAGCTTTCCTAGATGTGTTAGTAATTCGTAACCCCAACAACACCTTAAGCCATACGGTTTATCGTAAAAAGACCCATACTGATAGGTACTTAAACGGTGAATCTCACCACCATCCAACACAGTTAGCTACCGTGGGTAAATCTTTGTTTCAGAGAGCACAAGGGATCTGTGACAAGAAACATCTGGCTGCCGAGCTTCAACATGTCAAGCAAGTCCTGCACGACAATAAGCTTCGAGTCCCACGCCAACGTCACAGTGACCGAGTGAAACCAGCCACAGTTGAGCGTCTCCCTGCTGTACTACCGTACATGAGAGGAGTCACGGACAAGATTGGCTACATCTTGAAGCGTGCTTCGATTAAAACATTTTTTAAGCCGCCGAAGAAGATCAGTCAATTTTTACCATCGGTCAAGTGTCAGATCCCTCTACAAGATGCAGGAGTTTACAAGCTTGATTGTGAATGTGGTCTCTCTTATATAGGACAAACAAAAAGACCGGTAAAAACTCGGGTTAAAGAACACATAGCTGACCTAAAACACCGTCGCTCAAAGAAGTCTGCAGTCTGTGAACATGTCCTTGACCGCACCCGCCATAACATCAGATTTGATAGACCACAAATCCTCGTGAAAGAACACCGATTCCTACCAAGGATGGTTCGCGAGGCTATTGAAATTAAAAAACATCCTAATTTCAATAGAGAAGATGGCTGGGTGCTTCCATCGTCTTGGGATCCGGTAATTAATATAATCAAATCCAAAACCAAGCATAACACTGCAAGACCTCAAGACACCGTGAGCTCATTCTGCGTAGATCGGACCAACAACAACAAAAATAATTAAGAAGTTTGAGGGTACCCCGGTACAACTATGCCTATTGGACGTCTAACACCTCAGTCCCTCCCGTGACCATGGGTGCTGCAAAGCACTCGAAACGTCGGGAACTAAAAATAAAAAAATAAAAAAAAAAAAAAAAAAAAAATCGCGATAAAATCCGTAAAATAGTTTTATTTCATGTGTAATATTCGCGTAAATCTAAGAACACAAATATCCGTATCTAACGGACAATTTGCAATCTAAAACGAATAGTTCAGGGTATTGTGAGTACTTATATCAAAGTCACTGACATCTTTACTGAATGTCAACACACAATATAACGACATATGTATTAATGGCTAATGAACTATAACCTAATAATCTAATACTTTTTGTGCAATATTGCAATACCCCGCTTGACCGTTTAATAAAATGCCTTAAGAGAATTTTTGGGTGATTTGAAATCAAACAAATATTTTTTCATTGCTGTTGGTTCTGGGGCAAATCATGTATGGGCACAGAATAATGTCCTTTCTATCTTGGAGTAATGTCATATATTTTGCAATTTTAGATTAAGAAATTATCAAACTGCACTTCCCAAATTATTTATGTCTATGTATGTCATTACTCCAGATCCATGCAGAGTAGGCAGAGAGTACAGAGTTCCAACAGGTTCTTTCTTTACAGACCTCTCTGGCTTCCTCCACTCTCATAGTTCGTCTCTTACATGCTCGCCGGATACAGAGACTTTTGACTTGCCCTTCAGATAAGATATTGTCTATTTGATAATGTTAAGGTAACCTCGGTCTTGCCCGGTACAGTCAGCATCGTGAGTAGTTTTACATTCTCAGTTTCTTAAATCGGTAATACTCTTTATTTTACAGAAATTAGTGGACATTTTCAAAGCCAAATCATTAGCAACATATTCAATATATATTTAGATCAAGAAAAATAACGGATATGATGCTGGTGTACAAGCGATTTGAAATTGAGAATTAACATTCTCAATTTCTACTAACCTACTTATGTTGCTCACTATACCTACCACTTTAGGATGATACATATGTCATTCCGTCCTTCGGCATTCTTTCATTTTGGACGAACCTTTTCATATGTAGGATAAGGGCCGCAACCAAAGTTGACACAACGCCCAGCTTACTGTTGTACTCATCAAGGCTCAACCTTTGAAATTGGCCAGGTCGTCGACCCAGCTGCTATACAAGACGTCCACTGCAGGGCAATGGCCTCCCCGAATGATCGCCATGACAATTTGCTTTGTGCTATACGCATTTAGGTTTTACATGCGACCTTCGCCAGGTCATCGGTCCACATTGTGGGAGTCCTGCCCACTCCACGTTTTTCGGCACGAGGTCACTACTCGAGAACCTCTCTGACCCAACGGCCGTCAGTTCCTCGAGTAATATGCTCTACACACTGCCACTAAAGTTTAGCAATGTTAAGAGCTATATCGGTGGCTTTGGTTCTCCTGCCAATCTCCTTATTTCTAATTGACGGACACCATTATCACTACCAGCTCATTTCATCCACCGCAGGGCATAAGCCTCTTCCTCCTTACGCCACGTATGACGTCACATATTACACAGTTGATGTTTAGAATTTTAATGCTGTAAATTTTTCGAACAAACGACGGACGATTTAGCGCAGTGTTTAAGAGCTTAAGCCACTCCGCCCTCTGTATTTAATAGTCGCGGGTTCGATTCTCGCACGGGACAAATCTTTGTGTGATCCACAATTATTTGTTCTGGGTTTTTGTGTGTGTGAATTTTCATATTTGTAAACGCACCCAGGACACAGTATAAGAAGTTGTCACTTCAAAAAAAAAAAAACAAAATCAAATCATAATTAAAAAGAATCTAAATGACAGACCCACCTGAAGTACACATTGCAGTAGATCATAGGCACGCCTTCGTTTGTGGTCCACACACGTTCCACTTGCACTATCGAGGGTTCCTTGTTGCCCTTCTCGGGTTGTATGTACACGAAGTCGCCTTTGCTGTACTGCGTCTGTTGAAGAGGAGCCCCACCCGCTGGCATGGAGTCATCTGTGCTGGATCTGTGAGGAAGAATAAAAGAAGTCGTGTTAAAAGTGTCTCAGTGCTTCGTTAGGCTTCGTTGCAACATCAAACAGTAAGACAAATGTAGTTGCCCATTCATCGTAATAGAAATGTTATTATGCCCATCTCAACCTCACCTCAACTATGACTACACAACTAACCAAAGAGTACTACTAAACAAAGATAAGAGGGCCTAGACAAGTTGCAAGCGTTTTGTTTCTATTCTCTTGTCGCAAACGATAGCGCATTGTTTTGACCACGTGACTTTTCGTTGCAAAATGTCATTCCCATGCATTTTCCGCTTTCTATTAGCGTTAACGACTGTAGATTTTCAACTTTGCTATAGGCGAAGGTTAGAAAAACGGACCCCGAATAAGTTTCAGTATATTGTATTAATAAAGCAGTTGTGTAAATATGTTATATGCATACCTGCATATTAATATATGCAGGTAAAAGCTCCGTTGGTTCGGGCATATAGAAAGAATGTCCGAAGAAAGAATGTCAAAACTGATATACAATGCGAAAGTGGAATGATGTAGGTACTGGGGAAGACCTAGACTATCTTATCATGACCAAATAGACCGGGTCTTATCTAAAGGACAAGTCAGGAGTCTCCTTAACTGGCTAGCGTGTATGAGACGAACTATGAGAGTGGACGAAGCCAGAGAGGTATGTAAGGAAAGAACCTGTTGGAACTCTGTACTCTGCCTACCCCGGAAGGGATCAGGCGTGATGATATAGTAGTAGTTGTGTAAATAGATTTACGTTTTAAAGATTCACGCATTGAGTAGCATTTCCCTTGTTTCAAGAGTCTCCGTATTCGAAAGGCACGTAAATTGGTCCCAGTTACAGATATTCTATTTCACGATGAAGGCTTGATCTTGGTTGTGTTTAGCCGGTCACATGCACATTGAGTTAGTGTGCGTAACCTCGGGAGCTCTCGGTCACGATCGCGACGCGGTCCGAGTCACTAGTGTTTTATGTCCGCGCAAAATGTCAGCACAAAGTACCGTCAGCAAGGCAACTAAACTTAGAAAAGTCTTCCAGAATTAAATCCGATTGAAAATATGTGGGGAATTGTAAAAAATTATATCGCTTCAAAGAATATTGAGCAAAATATGACCTATACCGAAAAACTTATCAATGAAAGCTTGACCAAAGTTACCAGCGAAACATGGCATAAAACCTGTAGTGATGTTGAAAAAATTCAAAAGGAATACTTGAAATATGTTGATTTGACGTTACCTAGATTTTGAGTTTGTGATTGATCTGCAAAATGATTCTGATGACAGCGAATGATAAACCCAATATTATGTATCTGACAGTGATTAAATATACATAGCTAATTATAACAATTTTGTTTTTTGTTTTGTTTTATTGCAATTAAATTAATCCCCCTGAGGTATAGGTAATAGGATTGTAGTAGTTCTACAGAGCCTTCAAAAATCTTTCTGTGATAGTGTATGACTCTATCCTTTTACTCTCATCTTCGTGAGGCATGGATTTGTATAAACAGTAAGACAACCCAGGTAATGTATTATTAACATTCATTTACATGGTTTCATCTTCAACCTCGTTCTGTTACAATAGCGTGAACAGCTAGTGGCGTTGCTCAATGTAGCAGAATTGCAGGTGTATGGAGTTTTCCAAGATCTCCGCGAGGTAAAGTTTGACCTATTCTCCCTCACCTCCATTAGTAGTCAGGTCAGCTAATGTACTTGAATTACCTGGTCTCATCCTCATCCTCATTCTCCTGCAGCAGCTTGCACTGCTTGACGAGCTCGACGCTGGTAGCCATGGTGTCCCGCGTGAACGATAGCGCGGGCGAATGCAGAGTGCCGCGGCAGAGCTGGTCGCGTTGCTCAATGTAATAGGATTGTAGTTCTACGGAGTCTTCAAATATTTGGCTGTCGGTACGAGAGAGGCGGCGGGCTCTGTGGGATACAGGTGTAGTGTTATTAAAAGAACAAAACGGTGCAATGATCTATTTTTGAAACTGAATTATTCGGATGTTAACAGTATAAAAGTACTCCTAAGGTTATAGTTATCCAAAGAATCAGGTTGAGTTAATTTTGTTACATTGGTGTTGTTAGTATATATATTTAAGTAAGTTGTTTTCTCTTCCTCCGACGTCATGGAGAACAACTTCCTACTACTACTATAACATCACGGTAGATCACTTGCGGGGTTAGTAGGGTACAGAGTTCCAACAGGTTCTTTCCTTATAGACCACCGGCTTCCTCCTCACAACTTGCTCATTTATTTTAATTAAAATTTAAAACTAAGAAGATCCCGTGAAGAAACTCAACGGGCTTGTCGTGTTTTTATTTTTTTTTTCTTTCAATATATTTGCAATGTTTGGGTTACAATTTAGAAGTTTACGATCTAGCTCCAGTGACGAATGATGCTATTTCTAAGAAGTAAAGGTCTAAAGGATTCCAGATGGACCAGTCCCCACAAGCAGCACCCGTTCACGAGTATGAATACTGGAACAGCCATCACTTTATTTTTTGGATTACCTTTCGAAAACAGCAAACATGTCCTGTTGGAAGTGGTCGAGCCTCTTGTAGAGTCCTTTGTCGAGTCTCCTCTTGACCAAGTCCAGTGAGATCGCTCGCACTTTTTCGCCGTTCGCTGCTTCGTCGTGCTCCGGTAATTCAGCCATGCTGTCTGAATAACACCTGTAAACAAACACATTATAAAATTCATAGTAAGGTCAGCGACATTAATCGCTAAACACTCAAAGTATATCGAATCGCTTGCACACTTTGTTTTGCATTCAATTCATTATTCTTCTTGAATATTTGTTTTGAATGTTTGTAAAATGTTGGCGGATTCTTCTAAACGCTAGTTGCTTCATGTCGTTATGTCAAACTGTCTGTTTCATATATAGTATAGGTATATGTGTATGTATATGTATGTATTATACCTGTATGTATTCATCATCATCATCATCATCTCAGCCTATACTTGTCCACTGCTGAACATAGGCCTCCCCAATCGCTTTCCAGCGTAACCGGTCCGATGCCACCTGCATCCAACGACTTCCTGCGATTTTCACAAGATCGTCGGTCCATCTGGCAGGCGGTCGTCCCACGCTGCGCTTTCCAATACGTGGTCTCCACTCTAGAATCTTTCTGCCCCAACGCCCGTCCGATCTACGCGCTATGTGGCCCGCCCATTGCCACTTCAGCTTGCTAATCTTAACGGCTATGTCGGTGACCTTGGTTCTTCTACGAATCTCCTCATTCCTGATTCGATCGCGTAGAGAAACGCCGAGCATAGCTGTATGTATTATATGTTATTTATATACAACTGCTTTTGTTGTATGTATGTAATTAGTTTTGTGTTTTTAAATATTATAATTTCCTTTTTTTTAATTGTATTTGTGTATTTATTAAAAAAAAAAATCTCTACTTTTTTATAACTCATAATTTTTCGCACCTACCACAGCTGTTTCCACATCACCTCAAGGTAGACTGGCAGAAAATGCCTCTGGCATTAAGTCCGCCTATGTACATAAGTGCATAAAGAATAAATAAATAAATAAAAACAAAACTATTACAGATTTGAGGATGTTCAGATACTTATGTCGCTCACTGAATGTGCCTAAATCTTGGGAATGTGAGAGTAGTCGATTTAAAAGTAGTCACTACCATCCACTCCGATACATTTATAACTGTTTCCTTATTCTCCGGGTTCAGACTTTCGCTAAGAATCTGCTAAATATTAAATATACAAACTACAGATTTCTGTTGAAGCAACGCAAACGTATTTTAAGATTCTCAATTGTTACACTGGCTACTATGTTGACCTTAGAAAATAACAGTGTATATCCCACAAATAAAAATATACTGGGGTTTTAAAATTATATTTCTTACCTGCCCTCTTCATCTTGATGATTGTAAACGGTAGTGAAGAGATTGAGTAACAATTCTTGAACGGCCGCCGGCACATCGGGTACAGCATCGTCGTCCTCTCTGTATAAAATATAACAATATCATAAGTATGTGCTGGAGCAAGTGAATGAGTTTGCCTATCTTGGATGCGCCTTCAGTAAGGATGGAAAATACACCGCTGACATAGAGAAAAGAGTGAGTGCAGGGAACAGAGTAAATGGTGCGATGGGAAGGCTACTTGGGAGCCGGCACTTAAGCCAAAAGACGCAGCTGGCCATACATAACGGAGTTCTTGTCCCAACGTTGTTATATGGCAGCGAGAGCTGGGTATGTAAGAAGGAGAATAAAGTAAGATAAATGCGATGGAAATGCGAGCTCTGCGGTAGATGTGCGGAGTGTACAGACCGACCGTATTCGCAACAGCGTAGTAAGAAAGCGAGTAGGTATGAAATATATGGATAGTATCGGTGTAAAGATGAGAAAGGGTATGCTTTGTTTGTTCGGGCATACAGAAAGAATGTCCGAAGAAAGAATGACAAAACTGATATACAATGTGAAAGTGGAAGGATGTTGGTACCGGGGCAGACCTAGACTATATTACCACGACCAAATAGACCGAGTCTTATCTGAAGGACAAGTCAAGAGTCTCAGTAAACGGCGAGCGTGTATGAGACGAACTATGAGAGTGAAGAAAGCCAGAGAGGCATGTAAGGAAAGACCCTGTTGGAACTCTATACTCTCTGCCTACCCCGCAAGAGATCAGGCGTGATGATATAGATAGAGAGAGATAGAAAGAATATCATAAGTAGTATCAGTATATCAATGATTTTGTCATTGACTAAGAACGCATCCTGAAATCACGATTCGCGCATACGCTTTGTGGGAGTGTAAATAACGAATAACCCTTCAAACTTCATGAGACTTCTTTTTTTATTTCGTTTTCTTAATAATGATACAAATAAGCCGTGTATATACATTACAGGAGATAAATAAAATTATATATGTGAGGGTCCATGTGTATGCGTGTACGCGTTTCTGTGCGTGCGCGTGTGCACATGTGTGCGTGCCTGTATGCGCATAGGTGCGCACGCGTTCGTGTGTGTGTGTGTATACGGTCGCTCGGGCATGTGTTTGCGTTCGTGTATGTGTGTTTGCATTGCATTTGCATTGCAAAATACTTTAATGGTCCATTCCCCATAAAAATATTCTACCAACCTCAACAACTGTTTCGTCTGCAAACACACCCGATGCAGTATCAAAGCGTCTTTGTATATCTGCGAGTCGGGCTCGTTATACTTGCACGCGTTGTCAAACATCAGTATGAAGTCGGAAGCCAGTTCATTGACAGACCCGTACACATTGTTCTTGAGCTTGTGAGCGATCTTCTCCATGTCTATCGGGCTCTTTATTAGCTCGTAGTAGTCCGGGTATTCGGTTTTGCTTGGTAGCTTCATGAATATTAGGGCGAGTTGGCGGTTTGCTAAAAGTATAAAAAAAAATTATAAACGCGGTGCGGCAGTGTACTTTGTACAACCACAAATCACTGACAACGTCAGTTACTAATGCAATTATAGTATTTTTCATGAAGGAGGGATACTGTGACAGTTGTGTCATAGAAAATTATACTTTATTCAATGGCAATAAGAGACATGACCAGGGTCTATACTTATGGTTGTATGCCTTAATATGATTGAATTAAATATTAATTTCGTTTGGCACTTAGAACTATCACTACACATCTTATCTGAAAAATACTATAGGGGCGAGCTTATTGCCATTATAATGGACACATTCTGGACTCCAGAACGCTTTAGAGGTTTTTTTTTCAATAGAAAGCCAGTGTTTTTTTTTAAATATAAAAAACGTAGCCCCACACTAGGATTTATACTTGTGTCGTGGGCGCTTTTACATACATGAAAATTCGTATACACAAATACCTAGACCGGAACATATAATTGTGGATTGCACAAAGATTTGTCCCGTGCGGCTGAGCGGCTTAAGCTCTCAACCACTGCGCTAAATCGCATATAGCCAAGGATTCTAACCTAAGACAAAGTAATCATGTAAATGAATCAGAAGTGTAATACGGTATAGAAAGGGATGGTACAGTCAACAACATAAGTAGCTTAACATTCTCAGTTTCCCAAATCGCTTGCGCACTTTTGTTTTGCATCAAATCAGATATTTTTTTAATCTAAATATATTTGAATATGTTGGTAATGTGTTAAACTATTTACGTTGCTGACCGTACATGTTAAAAATAAACACCGTCACGCTATATTCCCTAAGCGGGGGTGGCAGAGGTGTACAGCGTACGCCCACTTTTCGCAGACGATGTTAGGTTCCATATTATAGGAAGCCTATTGCCATATACCGGGCACAATTTCTGACTCCGGACTCCATAAAACCTCATTTGTCCGACCTAGGATTTGAACCCAGGACCTCTGATCAACAAGGGATGCCACTAGCCCAATGAGGCAGTCAGGCTGACCATACAATATAGTATGTTTCACATAGGATGGGTACTGACAGTTCTAATTGCCAAACGAAATTATACTTTTTTAATGGCAATATGAGGCATGCTTGTTTCTATACTTATGGATTTATGCCATAAAACCATTGACTTAAATATTAATTTCGTTCGACAATGAGAACTGTCAGTAGTCATCCTATGTGAAAAATACTATAGTTGTAAACTTAATAATATAATAATATCAGGCTATACTGCCCACTGCTGGGCAAAGGCCTTCTCTCACAAATCGAGGTGAGAGAGATTAGGTCATACTCCACCACGCGGACCCAGTGCGGATTGGTGGAGGCAGGTTTGTGGCCACCTGCTGTTGGAACTTATCAAGCCGCCTTTATGGCTTCCAACTCGGCTTAACGACTACCACAATAAGTGGTAACCGGGACTAACGGCTTAACGTGCTTTCCGAAGCACGGAGACGCTCGAATATGAAAATGCCACAAACGGTCACCCATCTCAGGCCGACCATGTTGAACACTGCTTAACCTTGGTGATTAGATAGAACACCGCGGTCGCACAGCGCTACGAGCGCTACGAGCGTTGTAAACTTAATTCCTGTAAATGTCCAAAAAGGAGACCAAAAGCAGTACGCATTAAATATTAATCAAAGTTCGTTAACCCGTGCGGTTGTTAGGCCGATAACTAACCTTTAGGATCCCTATAATCCCTGATAGCATCATACAAAGTTCTCAATTTCTGCTCGAACGGCGACAACTGCCTCGATTTAACAGCTTTAAATGTCTTCAAAGGAGTTTTCTTCTCAAAACTGCTGTTCAGTTCCTTCAGCTTCTCATTCATGACTCGTTCTAGAAGACTCGCGTCCTCATATATCATGGATCCTTCCTCATTGAACTGACGGCAGTTTGAGAACATGAGACGGAAATCAGATACCATTTCTTCGACGGAGCTGTAGCGGTCGTTCTGTGTACAACACACATAATAATCGCCTTAAATATGTTGGATATAATAATGTGCATGCACTCGCTTGCGATTTTAGTTCCTGTATACACAAGCCTCAGAATAAATATAATCTAGAAGCCGCGGGCGAACATCAAATTGAGGTAACAAATACTACCTGCGCAGCAGGTAGTCACACGTTCACGCGACCGTCGTGCGAAAGAACGTGCTCTTCGCGTCTCAAATTGAAATTGAATTATACCGTCTAGTGTCATTCCCGCCTGTAAACGGCCGTTTTGAGGGAAGTCAAAAAGGCACGTTTTATCACTTTGTTACAATTACCTTCACTCATGCACATATAAGAACACATAATGGTTAATATTCCACCAACATTACACATTATAAGTCGAAATAACACAAGTTTTGGAAATAAAAACAAACTGACAACATCACTCTTCGACTTCCCGCCAAAAAACCCCCCTCGAATTAATTCTTCCGTCTGTATCTGTCATAGTAAAAGAGGCATCCATTTTGTTAGTGTTGCTAGTATAATAATTTTATTTTTCCGTAGTTTTATTTGCTGAGGACTTTATAAGTTCAAGTATTAAATGGTATTAATATCGTTAACTACTACATCACGGTTTTAATAATTAGTTAAGATGATGAAAATATATGAAATGAGGATGAGGAAAATGATCCGACCGACAGTGTCATACTTGACGTCAGACGTAGTCGAGCGTTGCCGTTTGATAAGTCTGGATATATTACCCTAAATGGATTGAGCACTCTGCGAAAAAAATGTGATGACAAGGATACTCACTTAGAGCCCCTCTTTCTAAGTAGGATGACCAAACATTAGTACGATTGTGGCCTTGTTGACATATAACTATCGTATAATTCTCGGGTACAGTTTATTGCCATAATTCTTTCTTTCTACGCATATGCCACATCTTAAATGAGTAATAGTCAACGTTTTTGAATTAATTGCCCATTTTCTGACGGACTGTACATTTTATTTTAGAATTCGTAAATTCAGCTCCAAATTTCGCAAAATTTAAAGATAGTCTCCTAGGGTCATTTTTCTGACGACATGTTGAGACATGTCGTTTGAAATATCGCGGGAAAATGTTCCCTCGGAATACGAGGCTCTAAATACCAACGAAAATAACACAAAAATATTTCGCTTGAAACAAAAATCTGACTTGTGCGATGTGATAAGACGTTAATAATCTTACCTTAATATTAGCTTCAATAGTGATCATATCGATAGGCCTATCGATCACGTTGTAGTACTCTGGGTAGAGCTTCTTGCTCGGCTTCTCCATGAAGAGCAACATAGGCTGGCGTCCATCGGAGCATGTAAACTCAACCAGCTGCTTCGATATGTAGTGGAGTTTTTTCTTCAGAGGCAGATTGGATTTGGGTATGGAAGGAGTACTGACTGGGGAGGGAGTGGCTACTGGGATAGGGTTTAGACGGGGACGACCTGTGGTTTGAAATAATGTTATTATCTCTATTTATGTGTTAACCAAGTCTGTGCATAAAATGTACATTAATGGAGAAATTTTCTGTCAGATCGTATGAGGAACTCAACGACCATGCTTTAAAAAGAATTGAATGGAGAAAGGTGCATACATCACCTACACCGACAAGAGTTCAACTTAGAATAAATTAAAATGTGCAAAAGTTTCTCATAATTTAAAGCAATTTTTAATTTCTTACAGTGATAAAAAGATTTCGCGAGGTACCTTTAAGTTTAAGACTATCTGACTAATTTGCGTAACTCCTGGAAAATAATTCTGAAACTTTTTTCAAACACCAAAACTGAAATTTCATAGCCAAAGTTTTTAGTATATATATAAGGAGCTTTCTATACTCTAGATTCTACACTTACATTCTTCACTATATCGCTGGCCGAATAAAATAGCAGCACAACTAAAAAATATGATTGTTTGATTTAGCACTCTAATAGGCTATTTGACAACATTGAAAATAAACCATAAATTAGGGTCATCCTAACAGATTATAGGGTAAAATAACATATTTCACTTCATTTTTAATATTGTTACGACCCAAACATACCCCGATATGTTGAAAACTCTTTATTGGGGATGCCGATTCTAAAACGCATAACACACACTTAGGTCTCCAAGCGATCTGATTAGAAAGATCTAGAATCCGCGCTTAAGTGCTGAAACGTCTAGAAGGTTCCACCTCTTTAATTATCACCGGCGCGCGGTCGCGGTATAAAAGTACCTATTTGTGCAGGTACAAATAGGTATGTAATAATAATACCGCTTTGTGGGCCGATGTGTGATGTACTTAGAGGGTTCGCGTCAATTCTAGAACTTCCATACGATTATAAAAGGAACACAGAGTGCGGGGACGGACACAGTCTCTTCTCGGAAGCGATAGTGATCAAATCGAAGAACTAACGATCTAAGTGGAATACACCAGCGACTTTGGCAACAATATACGGATACTACGAGTGACTCGTCGACTTGGAAGCAGTATGTGGGTACTAACGAGAGTAGTACTAGTGTGTGGTTAGTTCGCGTGTCTATTTGCATAAGACGTACTGTTTTGTGCGTACAGCGCCTAATATAGTACTTCGCACGTTATTCGGCATTTATTTACCACGCTACGTAACAATATTATTATGTGTATTTTTTACAAATTACACGAAATATAAGCATAATAATTTATGAAATTTTATCTGTGACGGGCGCCCTGTGATTGGTGGTATCTCTGGTTACGTCAGATGATAGTAAACGTGGCTTACTCGACTGATTGAAGTTCGCGTTTTATGTTTTCTGGGTGTTATATTCGATCTTTGAGCTATTTCTGAAACAGCTTTCTGATAATTTTTGATAAACCTTATAACTAGTGGCGTAAATATTCGTTTTGAATTTAAAAATGAAGTAAAATTTCGTGTGAGCTGATAACAACAACTTACCAAAGACGCAATTATGCTTGCTCTTTTCTTAAGAATAACGCTGCCTACGATGCTGCGGAACTTTAAAATGTAAAAACAGCAGAGTAAGGATTCTTCAAAGTTATGCTGCAAGATTAAGCTATAAGCTCCGTAACCGGCGAGTGTGTATGAGACGAACTATGAGAGTAGGGAAAGCCAGAGAGGTATGTAAAGAAAGAGCCTGTTGGAACTCTGTACTCTCTGTCTACCCCGTAAGGGATCTGACGTGATGATATAGATAGATTAAGCTATACTAGGTTTTAAAGATGTTATTTCGTTTTATAAAAACCGACATTTTTAACTACTATCTAGTATATATAAAGTTAAATACTACTTATATAAAAGTGATATTCATGCATTGAATTTGAATGCTCTTTGAGTCGCTTTGAGCTTATTATAATCACATTTTTCGCTATTTGCGATTTTTTGGAACAGAAACAGTAAGTGTGGACTATTAATACACGTGTTTGTACGTTGTGGCATTAAATACTATTATAGCTAATGAAATTGAAGACAAATTATGAAATTCACTTCAGCTACTGTTTTATTTGGGTTAGGTTAAAATTGACTTGTTTATGAGCGTGTGTCGTCACACATGTCATGGGACCGGCGCCATTACAGTAACAGCGTTTTTGGAGCGTATTTAAAAATGTCAACTTTATCATTGATTTTTATTGATATTAAAAAAGATTTCTCGGAAAACGGAGTTCTTGTCCCAACGCTGTTATATGGTAGCGAGAGCTGGGTATGTAAGAAGGAGAATGAAAGTAGGATTAATGCGGTAGAAATGCGAGCTCTGCGGAAGATGTGCGGAGTGAAGCTGACCGACCGCATTAGCAACAGCATAGTAAGACAGCGAGTAGGTATGAAAGATAGTATCGGTGTAAAGATGAGAAAGGGCATGCTCCGTTGGTTCGGGCATATAGAAAGAATGCCAGAGGAAAGAATGACAAAACAGATATACAATGTGAAAGTGGAAGGATGCAGGTACCGGGGAAGACCTAGACTATCTTACCACGACCAAATAAACCGCGTCTTATCTGATGGAAAAGTCAAGAGTCTCCGTAACCGGCGAGCGTGTATGAGACGAAGCCAGAGATGCCAGAGAGGTATGTAAAGAAAGAACCTGTTGGAACTCTGTACTCTCTGCCTACCCCGCAAGGGACCTGGCGTGAGGTTATAGATAGATAGATAGACTCTCGGAAATATTTATTAAGTGTGCTTATTACGTAATAAAGAATAATATAAAACGGTTTTCCAAAATTAGTCAAATAGCCTATTGATGATATAATGAGCCTAATGAAGCTTAATTTCCCTATTCAGGCTTTATGAGTTATGTCGCTATTGTATGTCCATATGGGTAGTCCAGTATTACCTCTAGGTCTTGGAGTCTGCACCTGCGTTTGGTTCTTCACTGATGAAAGGCTTTCGTCATCGCTCGACGAGCTTTGAACAATATCCAATAATTCTTGAACGCGCTGCTGCATTATTCTAAAAAGAAATATGAATATAATGAAATAAAACTATTTTTCACATATTATCAATGTCACGGGAAGGACTTAGGTCTTTGACCTCCAAAAGGCATAGTTACTTCTGAGTACTCGCATACTGAACCAGTTTTATTGTTTTTTTTTTTATTTTATTTTATATTTTATTTTGCGTTCCACAATGTTGATTGGATGGTAACATTGATCAGCTTAAAAGCTAGGTAACAATCATGGACCCTGTCGGGCACAGCAAAGTGTTTAGGAGAGAGGAAGACTAGTAGGAATTTTAGTTTGAAAGTATTAAATATTATTAAATTTTTATATTGAAATACTTAGCTACGAACTGTTATTGTTGGTAGGAAGTCAGTAGTGATAGATTTTTTAAGAGATATATTATGTCATTTATATAAGTTTTTTATTTTATAAATATATTATTATTATTATAAATGTATATTATTATTATAAATATATATATTACTTTTGTTATTAATGTCTATTATATTAAGTTATCTTTTATGCCAGCGTAAATTATATTTATTATTATAATAATATAGTTTAGTCTACGTCACACGCAATTTAAAATATTCTGGTGTTATAGGTAGTGAATTTATTTGCGATGAGCATTTCTTTGTCATTCATATATTCGTCAACTGTGTAAAATGCTTTTGTGATTAGTAATTCTTTTGTTTTATTCATAAATTTACTAAAGTTAGGTTCAATTTTTATTGGGTCAGGTAGTTTATTGTATATCTTTATAGACATCACGTATGGGCTATTTGAGTGCAGTGTTATCCGAGAAGCGGGTTGAACCAGTCTGTTTCCATGTCTCAAGGATCGGATTTTGTATGTGTCTGCTCGTGTTGTGAAAAAAGTGCTATGCTTCCTGACAAATTTGCATATTACAAATTTGTAAATACACGGTAATGTTAATATTTTATGTTTTTGGAACAGAGGTTTGCAACTATCGGTTTGTTTGATATTACCAAGGATGCGTATTAGCTTCTTTTGTAGAATAAAAAGTGTAGTTGCATTTGTACTGTTTCCCCACATTATAATTCCATAGCTGAGCCAAGCATATGCATAGGCGTAATAGGTTGATAATGCGGTTTGTAAGTCTGTCGTTTTTATGATTTCGCGTAACGCATAAATGAATTTTGAAATTTTTGTTGCTATATTTTGTAGGTGTGCTTTCCAGTTTATATGTGTGTCGATGGTAAGTCCTAATAGAGTGAATGCATCCACTGTTTCTATATTTGTATTATTAAATGAAAATTTCATCGGTATTGGTGATTTTTGATAGGGATAGAAAGTCATTAGCTTGGTTTTTTTATAATTTATTTCTAAATTATGTGCATACATCCAGTTATTTATTTTATTTAAGTTGCGGTGGAGCTGATTATTTATGTTTGAAGGGTTTTCGAATGAGGTTAGCAGGGATATGTCATCAGCAAAGAGCACACATGGTTCTTGCATGATTTTTGGAAGATCATTAATATATATTAGAAACAATAGACACCCAATTACGCTTCCCTGTGGTATTGATGTGTTTATAATTTTTCTATTAGATCTTACATTTTGGATTTCTTTTCGAACGTGATTGTAATAATCTATGTTTACATATTACTCCCTATTCTGTAAGTATGATGCAAACCATTTGTGTGCCACACCGCGTATGCCTATCCCATAAAGTTTGTCCAATAAGATGTTAAATTTAACTCTATCGTAAGCTTTCGTCATATCTAATAGTATTCCTATAGCATATTTTCTATTATTTATTAGGTTGATAACTTCTTGCATATACTTGTACACTGCCAAGGTCGTTGACCGATCTTTACGAAAACCGTGTTGATTTTCGTCGAATATATTGTATTTGTCACAAAAATTATAAACCCAAACACATAGCTTTTTCGAATAATTTTGAGACTGTAGGCAAAAGTGCGATAGGGCGGTAGTTGTTAGGGTCCGTTCTCGGGCCTTTTTTATAAAGAGGTTTAATGATCGCTTTTTTTAATAAATCAGGAAAGCAACCTTCTTCGAAGGATTGGTTTATTAATTTGCAGATAGGTTTAGTTAGCTCATCCGCGGATTGTCTGATTAGGGTGGTATTTCATCTATTCCATAGCTATTTTTGTTTTTCAGACTTTTCATTATGTTGCTTATTTCAAAATTGTTTACTGGTGTAAGAAAAAATGTATTTTCTGTAGGATGGCACACGGGCAGTCCGCGCGGCTCCCCCCCCCCCCCCCCCCCCCCACCTGACGTTAGGTTTCCTTGACCTATTGATGCAAAAAATGAGTTGAATTCGTTTACTACGTTTTTTGGGTGTGTAATTAATTTTTGGTCTATACATAGATGAATGTTTGATTTCTCTGTTCTTGTAATTTTGTTTGTGCGTTCATTTATTATGTGCCACATTGTTTTAATTTTATTTTGTGATGTTTTTATTTTATATATATATATTGTAATTTTTTAGCGGTAATGACTGCATGTTTTAATTTTTTTTCATATCTCCTATAATATTTTTTAAGAATAGGACTGTTCGATTTTAGGGTTAGGATTTTTAGTAGTCTTTTATTTTTGCATGAGGTCTTTATACCTGTTGTCAACCAATATTTTTTATAGTCTATCTTTAGTTTAATTCTACGTTTTGGTATGGTTCTGTCAAGTATAGTCAAAGTGTCGCTAAATGCTTTATAATTCTGGTTTATGTTATTATATATTAAAATGTCTTCCCAATTAACCAATTTTAATGCAAATATACAATGGTCTATATTATTTTTACTATATAAGCGTTTGTTTATATACCAAGTCTTTTGTTTTTGTTGTTGTAGATCTTTCAGTTCTAGAATAGTACCACAATGATCTGAGAAACCTAGCTCTTCTACATATGTATGCAAATCTTTATTTTTAAAGTTTGTAAATATGAGATCTAAACATGTTGACGCAGTTTGTGTAATGTGTGTTGGGCGTTTAATATGTTGTGTGAATTTATGTTCATGCATAAGATTTAGGAAATTGCTACTTTTCACGTTATTATGCAAAATATCAATATTAAAATCACCACCGATTATTATGTATCGTTTGGAGTATTTTCTATTTATGTAGGTTAATATTTTATTAAGTTGACTATAGAATACTTCTTCCTCTCTTCTATTCCAGTACATTGTTACTAATAGATATCTATCTAAATAATATCTTTATACAATTCAATAGCACAAAGTTCTAAGACGTATTCGATTGACAATTTCGTAACATCATAACATTCCACATAGTCAACGTGTTGTTCCAGTAAGATACACACGCCGCCGCCTCCACTGTTTTTGTGACAATAAGATGCTGCAACTTTGTAGTTGCTAAAATGGATCAAATTTAATTTTTCACGTGATAGCCAGGTTTCGGTGATACAGATTGCTTGGTGTTTCTGGTATTGGTTTACGAATGCTTCCATTAAGTATTGTTTGTTATATAGACTTTGTATGTTTTGGAAAAGTATGCTAAAGTGTTGGTCTGTTTCGAAATGTATGGTCCTCCTGCTTGTCTTTTGTTATATATGTGTTATAGGTTTCTCTTCTGCCGTCGCTATTATTTTTTTCATTAACTAGTTCGTTTTGAATGTTACTTTTTATATCGTCTTTGTTGTTTACGGGATTACCTTCTATAAGTAATACGTTATTTCGGATTATAGCATGGTGTCCATTTTTTCGAGCTTGAATCAGTTTGTCGTGCATAACTTTTCTTTCTCTTTGTGCCTCTTTATCTAAAAATTCTGAGATATGTAGTCTTGTACCACGAAAATAGTTGCTATTTTGGATTATGTATTTTGTCATTTTTTTGCTTAATAATTCGATAACTAATGGTCGGGTTTTGTGTTTGTTATATTTTCCAATCCTATGGGTGTCTTCTATATAGCCCAGTAGGTCCACATGTAAAATGTCATTAAATATTGACCTAATTCTACCATGTAGATCTGGCTCGGTTTCTCTGTAGATTTCTGTAAGTCCATAAAGGACTACGATCTTTGATTTATTCTCAACTATATATTGGGCTCCAGAGGGTGTTATATCTTTTATTGCTGTTATTTCTCGTTTCAGTGCTTCGGTTTCGTCTTTTAGTTGTTCTATCTGGGTATTAAGTTTTTCTATATCAATCTTTCTTCTGTCGTTTTCCTGAAAAAGGGCCTTGGTATCTTTCTCTATGTCTTTCCTTAATTTCAAGATAGCTTTATTTATTTCTGTTTGAATTGTTGTTTGGATTTCCGTTATTATACACATGTTATTTTCTTTTAGTTTTATGGTTATAAGTTCGCTTAAACTGTGTAATGTTAATTCAGCTTGAATATTGTACGTTTTCGAAGTTCTTTCTTTATATTGTGTGTCCCCTAGAATGCTCATTTCATCAGAATTTACGCTATCATTAAAGTGGCTCTGGTTTGGTTTACGCCTTAGGGTGACGTTTGCTTCTGGTGTTTGGTATTGGCTGGCTGCGACAAGAAGTGGTCTTATCGGAGTGTTTGAATTATCACTCTTTGGTTTTTTACACCTGCATTCTTGGCATTCCCAGTTCAGTTTATATTTGTTAGATAAACCGTTGAATTTTCCTTTAGTTATATTTGCGCAATCCAAGTCATAGCTACTCTTGCAGATTGAACACGTGAGATAGTGTAAAGTATTTGTTATTTTTTGTTTGCAACCTGCACAGAGCGCCATCTTGTGTACTCTAGATTTGTTGTATTAAGTTTTGAGCACAGAAAGGCCTTATCGATCGATAGCTTTAATGGATAACGTTTTTTAGGTTTTGGGATAGGTGGCGTTCTTTCTCTATATTGTTTATTTGAAGCTGTTCTTCGTAGTACTTACTCTAAGACATAGATGGTGACACCGGTACGATTTGTCTGGGATGTTTGAATACATATTTTTCTTAACGGTTTAGTTTTATATTTGATTTGATGATTGAATATTTCACTAATTTGATTTTTATCTGAAAATGGTCACTACTGTATTGCACTGTTTTTTATTAGGTTTTGCACTTACTAGGACTGTTGTTGTTTGATAGTTCCATAGAATTATCGATATTCACTTTTACACTCACTGTAAGATTTAGTTCTATTTATCTTCGTGTTCTAATACTTTAATAATTAGATAACACTCTCACTTGCGATTTTGAGTACAATTTATAGTTTAAGATTCACTTGAATGGTATTACGTGGTTAGAATCAATTTAAAAGAAATATTAAATACGGAGATGATTATTTGTTTGTTTACTCGACGCTAGCGCCATCTCTCCTACTAGAAATATATCACTTAATTTGTGATCTACTTTCATCCCAAATGAAATATTCATTTTCATGTGTGTAAAAGTGCGTAAATCAGGGGAAAAAATCCGTATTTCATCACATTGGCCTCATCTTTTCTACCTCGTAATTATAGTGACAAATAAAACGCGTAGGGATAATGAGGATTCTGGATTCGAGAGTCCTAGATTCGGATACAAATTCGGACAAAATGTTCTTTTTTGATAAAAAAAAAACAGTATCAGTCCGGAATCTGGTAAAATGGTAAAAGACTTCCCTCCTTTTACATGGGGCCAAATCAAGGAGTTTCACATACCTTTGTAACTTAACAGCATCCTTATACAATCTCGACGTAGGCACATTATATTGCTTGGCGTTCTCAAACATGATGTTCATGTCCCCAGCGACCTCCGAAAGTGTGCCATAGTTGCCCCTCCTTATTTTGTTCTTGATCTGGTTCAGAGACACAGGGTTCTTGATCTCCTTGTAGTAGTCGGGGTACGCGCGGCGGGATGGAAGCTTCCAGAATGGTTCCGCTATTGGAGTACAAAAATACATTATCATAATCGTCGGCGAAACGTGGGTGTACTCAGTACACCTCTGCCACCCCTGCTTGGGGAATATAGCCGACGATGTTAGGTCCCATGTAATAGGGGGCGAGCCTATTGCCATATACCGGGCGCTATTCCAGACTCCGGACTCGTACTGGGAAGTTTTCGTTAGGAAAACTACACTTGTCCGACCTAGGATTTGAACCCAGGACCTCGTGATCACAAAGCGATGCGCTTTGCGACTAGACCAACGAGCCATTAAGAAATACGTTTTAAAAAATGCATTTACAAATCTCTGTATTGCTTTGAATCAAGAATAAATTTAGTATTTTATAGTGCACTGAAAAAGCATTTATTGGAAATTTTAATTAAAAAATGTAAGATACATTAGAAATTGTTGGAATCAATTCAGTAACCGATTTAGAACAAACTGATTTCAGGTCTTGCGTTTATTATGTTGCCTTGTATATAATAACAAACACCAGCGGAACAGAACACACTTGCAGTGTAAGTGATTATAAGAAAGAGTGAAGCTTTCACTATCTTTTTTTTTCTTGCCACTACGTAACTCAAATTTATATTGGAAAACATTAAGTAAAGCATTAATAGGTGTGTAATACAAAATATGAAACGAACTATGAGAGTCGAGGAAGCCAGAGAGGTATGTAAGGAAAAACCTGTTGGAACTCTGTACTCTCTGCCTACCCCGCAAGGGATCTGGCGTGAGGTTATAGATAGATAGATAATACAAAATAAAATGATGTACAAGTAGTAGTGATTGATTACATTTCTAATATAATAGATACAAAAGAACTCACCATTAGGTCCCAAATGGTTTTTAACAGTTTCCAATAGTTTCCACTGTGGTGAGTCCTCATTTTCCACCTTCTCTTCATCACTATCGCCAGCGCTGTCTTCGGAATGCTGTTCAAAGTAAATTAAATTTCATTGAGCACAATATCAGGATGATTTTACTGAGTTTTTTAAAAACAACAATGATTCATACTTGGGATTGTAGCGAGTACATTGGACTGAATTTGCAAACGCAAATTTCGTAAGCCCTTATACAAAAATTTTCCAAATGACAAGTAAAGTGTGTCTAATAAATAAATACTTTATTTTTTATTTATTGATCTATTTATCCAAACCTAGCACTATCTTTACAGGTTTCCCCAATACAATAGCGTTGCATTTCTAAATTATAAAAAATAACAAAACTAATAAACAAAATGTATAAGCAGTGATAGCCTAGTGGTTAGACCGTTGGACTGCAAAGTCAGAGGTCTCGGGTTCAAACCCAGGCACGAACCTCTGTCTTTTCGAAAGCATGTGCGTATTTAAAATTAATTATCACTTGCTTTAACGGTGAAGGAAAACATCGTGAGGAAACCTGCATGCCTAAGAGTTTCTCGAAGGTGTGTGAAGTTCGCCAACCCGCACTGGGCCCTCTCAGTTGGAGAGGAGGCCCGTGCCCAGCAGTGGGACAGTTTCTTAACAGGGCTAATATTATTATTATTAAACAAAATGTACAAATACCTATATAAATAAAATAAATCTTCCTAGCCTACCTACAACATAAAGTATATAATGTTAACTTTGTAAATTCACCCAGAGTACAATAAAATAAATCTATATCATTTGAAATGAGGTTAAGAGTGATACTGATGTGATTCCGCGGCCATAGCTACGTTAATGACTAGAGGACTATAGATGTAGAATTTGAACGCCTTGAACAGTATTCTGCTAGATGTAGCGAGTGTGAACAGCGCCCACCTTGACTTCGGGCTCGTGGTCGGAGCCGGGCGGCTCCATGATGGCGAGCGCCTTGCTGGAAGGCACGGGCCCCACGCGAGAGCTGCGCTTGCTGCGGATACGTTCCGACGTCTTGGCCGGTCCGCTGCGCCCGTGCTGCTCTATCTCTTGTTTACGCATTTGGATCACCTGCATGGCAGAAATTATATGAGACTGATGAAAGGCAGTGGAGTATTGTGACACGTTTCTTTGGCGTTTTCGGTAACAGCAACCTTTGGTGGACCCTAAAAGATCTTTATATGGTAACTCTCAACGTTTTTAATGTGCCTGTATGATAGCCCTCATCATTAGCCCAAAGACGTCAACTGCAGGACGAACAGAAACCCTAACATTAGGTTTATTTTGTACAAACTGTAACTCTATTGTGCTTTTATAGTGAAGAAATGTAAGTAACATCATCATCGTTTTTTGCTAGTAAAAGTAGATATAATATCAGCCTATAATGCCCACAGCTGGGCAAAGGCCTTCTCTGAAAAAACGAGGTAAGAGAGATTAGGTCATACTCCACCACGCGGACCCAGTGCGGATTGGTGGAAGCAGGTTTGTGGCCACCCGCTGTTGGAACTTATCAAGCCGCCTTTAAGGCTTCCAACTCGGCTTAACGACTACCACATTAAGTTGTAACCGGGACCAACTGCTTAACGTGCCTTCCGAAGCACGGAGACGCTCGAATATGAAAATGCCACAAACGGACACCCATCTCAGGCCAACCGAGTCGAACGCTGCTTAACCTTAACGGTCGCAAAGCGCTACGAGCGCCTCTAAAAGTAGATGGTAGAATAAAATTATGACTATGTAGGGGATGAAATTCATGTTATTTGATTGACCATAACACTAAAAAAATTTATCATACCTTCTTTAAAGTTTTTGCATCCTTATAAATCTGGCTGCCAGGCTCATTAAAATGGCAAGCATTTCTGACCATCAACAATAAGTCTTTCTCCAGCTCATTCAGGTTGGTATACTCTCCACCTTGAATTTTCTGGGCTATAGTCTTCAGATCTATTGGTGCATCAATAACGCTGAAGTACTCTGGGTAACGGCGTTTGGAGGGTAGGAATTGGAATGCTGGGTATAATGGGCGACTGTCTATATTCGCTGACATTACCTGGTGGGACAAAATTATTTCTTTAGATAACAAAATAGATTTATGAAAACGGTTAGTAATGATAATTATATGAGACAAATTATAAGAGTAGAGAAAGCCGGAAAGGCCTGTAAGGAAAGAACCTGATGGAGGTCTCTCTCTCCAGAGGGGATCTGGCGTGATAATAAAAACATCGTTGGTCAGAGTAGCGGTCCTGAGAAGTTACCATAACCTTTTAACAGTATTATCTTGACATTACCATGAGAGGGAGGAAACCAAGTAAAAAAATGGTATATGGATAATGTCATTTTTTGTGCAAAGTAAGATTAGAATAATACTGCTACAGAATCCCCTAAACCCCTAAACTTTAAAAGAAATAGTTGTTATACGCCATTGGTCCTTGTTTTTCAATAAATAAAAATATTGTTTTGGTATCATAAGATGCAAATTATAAATAATTTAATCACTTACAGAGTTGAAAAGCTCATCAAATACATTATCCTCCTCATTGTTGGTGGATGTTTCAGATAAATCTTCGGCCACATCTGATCTTCTGCTCGAGGAACCATTGCGAACCATCTTTGGAACTTTAATATCTTCACCTTAAAAATGTATATTATATTAGGATTTTATTTAAATGTCCCTTACACAATGTATAAAAAAACTAACAATACTGCGGTGCCACTCTTATTCTACTAATATAATAAATGTACCGACGAGCGTGTATGAGAAGAACCATGAGAGTGGAGGAAGCCAGATAGGTATGTAAGGAAAGAACCTGTTGGAATTCTTTACTCTCTGCCTACCCCGCAAGGGATCTGGCGTGATGATGTGTTGTTGATACTTTGTATTTTTAAATGTTTGGATGTTTGTTACACAATCATACTCAGATAGTTTATTACCTGGATAACACATATGCTACTTTTTATCCCGTAAAAATGTAAGGTTCCTGTCTAAAGTCAACGCGGACTGCGTTACGGGCAGAAACTAGGAAGAATATCAATTCTTGAAGGATGGACAGAGAACAACCTTTTTAGGAGTATTATTTTAATTTACTCAGTCATACGAATGAGACAGACCTATATAAGCAGACATCCATTTCATTCTAATAGTCAGTAAAATAAGATTGCAATAATTCTGCTAAAGAGATTGTTGTATCTGTCCGGACTGTTAACTTTTTTTAGAAAAAATGTAATATAATCTAAGTTCCCATATGTCCCCCACAAATCAAAATATACTATATGCTTAATTTTCACTTACCATTTTCAAGTGCCTGTTTGTTCTGCATATAAAGTTTCCATAACTCTATAGCATCTTTATATTCTGGAGTATCAGGCTTGTAGAATGCTTTAGCGTTGTTCACAAGCAACTCAATGTCGGCTGAGAGTTCCTCAATATCTTCATAAGTGTCCGTTTTCAATTTTTGTTGAACCTATAATTTTTATATTCTGTGAGTGAAGTTTAATAGTCAATTTCAACAATTACGATTACATTTCTTATCTTTAATCATTATTGAAGATTACAAAATGTAATCGTAATCATTAATCTGATTACATTTTTCCCATCACTACTTCAAAGAAAGTCACTAATGGCTGGTTACTACTAATGCTAATGCCTAGATTTGCCTGATGTCAATTGCATTTTGGCATCTTTGGTAGTCGAAAACTGACACATCTATATTTTAGTTAATTGTTGTGTAGTGTCGGGCATTATTCAATTTATTTTTATTATTATGATTATACGTTAATTAGAAATTTCGTAAAGAAATTGTAATTAATTTAATCCCTCTAATATATTCTGGAATAACAATGTGTTTTGGACGTCAAAATCTTCAGACCCTGAAGAACTGAAAATATTTAGAATATTAAAACCAAAAATAAACTGTTATAAAATCCCAAATATTTTAATTGCAATATAATGTTTTCACAATCAACTTTGACACTGACCATAAATGGAGAAACCATTACTTACCCTCAACAAGTCAATAGGTTGTGAAACCACTTCATAATACTGTGGTTCTTGTCGCCTTTTGGGAGCTCTTATAAAAGAATCACAGAGCAATGTTCCATCTTCTTTCTTGTAGGATCTGATTGTGTCATATAATTGTTGACAAATTTCACCCTAAAAACAAATGATAGTCTATTCTTTTTTCCCAATTAGTGGTGCGTACCCCTAGGGGTACGTCAACTTGCATGAAGGGGTATGTGAGGTAATCCCTTAGTAAGTTAATTTAATTCGAGAAAAAACAATGACACAATCAACAACCATTGAAATATTTTTTGTTATAGCTAAGCCGCCATAAACTTAACCCTCCTGATGGTAGCCTGATGTGGGACAAAGGTGTGGTCGACCAACTAACTAATCTCTTGCCTGTCTGCTGACGTACAGTTAGCGGCTTATTGACTACGGAAGTTGAAGTAATTCAGGGAGGGGTGTGCAATAAAAAAAATTGGGAACCTCTCATCAAATCAAACTTTAAATCTTTGTGAACAAACCATCACCATTTTTAGACGTTTTTGGTGTGATTGCAATCTATAACAAGTGTAATATGAAAGCGACAGTATTTCTGAAGAGATTGAAATGAAAATGCTATTTACTAAAATGCTAATGTTGATTTCTTGCTAGAAATGAACCTATTTTATGTTGAATGAAAAAAGTTTTTAAGTTTGATTGGAATAGACTACAGAATATCAAATGAACAATCATTTCTACACCCTATTTAGACTGTCTTGAGATTTTGTGTTAACAAACCATAAATCCCTCCAAATCAAACTGTATTGTTATTAAGTTTAAATGACATTGAAGTTCATTATTTCCTTTTATGTTGGGTTGTCTGCCATTTTTGCCCTTGGTTGATTTCTTGACAATTGTGTCTTAATCAAATCTGTATAGAGTATAGGCTTAGGATTATATAGAAGCCACACACAGTCATAATTGTATGCTGTGCAGTGCAGCCAAAAAATCAACAAACATCCTGTACTCATCACACTTCCCACCAGCGTAATGTTTGCAGCACAGAAATAATACCACTTTTTGGTGTAAATGTTGATGCCATTAGAGAACATGATAATAAAATAATTTTGCGGTAACATGTATTTTAATGCAAATTAAACTTAAGAAATAAGATATACTTGTACTATTGTTATTTGGTTGGTTTGGGTAGTTTGTAGTTATTTAATGTAGGGAAAATATATTTTCATCATCTTAACCAAATATTAAAACCATGATGTAGTAGTTAACTATATTAATACAATTTAATACTAGAACTTATAAAGTCCTTAGCAAATAAAACTAGGGAAAAATTAAATTGTTATACTAGCAACACTAACAAAATGGGCACCTCTTTTACTATGACACTTACAGGCCGAAGAATTAATTCGATATCTAAATAATACGGCACCTGAATACATTAGATACATATGAAATGTGATCCTATCATGTTTCTCTTTTAGCTCAACAGCATTTTTACAGGCGGGAATGACACTAGACTGCATAATTTAATTTAATTTGAGATGCGCAGAGCATGTTATTTCGCACGACAGTCACAAAGTGACGTCTCGCGTGAACTTGTGACTACTTATATTTATTCTAAGAGTATAGGCAAGAATCTATCTTTAGTGGGTAATAAAGACAGTAATCACATAGCTGGTAAGAAATAATAACTACAAGTGTGGACTCCCTGTAGTGGGAGTTCAAAATCCCTTATGGAAGAACATAAACATGGAATAACAAAATCAGAAATCCCTTCAGATTTCTGTATTAGTTTATAGTTCATAGAGATAGTCATCATCATGCCATTATAACTATTTATGGTGTGTGTGAGTGATGTACGCTGTTGGCCGCGAGGCCTTTACAGGGACTTCACCGGACTTAAGGGCGAGCAATCAACTACTACGCTCGAGCCAGAAGGGCAAGGTGAGACATACTCAAGGGCGCCATGAAGAGGCGTCCTCGGTTGGGACAGTCGCTGTGGGGGGTGCACTACTAAGGGCACCGGTCAACCGCCGGCTATGGGAAGGGATCTACGACTACGTCGTCATCACCCGTATTCTGAGCGGAAAGAATGGATGACAAAGTAAACAGGGGGATCAGTCAGAACATGTCGCGGCCGGCGGTTGCGGCAGGGGTCGGGGGGGCATCGTAGTCAGCGACGGCTACGATTAACGGATTCGCATTGGTAGACGCGTTCGCGAAGTGTCGTGTTGTCGCCTTTTAATATGGGCGCGAATAGGTTCGAGCCCTAGATCAGAGTGGAGATCGACATTCCGTACGAACCAGGGGGCTCCTACGGCTTTACAGAGGAAGCGGTTTATCGATGTGAAACTATTTATGGTATTGACGGATGATTTAACGCAGTGGTTAAGCTTAAGCCGCTCCGCCCACTGTGTCTAATAGTCGCGGGTTCGATTCCCGCAAGGGACAAATCTTTGTGTGACCCACAATTATTCGTTTCGGTCTGGGTATTTGTGTATGTGAATTTTCATGTTTGTAAACGCACCCACGATACAGGAATAAATCCTAGTGTGGGGTTACGTTTTTTATAAAATTAATTAAATTTCAATCTTGAAATTAAGAGTCTAACAAAAAATCAAACTATAACCTACAAAAAGTAATTATTGGATAAAATAATAAGTTACCTACACAATGTTATTTATATATAATATAGCGTTTACAGCAAAAGGCGGAATGCCGGTCACGCATCTGCGTCTTCATTTTTAAAAAGGTTTACTTACAGGATCTAACTTTTTTCTTTTCCGAGTGGACGGTGGTGGTCCAGGATTACTCAGCTCAATACCATCGTCGCTGTCGTCACCGTCAGCACCGCGGGAAGCCACGGAAGAAGCACGGCGTCTTTTACTCATTTTCATCTAACGCTTTACAGGATTGCACTAATTTAACAAACAATAAACACTATTGTAGGTTTATGATTACATTTTAGGACACGAAACTTGGTTGGATTCACTTTTTAGCACCGAATCACTTATAATACTTGATAAACTAAGACTTTTTGATAAATATCGCCTTTGCGCTGTACCTCTTTTATTTCACACACCATCCATGTTCGATGACAACGATCATAGACTTAAAAGTAAAAAGAAATAGCATAATCTTATTTATACGTGTAAAAAAGAGATACAACTTGATAGAGGACTGTAATATATTGACATCAAAAACTGGAACGTGACCGGGTCGATGACTTTGTCATCACAAAAAAGAAAACCTTAAAGCCGTGATCACATTGCACGACCCCGACACCGACCTGACCATGACGGCCTTGAGACGCCATTACAAGGCAGAGATGGGTAAATGTAATCAGATTACTGATTAACGATTATGATTACATTTAGTAATCTTTAATCAAAAAGTAATCATATTCGCTGATTGATGATTATTAGTTTGTAATCGCAATCATGATTACTTTTTGATTTATAACGTGCTTTTTTTCGAAGATGCGATTCGACTTGGTCGAAATTCGAATGCAATGCGGTATGGAACGAGGACTTACATTTTCAATTTTTTATGGATTTTGTGTGATTTGGCGGAAAGTCCCATTTTTCGCCACGCGACTTTATGAGTAAAATCAATATTTGGTCAATATCTTCACTGCAGTGCCGATAGATGGCGTTTATCTATTTTATTCTAGTAGTTGCAAATCTCCGCACCAACGGACAAATTGTGATCTAAAACGAATGTTTTTTTTTTTTTTTTAAACCTTGCCCCACATTAGGATTAATTCCTGTGTCGTGGGTGCGTTTACAAACATGAAAATTCACATATACAAATACCCAGACCGGAATAAATAATTGTGGATCACACAAAGATTTGTCCCGTGCGGGAATCGAACCCGCGACTATTAGACACAGTGGGCGGGGCGGGCTAAGCCCTTAACCACTGCGCTAAATCGTCCGTCCGTCGTGTTTCAAACTACTATAAGTACTTGGTCAATATCTTCAGTGCATTGCGGTTAGATGGCGTGTGTACTAATACAAGGTTCTTTGTTGTATTGTAAAAACAATTGAAATATAAGGGTGGTCGAGGTATCTACGCAGTTTTATAAAGTGTTTTATTTTGTTTCTCCGAATCTAAAATTATCCCAACCAGCCACCTATTTACGCACTATTTTGGTCCTTCGAGCTGGATATGAACCAGCGATCTATTCACGGAATATATTTTGGTCCTTTTCACCGTTGTATTGCATTTCCTGGGAATCTTGTGATTTGCATCGTTGACAATCTTCAGTTTTCGTGCCTGTGACGGAGCTCCTTTGGATTGGGAAGCGCGGCACAAAATGGCGTCGTCTGAAGAAAAGCAAGCTACGCAAACACATAATAAACACGCGTCGTTACCTAAAAGGGCGGATCACCCACGTAGAAAATGAATTGGGCGATATAAATAAAGCCTCCTCAGTGCAATTATCGATGGCCGTGGAGCGTTTACAAAAACTTTTTTCCTGATTGGAGTCCACTAGCATGGCGATAGAAAGCATGGATGAAACACATGCCGAAGAAGGCCTGAAGATTGAGGCGAAATACTCTGTACTCATGCGCACGATTCGTGAGCGTATTAAGCTTCTTGCCAATCCCGCGCGGGCTGTGGAAATTTCTACGAGGCCCAGTTTGCCGAAAGTTTTGCTACCATCATTTTCGGGCAATTACGGCGACTGGATGTCGTTTAAGAACCTATACGAGACCATGGTGCATACCAACAAGGAGCTAAGTAGTGTTCAAAAATTCTACTATCTCAAGTCCTGCCTGGTGGGGGAAGCGGCATCGCTCGTATCTACGTTGGAGTGTACAAATGAAAACTACGCCAAGGCGTGTTCTACTTTAGTAAATCGGTATAACAATAAGTCACTTATTGCAAACTACCACTTACAACGTATCATGAACCTGTCTAAAGTTAATAAGGCATATCCGTTGCGTAGATTAATTAATGATTTTTCACAATGTAACAATTCACTGTTATCACAGGGTATTCCGAACTTAGCTGACGTCATGTTAATACACATTCTATCAGCCAAGTTAGATTATGGCACCCTTAAGGACTTTGAACTCAACCGTGAGTCCAATGAGTTTCCGAAGATAGCAGATTTTGTAGTTTTCTTACAGCAACATTGTCAAGCATCGGAAATCGTGTCCCGGGATGATCTAACTACTTCCAATGTGGCAACCTAAAGCGCAGCCAACGTAGCCACTGCTAATAAACAGGGTAACTCGCATTGTGTATATTCCAATAAAAACCATGGCGTGTTAAAATGTTTTAAGTTCATAAAGTTATCAGTGCCTGATAGATGTAGTTTTGTTGATAAAGCAAAACTATTTAAGGTCTGCTTCTCTAATAAACATTTTACTGTTCATTGTTCAAGAACAAATCCATTTTGCAATAAATGTCAATTAAAAAGTCATTATTTATTGCATATGCACTCAAACGTGCCACGCCGGGCGGATAGTTCATGTGATTCGTCCAAGACTGTTAACAGTAACATTGATGTGACGCCAAAAATGGTTGTATCACAGCCCTGATATGTAGCAATTCTCAATAAATTTCACTTTTACCTACAGCTGTAGGTTATGTTTGTGATGCTCGAGGAAACCAGCTTCAATGCAGGATGCGTTTGGATACCGGGCGTCAGAAGAATTATGTTACTGCTGAGTTTGCTAACAAATTAGGTATTTGCCATTATGATACCATTGACTTGTTGGTATCTAGCATGGGTGGACATACTACAAATGTGTCTAATCGGGTTAAGCTTACAGTAATTTCACGCTGTTCTGATTTTAAATATACTTCAGATTTTGGTGTGTGGTCTGTGATTACTGACCCGTTACCTACTATTCAATTTAATAAAAATGTATTGGCCTGCGCTTTCCCCTTACCGCTAGCTGACCCTGATTTTAATGGTCGTAGGGACATTGATATGATATTAGGTGTCAATTGCTTTGCATCGTGCTTAATGAAGGGTAAGATTTGCCTTGGCCCTGGGTTGCTAACTTTAATCAACACCGCCTTTGGATGGGTGTTCTGCGGTGACATGTCTGTTCCAGCGTGGGATGTTGCACGCTCTGAAAACATGAGTGCTTGTTATTTGTCCACATTGCAAGGTGACATTGAGAAGTTTTGGCAATTGGAACAAGTTTCTAATAAACCTCTAATAAATAAGTCCTTTCAGGAAAGGGTTTGTGAGCTACCTGGGTTCAGTGACGAGAAATCAAAGTGGCAGGTACCATGTCTGTCTTCCTGTCAATGAGGAGCTACTGCACAGGTTGGGCAATTCCTATAATTTAGCATACCGTTGTCTTCTATCGCTTTAGAAGAAATTTAAAAATAATTCTGCGTTTTTTGAATCTTATAGATCTTTCATACGAGAATTTATAGAGTTAGGTCATGCTCACTTTATTGATTAAAATAAAATAGGATGTAATGCTACAGAGTATTATATGCCACATCATGCCGTAGTAAAGGAAAGTTCTTCTACTACTTGATTAAGGGTTGTGTTTAATGCGTCTGCTCCTACATCTTCTGGCTTAATTATCAATGATGGTATTTTGGTGGGCCCGGTGATACAACCAGATATGTTTAATATTTTGTTGCGGTTCCGTACCACTAAAATGTATAGGTAATAAACCTGAGGACCAGCCACTTCAGAGAATACTATGGCGCGATGACCCCTCTCATAAAGTCTAATGTCTCGAACTCAGCACTGTAATATATGGTACTGCCCCGGCCAGTTTCCTTGCCACTAGAACTTTGAAGCAGTTAGTGACTGGTTCTGCCTATCCCCTAGCAGCTAAGGCGCTGTCACAGTCTACCTATATCAACAATATTTTGCACGGCAGTAATTATGTGGATTCTGCATTGAAAACCATTATTGAGTTAGAAAAATTGTTAGCTCTTGGTAAATTCTACTTACACAAATGGTACTCAAATAGTACTGAGCTCTTGCATCACATTCCTGTAGAGAAACGAGAGAAATGTAATTACTCATTTAATAATAAAAATAATTCCTTAAAATACTAGGGTTGAAGTGGGAATCCATTGCTGATAAGTTTCAGGTCCTAGTACTTAGTGACATCATGAGTGATGCTCCCACCAAGCGCAATGTACTTTCAAATATGGATGGATGGATGGGTAAAGCAAAAGTATACGATCCATTAGGTTATACTGCGCCCGTTTCAGTGTTTGCCAAGCCAATAATGCAGTCTATAGGGAAGGAAAATCTTTCTTGGGATGCCGGATTCCCAAATCATATGTTAGTATAATAGAAATCATTTTGTGAAAATATTCATGATTTAAATCTTATCACAGTTCCTCGCTCGATGTTATTTTCGGATATGGTTATGGTGGAACTCCATGGCTTCGCTGATAGCTCTACCAAGGCATATGGTTGTGTCATCTACGCCCGCTGCGCTCTTCCCAATAATAGTTATACAGTCTACTTAGTCTGCGCGCGGTCTCGTGTGGCCCCCTTAAAGTCAGTAACCCTTCCTAGATTAGAACTTGTGTTCAGCCCACTTGCTGGCTAAGGTAATGCAAAAGGTCTCTAAAATGTTAAACATAAATATCGAACAAAATGTATTCTGGTTGATTCAAATAGGGTTGCCGAAATTCAGGACTTTTCTCCCAAGGAAAACTGGTACCATAGCAAGTCCTCGGATAATCTCGCTGATATTGTTTCTAGAGGTATAGAACCCCAAAATCTCGTCTCCAATGATTTATGGTTCAATGGGCCTCATTGGTTAAAATTTCCAAAAATATAATGGCCTGACAATTCCAACACCAGTCATTTAGATGACAACAGTATTCCAGAGCTGAGAGTGGTAACGTCCATTGCCCAGCAGGTTTAAACTACCAATTTCACACCTGCTTATGAAAAATTTTCTAGTTGGAGTGGGTTAATTACAGTGTTTTGCTTTGTTCGGCGGGATTTAGGGGATGCTAATAAAGAATATGGAGGCAAATTTCAAATCCAAAATGGCAGATGTGACTTTTTGTATAAAATAAATATGGGTATCTTTTTTAGGGTGTTAGGGGATGCTGATTACGAATATGGCGTTAATTTTGATATCCAAGATGGCAGATGCGACTTTTTGTTTAAATTCCATATTTTTGGGGTTTTAGCGGATCGCCGCCATCTTGGATCTAGAAGTTAGCGCCAAATTCGTAATCAGCACCTTCTAAAACCCCAAAAGTGAAATGCATAATAATCATATAAGCATATTCCATAGGACAAGATAACGTCATTAGGTTTGTGCTCTTAGACCCATTTTCGGATTAACTTACGATAAAACAGTTTTGTAAGTCTAAGTGTTCTTTATGTTCATTGTTTTATTGTTTGTAATGTTCCCCGAAAACGAAGAAATTATTCTTAATGCGAAGTTGATTTTATTTGAATAAAATAACAATAAACCTAATTGTGAGTAATCATGTAATTTTGATGACTGTAATCAAAACTAATGAATGTAGTCTTGATTGAATGTAATCAGGATTAAAAGTAATCAAGATTACTTTAAATCAGATTATTATGAGACGAACTATGAGAGTCGAGGAAGCCAGAGAGGTATGTAAGGAAAGAACCTGTTGGAACTCTGTACTCTCTGCCTACCCCGCAAGGGATCTGGCGTGAGGTTATAGATAGATAGATAGATAGATAGATTATTAATCTGATTACAAAAGTAGTTGATTACGCTCAACTCTGTTACAAGGCCGTTAGTAATGGCATCTCAAGGCTGTCAGGTTGGAGTCGGAGCCGTGCAATGTAATCACAGCTATAGATATCAGATATGGACAGGGGCGTAGCTACCGCGGTATCAGCCGTGTCAAAGATACGAGGCCCTCCAACATAGACATAGCCTAAGCCACAGAGCATATAAAAGGTCTAAGCCCCCCAGCTAAAGGGGCCCCGAACCCATGTAAGCAAAAAATCGTAAAATGTTATCCACAATCTCACTTAAGCCCTACCTAATCTTTAGCCCTACGCTAAGCTTTCCGAGAAATAATAAACATATTTAAACAATAATATTATCAATTGATTATACATGAGTTTTAGTCATAGCTGCGTAGTAAGGACCCTTTAAATCTTTTAATACTAAAGCAATTTGTAATGGTTAAACATTTTATAGATTTGATAGACAGAAATCGTCTTCAGCTATAGATGATTTAATAAATACCTAAGTTTATTGAAAAAAAGGCCTGAAAAGTGTGTTTTTGATTTGAATTGTTTGGCTTACTTAGCTACTAGGAGCATTAATTGTCATTATTAATTTATAGAATTATATAGATAATTTATAGAAGCAACCAGAACTAATGCAAGTATTGTGGTTGGTATCGATGTGCTGGAGCAAGTGAATGAGTTTGTATATCCTGAATGCGCCTTCAGTATGAATGGAATATTCACTGCTGACATAGAGAGAATAAAGTGGGTACGGGAACAGAGTGAATAGTGCGGTGGGAAAGCTGCTTGGGAGCCGGCAATGAAGCCAAAAGGCGCAGCTGGCCATACACAACAGAGTGCTTGTCCCATCGCTGTTATATGGCAGTGAAAGCTGGGTATGTCAGAAGGAGAATGAAAGCAGGATAAATGCGGTCAAAATGCGAGCTCTGTGGAAGATGTGCGGAGTTAAGCTAACCGACCGTATTCGCAACAGCGTAGTAAGAAAGCATTTTAGTATGAAAGATAATATCGATGTAAAGATAGGAAAGGATATGCTCCGTTGGTTCGGGCATATAGAAAGAATGTCGTTAGAAAGAATGACAAAACATATAAATAATGCGAAAATGGAGGGATGTAAGTACCGGGGAAGACCTAGACTATCTTACTATGACCAAATAGACCGTGTCTTATCTGAAGGGCAATTCAAGAGTCTCCGTAACCGGCGAGCGGGTATGACACGAACTATGAGAGTGGAGGAAGCCAGAGAGGTATATCTGGAAGGAACCTGTTGGAACTCTGTACTCTGTTTACACCGCAAGGGATCTGGCGTGATGATATAGATAGATAGATAGAATGATTTATAATCAATATATGTTTATTTTATTCAACGCCAGTCATTTTGTTTCTTATGTAAACCATTTTTACCCTCCCATTTGGGTTTCGCCGTAGTTAGGTAGAAGGCCCCCCAACAGATTTTGATACGGGTTTCATCTAGGGCAAGCTACACCACTGGATATAGATATTAACCAGGAATATCTATGAAGCGCTCACAATATGACTGCGCCAATCACAGAGCCATTAATTTGATCAGCTTGGCAGCCAAGGTGTACGGTAAAAATATTGAAAGGAGAATGCGCGAGAAGTCCGATGGAATGTTGTGCAAGGCACAAGGGGGTTTCAGATCCGGAAGAGGATGTTCGGATCAAGTTTTCTCCCTCCGCAACATCGTAGAGAAGCATCTAGCAGTGGGCCGGAAGGTTTTCTGCGGTTTTCTGGATCTGAAGAAGGCGTTTGATAGAGTTGTGCCAAAGAGACTTTGGGACATTTTGCCTGAGTATGGTATAAATGGCACTCTGCTGCGGGCCGTCCAGTCCACCTATGTGGACTGCAAGGCATGCGTACGGGTGGAGGGTAACATGTCACCCTGGTTCGACGTTTAAATCGGCGTCAAGTAGAGTTGCGTGTGGTCCGCTGGACTGCTTATAATATATTTGGATAAAAGCCTTCAAAGACTGAATGCGATAAATGAAGGGGTAAAAATAGGTGATCTAGTGGTAAATCATCTACTATATGGAGATGACGCGGTTTTGATAGCGCCTTGACCTCAAGATATTGAAAGACCTTGGGCCTACCCAAGGTCTTTCAACATCTTAGATACCTATTTAAAAATTTTATTTTTATTTTTTACTACATGAAATGATTTGCTCTTTAAAAATATATTTTAATGTTTTCATTCTTTTTATTTAAACTATCTCTAACTATCAGGCAACCCTTGCTATTTTATCCAAGTACCCTCACATTCATTCGAGATTTACCCACCTGCTATACCCCTCAGTTTTAAAATAGTTCGCATCTTAAGCTTGAGTTCTTGCCTTCCTATTAAAATAAAATGAATAGATATTTTAAAAATTTCATTCTATGTGGTGATATAGACCACCACTGCTTGGTTTGTCAGGAAACGTTTCAATTTATTATAGACATCGAAAGACACGTCCGATGGGAGAAACATAGACGAAACATAAAAGATCTAAACTATTTTCCGAAGTTCAAGAAGGATTTTATTTACAAGGTTTGTTTCAATGTTAAATAAATTTAAATAACTTTACGTTAAATATATACAATTAAATACGGCAACTTAAGTGGGTAAGTTATCTGTAGATTACATTTTTTTTATTTGTTCTTGCACATGTGGTTTTTCTGATATACCTAGTAGGTTATTAATGAAGGAAGCCAGAGAGGTATGTAAGGAAAGAACTTGTTGGAACTCTGTACTCTCTGCCTACCCCGCAAGGGATCTGGCGTGATAATATAGTAGTAGTAGATATTATTGAATATCAAGGAAACAAGACATATTTGAAAGAAAGCAAAGAAGCTGTTGAAACTATGTACTCTCTGCATTTCGGGGATCTGGTGTGATGATATTTATAGATAGAACACATATTTGAAGATCTAGGTAATGACTGCCTCGTTGGTCTAGTAGCAAAGCGCATCGCTTTGTGATCACGAGGTCCTGGGTTCAAATCCTAGAAGAATATTGGAGAAAAAAATTCCAGTATGAGTCCGGAGTCTGGAATTGTGCCCGGTATATGGCAATAGGCCCTATTACATGGAACCTAACATAGCTGGAGAAAAGTTGGTGTACTGAGTACACCTCTGCCAACCCCGGTTGGGGAATATAGGTGTGACATTCATTGTCTGCTTTCTGAGCCTTTGGGCCCAAATCTCATTTTGTTATTGCTGGATTCCTAATTAGATTAATATTAATAGAAGGGAGCGTGTTATCTACTCACAGAAAATAAGTTTAGTAAGCAAAATGCAGGTATCATTATAATCAAACTATTGAACGAATTTCATGTGTAGTAAAGAAAAAGAGGATACCATATTGATTATTGTTTGTACAGCCGTTACGAAAAATGTTAAGTTTTTTAAGATTCAAATAATTTTAAATTTTCAGATAGGATACAACTATTACTGCGAAATATGCAATTACGTAGCGACGAATATTGGTTACTTGACTGACCATATTCGCGATGAAAAACACAAAACTGCTAAAAGTAATCCTAAATCCATAGTTAAAAAACCCCTAGGTCTTTGTGAAGCCGGTTACGTGGTAATCGGCAAAATTAAATTGAATAAGCAGCAGTGGCATTGCATTAGCGATAATAACATATGTTTAGTATGCGATGCTGATGTGGATAATATGGATGTACATGTGACTTTGCAAGAGCATATGATAAAATTAATACAAAGCGAAATTAAGTGTGAAGAAAACCGGTATCACAGAGTGGTTGGTATCGTACTTAGTTTATTTTTTTTTTACTTTACTAATATTACATAAGTAGTAATAGCCCTGTGGTTAGACCGTTGGACTGCAAAGTCAGAGGTCTCGGGTTCAAACCCAGGCACGTATCTGTCTTTTCGAAAACTGTGTGTTTTATAAATTAATTATCACTTGATTTAACGGTGAAGGAAAACATCGTGAGGAAACCTGCATGCCTGAGAGTTTCTCGAAGGTGTGTCAAGTTCGCCAACCCGTACTGGGCCAGCGTGGTGAACTGTAGCCTAAACCTTCTCTGTCTGAGAGGAAGCCCGTGCCTAACGGTGGGTCAGTTTCTTAACAGGGCTAATATTATTATTTACTTAATATTATATACTTCAAATATAAAATAATTCAAATGAATTCAAAGGTTAGTAAATAATTAGTTTTATTCCTGCCTTTTCAAATAATTTGAAATATCCTTAGAACCACTTGAGAGTTATAAATCGAGCAGGCATCGTTGTCTCATATTGTTAATTAGCTGGGTATAAGAATATCACATTTCAGATTAATGGCGGAATCTACCAATGCTTCACATGCAAGAAATTTTTAAACACATTTAAATTCAAAGAACACACGAAGGAAGTATGTGAAAACGACGTCAATAGAATTAATAAATTTATAAAAGCCTGTTGTAGCAAAGATGTTGCCACAGATACCGACGATATAGACGAAATGGCAAATTTCAAGAAGAAAGTAGAGAAACTGAAAGAATTATTTTATATCGATGAGAAAAACAACAAAGCAGGTTGTAAGCAGTGCGATACCTTTGTTGAGATTAATTTTCAAACCATGATTGGGCACATGCAAAAAAAACACGATGTATCTGAAACACCCAATATAGATAGTAATTCCGACAATTCAGAAGACGAAATGTTTTATAAAGAAGTGAATGGAGTGGTAGATAAAGGTAAACGCAGATTGGCATTGTCAAAGTACGGAAAAAAACATTCAATCAAAATGAATTATAATGGCAGCAAAGGCTTCTGCAATATATGTTGCATGTATTTTTCTGCTCATATGAATCTTTTTAAACAGCACGTTAGAGGCGCTGTACATAGAGGCCATTTAGAAGTGAAAGGTATCAAAAAGCCTAAAGTACACGAAAAGTGTCCGTTTAAAACCCAAGATATCAGTTCTGAATTGATTACAGTTTGGTTTTCACCTGAAATGGGCAGTTTCTGGGTTAACAATGAATTTTGTGTCGATATTAACAGTTTCTTTTTACTATATTTCCTTGATGATCCACATTTAGTTAAAACTTACTGCTACGTGTGTGAAGAGTTTTTTCCGACGGGGGAAGAACGTGATCATTGTACGACTGTAAAGCATAAAACCAATTTTAATGCAGCCAAGATATTGATGGCAGTTGGAGAATTTATAAGAGAGGTAAATGCCTGAGATCACATTTCTTATTGTACTAAGCTTTTATTGATGTTAAGTTATTTTAGGCAACTTTATCATACTTTAAGTACCTATTTTCGCGATTTTTGTACAAAAAGCCGTTCTGTGTTTGTAGATTCAAAGCGCCATCCTCGGGTTTTTGTGTCATTTATAACTTATTTCATACCATACGGCGGAGCTGAACGCTGTACGACCGCAGTGTTCATACCGATCACCAAGGTTAAGGAGCCTTCCACTTGGTCGGCCTGAGATCGGTGACCGTTTGTGACATATTCATATTCCAGCGTTTCCGTGCTTCAGAAGGCGCGGTAAGCCGCTGATCCCGGTTACCACATCATGTGGTAGTCATTAAGCCAAGTTGGAAGCCTTATAAGCGGTTTGATAAGTTCCAACAGCAGGTGGTCAAAAGCCTGCCTCCACCAATCCGCACTGGGTTCGCGTGGTGGAGTATGGCCCAATCTTCCTTTGATAGACCTTTGCGTTTTTGTGTGTGTGTGAATGATCATCGTTGTTGGCGAGCCTTTACAGCTTCACCGGACAAGAGGGTAAGCGTGCAACCACTACGCTAAAGCCAGAAGGGCAAGGGGGCAACTAGCTCAAGGTCGCCTAAAGGAGGAACAGCCTCGGCTTGGGCAGTCGCTATGGGGAACGGCGTATACTAGGTGTCTCGTCGTGGTGCTTTGCACCGGCCGGCGGGCAAGGGATTCTTCGACCTCGCCGGCGAGGTCAGTGTCTGATCCTGTGATGGCCTTTGCTTAGCAGTGGGCCAGTATAGGCTGATTAAGTATGCTCTGTAGAAAACTTCGAATAGCCTAGGTAAAATTATATATAAATAACCTAGACCTTCTCTAGCCATATAAAACAGTTCAAAACAATTTTACAATATATTTGACGGACGATTTAGCGCAGGTGTTAAGAGCTTAAGCCGCTCCGCCCACTGTGTCTTATAGTCGCGGGTTCGATTCCCGCACGGGACAAATCTTTGTGTGATCCACAATTATTTGTTCCGGTCTGGGTATTTGTGTATGTAAACTATCATGTTTGTAAACGCACCCACGATACAGGAATAAAATCCTAGTGCGGGGCTACGTTATAAAAAACAATATAAAACTTTTCGCAAGTGAGTTTTGGAAATCTATTTGCTATATATATATATCTACTTAAGTGGGTACATTTCGTATGGAATGGATTTTTTCAATGTTAGTCTTTTTTATTTATTAAGCCTGGAAATAAAAGTAACCGAAATTGATTGTACCTACTACGTTTCTGTTATAAGTTATTAAACTAAGGTAAATAGGTAAATGTATACAATGCGAGGTCTGCGGAAGATGTGCGGTGTCAAGCTGACCGACTAATCGCAACAGCATAGTAAGATAGTATCGGTATAAAGATGAGAAAGAGTAGACTCCGTTAGTTCGGGCATATAGAAAGAATGTTGGAAGAAAGAATTTTTAATTTATTTTAAACGTAGCCCCACACTAGGATTTATTCCTGTATCGTAGGTGCGTTTACAAACATGAAAATTCACATACACAAATACCCAGACCGAGACAAATAATTGTGAATCACACACAGATTTGTCCCGTGCCGGAATTAAACCCGCAACTATTAGACACAGTGGGCGGAGTGGTTTAAGCTCTTAACCACTGCGATAAATCGTCCGTCGACTAATAAGTCGAAGGATAACAAAACTGATATACAATGCGAAAGTGGAAGGATGAAGGTACCGCGGAAGACCTAGACTATCTTATATAAATACGATATTTATTATAGACTATCTTACCACGACGAATAGACTGTGTCTTATCTGAAGGGCAAGTCAAGAGTCTCCGTAACCGGCGAGCTTGTGTGTGAATGATCTACGCCGTTGGCGGGGCGGGGCCTTTACAGCTTCACCGGATAAGAGGGTGAGCGTGCAACCACTACGATCGAGCCAGAAGGTCACGGGGGCAACTAGCCCCGAGCATAAATGAGACGAACTATAAGAGTGGAGGAAGCCAGAAAAGTCTGTAAGGAAATAACCTGTTAGAACTCTGTACACTCTGCCTACCCCGCAAGGGATAAAAATTAAGATCCCTTGCGCGGGTAGGCAGAGTACAAAATTCTATTGCATCCTGCATTACTAATTTACTTATTTATTTTCCCATATTACAGATACGGCCCAATGTCTACCACTGCGGTTTCTGCAATCAAATTATCCCATTCTGGGACACAGTTAACAAACACATACATTCTTGGAAACATATTATCCCTAAGATGGATAAGTTGAGAACATCCCACTCTTTCGAATACTGGGTCAACACAGCTATCTATATTACACCGAATGATAGCGATGAGTTTTATTCGCAGTTACTTAAAAATGTTTTGGGTTTCAAATAAAAATGTTCTGGGTACATTGAAATGCGTGCCCATTACCCCATTACATAGGTTCCTGTAAGCAGCAGTAAGTAATGCACATGGCTAGAGGGAGAGCGTTGTTTTTAGCCGATGTGCATTACTGGCGTGATATTTTTTTTAATTACCTGAAAAGCGTCTTAGTTATCTACCAACCATAGAATAACAATCTACCAACATGCTTTATTTTCTTTTTTATTGTTAAGACAAGATACATTTTGTTTAAATAATGTTTGATTCACATCTCCGCTCAAATAGTGTCACAATTTCATAGAACTAAACAAATCTTAAGCATGCCACAAATTATGTATTAGTTAGTCAATTTTTGTTAGTTTTTAATAAATTCAGAATTAAAACAAAAATGATCAAATGAGATCAATATTTTGTTCTTTAATTCTCATGTGAAAAACAGACAAATGTATTTCACACACTTATTTTTTTTAAGTTGCTATTTGCTAGCCAGTGTTGGGTATTTTTTTATTGTGAGATCAATCAATTAAAATTACTCACCATGTACTGCAAAATAACTATTGCCTGTCAAACGCCTCAATCCCATCTGTGATCATGGGTGCTGTAGACCACGGGCACTTAAAACCACAAATAAGCCACAACGAAATCTGATATATTTTATAACACCGTCACACCTATATTCCCTAAGCGGGGGTGGCAGACGTGTACTGAGTACACCCACGTTTCGCCTACGATGTTAGGTCCCATGTAAAAGGGGGCAAGCTTATTGCTTTATATCGGGCACAATTCCAAGGAAGTTTTTTTATTAGAAAACCTTCATTTGTCCGACCTAGGATTTGAACCCAGGACCACCAAGCGATGCGCTCTGCCACTTGACCAACGAGGCAGTCGAAGGATGAAATATTTTAATTGCAACTTAATATTTTCACAATTAATTTTTGCCTAACTCTGGCTAACAACTAGTTTTTTTAATTAAGATATCATTAGAGTTAAGTCACAAATAAAGTTTTTGGCAATATTCATGAATCTTTTATTTTACAATTTTTATACATTATTATAACAATTTTTATACATTGCAATGGTTGTAGTACATCTCAAACCATAGTGGGAAATGAGATAACAAAAGTATTAGATCGTTTTGCGATGATAAGTGCAAGTATGACAAATATTTTATCGTTGAATTGATATAATCATTTCTTAAACTAATTGGAAGACTATTTACATCAAAATCTAATAAAACAACAATATGACTAACATGGATGGGATATAATACTGAAAAAGTGATATGGGAACAATTTTCTTTGACATTTTTAACAAAAAATTCAATAAACTTTAGTACTTTTGTATCATAATGAGTAGATTTAAGTAAGAAGTTGAGTATACTGCTACATATTTGAAAACATTGAGCAGAATCTGAACACTGTTTTAACAAGTTTTTAAAAGGAGCATTATCATTTATGAAGTCTGTTATATCACAGTCTCTATTACTTAAAACATAGTTAACAGTATCAAGTAACAATGTTTCTACTTGGGACTTAAGTTTAATTGAAATATCATCGCAGATTTCACTTGAACAAATAGATTTATTCATCCACAGCTCTTTCAGTACATTAAAATGTTTAGTATTACAGTTCCAGTGAATAATATCTTGTGACAGGTTTTTCAGATACACACCACTTGGATTCAAGTTTATTAGAGCTTGTATTACATCTGGGTATGCAGCTGATTTGTAACTGGAAGTTGGGTCCATTTCTTTCATTCTTCGTATTAAAAATGCGTCGAGACTCTTTTCTATAGAGTCTGTACTATTTATTTGCGGTTTTACCATGCTCTCTTCGTAAGTGTTCATTAATAACTCTGTGAGGTTTTCATCTATTTTAATATGGTTAACAGGCTCGATACGGCACATTTTTCTTATATTTTCCAATATAGATAGTCTTAAATTATTGCTGACATTCAAACTTTGTTGAGATAAATTGAAGATTTTCACAAAACTTTTCGAGAGAACGTTTGCTACTTTCCTGTCGAGAAGAGGGTTTTCGTAGACGAATACGGGGCATGGTAGGTTATTGGATGTAATAACATTTTGTATCAATTGATTATTCATAGCGAATTTAATTCTTTTATGTCTAGTATTTACAAATCAAATTAATATTTCGTTATAGGATGAAAACACAACAAACATCTTTCCATCAGTTTGTATATAGTACTCTGTGCTTGCTTTCCATCAAAACAAATAATATAACAATGACCATAGAGTAAAGTAATATACTGGAAAACAATGACAATAAGGGAATTTATGTCACTAATGTCATGAAACATCAAACTGCTTTTTTTGTTGTAAAAATGTTGTAAAAGTCAGTAAAAGGTTTTGTTTGGTTTTAAAATCTCAGATGAAAAACATGTAAAATTAGTATATTTTAACGTGTGCCCTAAAATCCTTGTAGATATATTAACCATGAATTTAACAGACGCGAACTATTTTTAATAAGGGGTCCCATACCAATGTGAAACTTAGCAAATATTTATTACTAACAGAGCCATCTACCGTAACTTTACGGTGTTATGAGTTCCCAGAGATTATATAAATCTAGATGGCGATAGTTATTGGTATTTTAAAAACTATCTTTGAGATCAAAACTGAGCTTAGGATATGGCACAAAACTCTTATTGGTCTGTTATAGGAGTTTTTACCACAGCCTTAACTATGAGGATCAATCGACGATCAGAGCAACCAAGTGTCCGTGAAAAGGCCCTAAAAACAATAATAATAATATATCAGATTATATTGAGCCTCTGCTGGGGAACAAATCGAGGTGAGATAAAAACAATGTCGATGCAAACTTGAAGATATTGAATAGAACTAATACAGATATCCTACGTGTTGGGGCTAAGTACTTTGTGCCACATCGCTGTCGTTGTGGTGAGAATGTCAATCAGTTTGGACACCATGGCCTCTCATGTCTCCGAAGCGCCGGTAGAATATCGCGGCATGCCAGTATTAATGATGCCATCCGTCGGGCTTGTGTCACCGTCAATGTGCCGGCCGTTTTGGAACCAAACGGCCTTATGCGTGACGAAGGGAAGAGACCCGATGGAATGACAATTGTTTCCTGGAAGATGGGACGGCCTCTGGTATGGGACGCGACATGTGTCAATACCTTAGCGCCGTCGCACCTTCCAGAGACAGTCATTAAGGCTGGTAGCGCCGCGGATTCTGCCGAGTGCCGCAAACGGCGCAAATACATCAACCTGGATAAAGGATGCTTATTTGAGCTGGTGCCGGGGGTTCGAGTGCCCATTTCATCTTTGGGGAACTGTCTCAAAGACTGGTCGACACGACACGTGACCAGAGGGCTGCAATTTATCTCGCGCAAAAAATCAGCATTGCTATCCTGCGCGGGAACGCTGCCAGCCTTCTAGGCACCCTGCCAAACGCCAGCGATTTGGCACAGTTGTAAATAGTGTTTTATATTTTGCTACTTTTTTCTGTATTTTTATTTATTTAAAATAGGTGATATTTAGTTTTTATTTGATCACATTATTCATATTTAAGTTGACTTTATACTTCAAGAAAATTCGAATATTAAATATGAATTCTTATACAGATTAGGACATCATCAATCCAACGTTTACACCTAACGAGACCAAATTTATTCCAGGTCGCATGTCAGGTACTTCTAATTTGAAATCCAGATTAGGTATCTAGCAGATTTGTTCAACGCTAGCAGTGTCGGGCTAGAGGAGATATTTGACTTACATCCGCGGGGGTTCCGACCTTAACTTCAAATCCGAATCATCCACCTACTGGATGTTGTTAGGCTGAGTAATAAACGTCTGTTTGGTCTTGGACCGTTAACTTTGAGCTTGTCTATAAAGGTAGGTATCTACTTAGTAAGTATGTACTTATCTATATCAGTATATTAGATTGGTAGGTTATTACCTATCTACCTGTTTCTATAACTCAAAGTGCCAAAATATAATGGACTTTATATCAAACGACTGCACTATAACACGCCTAACACCCATAAATCGCTTTCACACACAAAACACATAACACACCGAGTAACGAACATTGCTCTATCACGATAATGCAATAAAATTAGTAGCATACACAAAAACAAATTCAGAAAATGTTCCTTAATAATACGGCACGTTTAATGGGTGAAAGTTGTGTTTTAAAATCGTGTGTAAATCTTAAAAATGGGATCACTCATCAAGATCTCATAATAGGAGATTCGGATATCTTAATTAGCGTGAATTTACATCGCAATGGTAAGAAAAAAATCTGTGAAGTACGAATTGCAGTTGCGTGTATAATGTTCCGTAGCTTTTGTTTCATAGGCAGGGGCAAAATGTTTGAAAGTTCCCAAGCGTGTGTGTGTGTGTGAATGATGTACGCTGTTGGCCGCGAGGCCTTTACAGCTTCACCGGACTTAAAGGCGAGCGTGCAACCACTACGCTCTAGCCAGCCAGAAGGGCAAGAGGCGACATACTCGAGGGCGCCTCGAAGAGGTGCCCTCGGTTGGGACAGTCGCTGTAGGGGGACGGGTGCACTACTAAGTGCACCGGTCAACCGCCGGCTATGGGAGGGGATCTACTACTACGTCGTCGTCGTCGCCCGTATTCTGAGCGGAAAGAAGGGATGACAAAGCATCGGGGGGGTCGGTGAGAACATGTCGCGGCCGGCGGTGGCGGCAGGGGTCGGGGGGGAGATCGTAGTCGGCGGTGGCTACGATTAACGGATTCGCATGGGTAGATGCGTTCGCGAAGTGACGTGTTGACGCCTTTTTAATAAAGGCGCGAATAGGTTCGAGACCTAGATCGGAGTGGAGGTCGACGTTCCGTACGAACCAGGGGGCTCCTACGGCTTTACGGAGGAAGCGGTTTTGAACCACTTGGAGTTTATCGATGTGAGAGGGGGCCGAATGCCCGAACACAACACACGCATAAGTCATGATGGGTCGAACGCAAGTTTTGTAAAGTGTCACCTTATTTCTAAGGGACATTTTACTCCGCTTGCAGATTAACGAATGGAGACGACCGAGCACAAATGATGCTCGGTGACGGACCTGCTTGATGTGCGGGCCGAAGGACATGGTACTGTTTAGGGTGACCCCTAGATATTTGACCTCTTTGACCCAGGGAATGGGTCGGTCGAACATGGTCACTTGGCCGAGATTACTTCTAGGGCGGCGCAGGGAGTGGCGCGGGGTGGCACCTCTGGAGAAGAACACCGCAGCGCTCTTGTCCGGGTTCACCTCAATACGCCACTTCCTGAACCAATTCCTTAGGGAATTGGCGGATGCCTGAAGGTGTCTGGTAATGAAACCCTTATTCCTATGCGAGACGTAGAGAGCGGTATCATCCGCGAATAGGGCTAGATGCGCCTTACTCGAACGAGGAATGTCGTTCGTGTAAAGGCTAAACAGGAGCGGAGAGAGAACTGAGCCCTGTGGGACTCCAGCACTGATGGAATGGGAAGTGGAGCGCGTCATTTCGACGCGATAACGGAAGGCGCAATTCGACAAGAAATCTCGAAGATGAGCACGAGTCTGTCCGGCACACCTAATTGGTAGAGCTTGTAGATCAAGCCGTTGTGCCAGACTTTGTCGAATGCCTTCGCGACATCTAGGAAGAGGGCGCCCGTGTAGATGGGTTTGGGTCTATTGAGACCGGAGAGGATGTGCTCCGTGATGCGGTGCACTTGGTGGACGCAAGAGTGTTTGGCTCGAAAGCCAAACTGCTCGTCGATAAGGATACCCCTGGACGTTACGAAGTCTTTGAGCCTCGCCAGAAGTAGGCGCTCGTATATCTTGGCCAGGGAGTTGAGGAGACTGATAGGGCGGTAGCTCGCGGGGAGATGGCGAGGTTTGCCGGGCTTGGGAATGCCTATGACGTCCGCCTCCTTCCACTTAGCGGGGAAGGTGCAGTTCGTCATGGCGGCGTTCAAAATGGCCACCAAGAGGCAGATGAGCTGGGCGGGCAGGCATTTCAGAACGCGATTCGAAATGCCGTCAGGGCCGGGGCCTTTTTTAGTTTTAATACCCATAATCAGATCTTCGACCTCCGTTTGCGTGATAGGAGGCAAGGAATCGACGGGGGGGAGGGATGCCCTGCGCTCGACTTCCCTGTCTACCGCGTCGACGTGGGACTGGTCAACGGACTGAGAGCTGGGGGCGCACTGGCTCTCGAGGGAGTCAGCGAGAAGCTCGGCCTTTTCGTCGTCGTCGAAGGCTGGGGGTGCTGCGCCTGAAGGGCGGGACAGCGGGGGCATGTCAGTCGTGGAGTCGGATTTGAGGCTACGCGCCAGCTGCCAGTAGGCCAGATGCGACGGCGCGATGCCCTCTAGGAGGACACCCCACTGTTCCTCCCGGACCTCCGCGACACGACGCTTTACCTCTCGTTGTAAAGCGCGCATCCGGGCCCGATTGGCTTCGGTGGGGTAGGAGTCGTACGCTCGGATGGAAGCATTCTTGGAACGAATGAGATCCCTAACATCGTCCGGCAGTCGAAAGCGGTTGAGGTAGAGATCTTCCGCCTCGACTTGCTTGGACGATCGACTAACAGCTGATCGGATGTGCTCGGTGAAGGCATCTACGGCCTGATCGGTGTCCTGAGGGGACGGGATGGAGTCCGAGCTGAGAGGCAGGGGGGGAGGGTCGGCATCCGCCAAGGCCGTGCTTAGCGCATGCCAATCCACCACCGTCTTTTTGGGTCGCTGAGGGGCGGAAGGGGGGGAACCGAGTCTCATGACTACAGGTCGATGGTCAGAGTCGAGTTCCTGGACTACTTCCAAGGAGTGCAGCCGTAGGGTGATACCCTTCAGAAGCGCCATGTCCAGGACGTCGGGTCGGTGATTGGGATTGTTAGGATAGTGGGTAGGGTGCATGGGTGCGATGACGTCAAAGTCGAGAACGACGACCAGGGCGTCAAGGCTCCTACCCTTAGGGGAAGTGGTGAGACCGTTCCAGGCCACGTGCTTGCTGTTGTAGTCGCCCGCCAGAATGACGGCGCTTCCCAGATTGAGGAGTGCTTCAAAGTCACTCCTGAGAACGGATTTAGTGGGGGAAAGGTAAACGGAGGCGATCACGATGGGCTGGTGCCCCGTGAGAGAGACGCGACAGACCGAGGCTTCGATGTTGGTGAGCGCGGGGGGATCGAGAGGGATACAGTGAAGGGACCTTCTGTAGTAAATGAGAGTACCGCCTCCGCGGGAGCCGATTCTGTCATTGCGCACGAGGTTATAGTTTGCGATCCTAGGATCGCGTTGTGCGGGCGTCAGGAAGGTTTCCTGCACGAGGAGGATATCAAGTTGGTGATCTCGGAGGAAATCAGCAACCTGATCTCGCTGGGAGCGAAGGCCATCGGCGTTAAAGAACGCCAGGGATAGGTTGTGGGGCTTACGGCGGGGAGATCGTAGATCCATTATTGGGTGCGGGGGGGTTGGGTTCTAAGGGACGCCAGGACGTCATAAACGTCCCTGTATTCCGCGGCCAGGAGAACCTGGTCCGCCAAGTTGGTGGCGGCGCGGAGTCGAAGTGCGAGTTCGCGGACTCTGGGGAAAAGTGCGGGGCTTATCACCGCCGAGACGCTCATTATGAGGTCGACGTCCTGACTGACGTTAGTGGGCGGAGGGGGACAAGCCGCCACCGGCTGGATCGCCGGCGCGCGCTTCGGGGGGCGGGCAGGGCCCATTGACGCAGGGTGGGAGGCCGCAGTGTAGGGCAGCGGCTTCACCCACGCGTTGGCGCCGAGGGACGGCCTAAGCGGCGGGGGAGGGGGGGTCAGCTTCAGAGGCGCGGGAGCGCGGGGAGCCGTGGTCGCTGGCGCAGAAGGCACCGGACGAGGGTGCGCTGAGGGCGCGGGGGGGTGTTGCGCTGAGGGCGCAGAGGGGGGGCAACCGCGCGGGGGCGGCGGCGGCCGCCGCGCCTCGCCCGGCCGCGCTTCCCCTTCGGGGCCTTGGGGCAACCGCGATAGTTCGCGGTGTGCCCCTTGGTGCCGCAGAGGACGCAGCTGGGGGGCTCGGCCGCCGTCTCCTTCGAGCGGGCGCATTGGGACGTCGCGTGGTCCCCGATGCACTTAACGCATCGAGGGCGCGCGTGACAGTTACGGGCAGAGTGCCCGTACAGCTGGCAGTTGTGGCACTGCCCGGGCGTGCCACGTTTGTAGGGGGCCTCCACGGAGAGGCCAGAAATGTGGCACACGGCCTTCAGGTCGAAGACCCTACGGCCGGACTCGGTGCGGTCGAGGACGACCAGCACCATGTCGTACGCCTCCTTGGAGCGCCCATTGACCATTCTGTGCACCTGGCGCACAGGAAGGTCCTGGGACTGGAGGTCGGCCTTGATGACGGCGGTGTCCAGCTCCCTAGGGACACCGCGGATTACCACCCTGAGCTCCCTTTCCTCCTCCAGGGTGAATGTGTGATAAGCGATCTTGTTTGATCGCAGGAACGCGGATAGCCGTCGGTGGTCGTCCGAGGACGCCACCTTGAAGGCTATGCCTTGCGCGGTGGAACGCGCGTGCGTGTAGTTGATTTGGCGATTATAAATCGCCTTGGAGATGCGCTCACAGGCGCTCTTGTCCTGAATGACAAGCGGCGGGGGAGTGATGTTCGGACGTGCGGGGCGCGCGAGGGGGGAGGCCCTCGCGGCCGCGTCGGGAGACGGAGACGGCCGGGGGCCGGAGGGGCCGGGAGAAACGGAAACGCTTCCGGCCTTTTGGATCTTGGGAGGCGGCGAGTCGCGCGGTTTGCGCGCGCGCTTCCCATTCGCTATGGGAACGAAGTCGTCCTCCGACGAGAGCGACGGGGACGGGGACCGAGCGGGGGCGGCGCGTCGCGCGGACGCGCGCTCGACCTCCATATCCGAGTCCGAGAGAGGCTCGGACCCGCATGGCGAGACGGGGCGGTCGGCGGGGGTCTGGGGCGGCGCGACCAAATCAGTTCGCGGCGCGGCGAACGGAGTCGCGGGGCGCGCAGAAGGCGCGGGGTGCGCGGGGCCGGGGGCCGACGCGCGCGCGGGCGACGCGTCGGGCGAGGCGGCCGAGTACGTCGCCCTGAATTCCCGGACTATATCCGGGCAATTCCGGACGATGTACCGCGTTAGGTCCCGGACAAACTCCGGAGGGAAATCTTCGGCCATTTCCAGAGGGGAAATGGCAGGGCGAGTGAACTAAAATAGGGCCCTAAGACCCGGGCGTGAGCGATGCCCTGATCCCCCCACCGGGTGGCGGCGGGGGGGGTGGCACTACCGGGGAGACGCGGTGTGCCCCTTCGCCTTAGGGGCGAACGGGCGGCACCAAACCCTAACTGCTCCGGGGCGAAGAGAACCGCCGCACGGAGAATAGGATAGCGGGATGGGTTAAGGTAGGGTCCTGGAGAAATCAAGAGCCCTGACTAGGGAAGCCCCCAAGGCCAGAGCTCAAGCCCTTCCGAGTTGGCCGCCCTCTGAAGGAGGGAGGCGAGCGCTCGGGTCCCGCTCAAGCCGGCTTACGACGCCCTAAGCGTCCACCGGACTTACCACGAACGGACAAAAGGCGTGGATTTACAATAAACACTAATATCGAAAACAGTTATGCAACTAACCGTTGAAAAAACAAAAACCGTGGGAGGGCCGGCCGCGCCGTTAGCCGACGCGGCTGCCTAGCAACCCACGTGATTGGTCACACCGGGCGATACGCGAACCGTACCTACACGAGACGCAAAAGCATACGCACAGCGAATGCAATTACGTAAACACGCAAGCACAAAACACGTAAGCACAGCCGCGACAAACCACGTAGGTCACAAAAACGACCGTTACTAAAAACGCGGGAAGGCCGACCGCCGTCAGAACGGCGCGTCTACCTAACGGCTCGCCTTGTTGCTACGCGCGAGCCAGACGCGGAGAAGTAACGTCGCAAGCCCGTATATGTGTACGTATACACGTATATGAGCCAACCAGATCACCACTCCACGCAAGCGCAGGCGTTTCCAACAGAGTAAGTCGAAATCGAATACGTACGTAATTACGAAAATAGCGAGCGGGCGGGCAGCGCAGCGACACGACCGAACGCGCGCAAGGCACAGCCAGAACTCAGTTCCCAAGCCTTTTGCTGGAGCATTTGGGAAGATACGTGATAATTTTACTGCACTAAGAACTTGCGTTATTTCCAAATGGATAAAATTATTTCCAAATCATGTAATCAACTCTATGATAGCTACTCCTGTTTCCAATTTTAGTTTAAGGATTTATATTCACGTATGATATTTTGGATGCAGGTGGCATCGGACCGGTTACGCTGGAAAGCGATTGGGGAGGCCTATGTTCAGCACTGGACAAGTATAGGCTGAGTTGATGATATTTTAATTAAGTATAGATGTTAACCTGAATTCATCTAGTTTTTAGTTAAGAGTTTTTGTTTCACATTTTGATTTGACTGTTTTATTCACTTGATTTTCCTAGTACGTACTTACTCCGTGAGCTTTGATCTAAAATGACAATTTATTTACTGTAAAGATCGATATTTTAATTAATCATCTATATAATATAAAATTTGAATTCAAACAAATATTCATCATTGTTTTGTTCAACCAGTTTCGACAAGGATCTCTAACAAAATGTTTAATAATAATTCATATTGGTGTTTCTTGAATGGTATATTTCGTGGGGTCCAGTTAATAAATTACTGCTCGGGACCTCACAGAGTGCCTTAACACGTGGGCTTAACCGTACCGAGACTCCGCCCGAGAGGGAGACACAAGATATCGTCGTCTCTTTCCCACATACGAGGTTTTACAGCAATTTTAACAATGCGAGTTAACTTTGCAATAAACTAGTAATGTATGTTTATTAAAAGGTCGTATTTGGGTTTATTTTAATTAAGTTTTCTAATTGGTAGAGCCTTTTTCTTCGGTAGACTAAGTAACGTGGTACTCGGTTTCCATTAGGGAATTGTGGTTGTTGCTTTATTTTTATTTAAAAAAAGTATTTTATGCAGACTGTTATTTCGTAAGTAGGTATAGTATCTATATCTATTTATGGTAAGGCTATAGATATGTAGATAGGTTCGTGATTTAGAGCGTAGGTATTTTGTTAATATCGAGTAGACAAATAATGAAAATACTAGAAAAATCGTTTATTTTGGCCACTAGGATTTGCTCCTGCGTGGTGGGTGCGTTAAGAAACATGAAAATTCACATACACAAATACCCAGACCGAACAAATAATTTTATAGTGGGCCACACAAAGATTTGTCCCGTACGGGAATCGAACCCGCTACTCTCCGACCCAATGGGCGGAGCGGAGCTTAACCACTGCGTCAAATCGTCCAAAGGCAGTTAAAATAATGTTTATGTGAATCCAACATCATGTACAAATGAGAGATCTAAATTTAAAAAAGAAACATAATAATACAGTTTGACTGAGGTGAATATCTTTGCGTTAAAAAAGAAACTTTCTATATAATCTACAGCACATTCACATTTGACATCAAATCAACACATTAAAAAAATTTTCTAAGTAGGAACAATTTTGTTATACCTATTCGTTATAGCCATTTTGAATTTGTACTTATGTGCTTGATTCTTGACTCTGTGATTTGCGCATCACATAAACGGCCATAAAATAAACTTGTCCAGTCTTCAACATTATTCCTCTTGATACATAAGGGCTGTGGTGGCCATCATTTGAGCAGTCAGTGAGAAAATACTACAAATGTTATTTATTTGTATCTCTCTATCTACTATATATATCATCACACCAGATCCCTTGCGGGGTAGGCAGAGAGTACAGAGTTCTAACAGGTTTTGTTTATTGTATAGTTTGTGATAAACTTGTTTAATTGCGTTTGAAAACACGCTCTAATTCTTAAATCCTTACAGATTTTGGTGGACGAAATGCTCATAACTAAAAACGCAAGAATAAGATAAATGGAGACTCCACTTCTGTAATGGTTGTAAAAAATAAACCATGTGATCATGTGACTATGCTCGACTGTGTCTATAACTATGGCTCCTTGATAAACTATGAGAGTCTCATTGAATCGTGTGTAGTCGTTAAACCAAATCGGACGCGGCGCTTTATTTAGTATTACAGGAAAAATCCTTAGAAGATTTCTGATCTCATGAAAAGACCGAGGTAGATATACCTCGGATACAAACTTCTAGCACAGTAAATAATTCTTCACCGGTCACTCCGGGCTATTGAAATGATTGCACCGACGTTTTTTCTCGCTCCACACTGGTTATTACCTCGTACCCTCTTGGTGCCTCAAGATCAACTTACAACATCGTTCCCCTCGGGAGAACAACTCAGACCTTAATTTGCCATGAAGCAAAGAAAAATGTCAATAAATATTGGCCATAAGTGGAAAGTAGAATGAACATTTTCCCCGGAAAACAACGACGTGTGGGGCCATGAGTCAACGTCAACATGTCCAAATGATTGATCGCGCGTTACGCGACTACCGAGCTCGTCAAACAAAAGGATTGACCTGAATGATCGGCTGGGCCATGCGAAAGGTGAACGTGAGGCCTGGCGATTGCTGCTCATTACCGATTTCGTGAAGAAAGGCGTAGGAAATTGGTATAACTACTTTGATGTCAGAATGATAATCACACATTACCTATAATATTACCAAATAATACGAGTAATATGTTTCTAGCATAACGTGACAGTTAAATTTGGCGACCGATTGTTTTATAAGTATGAAGCTTCAACATTTTAAACTTTGTGCACTGAAACCTACTCTACTTAAAGGAATCTTTGACTAAAGACATTTGTGATGTACTGTGCTTAACTTTGACCTTATTGACAATATAAAAAATAATCTTGATTAACGTCCAATAGAGAGTTTTCATTGATGGTACCTTTGACAACTCTTCTATATTCTCCAATATAGGGTAGGCAGAGATATACTGTGTGCATGTATACACTCAAGTTGCGTCGATGTTGTTAGATCCCAATGTAATAGTAGGCTAGTCTATTGCCTCTGTCGAGCATTGTTACAGACTTCGCACTAGCAGTCAGGAGTCTGGAATTCCGTCTAAGACTTTTTTTCTCAATTTAAAATCTTCAACTGCACTGTCTCATCTAGGATTGTGTTGGGTCCTCTGGGTTTCGTGCGCGCCAGCCGCACCCTATGCCACTTAGTTTATGTTACTATTTTGACCTATAATACAAAACATTCTATGAATTTATATAGATAAATTGAAAAATCCATCACTATTTATATGATGGTTACCACATCATGTCTAAATGATTAACCTCGCTTTCTGACTCTAACGTGAGTTTATTCGCGTTGTGCGATCGACAAACAATGGAATTGTCCCGAGCGACCCGCTCGTGCGAAAGGTGACTTCGTGGCCCGACACCGATGATTGCGGGTCATCATCGAACATTACCGACCGATGATGCAATTGGGTTATTGTTTATGTCGTCACGTCAGAAACCTTCCAAGGTGCGCCAAAAGTAGAGTTCTATTAGGTTCTTTCAAACAAACCTTCCTCTGTTCCGTCAATTTTCTAGTTCTTATCATACACATTATCATGGGTTATTATAATATTATTCAAATTAAAATTATATTTCTAGTTGGGTAGCAAATTAGTTAATTAAAAGTAAATAAAGTTTACTAGATAATACCTCATCTCTTTCGAGATCTGGTTAATGGAACTGACTGGCCGATAGTTAGACAGCCTAAATTGGTTTTAATAGCGCCAACATCCACTGATCTGCAAACACTAGTCACAGTTTTGATAGACGACTGCATGAACAATGGCTTACATTTGAATGTAAAGAAAACCAAGATTATGGTTTTTGAACGGGAAGAGACCAGAACGAATGCAAGGATTGTGGTTGGTAACGATGTAGATGCGCCTTCAGTAAGCATGAGAAATACATCGCTGACATAGAGAGAAGAGTGAGTGCAGGGAACAGAGTGAATGGTGCGATGGGAAAGCTACTTGGGAGCCGGCACTTCAGCCAAAAGGCGCAGCTGGCCATACATAAGGAGTGCTTGTCCCAGCGCTGTTATATGGCAGCGAGAGTTGCGTATGTAAGAAGGAAAATGAAAGTAGGATAAATGCGGCGGAAAAGTGAGCTCTGCGGAAGATGTGCGGAGTGAAGCTGACCGACCGTATTCGTAACAGCGTAGTAAAAAAGCGTGTAGGTATGAAAGATAGTATCGGTGTAAAGATAAGAAAGGGCATGCCCCGTTGGTTCGGGTATATAGAAAGAATGTCAGAAGAAAGAATGACAACATGTTGGAACTCTGTACTCTCTGCCTATCCCGCAAGGGATCTGGTGTGATGATATAGATAGAAACAATTTTTTTGGCACAGAAATTCTTTATGTATTACATAGCTGGTATTACTGTAAAAGCAACTTGGCCGACAGCGTAGTCATTTGTAACAAAAATGAAGCGCTAAGAAAGGATTAGGTGTGTTAAGTTTGCCAACCCGCACTGGGCCAGCGTGGTAGACTATGGTCTAAATCCTCTCAGTTTGAGAGGACGTCCGTGCCTAACGGTGGGACAGTTTCTTAACAGGGCTAACATTATACTTATTATAAGAAATGATTCTAGAAATTATAATAACAAATAAAGAAAAATACCCTACTGGCTTGACCTAGCAGTCTATCGATTCTTTAAGACACTTAAAGTTAACCAGCCATCGCTAAACACGCCTCATGGGATCAGCGACTTAACAAGAGTAATTGCAAAAAATTTAATAGGTTCTAGATTGACTAACGCTAATTTCATATCTAACACTAGAATGACTAATTTATCTATAGATTGTATTAAGAACTAGCGGCCGCTCGTGACTAACCTAAGTCAGGAACCTTACATTTTTCCGGGATTAAAAGTATCCTATGTGTTAAACCAGGAAGCAAACTACCTCTGTGTTTTCATCCTAATCCGTTAAGCCATTTTTGCATGATGAGTGACAGACATTCAAACAACTAAACATGCAAACTGTCACATTTATTATAGTAGTAGCGGGAGCGGACTAGCTACACGAGCGGCCGCTCGTGTAGCTAGTCCGCTCTACGTATGTAACTAAATAAATTATAGCCTACGTGTTATTTTGATGTAAAAGCTATATTACTGTAAGGTTTTGTCAAAATCAATGCGGGAGTTTTTGCGTAAAAGAGTTACAAACATCCATACATCCTTACAAATTTTCGTATTTTTTATTCATTTAATAAACGTACCACTAGTATTTATTCCTGTATCGTGGGTGCGTTTAAAAACATGAAAATCAACATACACAAATACCCAGACCGGAACAAATAATTGTGGATCACTCAAAGATTTGTCCCTATTAGAATTTATCTAAGTGCGCAGTGAAACATCAGCAAATCAGTTATAACTTTATTATATAGAGCGCAACCAAAACCGGCCCTCCGCCATCTTAACAGGAAGAGAAGTGAACATCCAAGACATAGACACTACATACATTTACGTACCATAGATACAATAATCTAACACCCCCTCGCAATTTGTAGTTATTTTTATATAAACCAAAAATCTAAAATAAACTGGAAATTGATAAAAAAAACATTACAAACAATTCGCACCTACTTACAAAACGAAACTACAACCTTTTTTTAAATAACGCACTTTGCTATGACATATGATAGATGTCGAAACTTTTCTCAACCTAAAATTACAATAACATCACATTTGCAAACAATATTACTGTAACAATTGATTACAAAAATAATTAAACTTTACAGTGTTTAACGGCTTAGTCATTACATCTGCTATATTCTCATCGGTTTTTATATAATGCAATGCAATCAATTTTTTGTTTACTATATCTTTCACGAAGTTATATTTAATGTCTATGTGTTTACTTCTTCTTGTATTTTCACTATTGTTTATCATTTTAATAGCACTTTGATTGTCTATAAATACGCTCACATTATCAATAGCTTTAAATTCACTGGCCAATCCCTTTACAAATAAAACTTCACTGATACACATTGCTGCAGATATGTACTCAGCTTCAGATGAAGACAGTGCAACAGATTGCTGCTTCTTCGACGCCCAACACACAAGGTTATTGTTGTGGTAAACAATCATTCCACTTACACTCTTTCTGTCATATTGATCTCCACCCCAGTCTGCATCAGTATATGCTGTAATTTTATTACAGTCTGACTTTGAATAGGTAAGTATTTTATCAACAGTTCCTTTTAAATATCTCAAAATCCTCTTGGCTGCTTCCCACGTAGTGTTTGTTGGTTTATCCATGTATCGACTCAAATATGATGTTGCAAAGGTAATATCTGGTCTACTTATCGTCAGGTAAGTTAAACAACCAATTAGTTCTTTGTATGGCACATTACTAATTATTTCTTCTTTTTCAGATGCAGTAAAGTTATTCTCCATGGGTGTCTTCATCGGTTTGCAGTCTTTCATTCCAAACTTCATCAAAATTTTTAAAATAAATTGTTTTTGAGAAATGGTCATTGTGTTTTCATTTTGTGTTATTTCCAAACCTAAATACTTCTCAAACTTTTCTAAATGTTTAACTCTAAATTCTTTATATAATGGTTCTTTAACCTCTTGTGTCCAAACAATAAAATATCATCAACATATAATAACAACCACATGTTATTCTTTTTATATAGACAACTATCATATTCTGATCTTTTAAAACCTATTTTCTGGCAAAACTCATCAAATGTTCTGTACCAGCATTTGGGAGATTCTTTCAACCCATACAATGCTCTTTGTAATTTTAATACAGTTCCTTTCCTTTGTTCCTTTAATATTAATCCTTTAGGTACTTTAATATACACATCTGTCTCTAAATAACCATTTAAAAAGGCAGTAGGCACATCGAATTGCATAACTTCTAGACTGTTACATATAGCTTGTGATAAACACATCTTTAAGGTTGTCATTTTGGCTACAGGCGAGTAAAGAAACATACCTTCTGCAATACTATCTTGTTGGAAACCTCTTGCAACAAGTCGAGCTTTCTTTATTCCATTATCTTTTGTCCTAAAGACCCATTTAGTATCTATAGCTTTGGCACCTTTTGGTAATGTTGTAATGGTCCAGGTATTCATTTTCACAAGAGAATCTAATTCATTCTCAACTGCATTCCTCCATTCTTCTTTCTTTATTGCTTCTTCATATATTTGTGGATCTTCATCAGCTGAAATCAAACAATATACTGAGTACGACTCATAATCATTGCCATAAAGTTGTGGTTTCCTTACTGTTCTTCCACTTCTTGTTACATATTGATTCTTCTCTTCTTCTTCCTGACTTTTATTTACTTCAGCCCTACTCCCAGTTTCCTTTAACATACTTGTATCATCCTGTGCCTCTTCAAGGTAGGTATTTCTGTCTATTTCAGTATATATTTTATTTTCATCTTTTGGTATATATTTAGTGTCTCCTTCATTAAACCTCACATCTCTTGAGGTAACTATAGTATCGTTTTGTATATCCCATAGTTTATATCCATTTTGTACATAACCTATCATTCTTACTTCTTTTGATCTAGGTTCCATTTTGCTTTCTCTCGGTAACTTTAACATCCATGCTTTACAACCAAATACTCTTAGTTTATGTAGATCCATTGACTTTCCAAATAGTTTTGCAGGTATATTGAAGTTAATAGCAGCTGAAGGTGACCTGTTCAAAAGGTATGCTGCACATAGAATTGCTTCTCCCCACAAATATTCTGGTAATCCAGATTCATTAATCATTGTTCTTGCTTTGTCATTAAGAGTTCTGTTCATCCTTTCTGCTGTACCATTCTGTTGTGGACTATATGGTTGTGTATACTGTATATTTATTCCTTTATTTTGACAATAATCTTTAAACCATTTTACTGTGTATTCTCCTCCATTATCACAACGAATAGCCTTGACTCTTACTCCTTTCTGATTTTCTAAGCAATTTATATAGTCTAAAATTGTCTTAGCAGCTTCATTTTTATTTCTCAGCAAATACACACAGGTGAAATGTGAATAGTCATCTATTATGGTTTGCATATACCTATATCCTTCTTTAGTTGATGTTTTTGCTGGTCCTGCTAAATCACTATGTATTAAATCTCCTATTTTGTGTGACTTTCGTTTCATAACTGTCCTAAAAGGCAACCTTGTTGATTTTCCTTTTATGCAACTTTCACAAATGTTGTTACTTACTGGAAGTGACATTAGTTTTAAGCCTTTTCTATTGAGATGTCCTAATCTCTTGTGCCATAAATCATTATTTTCATTGGCATAATTACAATTTTCTACAACATTAATATTCATATTCAGTACATACAACTTTCCTTTTGGTTCTCCATACATTGTATTTCCAAATCCATATATTTTTAAAGTTCCTTGTTTAAATACTATTGTAAATCCTTTACTCATTATTTGTTGTACAGACAGTAGATTGTGACACAAGTCTGGTACAATTAGAGCTGTTATATCCACTTCATGCTTATTGTAATATGCTGTCAACACTCCCTTTTTAGTACATGTTAAATACTCCCCATTTGCAACTTTAATCTTTATTTGCGGTATTATTTGTATATTTTTCATAAAACCTGTATACTTTTCTTGTATTAAATTCTCTGTCGCTCCTGAATCTATTACAAACTGTATTTTATTTTCCTCACTCAACAAAAACGATTCTTCTTCTATATATGCTGAAAAGTTCATTTTATTTTCTGAATTAGTCATGTTTGCTGATCTATAATTATTATATTTCGTGTAACTGCCTCTTCCTCTTTTATAATTAGGTTGATGCCGTCCCCTATTATTTTTATTTTCTGGGCATTGGAAACTTTTGTGTCCTTTCTTGTTACACTTGTAGCACACATAAAATACACTTTCTGGTCTATTTTCATATTCATCTTGTTTTTGTCTCATCTTTAGCTCAGCATCAAATAATTTACTTTTTACATATTCTGTAGTCAATTCTGCGTTCGTCGTTTCTAAGGCGGCTATTGTGGTCTCATAGGTATCTGGCATTGTCAATAACAAATGGCAAACCTTGTCAGGCTCACTTATTTTACTACTAGTTTCTTCTAATTGTCTTATAAGTATATCGAATTTATTAAAATGCTCACTCAATTCACCGCTGATGTATTTTAATGTTAATATTTTTTTACGTATGTACAGAGTGGATAGAGTACTTTTCCTTTCGAATATTTTTCTGAGGTTTCTAACCATATCTCTTGCAGTTGAAGACTCTCTTACATACTCCAGATGTTTGTCTGATAAACTGGTGACTATTATGCTCTTTGCCTTAGCATCCTTTTTGGAAAAATCGGGTATATTTTCGAATTTTATGTCGTCTCTAATGACATCTTTGCAATCCTTTTCTTCTAGGATACATGAAATTCTGAACAACCATGAGCTAAAATTGTCGCCGGTAAACTGCGGCAGAAAATTTTTCTCGGACGCCATTTTTTTATACTGCGTATTTCCTATTTATTTTAATTTAATACTTCCTATGTTATCCTTTGCCAATCTGGCTGAACACGGGCAGAAGCCCGTTAGCAGTATAATAGGAAGAAGTATAATAGGTTATGGGCCCAGAAGGCCCATAACCTATTATAATTTATCTAAGTGCGCAGTGAAACATCAGCAAATCAGTTATAACTTTATTATATAGAGCGCAACCAAAACCGGCCCTCCGCCATCTTAACAGGAAGAGAAGTGAACATCCAAGACATAGACACTACATACATTTACGTACCATAGATACAATAATCTAACAGTCCCGTGCGGGAATCGAACCCGCGACTATTAGACACAGTGGGCGAAGCGGCTCAAGCTCTTATACACCGTCACGCCTATATTCCCCAAGCGGGGGTGGCAGAGGTGTACTAGTATACCCACGTTTCGCCGACGATGTTAGGTCCCATGTAATAGGGGGCGAACTTATTGCCATATACCGGGCACAATTCCAGACTCCGGACTCTTACTGGGAAATTTTTCTTTAGAAAAATTACACTTGTCCGACCTAGGATTTGAACCCAGGACCTCGTGATCACAAAGCGATGCGCTTTGCCACCAAGCCAACGAGGAAGTCAGTATTGTTTATAATATTTGTGTATTTAGTGAAGCAATATGTGCACGAAAACAATGGCCGTGTCGACGTGGGATAGCTATTGATATGTCGTCAATATAGTTGCGACATGATTGAGGAATCGTGTCACGCCATCGCCATGTCTGTCAAGCTTTATGTAATCAATTGCTAATGGCTCTGTTAATCTATAGTTAATTGACATGGGTTTCCAAATAGGTGTGAAAGACTGAAGTCAATAGTAGGTGTATCACATCTCCTCTTTGAATGGGGTGATAAGAAAAGGTTGTATTCCTTCGTATATATATTAAGTAAATAAGATTTTTAAACCAGCTGGAACTATGTTTTGTAACACCTAATACCAGCCTATACCGACCCACTGCTGGGTAAAGAGTGGAGGAAGCCAGAGAGGTCTCAAAAATCAAAATCAAAAGTTTTATATTCATGTAGACCAAAAGGCAAACTTATAAATAGTCAAAAAGAGAAAAAATATTGATTACTTAAGACTCTGCCACCCGTTCGGAAAGTCATTCCTGTGGAGAAGAAGGGCAAGAAACTTCACGGCTATTTTTAAAAAAACATAAGAGTTTTACAATACTTTTTGTTTGCAGAACGAGTTAAATAGATATGCTTAAGTATAGATTAATCATAAGTGTACTTAGATTCATGGTATCGGTTAGTGTCTACATAGTCCTCTCATTTACGAAATAGAGATTTTGTAATGGTATATAATAAAAAGTATAATATTAATAGAAAGAGAAAAATCGTATATCTTGTAAAAATTGTATATCTTGTATGCGCCTTCAGTAAGGATGGGAAATACACCGCTGACATAGAGAGAAGAGTGAGTGCAGGGAACAGAGTGAATGGTGCGATGGGAAAGCTACTCGGGAGCCGGCACTTAAGCCATAAGGCGCAGCTGGCCATACATAACGGAGTTCTTGTCCCAACGCTGTTATATGGTAGCGAGAGCTGGGTATGTAAGAAGGAGAATGAAAGTAGGATAAATGCGGTAGAAATGCGAGCTCTGCGGAAGATGTGCGGAGTGAAGCTGACCGACCGCATTAGCAACAGCATAGTAAGACAGCGAGTAGGTACGAAAGATAGTATCGGTGTAAAGATGAGAAAGGGCATGCTCCGTTGGTTCGGGCATATAGAAAGAATGCCAGAGGAAAGAATGACAAAACAGATATACAATGTGAAAGTGGAAGGATGCAGGTACCGGGGAAGACCTAGACTATCTTACCACGACCAAATACACCGAGTCTTATCTGATGGAAAAGTCAAGAGTCTCCGTAACCGGCGAGCGTGTATGAGACAAACTATGAGAGTCGAGGAAGCCAGAGAGGTATGTAAGGAAAGAACCTGTTGGAACTCTGTACTCTCTGCCTACCCCGCAAGGGATCTGGCGTGAGGTTATAGATAGATAGATAGAGAAAGAGAAAAAAAGGGGTTACTATAAAATATGTAAATAGTGCGTACGAAATTATTAGTTATAGCTCCAGTGTGATGCCGAACGAGATAGAATTCAACAGTACATGTTTAATCAGTCAAAGGATAGAGGATGGACCAGTCCCCACCAGCAGCACCCGTTCACGAGTATGACTTGAGAAGCAGCTATCACTCTCCTCGACCATATTAGAGGGAAAAGAGTGACCCGCTCCACTGAATGGATGAATTTTATAATAATTTAAATGGAGTTAGAACGGTGACTCCGTTCTGGGGTCATCCCTAGCGAGTTGTAAGAAAAAATCATGAAGCATGATCATATAGGGAGTCTTTACATTACGCTGAACATTCTCAGTATTTCGAACCGTTAATACTCTTTATTATCAAACTTTGGTGAGCATTGTTAAAGCCCCATTATTAGCAACATACTTAAATATAAGTAAATCAACAAAAATAATGTATTTGATGCAAAGCGAAATCATACAAGCGGTTTGAAAATCTGAGAATGTTAAGCGACTTAAGTTGCTGACCGTACAATGTGTATATGCAAATTTATAATAGAACCCTTTAAGTCTGCTTAGGTATCTTCTCAATACTTAAGGGATAGCCAATAAAAAAGGAATACTACACAAATAATAACATAAATAGCGTTGATTTTTTTTCTTAAAATTGATTTAAATTATAGAACCCCTTTAGGGCCGGCAACTCTGTAAAAAAATTAAACCAATCGTTTGTACCCATAACGATTATTGGCGATTCATCGAATGATTAATAATCGGGGTTGTATCGAGTAAGTATCGAATTAATGCAGTATTAATAATGTCCCATCGATTTAATGCCGCCCAGCGATTTATTAAAGCAACGCTACATTATAAATGCGATCACCACAGCGCGCAGTGATGAGCGCGTTTAAAATTATCCTTGGATTGTCAGACTAAAGAATTTTTTAAGACAGTATTTGCAAAGGAACATTCCGTATGCTTTTGTTAGAAGATTGACAAAGATTAGACTTCGATTTTTATCGTCATTATTACATTGGGAAACTAATTCTAGAATAGCCTGAAAGAGTTTGTGATTCGTCAGGCTCTAAAATAGAAAGGATAAAATCTAAAGATGCGGACACACAGACTGTGTTAAGCCGATGGAGTGAATATTTTGGAGTAATATACATTACGATGCATCGGATGCTGCTGCCACAGACAATCCCAAAGGCGAGTTTGCGGCACCAGAATCCACAGAGGACATCACTATGGAAGAAGTTGAAGGGGCAATAGGAAGTATGAAAAATGTTACAGCTACGGGAAAGGACATGATATCTGCCGAGATGGTCAAATATGGTGGAATTTGCGTTCGGGCGTCTTTTGATTTCTTGCAAACCTTTGCTGGAGGACCGGTAGAGTCCCTACAAATTGGCGCCGCGCAGTCATAGTACCCTTGTATAAAGGCAAAGGCTTACAATATGACTGCGCCAATTACAGAGTTTAAAAGTATTGAACGAAGAATGCGCGAAGTCCGATTGAATGTTGTGTGAGGCACAGGGAGGTTTCAGGTCTGGACGAGGATGCTCAGATCAATTAGTTTTCTCCATCCGCAACATCGTAGAGAAGCATCTGGCAGTGAACCGGAAAGTTTTCTGTAATTTTGTGGATCTGGAGAAGGCGTTTGATATGAAGAACGAATGCAAGGATTGTGGTTGGTAACGATGTGCTGGAGCAAGTGAATGAATTTGTATATCTTGAATGCGACTTTCGTAAGGATGGGAAATACACCGCTGCTATAGAAGAGACAAGAGTGAATGCAGGGAATAGAGTGAATGGTGCGATGGGAAAGCGCAGCTGGCCATGCATAACGGAGTGCTTGTCCCAACACTGTTATATGACAGTGACAGTTGTATATGTAAGAAGGAGAATGAAAGCAGGATAAATGCGAGATTTGCGGAAGATGTGCGGAGTCAAGCTGACTGACCGTATTCGCAATAACGTACTATGAAAGCGAATACGTATGAAAAATGGTATCGGTGTAAATATGAGAACGGTTATGCTCCGTTGGTTAGGGTATATAGAAAGAATGTCGGAAGAAAGAATGACATAACAGATATACAATGGGAAAGTGCAAGGATGTAGGTACAGGGGAACACCTACATTATCTTATATTGACCAAATTGTCTGTGTGATCTGAAGTGTAAGTCAAGAGTCTCCGTAGCCAGCGAGAGTGTTTGAGACGAACTATGAAAGTGGAGAAAGCCAGAGAGGTCTGTAAGAAAAGAACCTGTTTGAACTCTGTACTCTTTGCCTACCCCGCTTTGCCTACACTCACGCTATTCTTGGTTTTACAAAAGTTCTCTCGTACTTAGTACCTACTTAATAACTCAATGGCTTAATAGGATTGAACTAATAGATAGATTTCCTTACTGTCAGTGTTATTCTGACAGATATTGCAGTAGTTAGCTACAAAAAAAAACAGGTGAAGTGTTTTCTCTAGCATGTACGTGTAGTCAGAGATAGGCAAAATGGAATCAGATTAATGATTATAATTATATTTTATAATACTCCATCATGATACAAGATTAAAAGTGTAATCGTAATCGTTGCGGATTACAAAATTTTATTGTAATCCTTAATACACCGTCACGCCTATATTCCCCAAGCGGGGGTGGTTAATCATTTATCTGTTTACATTTTGCCCATCTCTGCTTGTAGTGACACCTTAATATAATATACTTACACGTTATTGTTCGTGTCTGTAGGTCCAGTATCCAGTTTCCACGAGGGCTCGTTAGACCACCGGTCGCGCGCGCATGTTGGGTGGCCCGCTTCGCCTGCGCACCACGCTGTAATCACGCCAAACAATCATCTATTACAGCCAACGGTGTTGCGATTCGCTCTCCCGGCTCCATGATATCTTAATATGATGGTTTGTTATATGGGGGAGTGTTTAAACTTTAAGACCTTACGTATTCAGCTTGCGCTGACTGTGAACTCGAGAGAAGCAAAGCTATAAAAATCTTTAATTATTCATTGTCCTAAAGCTGCATATATTCCTAAAGCGCATATATTCCTAAAGCTGCATGACAGAGGTGTAGGTACTGTGTAATGCCATTTTTGACCGACGATGTCGAGCTTATTGCTAGTAGACCGCGCATAATATCAGAATTTTTATTTATTACAATGTGAGACTTCGGACTAATACTGTTTATTTTCGTTTGTATATAATTAATTACACGTTGTCCTACCTAGGATTAAATGTAAAATTTTAGAAAATGTAGATACCCCATCTGAATTTGGTGCACTTCCATTAGGTAATATTTTCCTAATGATAATATTGCAACGTTTTTTTTCCGCGTAAAAAGGCGATCAACTTTTAGAGGGCTTCAGAATGAATTTTCGCAGTTGGAAATTTGTCATCGGTGATTTTTAACACAATATTAAGTGTTCTTAGGAGATAAATATTTCATGACTTTTTTTTTATGCTCGCTCATTTACATAAGGAAATTTTATACAAGAAATTTATGCTTTCAAACCCACCAGTTACTCTGTGTTAACTCATGTCTGTCAGTCAGTATTGGAGTCCAAAAATAAATTAAACTATTTTTTTTGTTACAATACTTCTCTGACCACCCCTGCTAAGATAACAGTCGTCATGGTATGGATATAATATGTTTGTATGCACCACAGATGTTCTCATAAACAATGACAGTCCTAGTAAATAAGTAAAAACTACTATGCCCCACTCAATATTTATTCTATTGAAAGTACCTATTTCAAATGTGATCGGTAGATGTCTAAAATCAGAGTCTAAAAACACGCTGAAACTAAAGCGATACCTTAAACAACAGAATTGTTCGGTTTACCAAGCGTAGTACCACACAATGCCGATAGATGGCGTTATCAGTTTTGTTGCAAGAGTCCCTCGACTCTGACACATTTAATTACACAGCGAAGGAAAGAAATATATATTATTTTAATTGTATAATTAACACATATATTAATGGTTTAGCTTTTACTAAAGGCACAAGAAACGTATGCTTTTCCCTTGAATAATTTACTTTAGCAGTTCAGACTCTAAAATTGTGCCCGGCATAAGGGCAATAGGCTTTCATGGCTGACATCGTTGGCGATATGTGGGTGGGCACAGGTACTCTGCCTGCTTAGGGGAATATAGACATGTCGGTGTTTATTTTGTTTCAAAGCTCAAACTTTTATTAATAGCACACTCATCTCCGATAGTTAAGTCCCGACCTACCCGTAATCACAAGATATTTGTAACCCTGATGGTTATATTGCAAACATCTCAAGATAAACAGCTCGGAGTTAAGCCTTCAAGGTATGTTGTTTCTTTAAAAAATCACCTTTAAGTGTTAATAATTTCATCTCGGTAATTGAGTGGCGGGGTTAAAATAGGGATGGGATATGCTCTATCAATAAATTATTAAAAAAAATGTGAAACCAAGAAAAGTATTTACAGATTAGTTCCCATTTGTGAAATGAATGAATGCTGTATTTTTTTTTATTTTAATTTTTGTATGAGTGTGTTTAGAATCTATTTTGATGTGAATGAATTATTTGATCGCAAAATATTCAGTGCTTACCTAAATGCAATCAAAGTAATTATAATGTAAACTTATAATACATACATAACAATTTTTTTTTATGATTATGGCATCACGACGACGCGTATTTTGCCAATATCAAGTATTTCGAATATTCATTTCAAAATTAATTCAACTCCTCGATGAACTTTATGACAAGTGCCCCACCCTGGATAGTAAAGCGGTGGATACTTTACATACCAATTGCGACGGCCGTTTTGAGGGAAAACAAAAAGGCACGTTTTATCACTTTGTTACAAATACCTTTACTCGTGCACATATAAGAATACATAATGGTTAATATTCCACCAACATTGCACATTATAATTCGAAATAACACAAGTTTTGGAAATTAAAACAAATGGATGACATCACTCTTCGATTTCCCGCCAAAACCCTCCATAACTAATTTAAAAAAGTTACTAATCTCAAAAAAGATTTGATTTTCGAAACTTTTTTTTTCATTTCGCTTTCATAGATTTCTTACAACAACAATTATTAAACCTTATTCTTTTTGTTGTTTTATAACACAATTATTAGTGGTGTTTCAAACTAAGGCAGACTACTATAAGTCATAACCATATTAGTTAAGTATAGCTACGATAGGTAGCTTAAGTATAGAAAAAAATTGTAGTCCACATGCTAAATTCGATCAGCTGGATTTTATAATTTGACTAAATTTATTTTGGATATCCACGGTACTAAGGGCCATCACTAAAATCATAATGATTGCGTCGTGTGAGGCAAGAGCACCCGGCCTTGCAGTGGCGAATGATAGATGTATGTAAGTACCCAACTGCATGTAAGTAAGTGGATTTACACTTAAAATAACATGTAAATACTCTACAAGGCTTTATTGATTAACTAGAGGAGAAACTATCAAGGATTGGATTAGTAGCATGTTTTTTTTAGTATTAACAATGTCGACTCTACATAAGTTCTTCGAATTTACACGAATATTACACATGAATTATTTTGTACATTTTATGGCGTTTTCCCCCTTTTTATAAATGAACTAGATGGAACTTAGAAATCAAAATGAACCGTGATAAGGTTATTTCGAGAAGAGTTTTATTTCATGTGTCTATGTTTTTACCAAGTATTTAACTGATTTCATTTGTCTTCTAACTCGAAAAAAATATAGGTAAATTTACCTATGTTATGATGGAAAACTAATTAATATATATTTTTTTTTATTTTAAAATGTACCCCCCATTAGGATTTATTCCTGTATCGTGCGTTTACAAACATGAAAATTCACATTCACAAATACTCAGACCGGAACAAATAATTGTGGATCACATAAAGATTTGTCCCGTGCGGGAATCTAACCCGCGACTATTAGACACAGTGGGCGGAGCGGCTTAAGCTCTTAACCACTGCACTTAATCGTCCGTCAATTTGTAGTGACTTTTGCATGATACACTAAGATATATAAGAAAATCTTACGAAACCTATGCGACTCTACCCAATCGATCGCTACTTTATCCGCTTAAGAAGGTCATATTATTATTGCAGATATATCTTATTAAACAAAGCCGAAAACAAGATTATTCCAAGCATTGTTGTACCTACCTCTACCTAGTCAGTCATAACAGCTATTGAGAACCACTTGAACTCTCAGAGATCGATTAATTTATGGAATAAATACTTTTAAAATCGATATGAGTGTGATTTTTGTACTTACATTGTACAATGGTAACACCAATTCAGTACTTGGTGGGAAATACAGAAAAGGTTAGTAACAGGTTATTGTGCGTACATTAAAATTTAAAAGTAGTTACCTAATGTACTACAATATTAATTCTCATTTTTGCCTTATTTTTTATTTTTTGTAATATACAATTTAAATTATTTTAGTAGTATTTAGAGTCTCCGTAACCGGCGAGCGTACCTACATAAGTAGTGGTACAATATAAGAACCATAATAAAATTAATGACAATGAATATTCACATATTATCAGAGTATTTGTGTATGTATGTGTATTAGGGTCTAGGTAAATACATATTATATGTATCTGTTTAGGGTAGGCAGAGAGAACAGACTTCCAACAGGCTCCTTCCTTACATATCTCTCTGGCTTCCTCCACTCTCATAGTTCGTCTCATACACGCTTACCGGTTACGGAGACTCTGGATTTGTCCTTCAGATAAGACTCGGTCTATTTGGTCATGGTAAGATAATCTAGGTTTTCCCCGGTACCTACATCCTTCCACTTTCGCATTGTGTATCTGTTTTGTCATTCTTTCTTCTGAGATTCTTTCTATTCTTTTCTTTTTTTTTTTATTCTTTTTAAAAACGTAGCCCCACACTAGGATTTATTCCTGTCTCGTGGGTGCGTTTACCAACATGAAAATTCACAAACAAATACCCAGACCGGAACAAATAATTGTGGATCACACAAAGATTTGTCCCGTGCGAGAATCGAACCCGCGACTATTCGACACAGTGGGCGGAGCAGCTCAAGTTCTTAACCACTGCGCTAAATCGTCCGTCCAATTTCTATATGCCCAAACCAACGGAGCATACGCGTCCTCATCTTTCCACCGATACTATCTTTCATACCTACTCGCTTTTTTACTACGCTGTTGCGAATACGGTCGATCAGCTTCACTCCGCACATTACTACATAAATAAAATAATATATATAATAATACCTGCTTAAAAAAGACCGTCACGCATATATTCCCCAGAGGGGGTGGAATAGGTGTACTGAGTACACCCACGTTTTCCGACGATGTTAGGTCCCATGTAATAGGGGGCGAGCTTATTGCCATATACCGGGCAAAATTCCGGACTCCGGACTCATACTGGGAATTTTTCGTTAGAAAAACTACATTTGTCCGACCTAGGATTTGAACCCAGGACCTCGTGATCACAAAGCGATGTGCTTTGCCACCAGACCAACGAGGCAGAGGCAAGTATAATAATTTATTACGTTTGCCCATAGTAGTTATATTATACAGAAGCAGGCACTGCTTAATTGCCTATATGGAATGTTATCTTTTCTATAAATGAATTAGGTAAGTGTTTAAAACTACTAGCTTAAAACACCATTTTATTTACCACTAGTTTCTGCCCACCAATTTCGACCGCGTTGACTTTAGAAGGGAACCTTACATTCTTCCGGAATAAAAAATATCTTATAATTGATGTAATAAACTATCTGTGTGCCAAAGGACATTATTCTGCGCCCATACATGATTTGCCCCAGAACCAACAGCAGTAAAAAAATGCTTGTATGATTTTAAGTCACCCATACATTATCTTATGGCATTTATTATTGAACGGACAAGCAGGAGAATCGCAATATTGCACAATAAGTATTTGATTTTGAGGTTATAATTCAGAAGCCATTAATACATACGAGGTTATATTGTGTGTTGCCATTCAGTAAAGATGTAGGCGACTTCGATATAAGTACTTACAATACTTTGAAATATTCGTTTTAGATTACAAATTGTCCGTTAGATACGGATATTTGGCATTATTTTAATAAAATAGATAAATAAGGATGAGGTGGGTCAAATGTTTGCTGGTTCTGGGGCAATTTTCGACAATGTTCTTTCATCATCCGTTTAGCCATTTTTTGCGTGATTGAGTAACAAACATCCAAACATCGAAACATAGAAACTTTCACATTTATAATTTTAGTAGGATTAGTAAGAGATCAAAGAATGCAGTTATAATAAGTAGGTATGTGCTTTACATCACCAATTTCCATCAATCACACCCCAAACGCACTAAACGAGCTCAAATCCGGAGTCGAACGTACAAATGACCTAATTCGGAGCACAACCCGTGCGGTCCCTCATTTAGACCGGTAATAAAAACCTCTTTTGACATATCCGTGGCAAAATCCCTAACCGATATGACCCTTTATAACGTTAGGTGTTAAGAAAACTGGGGGAATGCAACCGATAACCAACTCTAAACCGTCAATTATAAAGTTGATATTTTATTGATTATGTTATCCCGTTTATTAAACTACAAAGAAACCGCGCCGGTCGGCGGCGCCTTTGAAGTGGCCGGGTGTAATTACATAAGAGTGGGCTCACAGTGGTGTTGCGGGATGACTGTAGCACTTAGATTCTGGAATCCTAGGAATTATTTAGCTTGGAAAATGAATGTTTAAATGGCCTATTATATTTTTGTGTAGTAGTTTTGTGGGGTTGAATTTGCTTGGGAAAATGGTTGGGTTATCTATCATATGCTATTATGCAATTAAAGATACAATACAATACAATACAATACTCTTTATTGTACACCATCAAAATTATAAAAAAAACATGTAAAATAAGACACTGATACAATAGGCGGTCTTATTGCTAAGAGCAATTTCTTCCAGACCTTGGTTAAATACAAAATACTAGAAAAAAAAAAAAAGTAATCAGGGCAGTTGGTGGCGTACGCTATCATTGGTATATACAAGTACTGAAATTTGCATAAAAGATAAATAAATACATATATACGTAAATAAGTACAAAACATATTTAACTACATACATACTTACAAAAAAGTATAACAAAAAGGGACTGACTATGATGCATCATATTTTGTCAGCAAGTAGAGAGATAGTGGTCTTTGACCATCTTTTTGAAGGAAGCTGACGACTGTGCACGTCTGACTGATACAGGCAATGCATTCCACAAGCGGACAGCTTGAACTGTGAAGGATTTATCAAAGAAATTTGTGGAATGCATTGGCGTTTTCAGCTTTAGATTCTCCGACGACCTCAGGGACCTCAAATGTGTCTCGTGAAGGAATTCAAATCTTTCTTTTAGGTAAGAGGGAGTTGACGGATTAAACAGGATACTGTATAAAAGAGATAATATATGAGCATTCCGGCGAAGGCGAATTGGTAACCACTTGAGCTTTGAGCGAAAGATGTTGTCTATATCTATACTAATATTATAAAGAGGAAAGATATTTTTGTATGTTTGTAACGAATAAACTCAAAAACTACTGGACCGATATCAAAACTTCTTGTACCATTAGAAAGCTACCTTATCCAGAAGTAACATAGGCTATATAACATAGACCCGGTAGGTGGCGCTGTTGTCGACTTGGTACGAAGTCGGGAGAAACTGCTAGTTGTTGATATATTTATAAGGAATAATTGAGATGGGCTTATCAGGGTCTCAATCTGACTGCCTCATTGGTCTAGTGGCAAGGCGCATCGCTTGGTGGTCCGGGGTTCAAATCGTAGGTCGGACAAATGTAGTTTTTCTAACGAAAGCTTCCCAGTATTAGTCCGGAGTCTGGAATTGTGCCCGGTATATGGTAACATCGTCGGCGAAAAGTAGGGGTTGTGTACATAGTACACTTCTGCCACCCCTGTTTGGGGAATATAGGCGTGACGGTGTTTGTTTAATTATTATTATTTTACTATAAAATTAGCCCTGTTAAGAAACTGTCCCACTGTTGGGCACGGGCCTCCTCTCAAACTGAGAGGGTTTAGGCCATAATCCACCACGCTGGCCCAGTGCGGGTTGGCGAACTTCACACACCTTCGAGAAACTCTTAGGCATGCAGGTTGCCTCACGATGTTATCCTTCACCGTTAAAGCAAATGATAATTAATTTTTAATTTTTAATACGCACATGCTTTCGAAAAGACAGAGGTGCGTGCGTGCCTGGGTTTGAACCCGAGACCTTTGACTTTGCAGTCCAACGGTCTAACCACTAGGCTATCACTGCTTCATTATTTTACTAATCCGGGTCAATTATATTTAATGTATGCCTGTTTGTTCGGACATCTTGTATACCCCGCTGGACAGATTTCAGATATTTATTTTGATTTACGACATTTAAATTTTCATAACTTATTACTAAGTCTGTTTGACTTTAAAATACTGACTTTCATACTTGTTGTCTTCTTACGGAAAGAGAGAGGTGTACTTTGTAAGCCTATGTTTCACCCAGGTAACGTGTTTCCGGCGATTGAAACCGAGGACGAAATCTATTATTTATTATCTACTACCAGTAGAATAAGATCAGACCAGTAGATCTTGGGCCCCGTCCGAAACTCAGATGGAAGTTGGAGTCCGCAATAACGCCGGAATCGAAGAAATCATGGCTGGCCCTAATATTATAGGAGAGACCAAAGCGGTAAATACAGACTCCGGGTGAAGCCCGTAGTGTACAGAAGGCCTATCTGGGCCGACCGGTTGGTCGTCCCAGGTATCCAAGTTGAGGCGGATCTGCGTGAGCTCTAAACCGAAGACTGGCAGGGAATCGCGCAGAACCGTTAGAAGCGGCGGAATCTCGTTTCGGAGGCCAAAACTCACTTAGGGTCGCTGAGCGAACGGAGTAAGTAAGTAAGTAGTAAAAGCAGTGATAGCCTACCGGTTAGACCGTTGGACTGCAAAGTCAGAGTCTCGGGTTCAAACCCAAGCACGCACCTGTGTCTTATCCAAGGCATATGCGTATTAGAAATTAACTATCACTTGCTTTAACGGTGAACGAAAACATCGTGAGGAAACCTGCATGCCTAAGAGTTTCTCGAAGGTGTGTGAAGTACGCCAACCCGCACTGGGCTAGCGTGGTGGACTATGGCCTAAACCCTCTCAGTTTGAGAGGAGGCCCGTGCCCAACGGTGGGACAGTTTCTTAATAGGGCTAATATTATTTATTGTTTACTATCTATCTATCTATATCATCACGCCAGATCCCTTACGGGGTAGGCAGAGAGTACAGAGTTCCAACAGGTTCTTTCCTTACATACCTCTCTGGCTTCCACTCTCATAGTTCGTCTCATACACGCTCGCCGGTTACGGAGACTCCTGACTTGTCCTTCAGATAAGACCCGGTCTATTTGGTCATGGTAATATAGTCTAGGTCTTCCCCGGTACCTACATACTTCCACTTTCATTCCTTTTGATAATATAAAACTATGTTAGTTTACTTATGATGAACATAACGACGTGTCCATCGAACAAAGTCTTATAATCCAGTATTTATATTTAGCATTAATAACCTTATCGCCGGGCACGAAAGTTGCAAATGCCATTTTTTTGTTTTGCATATGTAACTATCTTCTATGGGATCGTCGGTAATATCTTTTCAGGGAGGTAATTAGTATATTGGTTAATTATACTTATATATTAAACCTTAATATTATGTAAGTGGTTACTGTAATTTTTTTTGTACATAATCTATTATTACTGACGGCCGTTGGAGCAGAAAGGTTCTCGAATGGCGACCACGTACCGGAAGACGTGGAGTGGGAAGGCCCCCTACAAGATGGACCGATGACCTGGTGAAGGTCGCGGGTAGAAGTTGAATGCGTACAGCACAAAGCCGGTCGTTGTGGCGGTCTTTAGGGGAGGCCTTTGTCCTGCATTGGACGTCTTTCGGCTGAAGAAGAAGAAGAAGAAGAAACTATTATGGTTGAAAAGCCATTAGTATTTATATTATATCCAACCAATTTATTAAAGAAATTCTTAGTTTTGTTAACCTAGGCGGTTGCGGAAGTACGAATAGTGCCTACCTACCTATAATAGCTTGACCATTTCTTTATAATGAATTATTTATTATTTATAATAATATGACTACCTGCCTAGGTTATTTAGATACCTGGGAGATTCCTGGTGTTCCCAAGTAAAGCGTCTAGAAGTTGCGTCTTAGGATCAGGCGACAATTTTTTTCTTTTTCTATTAGTAACTTGTTGGTCTAGTGGCAAAGCGCATCGCTTGGTGATCACGAGGTCCTGGCTTCAAATCCTAGGTCGGACAAATGAAGTTTTTAACGAAATCTTCCCAGTATGATTCCGGAGTCTGGAATTGTGCCCGATATTTGGCAATAGGCTCCCCCCCCCTATTACATGGGACCTAACATCGTCGGCGAAAAGTGAGTGTGCTCAGTACACCTCTGCCACCTCCGCTTGAGGAATATAGGCGTGATGGTGTGTGTGTTATAATAATATCTACTTATGATTATTACTCTTTTTTAGGTAACAAATACCAAAATTGGCTACCGTTATTTTATTATGAAAAAAAATCTACTTAACTTAACATTACTCAGAACCAAACACTCTTTAACCTTAAACAAAAAAAAATAACAAACCCCCACCTTTCTTACCCCAAACCAACCCACCTACCCCAACAGCCGAATAACATCCAAACGCAAACATTCCGCAATATTTTGTTTCACTTCATAATTAAAACCATTATGATTACTCTGTGACGAATTAACTACAGAGGGGTCGAGAGGCGCGGGGCGGGGCGGGGCGGTACTGGGGCGTGGCCTCTCCACTTCAAAGGAAGCCGCCACGACACCGCAATAGCACCGCTTATTGACGTGCGAGCGAGATAGACAGCAAACACCGTACGCCAAAACGAGATAGGTACATAAGTGTGTTTGTAGTAGTAACTCCTTATGAACGGGGTGATTCAAGATTGTGAGAATGGCGTCTAGTGCTGTGGCGGTCGGTATCGATAAGTTAGGAGGGGTTAATGGTGGGATTATAGTTATATTAGTTTTGGTTGGAACACAGCGTAGAGACAGCGAACTAGCTAAATAATACATCACTGGAAGGAAATTTAATGAATTTATTTTTTAACTACTAGTAGTGATAACCTAGTGGTTATACCGTTGGACTGCAAAGTCAGAGGTCTCGGGTTCAAACCCACCTCTGTCTTTTCGAAAGCATGTATGTATTAAAAATTATTATCACTTACTTTAACGGTGCAGGAAAACATCGTGAGGAAACCTGCATGCCTAAGAGTTTCTCGAAGGTGTGTGACGTTCGCCAACCCGCACTGGGCTAGCGTGATGGACTATGGCCTAAACCATCTCAGTTTGAGAGAAGGCCCGTGCACAAGGGAGGGACAGTTTCTTAACAGGGCTAATATTATTATATCGTTTTCCCGCACTCGGATTTACTTCTGTCAAGGGTTATACAATTACAAATACAAATTCTACATGCACCAATTCAAAACAAAAGGAATATCAAGCCATGGATTAAATACATAAAGATTTGTACTAATATAAATGAGCTATTTTCTAAGGACTAAATTTAGTAAGTGTACTCCGTGGTCTACTAATTAGATAAAACCGTAATCCAATAATCAAATCCAAAACCAAGCATAACACTGCAAGACCTCAAGACACAGTGAGCTCATTCTGCGTAGATCGGACCAACAAAAATAATTCAGAAGTTTGAGGGTACCCCGGAACAACTATGCCTTTTGGCCGTCTAACACCTCAGTCCCTCCCGTGTCCATGAATGCTGCAAAGCACTCGAAACGTCGGGAACTTAAAAAATCTAAAATAAACCGTGAAAAAATCCGAAAAATAGTTTTATTTCATGTGTAATATACGCGTAAATCTTCTTAGATAATCGTACTATGAATTTGCGGCAATTGAATACCCACAGGATTACATACTGAGTTCTTACTCAGTATGTAATCCTGTGGGTATTTAATTGCCGCAAATTCATAGTACGATTATAGAAGACGTTTATTGACTTGCAAGAGTGCAATAGACGTGTCGTTATATTTACGTCTGTAGTAAACCGTCTGTTCCAATAAGCTGTGATACGATTAAGTTAGTATTCGTTTTTAGTTGTTGTTTATTGGTGTTGTCGCAATCGGTACAAGGTTGTCAATTAAGTGGCGATAAGTTTTTATGCTGTATGATGAGGAAGTTATCGCTTTACCGTTAAATTGGTTTGCTAATTGCAGGAGATAATAACCGATTTATATATTTTTATGTCACTAATACTTAATAGTACAGATATACAATGTGAAAGTGGAAGGATACAGGTACCGGGGAAGATGATATAGGTAGGTAGGTTTATAATTATAGCCTTATTATTTTTTTTAAAACCATGCCCCACAGAGGAATTATTACTGTATCGTGGGTGCATTTACAAACATGAAATTCACATGCACAAGCACCCTGACTGGAACAAATGTTCGTGGGTCACGCAAAGGTTTGTCCCTTACAAGGATCGAACCCGCGACTACTCGATTCTCAGTGGGCGGAGCGACTTAAGCTCTTAACCATTTGCCCAAGCCGTCCGTCAAAAAATTATTCGGAATATCAACATTACACCGACGTAGCTACCTAATTATGTTCTTATTTCCGCATTTCTTAATTCAACAATAACATTTTTAACTCTCGTTAAAGTGCATGATCTTCATTTAACTCAAGGTTGTGCTTTAGTTTTCAATTATTATTATCTAGTCATAGATTAATGGAATGCTCTTACTTAACCTTCACTATAATAATGCCTATTAAAAGATAAAATCTGGAAAAGAAATTTCTGCAACTAAAAAGCCAGAAAATACATATAGGCTACTATCGACATCACAGCATCCATGTCCCATCCCTAGTAATAAATCTGTGCCGCTAAAGAAGCTTACGTCACTGACGTATTGTTTATAAATCAAGACGCCGCCGCGGCCGAGATCTGTGCACACTCTACCAAATTAAAAAGCTCTATAACGTCCAACAATTGAACGAAGAAAGGTGTTTCTACATTTTAGCTGCGTTATACGTCAAAGGAAATTAAATTGCAACTATATTCATTTAAGATAATGCTTTTAAACAGATCGCTAATGTGGATCTACGTTTTATAAATTGAAATCTATATGGGTGTGGGTCTTAATGAATTTTGACAGAAATAAATGAGATATGTATTTGATAATGAAAATCAAATGACTGCTTTTATGCGTGACCGAGAATATCTAGCTATTTGAATCTAACCATTAATTGGTTATCAATGTGATTAAAGCAAGTGATCCAGTTCATTAATTTAAAGATAATACCTGCCTGCATAGATTTACCGGAGAAATTTAAGAATAGATGTTCAAATTACTGGAAGTTTTTAGGTGTTTTTATAGGTAAGTCTAGAAATTGTTTCATTGACAAAATTAAAGGACTTCTCATTGCGCTCTCATTTTTGGGTTTTTCAATAAGGTGCATAAGAATTATAGTTAATTACAGAGTTATATGTTTAGTTAGCAATTTTAGAATATTCTTTTGCGTGAACTCCCTAGGATTTCTCTAATCCGTTAAAATTCTATTATACTTCTTTATTATTAAATAGTTGCTGCCGGGATAAAAACTTTTTAGTATGGGCGGGAGAGAACAGGTTTTCCTATCACGGGGACCCAGTGCGGATTAGTAGAAGAGGAGGGTTATCAATTTACCTCAAACGTATACCGAATTACCTAGGTTAGAACAAACATCATAAAAAATGTAGATCTATCTATTTATCTATGAAAAATTTTGAATAATATAAATTTTTCATAGATAAATAGATACGTGATAGATATAGATAGAAAAATACGCATAAGCGTATTTTTTTTCTGTTAGAACTTATTCAAATTAACAATTGTTTTTGTAGAAACTAGGTTTGTAAGTGGGAAATTCTTTGTTAAATGTACAGAAACATATAATATATTTTAAATTATATAGAGTATGTGTATAAGTATGTTGTATCTGAAGGGAATGTCAAGAGTCTCCCTAACCGGCGCGCCTGTATGAGACGAACTATGAGAGTGGTTAAAAGCCAGAGGGGTCAGTAAGGAAAGAACCTGTTGGATCTCTGTTCTCTCTGCCCCTTGCGGGGTGCAAGGGAACCAGCGTGATGATATAGATAGATAGATATAGAGCATGCTTTTTAACACTTAGGTGATGACTTGGTAGCTATAAAAATGAGGAGTAGGTAGAGATTCAAAGTAGGCAATCACGCGGTATACTATGAATATTTACTTTTATAGAAATGCTTGTACATAGTTGTGTTTTAAGTGCCCTGTAGAAATAAAAAATAGAGATAATATTTAAAAAAATATTGAAAAGATGCTCTGTCATATACGGATACTTAGGTATCTGATCCCATTTTGTATAATTATATATTTTTTTCCAAAATTATAATAGGTACCTACTATTTTTGTTACTGTGTAACTAAGTAAATGTCTGACAATAGATGAATTCATCGCTAAGTACCTCAATATACAAAAATTCAACATTCCCATTGCTAAAAATCAATTCATTCTTCAAATTCCTTCCACACAGTTAAAAAAAACATAGCAGCCCAATAAATTCAGAAATGCCGACAGGTACATCACTAATTCGATAATTAAACAGCTCGGATCCATTAAATTGAATTATCTATGACATGTTCACATCATTGGAGAAAAGCTAACTACTCATTACTTCCAACACGACCAGTATATTTAGACGTTTATGAGAACACAGCAACGCTCTTTTGTGGTCATCTTTTAATGGTTTTAGAGAGGGGAGGCGGGCCGTGATAAGTTGGCTGCTGGTTAATAGAAAGAATGCTTAGTCACAGAAGGCGTCTGATAGTTTTTAAGTGCTAAAGTTGGTAATATTTTCCCACGATCGCGAATCCGATAACGACGAGGGTTCGGTAGTGGGATAATTGGTGGTATATAGTTAAATGTGGATTTTTTTTGGATTAAATACCCAAAAATGGTATGGTTTTTTGATAGTTAATGGATTTGTAGAGGAATGTAGAGATGGTAAGGGAGATTACGGTGGTATGTTAGATGGTATAAAAATAAAACAAATTAGATAATTGCTGGTTGAAGTGACCGGCGATCCAAAGTTCCAAGTGTAAAGGATAAGCATTGCTATTCAACAATACTGCCAGTCTTCTAAACACACTGCTTAACCTCAATAATTTGGCAAAAAAATATTTTTTTCACATTTAAAAAAAAAAAAAATATTAGTACTGTTAAGAAGCTGTCCCACCGTTGGGCACGGGCTCTCAAACTGAGAGGGCTTAGGCGATAGTTCCCCACGCTGGCCCAGTGCGGGTTGGCGAACTTTACACACCTTTGAGAAACTCTAAGGCATGCAGGTTTCCTCACGATGTTTTCCTTCGCCGTTAAAGCAAGTGATAATTTTTTTTTTTAATACGTACATGTTTTCGAACAGGCAGAGGTGCGTGCCTGCGTTTGAACCCGAGACCTGTGACTTTACAGTCCAACGGTCTAACCACTTGGCTATCACTGCTCCTTCTTACATTTCTTACTATGTAAATATATTTATGTGTATATATAGTCACGTCAGATCTCTTGCAAGGCACTATGTAAATAATTTTAGAAATGCATTTGAAATCTCAAATCTCCGTATTGCTAGAATAAATTTAGTTTATTATAGCGCATTAAAGGAGTAGCAGCATTTTATACTAATTAAAAAAAAGTAAAATACATTAAACATTGTTGGAATCAATTCAGTTATTTAGAACAAACTACTTCCTGACTGCCTTGTTGGACTGGTGGCAAAGCGCATCGCTTTGTGATCGGGAGGTCCTGGGTTCAAATCCTAGGTCGGACAAATGTAGTTTTTCTAACGAAAAATTCCCAGTCCGAGTCCGGAGCCTGGAATTGTGCCCGGTATATGGCAATAGGCTCGCCCCCTATTACACGGGACCTAACATCGTCGGCGAAACGCGGGTGTACTCAGTACACCTCTGCCACCCCTTCTGGGGTATATAGGCGTGACGGTATGTTTTTTTTTTACTTTCAGGTCTTGCGTTTACACCTTCTATGATTATTTTTAAATTCTTTTCCTACAAAACTCGGTATAACTTTATGTAACATGAATCAAAGTATCCTACTAAGACATCTAGGATCTCTTGATCGCCAAATGCACCATGCACAATCAGCCAATGAAGCAGTCATCGTATTGTTTCTCTTCATTAAATAAGTTTTAGCGGAATCAAAATTCAAAGGTGATAACTAACAATGGCTGATAGATATATCTTGTTTTGTTAAAGACTTCCTATGAACACCTTAATCATCATACCAGCTTGATGTTACTAAAATATATTACATTATTACTTAAGTCACAAATGCATACCAAATTTCAGTATCATCTTAGTCCAGTACGCGCTGGGAAAATGGATTATAAATATTGAACTGCAAAGATATACGGATGGAGCAAGTTGAATAAAAAAATATAGAGATAAGGTTTGAGGAGGACGAAAGTCACTGACATAGCACTCAGAATTGCTAAACTTAAGTGGCAGTGGGCGGGGCACATGGCTCGTAGAACTGACGGCCGTTGGGGCAGAAAGGTTCTCGAATGGCGACCACGTACCGGAAGACGTGGAGTGGGTAGGCCCCCTACAAGATGGACCGATGACCTGGTGAAGGTCGCGGGTAGAAGTTGGATGCGTACAGCACAAAGCCGGTCATTGTGGCGGTCTTTAGGGGACGCCTTTGTCCTGCAGTGGACGTCTTTCGGCTGAAGAAGAAGAAGAAGAAGAAGGTTTGAGGGATGCAAAATTCAAATCTTGCCCTGGGTCCTAACAATGACTAGTAAATAGGTAGTTAGGGTTGACAAATAAACACACACACATTCGTTTTTCTAGCGCCGTTGTCCTGATTTGTTGAGGCCATAGGAACCTACGGTCACTTTCCGGCTCATAGAGTCCTTATTACGAGCTACAGCTATATCATCAGGTGAGTAGGTGTGTGTGTGTGTGTGTGTGTGGCCTTTACAGCTTCACCGGTCAAGAGGGCGAGCGTGCAATCACTAAGCTCGAGCGAGAAGGGCAAGGATGCAACTAACTCAAGGGCGCCTCATAAAGGAACGGCCTCGGCTTGGGCAGTCGCTATGGGGGAGGTACTAGGTGTCTCGCCGTGGTGCTCTGCACCGGCCGGCGGGCAAGGGATTCTTCGACCTCGCCGGCGGGGTCGATGTCTGATCCTATATATATCATCAGGTATTGGGCATCCCGTATATAGTAGCGCCTAAGACAAATCCAACGAGCGCAAACACGACGGAGCTTTGTTGTGTAGTTGATGAGCCTATGGCCACCTACGGCTCCATTATCATATCAGATTCCATGAAGCTGGTTTGATAATGGACTCGCAGTTACATACATAGATATGCCTTAGTTCTTAAGGTTTTCTGAAAAATGATGGTTCTTGTAAAGTAGATTATAAAGATTGGACCGATATATACATAGAACAAGGTGATTATAAGATTGTTGAGATAACTTTTTGGTGGCGCAAAAATAAATCTTGTCTTGGTCACCCTGCCAGCCAGGGTAACTCCTGCTAACAATGACCAGCAAATAATCCTGGTTGGTAAACACGAGTGCGTATCTCTCTTAGTAGCCTATTGGCGTGTTGGTAGTGTGTAGCATCTCCAAGATGTTGATGTCGGCCGCTCTGAGGCTTTTAGTTGGTATGAATCCGACACGTCCCGCCAGCTTTCCCTCGGGAGCGCGGAAGTCCTATGCAGGATTTTCCTCAGTTAACAAAGGAACTCCTGCTAGCAATGACCAGCAAATAATCAGGGCTGGTAAACACAGGTGTGTCGTGCCCTCGGTGGGCCGCTGGCGTGCCAGTAGCGTAATAACATAATTGCTTTCAGTAATTAATCATGCCCCGCACATGTCCGAGGTAATTAAAACAACGTGAGACTCCGCTTTATGTATTTAGACGGGGTTTTGGGAATAATAGAGCGTGTTTGCGTTGAATGCCATAAGTAATTTTGAAAATTTTATCATCGGTAGGTGATTGTAGTAAATTTTTTTAGGGATCATAAAGGTTAAGCTAGGCTTGGGAAAAAATAACCGAGATTAAAAAAAAACGAATTTTGATTTTTTTAAATCTATTAACGAATAATCAATTTTTTATATATCGATTTATTTATCACATCATTTGCTCCAGCCGAATATATTCAATAGCAGATAACATCGTGCGCAAATGCAGAAGTTTACTTGGTAATCGTTTGTTAAAACTTTTTCTTTTGATCTTCTTGATAATTTATTCATGATAGCAAAAAAAAAATCCTATCTACTGGTACTATTTGTTTCTACAAGAAACATAAAAATAAATTTTTACTATATAATCAATTATTTTTTGAAATAAATCGTATTTTAGGCATTGTAAAGAAAACGATTATTAAAAAATCTCAAATTTCAATCACATCTCTCAAAATTTTGTTCCCTCGTGTCACATCCCTAGGTTAAGCAGCGTTCAGCTCAGTCGGTCTGAGATGCGTGTCCGTGCTTCGGAAGGCATGAAGCCCCACACTAGGATTTATTCCTGTGTCGTGAGTGCGTTTACAAATATGAAAAATTCACATACACAAATGATCACACAAAGATCTGTCTCGTGCGGGAATCGAACTCGCGACTATTAGTCACAGTGGGCGGAGCGTCTTAAGCTCTTAACCACTGCGCTAAATCGTCCGTCATTCAGTTTCATACAAACTTAGCCACTGTACCACATTCATTGGTCCACGCAGTCCTGAAGCATTTTGTGATAATTTTCTCACATGTGTGGCGAGAAGTACGCGCGCGTGTGTGTGTGTGTGTGTGTGTAAATGATCAACGCTGTTGGCCGCGGGGCCTTTACAGCTTCACCGGACAAGAGGGCGAGCGTGCAACCATTACGCTCGAGCCAGAAGGGCAAGGGGGCAACTAGCTCAAGGGCGCCTCAAGGAGGAACGGCTTGGGCAGTCGCTATGGGGGGAGGCGTATACTAGGTGTCTCGCCGTGGTGCTCTGCACCGGCCGGCGGGCAAGGGATTCTTCGAGCACACCGGCGAGGTCGGTGTCTGATCCTGTGTGCGGTATCTGTATCCGAAAGAAGGGATGTAAGGGCATCGGGAGGTTCGGTGAGAACATGCCGCGGACGGCGGTACCGGCTGATAGGAGGGGAGTTGGGTTCGTAGTCGGCGGCGGCTACGATTAGCGGATTACTATGATTGGACGCGTTCGCAAAATATCGGGTTGTCGCCTTTTTAATAAAGGTGCGAATAGGTTCGAGATCGGAATGGACGACAAGTTCGTGCGGCTACACGATTTCTAGGGTTTTATTATTGAAACTACCAGATTAGCATAACACTGTAAAAGAAAATACCACAGAAAGGTACCAGTTGCGTCATAATGAAATTATTCTATATTATTATGTATATTTTTTTAATCAGCTTACCGTTTTTTGTAGCTTGATGGAAGTCTGCAGTTTTTAAATCGAAAAAGTTACATTGCCAGTACTGTTCTTATAGCGAGAAGCTTAACTCCGATCACGATGGATGGCGCTAGTATCGAATTAGATCACGGTATGGTTTCGGTGGCAGTGGGTGGGGCACATCGTTCGTAAAACTGACGGCCGTTGGGGCAGAAAGGTTCTCGAGTGGCGACCTCGTACTGGAAGACGTGGAGTAGGCAGGCCCCCCCACAAGGTGGAACGATGAACTGGTGAAGGTCGCGGGTAGAAGCTGGATGCGTACAGCACAAAGCCGGTCGTTGTGGCGATCTTTGGGAGCGGCCTTTGTCCTGCAGTGGACGTCTTTTGGCTGATGATGAATGGATTCGGTGGCGCAGTAAAGTCTAACAAAATCTTCAATATGTATGTACATTATTATTTTATCATTACGATTTCTATGCGTATCTCCCGTTCGTCCTTCCAAGGGCAACTGTCAAAGCACCGCCGCCGGCGCAGCTAGTTCGCAACAGTTGCGCCTGCCCATTAGATAGAGTGCGGATCCGGGCCACGCCCTCTAGCGGACCGTCCGGTAATTACCGATCATTTATCTTCGCGCCTCTGTCAAAACTGTGTCGTTCCGGACGAAAACATTTTAAAATATGCCATAATTAGCGGCCAGTTGATTAATTTGAAAGAAGGATTCGGTGTTGCCAGCTTGAGTTTGAATATATTACCAGTCTTCAGTATATATTCATAAAGAATTTGGGTGCTAATTGGTATACGATAAGGATGGTGGTAAATATTAGGTAGGTAGGATCTTTATCGAAAAACCCGTTCTTCCTCAACCCTCTATTTCACAATATACATATATACCTATTACATATGTAATTGCTGTTTTGATAAATGACACTGGCTAACTGTTAACAAAAGTTAAAGTTGTATAACCCATTCACAATTTTCCTCCATTAAATATCATACGAATACGTTAAACACGACTAAATCGAAGTAATTATACTAATCAAATTAGCGCATATATACCTCGAATTTATATAGCAAATACATACGCAGTGCAATGTCTTATGTAGGACCGCTATCTAACAAAAATGTATTAACTGAAATTATTGTCACATGCAAAATTTTACTTTGATAGCTATTTAATAAAGTACAGTTTTCAGAGATATTAAAAATTAATAATAATGTTGATATTGACTGAAAAAATCAACACAACTCGAAAAGAACATAATCCAGTGTCATGTTTGTTGTTTTTTTAACTCATGAATTCGCAAAGCAATGGTCAATGACTTTGACAAAAATATTGAACCCCATATTTAATAAATCGCCTATATTGTCCGACTGCTTCGTTGGACTAGTGGCAAAGCGTATCGCTTTGACGAGGTCCTGGGTTTCAATCCTAGGTCGGACAAGTGTAGTTTTTCTAGCGAAAACTTCCCAGTACGAGTCCGGAGTCTAGAATTGTGCCCGATATATGGCAATAGGCTCGCCCCCTATTACATGGGATCTAACATCGTCGGCGAAGCGTCGGTGTACTCAGTATACCTCTGCCACCCCCGCTTGAAGAATCTAGGCGTGACGGTGGTGTGGTGCTTTTTGGCTGCGCATAAAACTTTTCTCACAAATTGAGGTGGATCATACTCAACCATGCGGACCCAGTGCGGATTGGTATAAGCAAGTTGGTAGCCAGTTGCTGTTGAAACATAACTTTGCGTAACGATTAACGTGCCTTCCAAACACACGGAGACGCTCTAATGTGAAAATGCTTCAAACGGTCACCCATCTCAGACCGACAGAGAAGCATCGATAAGAACACCGCCATCACACATCGCTGCCAGCACCCCGCCGAATTTTTCTTTTACCAAAATTACCTCAAGTAAAGTACTTGAACTTTACTTGAGGTAAATACCTAAATCAGTTATCGTAACAAGTGATTATCCGTACAATAACGACTAACTGCTTGTTCCAAAAGCAAAAATAATATATATCACCAATAAAAGAATGTATAATTGTTTTAGCACTACAACTGTGCCTATTAAGAAATTACCACCGCAAAAAAATAGAATTTTAGGTGTTTAAATGAGCTGGCAATACTAAACGGAATAAGGTCTTCGCTCGTCAAATTTGGGTTCCTTTGAAGGTGTGAATTAGACGATTTTTCTCCTTGATAAAGGTTGACGGATGGACGGAAAATGCGCCTTTGTTAGCTAATTATTCATGGTTATCAGTTAAAATTTATTTAATAATATGCTTTAGGTCGATAGCACGGTGTGGCGATTCCGACACGTTTTGTTTTGTGATTGATGACTTAAATAACATTTGCTTTGTGTCCACTTTGTGGTTCTCGTTAAGATAAGTACACATTATAGTATTGATGTATTTTTTCTTTAATCAAGTTCGAATGACACATAATTGTTGTTTCAACTCCAAAAATGATGATAGCTGTGACAGTTACATACTCTTAATAATAAACATTAAAGTAATTATGAATCGTTTGAAAAGTAACAAAAACTCTACCGCCACTTGGCAAGAAACTCCACGGTTACTATTTAAAAATAAAAAAGAACATATAGAATTTTCTATCAACATTTAGATATAGAATAATTGACCGGTTATTAACTGAATCTCATCTTTTTTAGAAATTTTTACATTATTTAGTTCATTCTGTCTACCTCATAAACTGAGCTGACTACACGAAGTAGAGCTCTGAAAATACTTTTAAGATTTTTTTTGCAAGATTTTGGAATAGAAACTTGTAGAGCAACTTTGGACTATAATACAAGCTTTATAAAAAACATCGCACTAAGCTCCATTATTTTTCAACCCTTTGATAATGCAGTACTAAAATTACTCTCCCAATGATACAATTATAGATTATAACTACCCAAGTTGTTATTAACAGGTAATACACAGGTATAACCTGTTACTAATAACCTGGTTAGTTATAATCATTGTACAAGAAATTATTGAAATTTCCATTCTTATCAATAAAAAAATTGACTTAATCTACGGATAACGATATTATCCACAGAAACCTCAAAACAAATTATCTACTACATCATAATAACCATTAATACGACCAATTTTCAAAATTGCAACCGCCCAACCAAATTACAAATTAAACAACATTATAAAACCATTGTTCCTTATCAATAGGCAGATATCTCGAACAAGTATACCATTAATAAAAAAGAAATATCCTAAAGATGAATCGGCAAAGGGCACAAGCAAAGGGTTGCCCCAAATTAGCGCTCACAATGCCCTCTCGCGGCTGTAACGTGTAATTTTCTTTTTGTGCCCTTTCACAATGCATACGGAACTATTGTTTTGGAGTGCACTGTGAAAATGACCCAAGTGACTAAAATCTGTGGAGGTGATAGAGTCTGAATCTGGCTGGCCAAATATATCCCATATTGTAGAGGTGATACTCACAATTAATCAAAGGTCATTGAAAAATGATCAGTTTTTGATTTTATGCTGTAAGAGCAGACTTTTAGAATTTTTAAATTGCTACAGTTTTTGTTAAACAGTTTTTATTGGTCAGACTCTAAACCTCAGCAGGCTTGCCCCGAATTACAATAGTCTTACATTGTCGGTGAAATGTAGATAGCATGCCTCTGTCAACCCCACTTGGGAAATATAGGCTAGGTTGTAATTTTACATTTTAGAGTTAACAAATCTTTAAATGACATAGTGTTTCACTTTGTTAATTTAAATTTGGATTTTAAAGGTTTATGAATGCATGCCGAAAATATTGGTAACATTAATTTAGTACTAGATATCTTAGTGTCAAAATTAGATTTCACCAAATACAACAAGCTGTGTATGCGCACGTAGATCTTTAATCTGTCTGTCTATATCATCACGCCAGATCCAGTCCACCACGCGACTCCAGTACAGAGTTTCCTCCAGGGCTTCCTCTACTCTCATAATTCGTCTCAAGCACGCTCCCCGTTTACGGAGATTCTTAACTATCTTAATCAAAACCTTTATTTTGAAAATTACATTTTCGCACCGCCGACAGACTTCTCTACAGATTTTTTAAAAAAGGACGCCTTTCTGAATAAGACTTCTCTCCATAGAACTAGCCAAACTGTATCTAGGTGTCTACTATTTTCATAAATAAGTAAATACTTAACAAGTTTCTTCTACCTACGACCACCAAAACGTGTAAGTTTGTGGCACTACACTCGCTATTAACCCGACTTGTCAATTTATATTGTCTCGTAAGTAATTCCACATTCCCCGGTCGGTTCGAAGGCGTTATAATGACAGGAGGATGACGTATGGATTTGTCGCTTACGGCGTTTGGCGGCGCGCGCCATCGGCCACATCAAAGAGGTGGCCTCCTTTGATGTTGCCGACGCGCTGGCGTAGGGATGCGAAGCGGTTGGGTGAGCGGGATTGTTGATATCGATTATTTCGATAAAGAATTTGTGGTTGATATTTTTGTCGGTATATTTTCTTCGGAGGTTTGAATTTTATATTTTGCAGTATAAATAAAGGATTTGTCTAACAAGAATATAAATTTAAAATCTACGCTAAAGAAATCGCTATGTTTTACTATTTAAATTTCAAAATTTAAACAAAACAAAATCGCAGGATGTCGTGGGATGCAGGTGGCATCGGACCGGTTACGCTGGAAAGCGATTGGGGAGGCCTATGTTCAGCAGTGGACATGTATAGGCTGAGATGATGATGATGAAACAAAATGCGAGTTGAGACGCTACTTAGTTTTGAAATTACACAGCTTTAAAGCAACAGTACGTGATGTGTACGTTACGTCATATTATATATTCGTAAGTATACAATTCCAACCAAAATAATGATCAATTGGGTTTCATCAAAAATGAATAAATTAATTAGTCATAGTTACGTGATTTTTTAACTTCCTTTAACCATTTAACGTTGATAGTGGTAATATATCAACATTATAAAATTTTTTATCTAATGTCACATCTATGTAATTGGTCGCGGATCTATATCCGTTTGATACGTTATACCATACATTTTAGTATCATATGTAGTTAACGCAGTTATATAATGCGATTACTATTAAAAAATCTTTATTCTACCTTTTTTGTTAAAATGTTTTGTCCCACTGCTGGGCAAAGGTCTACCCCATAATCTTCCACGTGAATCCATAATTGGCATTACATATCAATAATTAAAAATTATCGATATCGACAAAACCGCCTTTCACCCACATCACCGCAAGGTAATAAAACGAATGAAGCACGTATTTTGACGTGGAGCGGCGCTTCTGGTCTTGTGTCTCCCTCTTGCCGATCGCTTCGTCCCTTTCCCACCCGCAAAGGTGTCTGAGAAGCTATTATAGCACAGCTCGGCTCGGCTTCGCTATAAATTATGGTGCAATAGTGCCTATTCTTTTGGTCATACCCTCGGTTAGAAGCGAAACGATATGACAGAAATTTTAGTATTTCATTATCTCCAGTTTTAGTAGATAGGTATGTAAAGCTTATCGTGGTAACTATTAGAAGAGTATTATGTTCGCTTCTTAAGAGGTGTAATAGATATTACATTTTAGGTGACATAAAGATGCACCTGTGTCTCTCTTGAATACAATAGCGTCTCTGCCTTTATTGTATTCGGAAAGGAGATTTTAAACTTAAACTTTGACCAAAAATATCATGGCATTAAATCTGCCTACTCTTATAATTCCTACCTGTGTGTGTGTGTGTGTGTGTGTGTGTGTGTGTGTGTATGTGTGAATGATCTACGCTGTTGGCCGCGGGGCTTTTACAGCTTCACCGGACAAGAGGGCGAGCGTGCAATCACTACGTTCGAGCCACAAGAGCAAAGGGGGCATCTAGCTCAGGGGCGCCTCAAGGAGGATCGGCTTCGGCTTGGGCAGTCGCTATGGAGGAGGGTGTATACTAGGTGTCTCGCCGTGGTACTTTGCACCGGCCGGCGAGCAAGGGATTCTTAGACCTCGCCGGCGAGGTCGGTGTCTGATCCTGTGTGCGGTATCTGTATCCGAAAGAAGGGATATAAGGATCGGGAGGCTCGGTGAGAACATGTCGCGGACGGCGGTGGCGGCTGATAGGAGGGGAGATTCCTATCTAATACTGTCCTGTTGATGGATAAAAGCCTCCTTTCACAAATCGAGATGAGAGAGATTAGGTTATAGTCCATCACGCGGATCCAGTACGGATTGTTGGAGGTATGTTATTGGCCTGTTGAAACTTATCCACCTGTCCGTAAGGTATCCATCTCGGCTTTCCCACAATCGCATTAAGTGGCAGCTGGGAGTTCCGGCCCGGGACCAACGGTTTAACGTATTTTCCGAAGCACGAAGCCGCTCGAAAATGGAGTATCCACTAACAATCTCCATCTCAGAGTCACTGAACTGATAGTAGCTTAACTTTGATGATCGGGAAGATCGCTACTTTCTACTAGGTGTACGAACGAACGCCTGCCGGTGTTGATTTGATGATTGATTGCCGGTGTGAGAGATTATGAAAAATGTAGAGCTTTTGGAATAATTTAAAATGACAGTGACATATCCTTATCTGGTAGGCTAATGTAGATTATGTACTACAGTAAATTTTGATACCTCATAAGACTGCAGATACTTCTATCTTTATCATCACAGCGCCTTCCAGTAGCGGTGGTAGTTAGTTAAGTTAATTTATGAAAATGTGGAGCTTTTGATTTAATGTCGAATGTTTCTGATCTGTTCTTAGCTGAAAGGCTAACGGAGATTATTACCTAAGTATGAAACTATATTATGATACCCTATAAAGGTCTGTAGTTAATTACTTCTATTTATCTTAATCATCACGCCATATCCCTTGTCGAGTATACCGGACACAATTCCAGACTAAGGAATGGACATTTTTCTTTAGTCAAACTAAACCTTAAAAATTAACTATCACTTGCTTTAACGGTGAAGGGAAACATCGTGAGGAAACCTGCATACCTACGAATTTCTCAAAGTTATGTAAAGTTCGCAAACCCGCACTGGACGCCAGCGTGGTGGACTATGGCCTAAAACCCTCTCAGTTTGAGAAGAGGCCCGTGCCCAACGGTGGGTCAGTTTCTTAACAGGGCTAATATATAAAAAGACTATACTTTGCCGCACCTATTCTTTGAACTTAGGACAGCAGGAGTGGCAAAGATGTACACCAACTTTTTGCTGACGATGTTTAGTCCCATATAATAGGGGGCAGGGCTGGCTAATAATGAGAATTTTCCTATCGAAAAATCATATTTCTTCCGACCTAGGATTCGATCCGGGATCTAGTGATCACTAAGCGTATTATTCGTCACTAAACCAACGAGACAGTCCACAAAAATCTTATTGATACGGATCTTCTGGATACTTCTCATTCGTAAAAAATGCTGTTAGTACAATCCCTACTCCTCATATATAATTTCAAAACAACATACATTTTTTATAATATTTACATAGCAAGTTTCAAATGAACTTTCATAAAATCAACACAGCTTTTCAATTCTGTACGCACACAACATTTCACTTGTCCCAAGACTAGAGGTTCAAATTGACGAATTGAATTCCCAGTCCGTCTGTTTACTCAAAAACTTAGGTTGGTAAACAAAAAATGGGGGGTAATAAATACTACGGGAGTCTCTTTGGCGGTCCGTGAGTCGTAAAACGGCCTATTAGATGTCGTATTAACGCCTATTTCGACATAATTAGGCCCAATTCACTCCTAAACCGGGCGGGAGTTTATAATTGTTTATATTTTATGTATGTATTAATATTAATGGATGTTCGGGGTGGTTTTCACCTGGCCGGGGTTCGATTAGTTTAATTTAATTTAGATGCTTGTAAAAGGGATGGTATTTTTTTCGCTATTTTTTTTTGTGGCTGTCCAAGTTAGACCGGGTTCGAACCCAGGCACGCACCTCTGTCTTTTCCCGTTAGGTCTCGGGTTCGAACCCAGGCATGTATCTCTGTCTTTTCTAAAGCATAACAGTAAAGAAAAACATAGTGAGGAAACCTGCATGCTTAAGAGTTTCTCGAAGGTGTATGAAGTTAGGCAACCCGCACAGGGCCAGCGTGGTGGACTATGGCCTAAACCCTCAGAATTTGACAGGAGGCCCGTGACCGATGGTTTCTTAACAGGGCCAATATTATAATCTTTTTTTGTGGAGAGAGTTTGAAGTGGATAGCTCGTGGATTAGTACAGGTAGATAAATCATTTTGGCATAGAATAGCACCTAAATTATGTGTCTCTCTCTATCTATATCATCACGCCAATTCCGTTGCGGGGTAGGCAGAGAGAAAAGTGTTCCAACAGGTTCTTTCCTTACATCTCTGGCTTCTTATAATTCGTCTCATACACGTGCACCGATTAGAAGATTCTTGAGTTGCCCTTCAGATAAGACTCGATCTATTTGGTCATGGTAAGATAGTTTAGATCAGGGATTCCCAAAGTCGTGAACCATTTGAAAAATACTATAATTCTAAAAAGTTAGCATACTATCGTGCTTACATCCAAGCACCCCGCTTGGCAGAGTTCTGTACAAGTCTGTAGCCTAACATCGTCAGTGAAATTACACATAGGTTTTTATTAAATAATAATGATAATAAATCCGCTTTCCTCTGAACAAGACTAGATAATAAACAAAACAAGACAAGTTGCTATGATCAATTACTATCAAGCCCACAAGCCTTAGCAAAAACAACATCATGGCACAAAAAGCTTATAGAGAGCGCAGTCTCTATGAAAAACTATATTAACTTATCGATCGATTTATTATGGCCATTATTGGGTCACTTTCCATGTAATTTTAAATTCACTTGATGGATAGTTAACTGTAAAGACAGTGAACTAGTAAGATTATAATAAGATTGATTGCCCATGCAGATACAAAACGAAAAAGGAACGATGTAGGTACCGGGAAAAACCTAGATTATCTTCAATGGTGTCGCCAAGATAAGGGCAGTTGATTTTTTCTATAGATAGATACTATAACATCACGCCAGATCCCTTGCGTGGTAGGCAGAGAGTACAGAGTTCCAGCAGGTTCTTTCCTTACATACCTCTCTGGCTTCCTCGACTCTCATAGTTCGTCTCATACACGCTCGCCGGTTACGGAGACTCTTGACTTTTCCTTCAGATAAGACTCGGTTTATTTGGTCGTGGTAAGATAGTCTAGGTCTTCCCCGGTACCTGCATCCTTCTAATTTTTCTACTAAATATAATAACTATGTTTACAAGTGTAATAACTGAATTATATTAACTGAAGTATATTAACTGAAGTATATTAACTAAATTGAAGTGACTGCCTAATCGGCAACGCCGGGACTCACATATCCTTTCTCTTCTCTTTTCCGTCTTTTATAACCCCAAAGCTCCTATTTATCTACGTGAGCGTTTTGACTTTATTGTCCCCAAGGAAAGGGCCTGTCGTACTGCTACGTCTCTCCTTCTTCGTGCTCCTCTTCATTCTTCCAGTTGCTTAGGTATTTTATTGTTCGTGGAGTGCGTCTTTGGAACTCACTTCCACACGCTATACGCGCAAGCTCCTCTCTGGACATCTTCAGGAGAAGAATCAGAGAACATTTCCTATCTGATTGTTGATACATATTTATAATAAAATATACTATGTGTATTTTTATGTATGTTTATTTTATATATGTATTTAGTTTTGTATAGTATGTATTTTATTTATATTTATTTGATTGTATGTTTATAGTATAATTGTATAACTGCCCACTTATTGACATTCTCATCTCTCAACACTTCGCTGGAAGATAACTCATATTCTGTGAGTTAAGCTCGCCTTTGTGTATCACCTGTAAAATTACAACTGTAAATGTCCAGTCAAGAGCTGACTGTCTAGTGGCAAAGCGCATCGATTTGTGATCACGAGGTCCTGGGTTCAAATCCTAGGTCGGACAAGTGTAGTTTTTCTAACGAAAAACTTCCCAGTACGAGTCCGGAGTCTGGAATTGTGCCCGGTATATGGCAATAGGCTCGCCCCCTATTACATGGGACCTAACATCGTCGGCAATAACGTGGGTGTACTTAGTACACGTCTGCCATCCCCGCTTGGGGAATATAGGCGTGACGGTGTGTTTTCAAGAGCTCGTGCAGCTTTACATATTGGACTTTGTATATTACAATCACCGTCGTAAAGTAAAGGACTCGCACAATAAATGTAAAGCTTCATGTGCTTTGACTGTACTTTCAATTCATACTTTTCCCATCATCCATCCATGTATCAATTTGCCCCCCTTTAACCATCGACTACATACGACATACGTCGGATAGCCGGCAGGAATTGGATGCATAAAGGCGAGTATCGGGCTCTGTGGCGCACATTGGAAGAGCCCTATGCCTATGTCTATTTGGGCTGATGATGATGATGATGATGATGAACCATCGACTGGCGACGCCCTTGATTATTTTATTCTTATTTGAAGGCCAAATCAAGAGTCTTCGTAATTGACGAGCGTGTTTGAGACGAACTATGAGAGGAGAAAGGCAGAGAGGTCTGTAAGGAAAGAATCTCTTGGAAATTTGTACTCTCTGCTTACCCTGCAGCTGCCCTGGCTTGATGATAAAGAACGGTATAGGAGAGCGCCACTTCTTAGCATGAACAGATTGACGTTAGCGTGACGCTATCGAGTTAATATGCCATCCTTTTCACACTAAAAATTTACTAAATAAATATGAACGTGACAACACGCTTTCTCGATAACGTTACGACAAAGTCATTCGGTATGTGCCCTCTGACTCCTGCAAAGAAATCAAAATTACATTTGTAAAAACAAATAATTAAAAAATACATTTTCACACAATATTAATAATTAAATATGTTTTGTCTCGTTGGTTTAATGGCAAAGCGCATCGCTTGGTGATGACGAGGTCCTTTGTTCAATCCCTGGGTCGGACAAATGATATTTTCCAAGCGAAAATTTTCCAGTATGAGTCCGGAGTCTGGAATTGTGCCCGGTTTATGGCAATACGCTTGCCACCTAATACATGGGTCCTAACATCGTCAGCAAAAAGTGGGTGTACTTAGTACATCTCTGCTACCCCCGCTTATGGAATATAGGCGTGACGGTGTTTAAAACATATATTTTTAAACTTAAAAAGCTTTTATTCTTCATAAAGGTCCTTGCATGGTCCCTGCATTTTAATAAAAGAATTTGTGCGTCTATTAAATTTTTAGGCAATTCAATTTGCAAATATTTTTTTGTGTAAAATGACTGAAAAAGTACCCATTTAGATATTTCTAAAAAACAGACCATGACGCGTATTTTAAGTAAGGATTCAGAGGTGTACAGTGTACATTTCGTCGACAATGTCAGATCCCAATATAATGAATTCGATACTAAAATATTTCTAGACCAGGCACAGGTCGATACTCTAAATACTTACTGAAATGAAAACCTCAATAACACTTTTTCATCCTGAACACAGGACCTCGTGACTTCCATCCACACCCATGGCCCAGATCCAGAGCAATGAGGCGGTCTAACAAACGAGGCATGATAGTAAAAAAACACATACCGTGACGTCTATATTCCCCAAGCGGGGGTGGCTGAGGTGTACTGAGTACACCCACGTTTCGCCGACGATGGTCCCATGTAATAGGGGGCGAGCCTATTGCCATATACCGGGCACAACTCCACACTCCGGACTCGTACTGGGAAGTTTTCTTTAGGAAAACTACACTTGTCCGATCTAGGATTTGAACCCAGGACCTCGTGATCACAAAGCGATGCGCTTTGCCACTAGATCAACGAGGTAGTCTAGTATGATAGTAGAAATATGTAAATTAATTAATGTTTCTCATGAAACGTAAATTACCCATAATATACTATGAGTGTTACCAGGATAGCATAAAACTCGAAATGATTTATATTATTTGCTAAATCAAAGACTCGGTACGTTTCTAATCTTCAGTTTCAAAGGAATATCATAATCTGTACGACTTTGATGATTATTAACGTTTGTTATGGTAACGATAAACATGTAATTGTAATAAAATAGGTGAGATAACGCAGGTATAGAGTTTTATGGGGTTATGACGGCGGTGGCATTTTAAACATCCTTTGCTGGGTTGTTATGGATTATAGTTTCATATGAAGTTTTGAAATAGTGGTCCACCTTCGACTGAACCACACTGACACTGGACCACTGATTCGACATGTCTGCCGTCAAAACGATAAGAAGAAGATCGATGGTTACACAGTTGCCAGGATTTGGCACTTTTTAAACCACAATATATGTTTATCGATTATAGAAATTTCTTACGAGTCTTATCTGAAGGACAAGTCAAGAGTTTCCGTAAACGGCGAGCGTGTATGAGACGAACTATGAGAGTGGAGGAAGCCAGAGAGGTATGTAGCAAGGGATCTGGCATGACGATGGAGACAGATATAACATAATTAGAGCTTTTACCTACCTATTGAGATAGAAATATTTATGTACAATATCTGCACTACTGCGCCAGATCACTAACAAGTTAGGCAGAGAACAACTCTTTCAGCTTTTCAACTCTACAATCTGTTTTCCTAGAAGTTCTTTTTAATAATTCTATTAAGTAATATTAGCCCTGTTAAGAAACTGTTGGGCAAAACCCCACCATTGGGCACGGGCCTCCTCTCAAACGGACAGGCTATAAGTTCTATTTAAAATAAAATAAAACTTTTATCCAAAATCATCGCGCCAGATCCCATGCGTGGTAGGCAGAGAGTACAGAGTTCCAACAGGTTCTTTCCTTACATACCTCTCTGGCTCTACATATTTTATTAATACGTTAATATACTATTACTGAGTGGGCAGCCCCTCCCACAAGGTGGAGCGATGATCTGGTGAAGGTCGCAGGTGGAAGCTGGATGCGTACAGCACAAAGCCGGTCGTTGTGGCGATCTTTGGGGGAGGCCTTTCGGCTGATGATGATGATGATACTGTTATTCGTACTAGATTACCGATCACGGACAAAATGATTGGCGTGTATTATTTAGTACTTACGCATCTTTACTCATAGCTAGCAACGTAGAAAAAAGTTTTAAATTATGAATGGTCATAGGTTTGTTTATTATGGCAGTTTTTAGTCGCAAACTGTAGCATTTTAACATCCTTGAGTTGGCTAGGGTTGGGCCGAACTAATTCAATACACAGTCATGCAAAGAACATGTGGCCCGCGGCCAAAATTGGAACTAACGCTGTTATCAAGTAAAATGTCACTTCATGGCAGTCGCAGAGTTACCGTTTGCTATGAAATTTATCCATGTTTTTTTTATAATTATCCGTGCGGACCCACTTGTTGAAATATTTCCGTGGTAGTAGGAAAGTTTCAAATAATAACTTCTTCATTCCGATCTCGGTTTCGAACTTATTCGCGCCTTTATTAAAAAGGCGACAACCCGATATTTTGCGAACGCGTCCAATCATAGTAATCCGCTAATCGTATCCGCCGCCGACTACGAACCCAACTCCCCTCCTATCAGCCGCTACCGCCGTCCGCGGCATGTTCTCACCGGCCCTCCCGATGCCCTTACATCCCTTCTTTCGGATACAGATACCGCACACAGGATCAGACACCGACCTCGCCGACGAGGTCGAAGAATCTCTTGCCCGCCGGCCGGTGCAGAGCACCACGGCGAGACACCTAGTATACGCCCTCCCTCATAGCGACTGCCCAAGCCGAGGCCATTTCTCCTTGAGGCGCCCTTGAGCTAGTTGCCCCCTTGCCCTTCTGGCTCTAGCGTAGTGGTTGCACGCTCGCCCTCCTGTCCGGTGAAGCTGTAAAGGCCCCGCGGCCAGCAGCGTAGATCATTCACACACACACACACACAATATAAATGATAACCTTAATTTCACACCAACGCCCTGTTAATGACGTAATACGGGCCACGGGCCAAAATATCCTTGTCGCTCTATAAATCACACCCATAGTTGTACTCTCATTTTAAAGGCCGTTTTCATACTGTCACTTTTAATCCAAATAATATATCGATGGTCACATGTCATAAAATATTTTTACTAATCGTACTTATATTTCCAACTTGAAATTCAATCAAATTTTATTTAGATCCGTCTAATCCTTACTTATTGGTTTCATCGGCCTTTTTTACACGGGCCGATACGATTGAAGTCGTTATAATACCTACTCGTATCAAAAACGACGTTAAATAGAACCGAATAATGTTATTATCGGCTTAAAGTATTACCAACTTAACTGATGTACCCTAGAAAATGATTAATTAACCTTAAGATCATAGTAATAAGGATGAAATTAGTAAAAATGGTATGTATATGCTGTGTGTGGTATAAAAGACGGCATCTCTTCTCCCAAAAGGAACCATGCCTCATTAGTACTTAGCACAAATCAATTGATACCGAAACTATTTTTGATCAATGACGGTGTGGTGCGAGTTGGGGTGATATTCAATATCTATCTCTATATTATCACGCCAGAGAGTATATTTTTGCATCAGTGCTCTTTTAGGAAGCACGAGACCAGTATCATAGCCGTTTCTCTCATACATGAAGTGCCTTAAGTATTTTTTACGTGGGGAACTAGCAGGCCCCCGCGGGCGTTTGCGGACTTTTACTGACTTAAGTCTCACGGTGGCCAGTGCGCGGCGATTTCCACTTTTACCGCGCTTCTAAGAGACCGTATTTGGGGTAAGGACCTATCTCCTCTTGCACCAAAGCTCAGGGCAGCGTTGCTGCCACACTATGCTACCGCTAGGCGTTAGGACCTACGGCACTACAAGAACATCCCAGTACATATGTAGACACATCCACCTCGTTCTAAAGAGGGGTTATAATACTCATAAATGGAATTCGACAAAAACTTAACTCCATTGGCGTGCATTGTGTATAGGCAAATAAGCGTTGTCTACCTTAGTACAATATACTGTCACGCATATATTCCCCAAGCGGGGGTGGCAGAGGTGTACTGAGTACACCCACTTTTGTCGACGATGTTAGGTCCCATGTAATAGGGGGCGAGCCTATTGCCATATACCGGGCACAATTCCAGACTCCGGAATTATACTGGGTTTTCATTAGAAAAACTACATTTGTCCCACCTAGGATTTGAACCCAGGACCTCGTGATCAGAAAGCGATGCGCTTTGCCTCTAGACCAATATACTGAATGTACGTATACGTTATAAATTATAATACTTAGTTTAGTATGATTGAATGAATTCCAGATAGCAGGAAGATAGTTTATTGACTCGTAACCGAAAGAAATAGGCAAAAAAGAATAATGAAAAAACCAATGACAAAAATAAAAATGATATAATGAATACTATGATGTTAATGTTATTTTATTTAGGTAGTAATATTTGAGGTGCTCTATAGTATTTTTCATGAAGGAAGGGTACTGTGTCAGTTGTAAGTGTCAAAGAAAATTATACTTATTTCAATGGCATGACCTGTTGCTATACTTATCGTTTTATGCCTTAATGGCATTGAATTAAATATTAATTTAGTTTGGCACTTAGAACTGTTATTACCCATATTATGTGAAAAATATTATAATTGAGATTTTTTTGAGGTAGGCACTGCGTTTAATTGCCTTAATATGCAATGCACGGCACTGTTTAACACAAATGAAATAATATTCTTCCAGCCCGCCTGCTTTCGGGCCACACCTCTAATACGATAAGCTCCTCAAACGACAGATTAAGCACGCGTCGCGAAACGAGCCTCAGAACAATGCGCCTGCGCAGCCCGGCATCTTTGATACCTCTAGATGGGACGCGATTGACAGGGGACTTGGTACAAACCGTTTAACGTTGTAGTAATGTTGTCGAGAAAATGTGCTGTCACGTTCATCCTTATCCAATAAATTTGTAGTATGACAAGGATAGCGAGTGTTCATATAACTCTATATACCTGCTATACCGTCAAATAACACAACACAAACCGTGTTAGGCCCTCAGGACTCTCGTTAGTTGGCACTTGGTGGGTGACGCGCGCGCCGCCCCGTCACGTTAAACGGATTATGAATATTAAATAGTTGGGTTGGACAAGTATGCTTTGATGTGACAGATACTAGATATTTTGAAGATCGAATATTTAGTCAATATTTTGTTTTGAAAGGGCTTTGTAAAAAAAAATATCGCTATTTTATTTATTTATTTATTAAGGTAAAGGAAACAAACAGTACACAAAATGCAGTAATTAGTTACGTACACACAAAATATAACACATTCATCAGTAAAGTTTCCAATAATGAAGATAAACAACTATGTACGGTAGTTAAAATTGAAAATAAAACTTTTAAAAATGTCGTTTAACAAATTTGTTGGCTTATTCTAAGAATTTAATTTAAGAATTATCACTATTCTGTACAGAATTAAATATGCAACTTACATTAAAATGAATAATTCTAAAATTACTAGGATTTTTTTATAAATCTAGAAAGCTTAGGGTAGATATGTAAAGTGTCTGTTTGTTATATCTAAATAACAGCTTTTTACTTAATGCATATGAAAGTATATGCGGTGCTTATAACAAAAATTTTTTTTTTAAATATTGACTGTCTTTTTGTTTGTTTGTTCCCGCTAATCGCCGAAACGGCTGGACCGATTTTGACGCGACTTTCACTGACAGATAGCTGATGTTATAAGGAGTAACTAGTAGGCGACTTTTTAAATTAATTAATGAATTAGGATTCGGAGCAAAAATATTAAAACCCATGAAATATATTTTTTCCAAGCGGACGAAGTCGCGGGTAACAGCTTGTAGCGACTAAGAACCGTGTTCGTCTGTTACATTTCTTAATTGCTATACAGATTTTGCGAATAGGAGATTGCGCCCATACATGATTTGCCTCAGAACCAACAGCAATGAAAAATTACTTACATGATTTCAAATCACCCATAAACTCTCGTAACCCATTTATTAATGAACGGACAAGCGGGGGAATCGTAATATTGCAAAAAAATATTAGATTTTGAGGTTATAATTTAGTAGCCATTAAAACGTATGAGTTTATATTGTTTAGGTAAAAATACATTGCGTGGATGTAAAGATATTTTTATATACCTACCTACCGACAGACTAAGGCACTATCTATATAAGTATAAGACAAGCAATCGAGATAGCTAATAGGTACGCCTAGTACTTTTTACAGATTCAGTTCGATATAAGTACTTACAATACTTTGAAATATTCGGTTTAGATAGCAAATTGTCCTTTAGATACGGATATTAGCTATTATTTTAATAAAATAGATAAATAAACATGGTATGAGTCAAATGTTTGTTGGTTCTAGGGTAATTTTCGACAATGTTCTTTGTCTAGGAGCACCCTAGAAAAGAACACACCATTTGTTTAAAAAATACGAATTCGCGAGTAACAACTAGTATATAATGAGTATAAAATGAAACAGCATTACTAGCTCACGTTTATCCATCTTTTGTATTACATTGTAAATAATCGCGCGTAATAACTTGCTCGTAATTACTCGTACTGTAAAGCGCTTTGTTTCATAAACGGTGTACATTTAACTGCGAGATAAAGAGACGGTGTTTATTAAAACAATGCTTTACTATCTTTAGCTAATCATTTAACATCTTTCCCACATAGCACGGGGTACTGTCGCATACGAAAGTAATTATGTTACTTTGTATAAGTTACCGGTAGATTATAAGCTCTGATTATTTCCGGACGGACGGCTTGGTCATGTGATTAAGAGCTTAAGTCGTTACGCCCATTGGATCGAATAGTCGAGGGTTCGATCCCTGCTCGGGACAAATGAGTGTCAGCCACAAATGTTGGTCTTGGTGTTTGTGTATTTGAATTTCATATTTGTGAAGGCATCTACTATACCAGAATGAATGCTAGTGTAGCGCTACGTGTTTTTTTTTTTAATCTAAAGAGATCGTAACTGTTGTTGTATCTGTTGTCGCTCGTAGAACTGACGGCCATTGGAGCAGAAAGGTTCTCGAGTGGCGACCTCGTATTGGAAGACGTGGAGTGGGCAGGCCCCCCACAAGGTGGAGCGATGACCTGGTGAAGGTCGCAGGTAGAAACTGGATGCGTACAGCACAAAGCCGGTCGTTGTCGCGATCTTTGGGGGAGGCCTTTGTCTTGCAGTGGACGTCTTTCGACGAAATGCATGCCGTTTTCGAAAATGTTTTTTTTTATTAATCCTGCATAGGTTACCCATTTACTACAGGGGAAAGCGAGAGATCATGCCGAAACTCCTACTGGCTAAGAACCCCATCATGCTCCAGCTTCTCTTTGTGGCTAGGGCGGGTTACGGGAACCATGAATTACCAAACCCTTATGTTCCTTACAAATCGGTTAGGTTAGATCTGCGACCTACGTCGTCGTACACACTGCGTTGATGCTGGTTGAGCTATTTCAGTTTCCCCGATCTCCGATCGCGGGCTCTTTGGAGCATAGTACAAACGGGCACTAGTGCGTTTTTCGTCGAGATGCTGGAGCCTCTAAATAATCAATGCCGTAGGGTGTTTAAATCAGTAGAAGTCAGACATATCTCGTGAGTTTCCCCCAAACCTCGCGGAAGTCCAATACAGGATTTAAAGTAAAAAAAACCAAAATCGTGATTATCAACAAAAACGACAAAATTTGTAAGATGTAATGACTGTACATCAATTACAAAACGCTAGTTTCACAACAGCCCAAACCGCCCCACTAATCGTCCAATAAACGCCCATTATAACATAATTGCACTTTAATATACCCACACAACGCGCAAAACGCCTAAAAACATGACAAAACCACTTCATTATCGGCTATTGTCGCGATTTCACTCCACTTCCAACCGCCATTGTGTTTCTGCCTGAATCTTTGCTGCGTTTGTTTTTTTTTTACTAACTTTGACTATAATGTTTCGAACGCGTTCCATTTTTGAACCTACAAATAGTAAGGGTAACACATACACGAAAGTAAATTTGTAATATTTCTCGCGATTATGATCTTTATGGTAATTCAATTAGTAACGAAAATCTTCTGAATGGTTTTTACTACGTGTTGAAATTTGTATCGCACTCGGTAGGCAGTTTTCAATGATAATAGGGAAGCGAATGTGCGAATCGATTTATCATTCAAGCGAATTCTCTTGTTAATTCGATACGGTGAAGGCTTTTTGGGTCAATTCTTTTGCCTCGGGGGGAGTTTAATGTGAGAGAAAAAAAGTTTATTATGGTCATATGGGGTTTCAGGTGATGGATATGTGAATGTTATTTATTAGTGTTGCAATATGGTGTGATAAATAAAAGTGTTTATTGCTTAAACAGACGTTATATCCGGGTTTAAATGTTAGAATATTTAAGTATCATCCATCACTGTGAAAGTCCATTAAAGTATTGTAAAGTTAGGGATAAGTGAACATGCATTCGTTATTTGAACATTATTGGGTAGGTACCCAATAATGTACGCATCGAAAAATAATAGTACCGTCATTTATAGTTATCTAATTGTTTACAACAGCGAGGGAAGTTCAATTAAAATTGCATATGTATTTATTTTTCAGATATCTTCATCATCACGCCAAAGCCCTTGTGCGTTAGACAGAGAATACAAAGTGCAAACAGGTTTTTTTAGGTACTTTTTATTATGTTATTTTTTTTTATTTATAAGACAATATTGTGTTCAAGAGTGTAGGTAGTCAAATATAAAGGCCAGAGTGACTTTATAAAAATATATTTATTTTACAATATTAATTTATAATAGATATACAAAATACTTCCAGTCAATAGTATTGCTTAAAGTTCATGCGAACGGTAAGAGAGCTAAGTCGATATTGAGGTACTTCCTTTGGTGATGACTATTTATAGGCATCGCCAAACGACCAACCAACACTACAGATCCCTTGCGGGGTAGACAGAGAGTACAGAGTTTCAACAGGTTCTTTCCTTACAGACCTCTCTGGCTTCCTCCACTCTTATAGTTTGTCTCATACAAGCTCGCCGGTTACGGAGACTTTTGACTTGCCCTTCAGTGTGTGTATGTGTGAGTGATGTACGCTGTTGGCCGCGAGGCCGTTACAGTTTCACCGGACTTAAGGGCGAGCGTGCAACCACAACGCTCGAGCCAGAAGGGCAAAGGGCGACATACTCGAAGGCGCCTTGAAGAGGCGACCTCGGTTGGGACAGTCGCTGTGGGGGGACGGGGTGCACTACTAAGTGCTCCGGTTAACCGCCGGCTATGGGAGGGGATCTACGACTACGTCGTCGTCGCCCGTAGCTGAGCGGAAAGAATGGATGACAAAGCATCGGGGGGATCGGTGAGAACATGTCGGGGCCGGCGGTGGCGGCAGGGGTTTGGGGGATAAGACACGGGCTATTTGGTCAAGGTAAGATAGTGTAGGTCTTCCCTGGTACCTATAGTATAATACAAGTTTTAGATTATAATAAATACATACTTTAATCTCATTACTCACGATCGTTATATATCAATGTGCAATGCAGATTTTCGATAGAATTTACCCAAAGCTATTCTACAAAATGCATTCTTCCAATGCACGTGGCCGTATTGTGGGTGGGACTATTAAAAACTTACAACTGTCAACGCCCAAGGCGGCTCGTGCTGTTCAAATTAATTATAATGACGCTTTAATTATAATTAAGGTGACGTTTTCATTATAGAAGCTATTATTTCTGAATTATATTCTATATATTCCGGCTAACGGTTGAACGTGTGTGGTGTGAAATAATCGTTCGAAATACGTTTGAAAAATTGTCACTCATAATAACGACGAAATTAAGAATATGGTGGTAATCCTTCCTCTACATACTTAATTTAAAAGTATGAATAGTTTATATAATAAACTCAAACGACTTCAGAATTTGTGCATCCGCTTTATTTTTGGGCTCCGAAAATACGATCATGTGTCGGAATTTCGGGCGCGATTGAAGTGGTTGCCTATTCGACGTCGTCGAGATACTCACCTTCTTTCAGTCCTTTATTCTATTCTCCATAATCCTAATTCACCAACTTAGATAAGTTGGTGAATTAGGATTATGGAGAATAGAAACTCAAAGCGTTCCCTTAGATAAGGGAACGCTTTGAGTTTCTAGTCCCCAGGGGAAAACCCTGCCGCACATCTTCTTCCCTTCGTCTTCGCACTCCCCATCACACTTCTAGCCTTTATAGTGGTTCGTTTACTGTTTGTGCAGTGCAGCTTTTGAATTCACTCCCACACTCTATATGCGATAGCGTCTCACTAGACGTCTTTAAGAGGAAAATTAAAGAGCATTTCCTTTCATCATGATTTATATATGTAAATATGTATGTATTATTGTTGATATATATATATATATATATATATATATATATATATATATATATATATATATATATGACGGAGATAGACCTTCCGTAGTATTTTTAAAAGGTGTGACGTCAGCATAGCTGACGTCACTGATGTCATTTTCATGGTGGTTGCTCATGTTCGCTCTTCAAAAGAAAAACTTCACGGTTACTTCCAAAGCTTCGTTTTTATTTTAAACTGACAGCGTAACGACGTCCGAGAGAGGTCCGCACTGTCTAGCGGTTCGAGCGAGAATGCCCTGAGCGCGCTCTGTGCGGCCGTATTTATAGAGTACGTCGCGCATGCACTTGTACAAAAGTTTTTAGGTTAAGTATTGAATTATTTGAAATACAATGAATTTTGTTTATGTTTTGGATAACCTAACATTCTCACGTTAATTTTTCATTTTAATAATCACAAAGTAATCAAATATAAGCTGATAGCTTATGAAATAATTTTAAAACAATCAAATTATTCTTATAACCGACGAAATATTGTAGTTGCGCCGATACGGCCATACTGACAGGCGGTGCGCGCTCTGCACCAGCCTTGTTGATTCTCGTCGTGATACTTGTGATTATCTGTAAGCATGGAAAATACTTTCTCTGAGTTGGATATCTGTAAGCAACTTTAGTTAGTTGTTACATAAACACACAACTGTCTTGTATGTTTCACAATATCAATGCTTATACGGTTTGTAGGTTCTCGAAGATTTAATGAAGGGTTCTCGAAGGTTCTCGTAGGGTTCTCGGAGTGTCTCGTAGTTTCTCGAAGGTTCTCGTAGGATTCTCGGAGTGTCTATTAGTTTATCGGAGGTTCTCGTAGGGTTCTTGGAGTGTCTCGTAGTTTCTCAGAGGTTCTGGTAGGATTCTCGAAGTGTCTCGCAAATAATAAGTAAAAGTTTCTCGTCGAGTTATTTGGTACTATTGAATTGAGTAACTTACAGTTTACTGTGATGAGTTGTCTTCAACCAGCAGGTCGTGGTTTGACTGGAATTGCATCTCTTCTCGAGAGGTCGATGGAATGGGCTCGGTTGGTACTGCGACAGAGTCTCGGTGAGTGGGTGATTCGTTTCCCGCCGATACGGTCAACTGATCACCAGGTTGTGGAGCACGGCGCAGCTGATCATGGGCAACCTTGCGGGGTCTCCCTCTGCCAATGACTTTCTTTACCAAATATCGGTCATTTTCCAGTATTCTAAAGACTTCATATGGCTCGCTGAACTTAAGGTCCAGCGAGGTTTGGTTGCGAGGATTATTTTTAATTAAGACGTAGTCTCCTCTTTGGAAATGATGTATTTTGGCCTTACGTAGGTTGAAGCGTTGTCGGTCTTGTTCGCTAGAGCACAACATTTTCTGTTGTACCTGTTGAGTAAGCGCTTCGATATCAACAGTTTGATTGTCAATATCCACCAGGTTGAGAAGTTCAGGAGGTACGCAGTGTTTTCGTTGTGTAATGAGTGTCAGTGGGGCAACACCGGTGACACGATGAGTTGTACAGTTCATTGCCAGTTGAAGTCCCTCAAGTACAGTGTGCCACTGCTCCGTTTCATAGTTTTTGATCATTACCAATGCATTCTTGAGGGTTGCAACAACCCTTTCGACTTGGCCATTAGCTCGGCTGACTCCTGGAGCGATATCGTGGATATTTATTCCGATCTGGTCACAGTATTCTTTGAATTCGCCAAGAAACTCTCTTCCTCCATCGACTATAATTTGGACTGGTGCGCCAAACAGATGTATTGTACGTTTTAGAGCAGCCAATGTACTATGTGGATTTTTGTTGCTGGTGAAATACAGTAACACATACTTCGAGAAGGCATCAATCGTGACTATGACGTATTGTTGATCATCTGGAGTACCCAGCTTCCCTGTTATGTCCATATGAATAACTTGGAATGCAGCCGTTGGTTTCTTTATTGGGTGTAATTGGGCTTGAATAGCTCCGGATCTTCCTTTGGATGTCCGGCATATCACGCAGTTATTCACAAATCGTCGAACAATCGAACTCATTTTGTTAAACCAATAAGTTTCTCGGATCTTCTGCAATGTCTTTTCCCATCCAGGGTGTTTTAGTGCAGTGTGAAAAGAATTGATGATACTCCATTGGAAGGATTTGGGAACGACTGTACTAAGTTGCTGACCGAAAACAGGATCATTGACGTTCTTCTTTAAGACATTCTCTTCCAAGATATAGTCTTCGACTGGGTTATTGTCACTGAGGCTATCCATTATCGGTCGCAGTTCCTCGTCCCTTCGTTGTTCAATTTTGAGCCAGTTCAAGTCTCTTGTCATAACATTGACTGCCAATTCAGTTGGGTTTCTACTGAAAAAGTCAGCATGCTGGAGACGTTCCCCTTTGCGGTACTCTACATCAAAGTCGTAGTTTTGCAGAAACGCCCACCAACGATGAATCCTCGGCAGGAGATCCTTCTTGTGTTTGGACGCTTTTAATGCATTGCAGTCCGTTATCACGGTGAATTTTCGCCCATACAGGTACTGGCGAAAGTGTTTTATAGCACGTACCACTGCCAGTGTCTCCAACTCGTAAGAGTGGTAGCGACTTTCGGCGTCCGTGGTTCTCATACTCATAAAAGCAACTGCATGTTGAGGTCCATTAATCACCTGTACTAGTACTGCACCAAATCCGAGGCTGCTTGCATCCGTGTATAGTTGTATGGGTGCTTCTTCTTGGAATAACGTAAGCACTGGAGCAGACGTTAGGCATTCGATGATCGTGTTACGTGCTTTCTCGTGTTTGTCTATCCATACCCATTTTGCACCTTGTTTCGTCAGTTCGTACAAAGGTACCATTATACGAGAAAAGTCAGGGATATACTTCCTGAAGTATCCTGCCAGCCCATTAAACTGCCTGACCTGCTTGACAGTCTTAGGTACTGGAGCCTTGACGAGGGCTTCTACTTTTCGTGGGCTAGGTCGTACTTGTCCATCAGAAACTACGTTTCCAAGATATTCAATCGATCGTTTGAAGAAACTGCATTTGTCAGCGTTGATAGAAAATCCAGAGTCTTGTAGTGCTATAAGGATTCGCTCCAGGTGTGATATTCCCTCAGGAAAATCTGCACATTTACTCAGCACGTCATCCACGTAGACCTGTGCAGCTGTTCCCAGCAATGATGTTAGAGCTCTGTTGATGCATCGCTGGTAAACCGAGCAAGCATTGCTCAAACCAAACGGCATGGTGAGGTATTCATATAAACCATCTGGTGTGACAAAAGCGGTCTTCTCTATGGAGGTCTCACCGATAGGAATCTGATGAAAACCAGCCGCCATATCGAGGCTTGTGTAGAAATGACCATTTGCCAACTGGTCAATCTGATCTGAAATCAATGGAAGCGGGTAATGGTCCCGCAGCGTGTTCGAGTTAAGTTCTCGAAAGTCTACGCAAAGTCGATCGTCACCATTCTTCTTCTTTACTAAGATGATGGGACTTGAGTAAGGAGATTTGCTCTCACGGATGATGTTGTGTTCCAGAAGTTCTTGAATTATGGTGCGCACTTTTTCTCGTTCCACTGGACTTAGGCGATATGGTCTTCTTTCCACGAATTTATCTGGATTTTTCAGTCTGATTTCTAGCTCGCCGGTGTTGACTCGCGTCTTTGGATATCCACGAATAAACAGGTGTTCGTATTTATTCAGAAGTCTACGTAGTTGCATGACGTCATCTTCGTTGGTTAGATCGCAGTCCAAGTGGTTGAAGAGAGGAGAACTGGTACTCACGTGATTGATGTGTGCTTTATGAATTAGCTTCGTCCCGTTGGATGTGATAATCACGCTTAGATTAGTACCATGAATCAGGTTCATACCCACTAAAATGTCTGTTGACATTTCATAGTCGGGCAATACGTAAAACTCCAGCTCAACACTGACGGTGTCTATAACGCATACAGTTGCAAGTTTGGTTAACGATAGGGCGGGGAATTGACCAATCCCTTTCAAATAATTGACTACTGGTCTCCTTTGACCGGGTAGAACTGTAGCGACGGATTCTCGTATAATTGAGCATTCTGCCCCGCTATCGAACACAGCTTGCAAAATCCTTTCGCCTATTTTGATGGTGATAGGAGCCAGCTTATTGCTTGCCACGCAGTTCACGTTTGAAATCAAGGAACGTTCGCGACTGAAGCAAGTTGCATAAGTGTGGCCCGGTTTCTTGCAATAGGTACATGCAGGTGTGGTTGGTGTTTTTGAATCCTTATTGCGAGCTTCAGGTTTATTCTCCGATGGTTTGAATCGGCAATCGTTCGTGGAGTGGTTTGTCTTCTTACATATACGGCAGCTTGATGTTGCTTGTGTGCTGTCCGAAAAACGTGGACGCTTGGTATGTGTTGTGGAACTTGAGCTAGGGTGAGAACGCTTCTTACGTATAGATGTTGCTACTGAGATGAGTTCAGGAACAGTGGTTGCTCTGGCATTCAATAATTCAATACGCAAACGTTCATCGTTAACGCATCCAATTACTGCCTCCACCGCGTGTTCATCTCCCAGTTTGTCCTTGGTGACTCTTCTCCACAAGATCCACGCACGTGACAAGAATTCCGCAATGTCCTTTGTTGAGTCGTAAACATGTTCTCTAAATATGATGATATCCCGAGAGTATCTATTTTCAGGTTCAAACGTGGTGATGAGATTTTTCCGCAACTCTTCCCACGTAGTAGTAGTGACCATCCAATCATCTATCCACATTTTTGCACGCCCCTTCAACAGACTGCAGACTTTCATTCGGACATCAAAATCATTGAGTCTGTATGCTTCAATTGCTTGGTCTATATGCTGGCACCATTCTCGAACACCGACATGTGTGTCCGGGTCAAATGATGGTAAGTAGACGTCCTTGATCCTTATTTTTGTATCGGTGAATGGAGCGCATAGGCGTTCTGACATTTTCTGCATCATCTCCATCATTTGCATCAGAAATTGTGGTGGTATGCCTTCCATCTGCATTCCATGGTGAGCGTATGTTTGTGGTCTTGATTGTAGTACTGCTTCCAGCGGTGTATTGTTGACCAACACAGGCCCCTGCTGCTGTGTGTTGGTTGGTTCCGGTTGATCAGGTGGTGAACGAGCTGATGAGGCAGTGGCTCGGATAGTAGCTTCCTGCGATCCCACTTCTGATGACGGAGATAGACCTTCCGTAGTATTTTTAAAAGGTGTGACGTCAGCATAGCTGACGTCACTGATGTCATTTTCATGGTGGTTGCTCATGTTCGCTCTTCAAAAGAAAAACTTCACGGTTACTTCCAAAGCTTCGTTTTTATTTTAAACTGACAGCGTAACGACGTCCGAGAGAGGTCCGCACTGTCTAGCGGTTCGAGCGAGAATGCCCTGAGCGCGCTCTGTGCGGCCGTATTTATAGAGTACGTCGCGCATGCACGTGTACACAAGTTTTTAGGTTAAGTATTGAATTATTTGAAATACAATGAATTTTGTTTATGTTTTGGATAACCTAACATTCTCACGTTAATTTTTCATTTTAATAATCACAAAGTAATCAAATATAAGCTGATAGCTTATGAAATAATTTTAAAACAATCAAATTATTCTTATAACCGACGAAATATTGTAGTTGCGCCGATATATATATATATATATATATAAATATATATATATATATATATATATATATATATATCGATAAATGTGTATGTATATATTATTTTGTTAGGTTTTTATGTATATGTAATATATTGTATAATTAAATTATGTATAGTTAGTTCTTTGCACATTTTACTTCGGTTGTACACTTGGTACTGTCCTCTGTATTTTCATCTCTCTATGGCTATTAGGTTTGCTGTTAGAAAACTCAATTTTGAGTTAAGCTCGCCTTTGTACATAAACTTTCCCACTAAAGTGGAACTAAAGTTTTTTTTTATAACGTTAAACTAGATATTATTCTTGTCCCATGTGCGTTGACAAACATGATATTCACTCACACAGATACCGAGACTAAAACAAAAATTTGTTACTCAAGGATTTATACACCTGACTACCAGATCAAATGAGCGAAGCGACCTATGCTTAACATTACATCAAGTCGACGCCGACGCCATCGTATTTATTTCTAGGTAAGGAAAAACACTAGTTTTACCTAATAAATGTGATTGCAGTCCCACAAGGATCATTTGGCCCACGGCCATAATCGGAATTAACGCTGTCATCAAGTGAAATCTCATGCGTTCATGACAGGCGCAGATATGCCGTTTGCTATAGAATTTACTCAAGTTCTTTTTTAATTATTAACCGTGTGGACTGTTGAAATATTTCCCTGGAAGTATGAACATTTTACTAAATGATAACCCTAATTTCACATCAACGCTCCCCTATTAATGTCACCCACATGCCAAAAGATCCTTGTCGCACTATAGTTATTATCATTGATAAGCCATATAGTTCGTCAACACTACCGACTAACTTTTAAGGCTTCACCTGCGTAATGTTCGGAATCAAAATTTAAACAACTCTTAAAATCAAGAAATTACAGTCCATGTTGTCCGTACATAGGCGATACATTAACAATAGATATTTAACTTGTAAGTGGTCATCTAGGATATAATCAGGAGGTTGCCAAGGAAGTAGGCTTGTCAAATTTCGTCTGAATCCATTCAGGCTTGATTGAGTAACTATCTGACCAAATATGTACCGGCTGGCAGTATATTTTATTATTTATTTATTATTATTAACATCTAGCCGTTGGTGTCCCATTGCTGGGCAAAGGCCTCGCCCACGGCCTTCAGTCCACTAGGTATATTTTATAAACAAACCTTTTTTCCTATTCCTTTCTTTTATAACTAGGATTCTTAAAATAAATACAAAACAGACAGCATGCTTAAATAACGTCTTAATAAAAATAATTTGCTATAGACAAAGCTGTAGATACCTAGTAATTAGTTCGATATTTAAAATGCATTAAATATCAACAACTGTTTATAATGCTTTAGCTAAAACCAATGAAAAAAACGATTAATTTACGGTGAAAAGAAAATCCTGTGTTGCCAGATTATCAAATTTTAAAAGGTAGGTATAAATAGTAACCGAATTTATGCGTAGATAGAAAAAAGTTATACTGGAATGGAACTGCTCTCTCTTATACTGAGTTCTTAGATTTACGCGAATATTACACACGAAATAAAACTATTTTTTCGGATTTTATCGCGGTTTATTTTGATTTTTAAGTTCCCGACGTTTCGAGTGCTTTGCAGCACCCATGGTCACGGGAAGGACTTAGGTGGTAGACGTCCAAAAGGCATAGTTGTTCCGGGGTACCCTCAAACTTCTTAATTATTTTTGTTGGTCCGATCTACGCAGAATGAGCTCACGGTGTCTTGAGGTCTTGCAGTGTTATGCTTGGTTTTGGATTTGATTATATTAATTACTGGATCCCAAGTCGATGGAAGCACCCAGCCATCTTCTCTATTGAAATTAGGATGCTTTTTAATTTCAATAGCCTCGCGAACCATCCTTGGTAGGAATCGGTGTTCTTTCACGAGGATTTGTCAAATCTGATGTTATGGCGGGTGCGGTCAAGGACATGTTCACAGACTGCAGACTTCTTTGAGCGACGGTAACCATGGGTGCTGCAAAGCACTCGAAACGTCGGGAACTTAAAAATCTAAATAAACCGTGATAAAATTCGAAAAAATAGTTTTATTTCATGCTCTCTCTTATGTTTAATTCTTTAAAGCACTAAGGAAGGAATTAATCTGTAAAAGATCTTATGAAATCATCGTCTGAAGTAACAAAACTATATTCGCAGATGTCAGCACGTGTCATGGTATCGTAATGTCTATTACAATTTATTATTAAGGCAACACAGTGTGCCGCCCGAAGCTGTATTTAAATCGGTTACATTTTACAACACAACTTTACCACTTTAGCTTCTAAAATTACAGTATTAAACTTCATACAAAGAGACCCCAAAGCCGCAGTATTGTGTGACCTGTGAAGCCGAAACACGGCTTTTACCCTGTATTAAGTACAGGGCTTGCCATGTTTTAATTATATGACAATAAAGACACAAATTAACGCTCACGGCTATGTCATTACCAGCTTTCATTTCTGTGTATGTTAATTATTGTAAGGTACTGTGTAGGGCTTCTTTTTGATGATATAGAACCACATGGTGAGTAAATATTGAAAAGTTGGTTGAAATTAAAAACACAGTGTTTATTTTGTGGTACCAAGTAATTCATCTAAGGGCACAAGGTACGAATTAAAGAAATGAAGTTTTTGATGTGTAGAGAAATGAATGGAACGGCAAGTTGGCATTTTTACTTGAAGACTATAAATTTAATAAAAATAACGGCTGATATTTAACATTCGGGATATGGTTAACAAAGGTCTTTTAAAGGTAAAACAAGCGCTATTTATACATATGTATGTAGGTATATTATTATATTTTATCAGTTTTTGGACGCATCTTTGTGGCTACCTGCTATTGGAATCGTTTATCCTCCACGGCAAACAGCTAGCAATGGGAGATTATACTTTCACAAACTATCCAGCTGTTTAACGACTACCTTATTAAGTCGCAGCCAGAAGCACCGCTTAGCGTGCTTTCCAAGCAATGAGACGCTCGAAAATTAAAACACCACAACGATCACCCACCTTAAGCTGACCGAAACGATAGGTGCTGCCTTGACGATTGCTATTGATAATGCAAAATTCACCTCAAACCAAATCAGAATTAGCTAAGATTAAACTAGAAGTTGAATTTAGAATCGGAAACAGTATATTTTTAATCATGCAAACCATTACAGTATTATTCTTGTGAAAAAGACGCGCTTAAGTCCATTTTTCATTCGCTCGTCGGTTGGTCGCTAAAGACTTCGTCATTCAAATAGGCAAGTTTCGTTTCCACAAACCTATATGTCATTGATAATTCAAATTCAGAAAGGAGATGACGTCATTTCTCGTTCTGCTAAATGATAGAAATCACATTCAAGTCATTAAATTAAAAAAACAAACGGAACCTAAAGAATAGCGAAGGAAATTGTTCATAGTTATAAAACGTGTGGGTCTTAGACGGTATTTAAGCAATTATTTATTGTTTACGGTTCATCACACCACGCTTGTGCAACCAGTAAATTCAGGGTTACCAGTTTAAGGAGTTTGCTCCTAGACTTAAGGGATGTTTTGAGGTTATTTGATTTTTGCCCTCAAAGTTGTAGATATTCATTTATTTCTTTGGGCTGATATGATCGTATATTTTTTCGTACACCTAACCTTCTTCTGTCTTCTTGCAAATAATAATAGCATCGTGAACAAAATATTTCAAAAGAAACTCAAAGAAGATAGCTTTTATACTCTTTCTCCTTCAGATTTTTCGCTTTTTCTTTTATTGTGTATGTATTTACTGTATACCCTATTGGCGGTTTGTAGGTACGATTTTAGGGTAACGTTATTCCACTGATTGGTAACCCTTTTTTTTTCGGGGGGAATTGCCTAACGCATACCCCCGGGCCGAGGGCACGGCCCAGGTGGTTATGTGGGGCTTGCACCCACTAAAACCTCCCGGCGTCCCACTGCCCTTTTGCCGGCCCACAGGAATCGTCACTGGCATGACCTCTGTGGCACCGGCGGGCTCGGTCCGCAGTTAGGCGCGGACCTCGACACGTGTAGGGGAGTTCGGTCTCCCCCTACCGCCTTTTGGAGGCTGCGCGGACGCAGCGCTTTTCTGGCGCGGGCCTGCTAAGTGCTAGGGCGCCGGGGTGCCCTCCCCGACGCCTGCAGGCCGAGATTACGGTGGGCGAAGGTCGTTTCGCCGTCTGCGAGCGGGATTAGAGGACGTCTCCTCCCTCACACGCTCTGCCTTCTCCTTCGCGGACATGACGGCCTCGCAGAAGGCCGCCATTGCCGCCCAGGCGCTCTCGCTCCCTACCATGGATGATATCACGGTCGGGAGCGATAGCCCCTGTCCCCCTGCACCGAGCGCTCCAGCGAGCCGGCGCCGCTCTGCATCCCATGCCGGGCACACCAGCAACGTGTGCGCCGCCGTGTCTTCCGGGGCCGCACAATGGTGGCAGCGCTCCGTCTCCTCACGACCGATCCGCCACAGATACCGCCCGAAGCAACCATGCCCCGACAGTACCTGCGTCAGACGGTACGTGAGGACACCGTGTCGTCACCCCAGCCACTTCCAGAAGACGGGCAGCAGCGCAGCGATGACGGCGTGACCGGCAGTGGGATTGGCGCGCTTGCACCGCCAGCTCTCCAGCGCAGCTCGGTGCAACTCTGTCCGCCTCGCTCTCGGGGCGCCGGGATCCAGGATGTTGTTAGGATCCCTACGCCAGGCATAAAGCTCAGAGAGCGCCTGGGCCGGCAAGGAGAGTCGCCGCCTCAAAACTGATGGTGCGGTACCCTCGGACGATCCTGACGGCTAGAATCCGCTGCGTGCGGTGCAGCGGCACCACGTTTCGGACCGTCAGGGCGCCCGCCCTGATTGGGGACCCGTATAGGGCCTGGGACCGCACCACCCCCGCATATAGCCTCCTTTGGTAACCCTGAGTAACCATCGTTAACTTAACTAAACAACACAAGAATTAATATTTGTAATGTGTCCGAAACCTTTGTGCGTGCTAAGATCAACATCCAATGTAGTTAGACCTCCGTGCTGTTAATTGTTGTTAACGAGAATAGGTCCCAAGTTTCTGGTGATTACGGCTTGTGGGCGACCAATTAACATTTACAAACTTTGGTCCGTAACGAATTCTCGTACAGTTTTAACAATTTTTGAATTTCGAACGTTCGTTGTAATTTGACAACGGCTGGGTTAAGCTTGGTGCACATAATATCATTGCCTTAACCTACAGAATAAACCAAGTCTTTTTGGTTTTGAGCCTAGACCTATAATATTACTTCCGAACAACGTTCACGAAACAACCTTTGGAGACATTAAAAACATCAGCTGCTTTTTCGGTTATAGGACTACTTTTCAATAGAAATTAAATTCACGAAGCTCTAGGTTGTTCCTCCTTTGTCTTAACCATAAAAATTCATAGTAGATGGTTTACTTGCCTTCATCCCCGATAAAAAAAGTCGGAGGAGATTGAAACTACTTCCTAGTTCCAACAGTCCACATAATACGGACCTAATAAGGAAGTATCTCTCTAATCGTTTAAGCAAAAAAAAAAAACTATTTTGTCTACTTCGCAAAGAATCTGCCGTGATTATATAGATAGATAGGTCTATCTATCTATATCATCACGCCAGCTCCCTCGCGGGGTAGGCAGTGATTATATAGATAGATAGGTAGCATACTAATATTTCTAATAAGGAGAACCTTGGTTAAATTCAGCCCATTACCACGGAAGAGCATCAAAAAAAACCGAGCCCTTATTCGCTTTAACCAATTAAACACGTAACACAGTGCGTTACAATAATTTCGTAAAATCATCTTTAAATAGTGTTCCATTAGGATACAGAACACCATTACATTTCATGAAGTTCTAGTAACGCGCTGCGTTTGGTCATAACGAACGCCTAGCGCGAGGACGGAAATCGCGCGGCAGTGAGCAGACTTTTTTTTTTCTATTCCATTTTATCACGAGTGGACGGAATATAAAACAGAGTAACAGAGTAACTCTTTATTTAATTATTCCTCTTCCAGGTGGTTGCTGTCACTATAGTGCATGCTTACGTACATCAAACCACCTTTGCAGTTTTAAAACATCTCATGTAATATATGACGCTCTCGATAATGGCTTCCAGTATTTTGCATCCAGCCTATTTAGTTGACACGCGATGCTTATATCAAACCGTCATTGCAAGTTTAACACCATGTGTCTGTTATTTAAGCCTTTTTTGGTGATTTCTTCCTGTATCGTGCATCTAATTTATCGAGTTGGCAAGCGATGCTTACATCAAACAATCATTGCAGATTTAAAACCACTTATGTTTGCGACATTTAACTGTTCTTATTCTTCCGATATTGTGTATCCAGACTATTTAATTAGCGCGCGACGCTTACTAATCAAACCGTCGTGACAAGTTTTCAACCATCTATCTGTTATATAAGTCTACTTGGTGATTTCTTCCTATATTGTGCATTCAGCCTATCGAGTTGGCACGCGACGCTTAAATCAAATACTTGGTGGAAATTTAAACGAAGACGATATCTGTGACGATATAATTATAACAATGCGGCAAGTACTCCACTGAGAGCTATGCTTATTTAAGGCTTATTAAATAGATATTATTTTCATTGACCTGACATTTTTATTTGCCTGACTCGTTGTTCTAGTGCGGCTGATGATCATGTGCGTCTAGATTCGAATACTAAGTCGGAGTAGCAGAGTATGGTTTCTTATAAAATATTTTTAGTAGGTGTCTCAAATTGTGCCCAGGATAATAGCAATGGCTCGCCCCTTACTACATTGGGACCTAACATCATAAACGAAATGTGTATGTACACTTTTTACCGATGTTTAAAACATCGTCACGCCTATATTCCCCAAGCAGGGATGGTAGAGGTGTACCTACTGTGTACACTCACTTTCGTCGAAGATGTTAGGTCTCACGTAATAGGGGGTGAGCCTATCCGCTACCGCCGACTACGAACTCAACCCCTGCCGCTACTGCCGGCCGCGACATGTTCTCACCGATCCCCCCGATGCTCTGACATCGCTTCTTTCCGCTCCGGATACGGACGACGACGACGAAGTCGTAGATCCCTAGCCTAGCCCGCCGACCGGTGCACTTAGTACGCCCCCTTCCCCCGTTGCGACTGTCCAAACCGAGGCCGTTCTCTCTCCGGCCGGCTCTTTGAGGCGCCCTCGAGTAAGTCGCCCCCTTGCCCTTCTGGCTCGAGCGTAGTAGTTGCACGCTGTAAAGGCCTCGCGGCCAACAACGTATATCACTCACACACACACGCACACAACAAATCTTTGAGAGAGTAGCCGGCCCCGCCAGACAACATCCGTCTGGCTGGAAGATCTTCCCTTTGACAAATCCTGCCACAACGTTCCTGCCACACACGGTATATTTGTCAAGGTTCATCTTCGGAGTTAATGGAAATATGAGGTATTTATATGTATCCTTATTAGCTAAAAGACGTCCACTGCTGCGCAAAGGTCACCCAAAAAGATCTTTAAGATAACCTGCTCCGTGGAGTACTCATCCAGTTTTTGCCAGCGTTTTCACACCAGGGCATTTGCCACCTTGATTATTGATACCACACCATAGTGAAAAAAAAATGTCACGTCTATATTTCACAAATGGAAATTGTGGGGGTGTTCTGTGTACATTCCAATTTGGGCGACACCTTTAGGTCTCAATGTAAAAGGGGGTAAAAATTGTATCATTATACTAGCTATCATTAGACTACCTCGTTGGTCTAGTGGCGAAAGTGCTTTGCGATCACGAGATCCTGGGTTCAAAATCAGGGCGGACAAATGTAGGTTTTCTATCGAAAAACTCCCAGTATTAGCCCGGTGTCTGGCATCGTGTTCGGTATATAGCAATAGGCTCGCCCCCTATTACATGGCACCGAACGTCGTCTGCAAAAAGTGGGTGTACACAGTGTACTGTGTACTACAGAGGTGTACCTCTGCCATCCCAACTTGGGAAATATAGGTGTGACGGTAAAAACTGTAGACTGTTACTATTTTTTTTCTGTAGAAAGCCACACATCCGACTAAGGATTCAAACTCAAGGCCTCGTGATCACTATCTGTCCTATATGCTACGAAACTAACAAGGCAGTACACAGTAAAACTGCATATCTTTGAGTGGGACTCGATCCCGATGGCCGTCTGTGCCGAATCGATTACCCGAAGCCTGAGAATACGTGTTTTCGTCGAAACCAAATGCTTCACGGAAATTTCTGATTAGTTTATTTTTCATATCCGGTATGGATCGATCCATCATCATCTATTATTCGTTACCATTAAAACCCTTTAATGTTTAATAAAGGGAAATCTCTTTCTCATAATAACGAACCTTTAACTTCATTAGTCATAGGCGTGCGTAGTGCTGTGGTACCGCGGTGTTTGTTGCGATCAGCAAGGTTAAGCAGCGTTTGGCTCGGTCAGTCTGAGATGGGTGTCCGTTTGTCACATTTCCAATTTTTGCGTAAGTCATTGGGCCCAGTTATAACTTCGTGTTAGTCGTTCAGCCGAGTTGGAAGATATAAATCAGTGATCATGTTAGATTTTCATCTTCTGAAAACAAGGAGAGATGAGGGAGCAGGGTAAAAAATAACTTAATACATAAGACTTAGAACACATAATTGTTTATTTACACTAAGTAATATTCACATTGTATTTCGAAGCACAAGATGTGCCGTCTCTGCATTTAAAATGTTACGTAATTAAGTAGCAGTAATTAACGTAGTAGGAACAAACCCCATTATTGTTTTGAAGACAATTTCACACCTTTTTATATAAAAATAAATAAGTACAAATCCAGACTAACAGTAGTTCATGATAACTTAGTCGAATATTTTGGGCCAGTTGTATACGATTATATAGTTTGTTATTTAGTCGATACTACTCGACTAAAACTATGCGAGTAATTATTCTTAGCTGTCACTGAAATGAACTGTAATACATTTATGACTTGCAATTAAAAGTATCATTTTGTATGTTATTATGAATTATAGATACACCGTACAAGGGATTTGGGACATCCAGCTAGATAATGAAAATACTATTTTCAAAATGAATTTTAAACTTGAATTCAATATCTGCGACCACCTAAACCGATGCGTTAAGATAAGGTATCTACGCTTAAAAGACCATCAGACCATTTGGCCGTCAAATAATTAATTTGAAGTCAATTCGATTAACGATATAATGTAATTTGATCGAGGGAAAACTCATCTATAATTACTTACCACATAAACGCGTGAAATTGGCTTCTGTGGTACCTACTTTATAAATAACTAAGTGTGAAACATTACTTTCATTAAAACATTTAATAATTGAACGCTGTCTTTTAATAATCGACTAAAATAAAATCATCGTCGATTATTATTCTGTTGACATTGATGTTTATTGTGAAATTATTATAACAATATACAACAATATCACTTTAACAATATATTTTCATTATTGTAGTCGATTAATTATAAAAACATCGATTAGTTTATTCGAATTTTGTCCCATTAACATATTTTTTTTATTTTAATGTAACTGTATGTAAAAACAAATTCGTGCATGAAATACTAACAGTGGATAACTTAATATATACAATATTGAAAATAAATAGGACGTAATTGGTTCCGTTTCTCAGTTATTGTAATTTTACGACGGCCTTCATTATTTTCTACGTAACGGTGTTTCAATCACATGAAATTACTTAGTCATTACCGCTAATATCTTGCTTTCTATGCTGCCAGTCGGTAATTAGTAGAAATCCACAATTTGAACTAATTTAAAATTAGTAATTACACTTACTAATTAAAAATTAGATTAGTTACTAGGTTCACTTCATTAATTTCATATTCTCATTAAGATTAAAAAACTACAGTTTAATTACTAAACATTCTCTACCTTTACATTTACTTATATTTACAAATGTAACATCCGTCGGAAAGTGACTGGTTCATGGATGTTGGTAGTTTATATTTATTGCACACTCCGTGGAAACCATTGATCAGTAACTATTACAAAACAAATATTCAATATTCCTGTATTTTTACTAAGTAAATGTTTCTCCAAGAACCAGTCACCTACCCAACAAAAATAAATAATTTAGGAATAATCTCTATAAAATATTAAGTACTTAAATAATAAAATCAACTATCACATTTATTTAAAACGAAGCTTCTTAAGTTTTTTTTGTACAACAATACACTACAGTCAACTAATACTATTTACAGACGTATTAAATAGTGATGTACTTTACCGAATATACTATTAGTGAAGATAAAAACATCTAACGTCACTAAAAAGTTTGTATTAAATTTAATAGGGTAGCACGAATGTCCGTTTAGTCGAATCGAATATCGATTTAATAGTCGAGCACGCGTCGATCGTAGTTCAACTCGGTAGCGATCGCTCGCATGGCCTCGTTTCATTTGGACGCGTTCACTACCAAGTTCGTCGCGGCCTCCTCGCTCGCACCTATGCTCATGGCTTTCTTCTTCAGAATACCGAGATCAGTCACGTTTTCTAGGAAACTCTTATGTGCTGATAATACTTTAGCACTCTCTACGTCTTTTTTTAACTCTTCCATATCTCGTTTAAGCTTCGCTCGTCGGTTCTGGAACCACGTGATTACTTGCGCGTTAGAGAGGCCGAGGGAACTCGCAATCTCATCTCTGTCGGCCGGTGATAAGTACTTCTGGTAAAGAAACCGTTTTTCCAACTCGAATATTTGATGGTTGGTAAATGCCGTTCTCGATTTTCGTTTCTTCTTCGGCTGTGGCCTCGAGTTGAAGAGATTCAGATGATTCGACTGACCATCTGGAACAAAAAATCAATGTTTTAGTCACGGTTATTAAGCTATTAACTATGTGTAAAAAAGATTTTAGTAAGTGTCCAATTGACAAGGTATTAAAAGGAAAAAAAGTTGCGTTAAACGATTAAATCAAACTCGTTTCTTGATTAGTCGAATTTCCATAATATTTTTTGTTACTAACGAAGTGTGCCTTTCTCTAAGGTCAAAGTAATAACACGATATCAATTACTAAACGTCTATTGACGTGTCGAAAATGACTGGCAAATAAATTGAACGTGTATGCTATTTTATCACTTATAATTTCTTACATAACCTACCTACTCCAATCACCTGATTTGTAATTAATTTCTCGCCTACTTCAGCATGCAATATCTACGTCTTACATTTAATTATATAAAAAATAACGTTATTTATTTTAGTAATACAAAATATTTTATGTATCTATCTATATCATCACGCCAGATTCCTTGCGGGGTAGGCAGAGAGTACAGTTATATTATATTACTTGCAGTTTTCCGCGACTTCGTACCCGTTGACAACAGCGCCACCGGAGTCTATGTTTTATAGCCTATGTTACTTCTGGATAATGTAGCTTTCTCATGGCGACAGAATCATTAAAATCGGTCCAGTAGTTTTTGAGTTTACTTGTTACAAACATACAAAATTACAAATCTTTCTTCTTTATTATATTATAGTGTATATTATTATTAAAAGTCAATGTTATTTCAACGCTTCTTCCGTTTTCTAAACCCTTCCTTTTTTAACTGTATATTATGTTAGGACCGTTTTAAAAAAGGTCCAAGTTCATACTACCGTCATCTTGTAGAGCTATCACGTTGTCTTCCAAGTTAGCAGAAATACGAGAATTACAATATTCATATATTGATGATAAAAACAGTTGAACCAACTGGGAGTGGTGCGGTGTATTAATGGCTTTTATTGTTTCCTTTTATTTTCTTCTTCATTGTAAATATTAATTGTACATATATATTCATATATTAATGGTAGCCCATTTAAAAAACTGTCAATGTTATCTACTACCAATGACTATTATTAAAAGTTGGATAGATAGAGCATATAATCGATCGTCCTGGCCATTTTTAACCGACTTCAAAAAGGAGGAGGTTCTATGTTCGGTTGTATGTATGCTTTTTTTATATTTATGTATGTTCAGCGATATTTCCGTCACTTGTGGACCGATTTTGATGTTTTTTTTTGCATTGGGTTCAGTATAGCTCCTAGGTGGTCCCATTTTAATTTCATTGGTATTGGACTTTGGACTTAGAAGATACGCCAGGGAACTCCTTAACGACAAACAATAGGCATGTGTAAATTGAGATATTATGGGTATTACGTCAATCCTATAGGTACCCCACTATAGAATTTTAGCCAACTTCAAAAAAGGAGGTTCATAATTCGTCCTTTTTTTATAACTGCTTTGCTTATGAACCGATTTTGATTATACTTTTTGCATTGGAATCAGTATAGTTTTGAGGTGGTCTTATTTTAATGTTATTGGTATTGGACCTTGGGCTTTGAAGATACAAGAGGAAACTCCTTAACGGCGAACAGCACGAATGTATGAACTCCTTTATTATAGTCATTATATTATTCCTGTAGGTACCTTACTGTACAACTCAGCAAAATAATATAATATCGGTATATAAATATTACTAAATAATTCACTCGTCACTTAAAATTGTAAAATAAAAATCTTTTAAAAAAAAAGGTAAACCGACTTCAAAAAGCAATGGTTGGTGCAGTCGGTTACTTGGCACCGACTTCAAAGATTTTTTTGAAGGAGGCCTTTATCCTGCGGTGGACGTCATTCCAATGATGATAATGATGATAAAACCACTGTTCCTTTTCTATTACCCACCTTAATTACTCTATTACGCAATTTATCACCCAATTTTAGTCGTGTGTAGCTAAACAACTCCAAAATAACTCCCTTTTTCTCGGGCCCAAAGCCACATTAGAACTAGTCTAAAATAAAAGGACCTCAAAGTTGTTCCATAGTAGATAGTCACTCGTTATCAGACACTAAAATAGTGTCTATGACACAGCAATAAACAGCCCGCAGCGCTAAAATGTTAGTGGGGTATCGTAAAAGTACAATAAACCCGCCCAGCCATGGTTACTTTTTAACGAGCCCGTCATATAGGGGTCGACGGCGAAACAGTTTTATAATGCAAAAACTATCAGTATTGGACAATGTTGGTGTACTATTATCAATATGACCATATTCCAGATAGAGTGGTTGGAGTATTTGAAATATAGGTACCATTTAGTCAAACCGTGTCTTATATGAAGGGTAAGTCAAGAGTCTCCTTAACTGGCGAGCGGGTATGAGACGAACTAGGAGAGTGGAGGAAGGCAGAAGGTATGTAAGGTAAGAACCTGTTGGTATTCTGTACTCTCTTCCTACTTCGCAAGGGATCTGGCATGATCATATAGAGCAGAGAGCGCAGAGTTCTGAGAGCACTGACAATGGTATTTTCTATTCTTGACTCTCCTGCTTCGCCTGATTATCTTTCCTCTCATTTTCAATATCTATGTTCTAATCATGATAAATATCTTCGCTCCTCAAATAATCGTCTTCTTCAATGCCCTCCTCACCGTTCTAATTTTACTCACTCATCTTTCTCCGTCCAATCCATCTTACTCTGGAATGCACTACCTCAGGATATCAGGATGGCTACAAATCGCTTGTCTTTAAAAAGTAAAGTACAAGAGTATGTTCACGAAACTTTGGCAGAGTTATCTCAATAAAATTTCATTTTATTATAAATATGTATATACTAGGAGGAATCAAAACGTAGTAAGAACGACATAGTCTTTGGTAAAAAAAAAATACTGGCAGGCATAGCTCAGATACGTATTTGTAATATTAATAAAAAAAAAATCTTCGATGATCTTTTGTTTTTTTCTGGATGTAGTCATTTGTTTGCTTCGTGTCGGAACGTGTTCTCGAAAATGGAGAAAAAGAAAGTGGGAGCCGTTATTAAATACCTCTGTTTAAAAAAGTTAACGACGCAAGAGATTCATTGCGATTTGGAGACAACATTAGGAGAGTCTGCTTCCGCCGTATTCCACTGTCGCAAGGTGGGCTTCTCAATTTCGAGTAGGGAGAACGAGCACGGAAGACGAACATCGTTGCGGCCGTCCATCGACGTCAGTCACCCAAGAAAATGTTGCGAATTGTATTGGGCGATCAAAGAGTTACCATCCGATACTTAATTCAAGAAACGGGCATTTTATATGGAAGTTCAATCATATTGAAACAATCTTTGAATATGAGAAAAGTCTCCGCAAGATTGGTGCCGAGAATGTTAACCGATAGTCAGAAACAAAATCGACTTGACATTTCCAAGATATTGTTGGACAACTTTCAATCGGCCATCATCACCGACCCCGAAGAAGTTTCGTGTTGTGGCATCGTCTGGCAAGGTTATGGCCTCAATATTTTGGGACTCATAAGGAATATTGTTGATTGATTACCTGGAGCGTGGAACCACTATTACAGGCCAATATTATGCAGCTTTAATTCCCAAGTTGAGGAATGCCATCAAAGAGAAAAGGAGAGGGGAAACTTCGAAGTGGCGTGCTGTTTCATCACGAAAACGCACCCGCGCACAGGTCGGCAGTTGCGATGGCTGCCATTCAGCAAGCTGGCTTCGAATTGGTTGACCACCCCCCTTATTCATCAGATCTGGCGGCTAGCGATTTTTATCTGCTCCCCAAATTGAAAAAATACTTAAGGGGAAACAGGTACGAAGACGATAACGAGGTGATGGATGCCATGGAGAGCTTTTTGCAGGACCAAGACAAAACTTATTTTGCGAAACGGATTGAAGCCTTGGAAAAGCGCTGGACTCGGTGTGTAGAGAGATTCGAAAACTATGTAGAAAAATAAATTATTACGTTATCAATAGTCATTATATTCTATCTCATTCTCACTACTTTTTGATCCCTCCTCGTATATATGTATTTATTATGTGTATAAGTATATATATTTATTTGTTATATGTATATATTTAGTCAGATATATGTATGTATGTAGTAAGGGTCTATGTGTTTTGATTTGTATGATCTAATATTTGTTTGTTCCACTGACTTTTTGCTTCCTGTGAATTTGAACCTGCTAAGGCCTCAGGCATTAAGTCCGCCCTTGTACCAACTGTGCAAAAAGTATTAAATAAATAGATAGATATAGCTCTGTCTCTTTTTTACGGTAATGTAAGATTAAAATAGTTTTGTGAAAGTAATGGTGGTTGACCCTGATTCTGCTAAGCCTTCATAGAGCACAAATAATGTTACGTTTGAGTAACTTTGTCGTTATAGTGAATTTGTATTGTGAGATGGATGGCATGTCAACTCGATAGCGACACGCTAACTTAAATCTATCCGTGCTAAGCTCTCTATTTGCCAATTTGTGAATTCTGTGTAGTACAATTTTTTTTCTTCTTTAAGTTATGGCTTCACACTATTTTTAAGTGTATTTTGCCAGTGTCCATTAAGATATATAATCGTGTTTGTTTAAATTAATTCAACTCCCTGATGAACTTAATGGCAACGATGATAATGAAATTAATGAAGTACCCCACCCTGGATAGTAAAGCAGTGGATACTTTACATACCAATTGCGACGGCCGCTTTGAGGGAAGTCGAAAAGGCACGTTTCATCACTTTGTTACAATTACCTTCACTCATGCACATATAAGAACACATAATTGTTAATATTCCACCAACATTACACATTATTAGTCGAAAAAACACAAGTTTTGGAAATTAAAACAAATTGACAACATCGCTCTTCGACTTCCCGCCAAAATCACTTAGCCTCTTTAAATTTTAATAAGCTTATCTTGTTTTAGTCATATAAATAGAGCAATAACTAATTAGTTATTAGCCTATTTGTGCCGTCTGCGGCTCTACCGCAGAGAATAATATGCTCTGTGGTAGAGTGGTCCCTCTTGAACATCTGTAAGGAAGTATCATAATGTTTATGTCCTTATTATTGCTAAGTATAGTAGTACAAGTGTTAGCAAAGATCTTAAATGTATTTATTTTTCGTATTGTATGCTACAAACGCAGCTTAGGTTTATGTAGTATGTTCGTAATGTGATATCTTTTACTACGAAGGCTTTATGAATGTCTTTTAAGTTCGGTACTAACTACTATATTGATTGCATCCTTATAAAGTCCATTTAAATGTATTGCTATAAACAGTTTAACTCGCGGTACATCAACTTCGACTTTATCAATGTATTAATAAAATAGAATGTGAAAAAGAACATTATTTGATATTATAGCGAATCCACGCCGCAATTGTAGCCACATCATAATTAGAAAATGACTAATAAGTACATATATATACATAATTATTAACTTACGATACAATCTGTGAAATTGTATAATCGAAATATATCTTAAAATCACTCAAATAATAATTTCGTAAAAATATTCCACGCCTGTTAAAACTCAATTTTCCATTTATTGCTCTGGCAATAAAAATGGAGGAAATGAACACACAACAATGGCGCTATCATAGCATCCGGCACATTTTGTGTTATCTGTGTTCGAAATTGCATAGTCTGTGCCCGTAATTATTTTTTAAAATTAACTTGTTAATGTTTATGGTTCTGTAATATTGGTTCCATTGGTTATATATACAGTTAAAAATATACATACAGACGAACTAGAACCTCTTCTTTTTTGAAGACGATTAATGAAGTAATATGATGCAAGCTATTATTTCTATGAAAAGTATACAAGGTGTATAATACTAAGGGAAAATTAGGGAATGGGCAGCAGCGTTCTCTTAACACTTCTGCGATCAAAAACTGCGCTCGCCAACCCGCCTGCCAAGCGTGGCGAGTATGGCAAATCCCCCCTTTGGGGAGGCCTATGTTCAACAGTGGACAAGTATGGGCTGAGATGATGATGATGATGATAATACTTTGTTCTAAATCGACAACTGAATCGATTCTAACTATTTAAACTGTGTTATCAGCTGTAATAAATAAAATGAAACTATAATTCAAAGAAATACGGTAAATTCGATTAAAAATGCTTAAAAAATGGTATAAAAATGTTTGAAATCGGATTTTTCGGATTTGTAGAGTAATAATCTAATTAGAGTGTCGTTATTCATGTTACACGTTGTATAGAGAGCTCAATTCTTGCTTTCAGATATTAAGAAGATTATGTTTTTGAAAGGATCGTGAAAATAGTCCACATTATTATAAAAACCCAGTTTCCTTGGTACGTTATAGACCCATTTTAAAACGTTTATGGTCATTAAAAAAGTATGAACACGAAACGCGACCTCCTCGGAGATTCGCGCGGTTCACCACAGATTATAATAAAATAACCCATCCAACTCGAAAATGGCCGTCGTTAAGTAAAACTGCCTATGCATTGTATGATTAATGGAACACACAACATTGCAAGTGAATGCACAATTACATTGACCACACGCTGAAAGTAAAAATCTAAAAAATATTTTTATGATTTTATTTTAACGTTGAACTAAGTCGATGTGGTTGTAAAGTATGAGTAACTTAATGGTTAATGCTAAGGGTTAATGTGTCTTATTTATTAAGGGGTTAATTTTATGAGTGAAACATTGTATGCAAGGTGACGTCATCAAATTACTTTCAATATGTTTGTGTGTGTCAATGATCTACGCTGTTGGCCGCGAGGCATTTACGGATTCACTGGTCAAAAGTGTCAATGTACAACGTCATATAGTAAAATAATCTCTTTGTGTAGAGTACACATATTCTATAACTGGAACCTACAATTTGCACCTACAATTAATTAACCAAACCTATGAAAATTTTTGCCCAGAACAAAGACAAAACCAATGAAAAGGGAGTGTCCATATCTTTTTGCAAAAGACCAGTTTCAAGTCCATCTTACTCCCTTTTATGAACAATCCATTCTTTTTATAAAACTATATATATCTCAGCTTTTTAGTCTTCCTTGGACCAGTTTTGACCCTAATTAAGACGGCAAAATGTGGCTTAACGCGGTACCTACATCTCCGTCACCCTTGTTTAGGGAATATAAACGTAACAATGTTTGCATGCATATATTTTTACATTTGGTACATATTTTTATAAACATAAAACACCGACACGCCTATATTCCCTTACGCGGGTTGGCAGAGGTGTACTGAGTACACCCACTTTTCGCCGACGACGTTAGGTCTCATGTAATAAGGGGCGAGCCTATTGCCATATACCGGGCACAATTCCAGACTTCGGACTTATATTGGGAAGTTTTCGTTAGACTTTATTTGTCCGAGGATTTGAACCCAGGATCTCGTGATCAAGCGATGCGCTTTGCCACTAGACCAACGAGGCAGTCACACAGGCAAACATAAAAACACCGATATATTCAGGTGCGTGCTGTGTCTACCACCATCCCTTTCGACGATGCTGGATTCCAATTTATTAGGAGGTGAGCCTATAGTCATACCGGGTACTATTCACATAAACTTTGCCTATTTTTTTTGATAAAAATGTACACCTTGTCCAACCTCGAATTCGAACGCAGGAGCACCACAAGACCAAGGAGACAGAAATAATATTTTAAAAACTACACAGATAAATCAATTCATCTGACATTATAATACGAAATAGATTCGTGTCCGTACATCAAAGTGTTGGAAATCAATTACGTAGAACGGTGTACGGTGGTGAGGGCAAGTTTCTCGCATTGTTAATTAAATATGCGCCGACGCATTTATCAGCCGTCAGCCGGTCGGTCACCGTCACGACCGATTATATGAGGCGAAATCATAAAAGGATTCATTTTTTATGCAAGGCAAAGTAGCCAATTACTGTCCTCTTGGATATCTGAAGGTAAAATTTTAATGCTCATTGATCATTTATTGTTTTTTAATTGTTCCCGATAGTGATTCCGTACTTAAATACTGCGTATGTAGAGACAAGCTACTTTTTTTAAAACTATGAATAGATATGTAATTCTTTCCCAGGTACCTCTGTCTTTTCGAAAGCAAGTGCGTATTAAAAATTACCTATTACTTGCTTTAACGGTGAAGGAAACCATTGTGAGGAAACCTGCATGCCTAAGAGTTGTTCAAAGGTGTGTGAAGTTCGCCAACCCGCACTGGGCCAGCGTGGTGGACTATGGCCTAAACCCTCTCAGTTTGAGAGGAGGCCCGTGCCTAACGGTGGGACAGTTTCTTAACATGGCTAATATTATTATATCATTAATTATATATCAACAAAGGAGAGTAGAAAAATATGAAGGGAGGGTTTTTTCCAGCAGTGGAACAATAATCAGTTGTCATTATAACAATTATTATTTATACTATATGTGCATTTAAGCACAGAAAAGATATTCGTGCCTAAACTTGCTAATAAGTTTCTGAGACAATGGTAGGTGTGTGTTGCCTATGTATGCATTATTGCCTAAGCTTACTTCCTAAGATAGTGTTCTCCAAATTTGAATTGAGAATCTAAATGTTACCATTACTCTATAATTAAACTGCGCAAAACCAGCTTGTTAGTGCCACATATTTGTTTCATAAAGCTTACGCGAAAGACTGCCAAATCACACCTAATATTCTCAACACACCACAGCCAATACCACATTCCACCCACCGGCCAATTAACAAAAACACTTCTCTGAAGGTAACCTAAAAAAAACAAAATTAAAAACTCCTTATCCGCGAACGGTCCGCGTCACCTTCAATAAAGATTGCGTTCCGAATTAATCATCGCCTAATCTCATCCCGCCGGATTCGGGCCTCAATTACATGTGCATAAAACAGGCAGAGTGAGAAAAAATATACGACTCAAAGACATCGTTAATGGATCGCAAAAAACTGGTCGATCTGACACGGTGACGGGCTTTGTAACACCTGACCTCGACGACTGCTTTTGGAAAGAAAGAAGGAAAACAGAGGCCTTACCACGAAGACATCGTCGTTATTAAGTCGCTGTCGGGTTTATGTGCCATCCTTGTCACACACCTAATTTACTACATACATATGAACGCGACAGCACGCTTTCTCGATAGTGTTACGCTATGTCAACGTCTTCGTGCTAAGCTCTCTGGAAGCTTAGCACAAACCAATTGATGTTTTAATAGCGTTGTCGAGAAAGCGTGTCATTACGTTCATTTTTGTTTAGTGTGAAAAGGATGGAATAACAATTTAATATCTTTACGGTAACGTCAATCTGTTTGTGCTAAGGCCTCTGTTTATTCGGTGAAATATGGGTATGTATTTTGGATCGTTCTAGCTAAAGCTTTCAAAATTGAGTTCTTAGATTTACCTACGCAAATTTTGCAGATGAAGTATAACACCTAGTGTTTCAAGTGCTAATGATGGTTAGGTTAAAAATAGATATATCTAACTCTCTTAAAGCTATTTAGTAATAAATTAAGCGGTCATCATTATGAGAGTGGAGGAAGCCCGAGAGGTATGTAAGGAAAGAACCTGTTGGAACTCTGTACTCTCTGCCTACCCTTTTTCGAATATTGAATTGATTTAGAATGACACATATATATATATGCACATAAAATACTGACTGCCTCGTTGGTCTAGTGGCAAAGTGCATCGCTTTGTGATCACAAGGTCCTGGGTTCAAATCCTAGGTCGAACAAATGTAATTTCCTAATGAAAACTTCCCAGTATGATTCGGGAATTTGGAATTGTGCCCGGTATATGGCAATAGGCTCGCCCCCTACTACACGGGACGACATCGTCGGCGAAAAGTGGGTGTACTCAGTGCACCTCTGCCACCCCCGCTTGGGGAAAATAGGCGTGACGGTGTATCGTGTTATCTATATATCTATAGAAATACTAATAATATTATAAAGAGGAAACATTTGTATGTTTGTAACGAATAAACTCAAAAACAACTGGACAGATTTCAAAAATTCTTTCACCACTAGAAAGCTACCTTATCCAGAAGTGACAAAGGCTATAACATAGACCCAGTAGGTGGCGCTGTTGTCGACCGGGTACGAAGACGCGGTAACCTGCTATCAATCAATCAATCAATCAGCCTATCGTAGTCCACTGCTGGACATAGGCCTCCAGCACTAACACGCGCCATTGCATACGGTCCTCCGCCTTCCGCATCCAGTCTGTCCCAGCGACCTTTTTGAGGTCGTCGGTCCATCTAGCTGGGGGCCGTCCTACCTTACGCTTACCAAGTCGCGGTCTCCACTCTAGGACACGCTTGCTCCATCGGCCGTCGGTCCTTCTGCAGATGTGACCAGCCCATTGCCACTTTAGCTTACTGAGTCTGCGAGCTATGTCGGTAACTTTGGTTCTTTGTCGGATTACCTCGTTACGAATTTTATCCTTCAAAGAGACGCCGAGCATAGCTCGCTCCATAGCCCGCTGTGCGACTTTGAATTTGTGGACTAGTCCCACTGTGAGTGTCCACGTCTCGGCCCCGTAAGTCATAACAGGTAGAACGCATTGGTTAAAGACTTTAGTCTTCAGGCATTGCGGTATAGGCGAACCTGCTAGTTACATATAAAATAAAATCTAATAATGTGATTATATTTGATTTGTAGGTGATCATCATCAGGATGTCTAAGAATAGTAAAAGTGGCTTATTTTGTTAAGTATGTAATTTGTCATTACGTTGTTATTTTAATTGAGACATTAATATTTATGGCTAAAACAATTCTGTCAAAAAAGCGTTCGGGAATTCATCATACTTCATTCATTGTGAACACAAATGCATAAGAAAGAGACACGACGTTTTAAAATCGCAAAATACCATAAGGACCACCTCGTTTATCAGTATTAAGATCAATCTTGGTCTCAGAAGCTGTAGAGAATCGGGACTTTCGTTTTATTTCGGTCATGCTTTACGTACTTAATTAATTTCTTAATGCCGTCACGTATAGGGCCTTGTGTGAGGGTAAATTAATTGACCCTTCACTTCGTTGAAGATATGAAAAAACTGGAACTATCATAAAATGGAGGTAGGATGTTACTTTTCGTTAAAAGACAAAAGTATAACTATCCGTGGAAATGCTTAAGGTACATTCAAGCTCTTTGTCATATTCAAAATCTGTCTCTATCAATCTATATCGTCACGCCATATCCCTTGCAGGGTATGCCTTCCTACCTTTGTATTCAAAATGTCTTAAATTTTCTTAAAATAGTATGAAATAGCTTGAAGTTGGCGCTAATCAATCGCTTTGGTGATAGATTTAAGCAAAGTGATTACTTCTTTTACGAATTCTCAGTCTTAAGGCACTGAAGCTGGATCGCATTAATGAATTTTTATAATATAAAAATGAAGGTATCTATAAGAAAAAAATGATGAAAAAAAATAAATGGAGAATTAAACAAAAAAGACTAGCCCGCTGAGTTTCTCGCCGGATCTTCTCAGTGGAGGCCGCATTCCAATCCGGTGGTAGATTAGTAAGTTAAAAAAAAGAAATGTAAATATGACACTTTGTAAGCACCCCGCAGGGTCTATGCAAAATAAACGATTTGAGTTTGAGTTGGAATCATTATTTTTCTCGCTTTACTACGTAGGTCCATTAAATTTTCTAATTATTAGATATATTTCATTATCTTAACTATTAAAAAAAATCGTGTCCATTGAAGCTGTTTAGAAAATTTACCGTCAACATCATTGCTCAATTAAAAAAAAACTAATTTTACGCAAGCAAAGTCGCGGACAAAAGCCATTTACCAATAAAATATTCATTGCTCGTTATGAACGAGGGTGTATAAAAAAGGTATCAGGTAAACGAGCAATCGATACTGGTCAATCGATTTTATCGTGTCGCTAATATAGTTGGATCGTAATCAGTGGAGCTTGGGTCGATACGCACGTAATGGCACATTTTTAAAGGTCGATTTTGTTTTGTACCGAACTGGCGTTAAGTATCTAACGGATTGAACGCAACGAACCTTGCGAGAACCAATTGAGTCGTTTTCGATACAGAAATAAAAAGGTTTCAGTTTAACAACGTGATAGCTTGCATAAGAGGAGATATTAGGACATATTATGGGCAATATTACTTTTGACAGATATTGGGTGAAATGAGATTTTAAGGAAAATAAGTTTTTTTGATATATATTTTTTTGTTTTTTTTTTTTTAAACTTAGCCCCACACTAGGATTTATTCCTGTGTCGTGGGTGCGTTTACAAACATGAAAATTCACATACACAAATACCCAGACCAGAACAAATAATTGTGGATCACACAAAGATTTGTCCCGTGCGGGACTCGGGGCGCAGTGGGCAGAGCGGCTTAAGCTCTTAACCACTGCGCTAAATCGTCCGTCAATGTACCAACTCACAAAGCAACGGCGATCAATAATTTTTGAATGTAAAGATTCTCAATATTTCCAAAAATTGTAAATAATCTTACATCGTATAAAAGGTGGCAGTTTAAAGTTGTTTCTGAACGTAAGAATGTTTAAGAAAAAAAAACTTCATAACAATAAGCCACCTTTATTGCTGTTCTACTTGACAAATTAATTTCATTACAGTATTTTTGCGAATCACTATTTAATAAAATATGTTAATATAAATAGCAGTAAAATTAAATTTATAAGTTAACCTAAAATTAATTCAAATTTTAAATATTCGGGCATCATGATCGCGGGAATTAACACCCCCTTTAGACAAAGTCGTGACGTTTGAACAATGTGCCGAGACAGCTCCTTAACAGCCACAAATTTAATGTCCTAGAACTTTTTTCTGTCCCATACCTTGTTATGTGGGTTCAAAAGGCTGAGGACTCACAAAAGAACCTCTTTTTCTAAGATTCTACGGCCATTTGTTCTCATGTGCGGAAAAAAGCGTAGCGAATTGCGTTCTACGTGTGCTGCATTGATTTTTTAAATCACTGATTGCGGTTAGGGATATGCTCAAATGATGAAATATATATTAATCGATTTTAGTTAATTCGAGATTCGTGTTTTATTTTAAGTGGTTCATTATACAAAATGATATGTACTTATCTATATGAAAAAGACGAATACATTAAACGGGTATTCAATTCATTTATGCCGCTTACACTCTTGGAATGAGTCTTTTCAATCCTTCCAAGAGAAGATGTTATAATTACATGAAAATATGGCTTCTCTACAAGTGAAGACTCGTTATAGGCCTTCAGTGTTCTAATCTTAGTGGTAAATCTTCCATAATAATATTATTTAATTAATTAATAAATAAATGTAACATAATCTAAGAACTATTCAGGCGTCTGTGATCAATACCACTTGCTTCGATAAAGAAAATATCCGATATTTTTGCACGAGGTATAACTATAATATAAATTATTTAAATCCAAATGAATGTATTGACTTTGTAGATTAACAGCTAGATTACATTTTGCATGTAAAAAGGTCGAATCGATTAAATCGATTAGTTGCACCCGATCGATGACATGGTCTTAGATAAAAAGGTCAAATGCACTGGATATCGGAATGATCGGATTTTTATTGACACACCTTTAATAACATTGTGTAACAGTTGCCGTATTATAAATGAAACAACACACTGCGGCCTATATTCCCCAAGCGGGGGCGGCAGAGGTGTACTGTATTCACCCACTTTTCGCCGACAATATTAGGTCCCATGTAGTAGGGGCGAGCCTATTGCCATATACCGGAAACAATTCCAGACTCTGGACTCATACTGGGAAGTTTTTCGTTAGAAATACTTCATTTGTCCGACCCAGGACCTCATGATCACCTAGCGATGCGCTTTACCACTAGACCAACGAGGCGGTCAATAGGCAGTATTATAAATGAATATGTATTATGAGACGCTCGTAGCGCTGTGCGACCGCGGTGTTCTTTACCGATCCCAAGGTTAAGCGGCGTTTGACTCGGTCGGCCTGAGATGGGTGACCGTTTGTGGTATTTTCATATTCGAGCGTCTCCGTGCTTCAGAAGGCACGTTAAGCCGTTAGTCCCGTTTACCACTTAATGTGGTAGTCGTTAAGCCGAGTTGGAAGCTTAAAGGCGGCTTGATAAGTTCCAACAGCAGGTGGCCACAAACCTGCCTCCACCAATCCGCACTGGGTCCGCGTGGTGGAGTAAGACCTAATCTCTCTCACCTCGATTTGTGAGAGAAGGCCTTTGCCCAGCAGGACAGTATAGGCTGATATTAGGTATTATGAAAGTATATTCGCCTGTACTACACTACTAATGTACATATATTGCACTGTAATTATGTACACATTACATTATTTTCAAATGACAAATACAAAGCAAAAATAAAAAAAATGAATCCAACAACTTGTATCATAATTATTTACACATTTTCAACAACACAAGTTCATAATTATGTAAGTTTTAGGTGTTAACTGAAGAGCGAGACTTATATTGTCCCTTCACAGTCTTTCGTTTATTATAATACTAGCTTCTGCTCGCGACTTCGTCCGCGTTATACATGAACCTAACATTTTTCGGAGAAAAAAAGTATCTATCTATCTATCTATAACCTCACGCCAGATCCCTTGCGGGGTAGGCAGAGAGTACAGAGTTCCAACAGGTTCTTTCCTTACATACCTCTCTGGCTTCCTCGACTCTCATAGTTGGTCTCATACACGCTCGCCGGATACGGAGACTCTTGACTTTTCCATAAAAAAGATTAGATTCAGATTTATAAAAAAAGTATCCTTTTTGTTAATCCAGATAATAAACTATCTGTGTGCCAAATTTCATCTAAAGTCAATTTGCGTGATTGAGGAGTAAACATTCGAACATCTAAACATACAAATTTTCATATTTATAATATTAGTAGGATTTCTTATAAGCTAATGGTGATCACAATTATCGGGTGACATACATTTTACATCTAGGTGATCGAATCTGAAATGAGGAGATACGTAGAAGAACCAAAGTCACCGACATAGTCCTCAGGATTAGCAAGCTGAAGTGGCAATGGGCGGGCCACATGGCGAAAATCGGACGGGCGTTGGGGCAGAAAGATTCTAGAGTGGAGACCACGTATGGACAAGCGCAGCGTAGGACGACTGCCTGCCAGATGGACTGACGATCTTGTGAAAATCGCAGAAAGTCGTTGGATGCAGGTGGCATCGGACTGGTTACGCTGGAAAGCGATTGGGGAGGCCTATGTTCAGCAATGGACGAGTATAGGCTGAGATGATGATACATCTTCATGCCACCTGTGTCTTTATGTCACCTATCATGACTGCAGCAAATCCTCAATCCTCCTCCTATCATCAAAAGCAGTTATAGGCTAGTGGTTAGACTGTTGGACTGCAAAGTTCAAACCCAGCCACGCAAAGTTCAACCTGTGTCTTTTAGAAAGTATGTGCGTATTAAAAATTAATTATCACTTGCTTTAACGGTGAAGGAAGGAAGGAAAATCGTGAGGAAACCTGGATACCCAAGAGCTTCTCAAAGGTGTGTGAAGTTCGCCAACCCGCTTTGGGCCAGCGTGGTGGACTATGGCCTAAACCCTCTCAGTTTGAGAGGAGGCCCGTGCCCAAAAATGGGACATTTTCTTAACAGGGCTAATATTATTACTTTATTAATATTATTATGCGCATTCAACCCTGTAGATATACGTCCACAGACCAATAAAGTAAAACACATTTAGAATCATTCAAGCATATTTTGAAAATCTGGACTATATTCACTAACTTATAAATTACTTAGTTTTGAATGGTCCTGTCGACCTTCAAGATATACAAGCGAGCGTAACAGCCAGCAAAAGTTAGCACGAATACTTCACGATAATCTAAAGTCTAGATAGTTAGATCGAGTTAAATGGTTGTTAATGAAACCGGTCGACGCATGTCCGCCGCTTTTTGCCTCGCGTAAAAACATCAGGTTAAAGTTTTTTTGCGAATTAACTGGATCCTGTGTACGAGTTGGAGCAACTTCGTTAGAGGTATTAGTCGAGTGTGAATTGCATACCAAAAGTTACTAGAATTTGACTTCAAAACGCCTTATAGATGTTTTCCTTCGGGGGATTTTGATTTCTTTAAATGTGGGCTACATTAGGAAATTATTTCCGTGTCATTTCTTTTGTCTTATGTTTTATTTATTTAATACAAAACCGTGAACGTGTGGCGAGAAATAATAAGCCCGCCGGCCGGTGCAGAGCACCACGGCGAGATACCTAGTATACGCCCTCCCCGATAGCGACTGCCCAAGCCGAGGCCGTTCCTTCTTGAGGCGCCCTTGAGTTAGTGGCCTCCTTGCCCTTCTGGCTCGAGCGTAGTGGTTGCACGCTCGCCCTCTTGTCCGGTGAAGCTGTAAAGGCCCCGCGGGCAACAGCGTAGATCATTCACACACACACTCACAAAGAGAAATAAAAAAATAATCGTGCGAAATACGTATTAAAAAATAACTCCTCGTTATTACGAGTACCAATTTCCTCTATATTATTAATTTATAAATATAAATGGCTTAACCTTAATAAAACTAAATATTTTTTTATAACGCAGTCCCACACTGGGACTTATTCCTGTGTTGTGGGTGCGTGCACGAACGTAAAATTCACAAACACAATTATTCAGACCGAAGCAAACATTTGTGAGACATCAAAGTATTTGTGAATTAAAGTATTTGTAAAAAGCAGTGTGATAGCCTAGTGGTTAGACCGTTGGACTGCAAAGTCAGAGGTCTCGGGTTCAAATACAGGCACGCACCTCTGTCTTTTCGAAAGCATGTGCGTATTAATTAATTAATTATCACTTGCTTTAACGGTGAAGGAAAACATCGTGAGGAAACCTGCATGCCTAAGAGTTTCTCGAAGGTGTGTGAAGTTCGCCAACCCGCACTGGGCCAGCGTGGTGGACTATGGCCTAGGCCCTCTCAGTTTGAGAGGAGGCCCGTGCCCAACGGTGGGACAGTTTCTTAACAGGGCTAATATTATTTATTTATTATAAAGTATTTGTCCCGGCGGATATCGAAGCTTGGCAGATAGAAAATACATTTTCTTTACATATAGTATACAAGGTGTAAAATAATAAACGAAAGACCTGAAAGTAGTTTGTTCTAAATCGATAACTGAATTGATTCCAACTATTTTAATGTATGTTATATTTAATATTAATTTGCAAAAAATGCTGTTACTCCCTTAGTGCGCTATTATAATCAAAATTTATTCTTGATTCAAAGCAATACGGAGATTTCAGATGCATTTCTAAACTGTATTTCTCAATTCGCACACATACACGTACAAGTTTTATTGTTAATTGGGGTATAAAAGTGATTTATAAGAGGTTAAAAATTTTAATTTTGAAAAATTTTGTTTCTTATGGTATTTGTGAATCAATTATCTAATCGGGGTGTCTGGGGTCTTGCGTTATTTATTATACACCTTGTATATATATGTAATTTGACAGATTTCTATTTAAACAAAGCTTGCTAAAACTTTCAACCTTTATATGAAATTACTTTCAATCGACAGTTTTACTCGACAATTTACATTAGTAGTTAATATCCTGATGCGATTATGTATGCAAAATTCACTGGCACATGTAATTACTATGCATAATAACCGGGTATCGGCTACCAAAAAATAGAAATAAAAATATTGAGATCGAACGTACGATTGTATGAATACAAATGAATGCTCCGTCGTTAATTACTGTTATTGAAGTTAATATTATTGCAGGATAGTGAGTTGTTTCTTCGGTAAAGCAATTTTGGGGAATAAGACAACTTTCTAAGCTTATATTTTGTAATAAGAACCGCCATACAAATCGGATATCAATCATAATAAATTATTATAATTACTTTTGTCGCTTTGTATACTATTTTGTTTTCCTAGAATTAATATGGCACTCGGCATTTTGTCTTTTTTTTAGTCATCATCTCAGCCTATACTTGTCCACTGCTGAACATAGGCCTCCCCAATCGCTTTCCAGCGTAACCGGTCCGATGCCACCTGCATCCAACGACTTCCTGCGATTTTCACAAGATCGTCGGTCCATCTGGCAGGCGGTCGTCCCACACTGCGCTTGCCAATACGTGGTCTCCACTCTAGAATCTTTCTGCCCCAACGCCCGTCCGATCTACGCGCTATGTGGCCCGCCCATTGCCACTTCAGCTTGCTAATCTTAACGGCTATGTCGGTGACCTTGGTTCTTCTACGAATCTCCTCATTCCTGATTCGATCGCGTAGAGAAACGCCGAGCATAGCTCTCTCCATAGCTCGCTGAGCAACTCTGAGCTTTTTTATGAGACCTATAGTAAGAGACCACGTCTCTGATCCATATATCATCACTGGTAACACACTGGTGGTTTTTTTTAGTAATAAAGAGTAATAATAATTTTATCTTCTACTTTTACAGTGTCTATAAGAAGGTACATAAACAGATTTATAAAAAAAAACCTAATTCTTTCACTAATGAATTATACGTCTACAAATAAAATAGTAGATAGTCTAAAAACCAAATTTGCTTTAATTTTTTCTTCTTATTCTTATTTGCGTATCAAAATTAAATTTTGGGGTTCATCTTGATGAAGTTAAAATTCTTTGAAATTAGTGACGCTGTCACTTAAGCATTTGCCTGCCCACCCGATGTTATCCTATACCTGATGGTCTACCTGTGGGTCTCGTGCTGTTCTGGACCACCATTCCTGCCATCGACTTCCAGGTTCACTTGCCATTTCCCTGCCTTATCAACAAACCTTATAGTATTGTTAAATTAGTTTTATTTATTTACTGGTTATAGCAGACTTTGACTTTATGTGCTATAAAAAGCGTATTCATTCAAATACAATCGAAGCTGCAGACAATTATGTACTAAATATATTATGACTGCCTCGTTGGTCTGGTGGCAAAGCGCATCGCTTTGTGATCACGAGGTCCTGGGTTCAAATCCTAGGTCGGACAAATGTAGTTTTTCTAAAGAAAAATTCCCAGTATGAGTCCGGAGTCTGGAATTGTGCCTAGCATATGGCAATAGGCTCGCCCCCTATTACATGGGACCTACCATTGTCGGCGAAACGTGGGTGTACTCAGTACACCTCTGCCACCCCCTCGGGGCAATATAGGCGTGATGGTGTTTTTTTTAAATATATTATTATCCAAAGTTCATCTACTGGGTTTTTGTCTTGTGTATTATTGATGATTTAAAAACGATGTGACTGGGTTTTACGTCTGGTTACTTGTTAGCGCTTACTTGAAACGATTTAATGCGATGACGTAATCATTACACGTGCCGAGTATTAAATAATTAATGTTTTTACTTTTTACTAGTGCCGGTACAGAAGTCATGGTATATGATTTGAAATCCGACAATGACTATAAAAGTGGAGTGGTAGATTTTGGTACCTGATCCTTGAATTTACTAGTACTTTTTCCATTAGTCAAGATGATAGCTATCATATTGTAGTCATCGTCCGCAAAATGAACTAAATAAAACATTATTTTCTACGAAGCATTATACGCATACAGTGTTGGATTCTCACTGAATGAAATAAGAACTATTTAGGTACATCCTCTTCGGGTATCATAGGTATGTGAGACTTTTACAAAGTAAAAAAATCGCAGTGGCCTTCTATGTCTCTGCAGAGAGGCTTTGTGATCTTCAAACGGCACAGGTGTCTCTCTTGTGCCTCACATCTCTGCAGTGCTCACAACGGTGTCTCCTTCAGGATCTTCAAGTCAGCTAGACCCCAGGCGTGTGCGATCCCAGGGAAGTCAGTTTTTTAAGTCCCCAGGAAGCAGTTGTGGGAATACTTATTGAACGAGAATATCAACTTAAGAGGGCGCAATATGTCATAGTACATGTTTTCTTTTACTTACTTTTATCCTTAGTTACATATCCAATCTTTCAAATCTAAGTTATATTAATAATCGCAGTATTGACACATAACCTATGCATACCAATCAAGCCAAGTTATAAATAGAGCGCTTTAATTTATATGTTAACTCTAGTAAATATATTTCCTAATAGAAGTGCATTATGGCTGCATATCCGGTTCATAATTAGTCGGTTACGATTGCTACAGTTAGTACTTAAGTTATCGGTAAATTTGATAATGAACATAGTAACGGTTTGGGTAATATTGTATGTCATACGGCGAGGCGATGTTTGGGGGAGAACTTTCGGCCGGTTTCAATATTTAAATTATGGATAAATTTAATTATTACTTATAGAATTTTGACATGCTTTGTATGAAAAATCTGCCAAAACACTGTCTGTACCAGTATGCAAATCTGTTTATAAGTTAAATATTGAAATTGGCCATTTGACTTGCAGTAGACGGCTGTCGGCAACTGACTTGTCGTTGAAGTGAAAATGGGCAGGGCATGTTGCTAGAAGAAATGACAATAGATGGAGTAAGATAGTGACAGAATGGTGACCTAGAACAGGCAAACGTCGAATGGGTAGACCAATGACTCGATGGGTAGATGAAATATCGAGACTTGGAGGAAGAACTTGGGATAGATTGGCACAGGACCGCGAAGAATGGCGCAAGAGGAGGCTTATGCCCTGCAGTGTGTTGTAGAAAGCTGATGATGATGATGAACTTGTCAATACCAAGGCCGATCAGTTAAGATAAACTATGCTAAGAAACATCTTGCTAAGCCATTGGAAGCCTTATAGGCCGTACGATAAGTTTCCACAGCAGGTGGCTACAAACTTGCCTCCACCAATCCGCACTGGGGCCGCGTGGTGGACTATAAATCTCTCTTTACTCTAAGGCAAAGGCCCAGCTGTGGGACATTATAGGCATATTTATTTTTATTTAAGAAAAATTAAATCTCTGCGGAAGATGTGTGGAATTGAGCTGACCGACCGTCTTTGCAATAGCGTAGTAAGAAAACATTTAGGTATGAAAGATAGTATCGGTGTAAAGATGTTAAAGGGTATGGTTGGTCCGTTGGTTCGGGCATATAGAAAGAATGTCGGAAGAAAGAATGACAAAACAGATATACAATCGAAACTGGAAGGACGTAGGTACCGGGGAAGACCTAGACAATCTTACCATGACCAAATAGATCGTGTCGGCAAGTCAAGAGTCTCCGTAACCGGCAAGTGTGTATGTGACGAAGAATGAGAGTGGGGGAAGCCAGAAAGGTCTGTAAGGAAAGAACCTGTTGGAACACTGTACTCTCTGCCTGGGGTAGGCAAGGGATCTGACGTGATGGTATAGATAGACTAAATCTAAATTGCATTTTATTTCTACGTGCTCCGTATTCGAAATAGATTTCCACACTGGATTTAGTTAAAACAGTATAGCTTATTAGCGTCCAATTGCTTAAATACGACTTTTATCTTAATTATATTTTTACGTTTAATTCAAACAACACAGAAACATGTGTCAAAAAGGTCGAAAGAGACCGCTGTTATTATGACAACAGCCCAAACGGGATACAACGGCGTTCCGAGTCACCGGCCGGGCTGGTACCACGGACTATTTACCGCCGACTCGGTGACAGACACACAGACGTAAAGACACTTTGTGGTGCCGACTGCATATCGTCCGTAACAAGACGTTTTTGCTTCTTAATTAGGGATAAGTATCCGGTTAAGTGTTGTTTTCTTGTGACGATAAGATTAGAGTGATAGAGAGCAGAGAGATGTGGATTGGATTGTTTGTGTGTGGGTAGTTACGTCTACTAAAAACGTTCTGAATACCGTAAACGTTTAAAATGATTTCTGCTTTTCATGTTAATTGTTTATATCTGTCAGTTAAACTCAAACTCAAATAATTTATTTTGGTAACAGATTTGGGGGGGGTGGAGGGGTTGGTTTGCTTACAAATAGTCAATTTACTTTTTTAAATCTAATTTAACTGCAAATCTACCACCAGATCGGAATGCGGCCTCGACTGAGGAGATCCGGCGAAGAAACTCAGCGGGCTTATCTTTTTTTATTTAATTCTCTTTTTCCTTTCTATTTTTTTTTCATATTATGTTTAGGTTACAATTACATAGTTTGCGATCTAGCTCCAGTGTGATGCCGTACGACCGAGATATGAGACTAATGAAATTGTTTATAAAGAGTGTCTAAAGGATTCCAGATGGACCAGTCGCCACAGGCGAGCACAGCACCCTTTCACGAGTATGACTACTGAAACAGTCATCACTCCCATCGTCACTCTTTTCCCTCCAATATGGTCGCATATTGGAGGGAAAAGAGTGACCCGCGCCAGACAACGACCGCAAGCAAAGACATTATAGTGAGCATGACCAAACCAGAACCCCAAAGACGGTGGTCAGATTGGGTCTACAAAGCAGCAATACCCCAAGCTCGTCAGACACAACACGCTACGCTTTGCCATTAATTTAATTAAAAAAAAAAATAGCAACACTAAATAATATGGCACTTCAATCTCGCGGGGTCTTATCTTCTATGTAATAAAGATTTTGTAATATGCTTTCTTACATAATTTAGCCTTACTTATGGTTTTAAATTTATTAATTGTCAAATCTCTAATATCCTGGGGAAGTTTGTTATAAAAACGTATACAATGGCACATGAAAGAATTATAATGTGTGTGATTGCTGTAATGTGAGTGGCTAACTCAATCGCGCCATTTCTGGCAGCACTCAGCTTTTCCCTTATACAGGTGGTGTGGCACAGGACTAAGAAGAATAATCACACAGGTTTTTCTTCTCGCTCCTGCCTCACTTGCGTTAACGTTAGTGTTAATGCCTAAAATACGCTTTAATCAAGGCGCTAAAAATGAATTGCTGCATCGCAATTAACGCTAAAACACTGGCTACATCTGTGTAAAAAGTTTAATTAACGCGTTACGTGGCGGGTAGGGCTACACTTTCGTAAGACAAAAGAGTGAAGCGCTAATCTTAACAGTAAACTACAATTGGCGTAATATATTAATGATAATATTATATTACATACATTTTACTAATTCATAAGCAACGTAAATTCGTTTCGTGACAATAAAAACGTGGCAATGCCAATTTGACAAACGAGTGAGCAGCGCTCGAATCGAATCGAAACGATCACAGACGATTCGGTGTGTTGCGGTCGATTCTCGGAATCCGTGTCAAAATAATATTCGAATTCCTTTCCAGATTGAGTTTTTTGCGTACTTTGCGACCGGAATTGAATCTGAAATGAAAAAAGTACTATTTTTCGGATGATTTCATTCATTTTATTTGAGGTTCGCCGCTCGATTAAAGCGTAATACGAATTTGGCACGGTCCCAACATGCACCCATTATAATAGTGATACGCAAACGATAAATCAGTTGTCTATTAAAATAAAGATATCATTGTTATCAGTACAAGAGACTGATGCCGATATCAGATTATTTATTGTGTGCAATCTGGTCTTTTGTTTATGAAGGCATGATCCACTATTTAAACGCATGCCTTCATAAATACGGCTCCGAATGTTGCTGTTATATTTTTGATTGATGAAAACTTAGATTATTGTTTTAATGGAGTTTCGTGTTCATATGTTTAGGAGAGTTTTACTTTTTGATTAAAGATTTTAATTGCTATGGCTAACAATGTTTCTTTATACAGCATACTCCAAAAATGTTTAATCTCTGCCAGGAAGTTTCCTAGGTTACTTAGATGCCTGGGAGATTCCTGGTGTTCCCAAGTTAAGCGTCTAGAAGTTGATCCTTAGGATGAGGCGACATTATATATTTTTAATATTAGTAACTTGTAATAACATTTCTTGCGATTTTGATATAATTTTCGTATGAGTGGAAATTTCTCAGAGACTTTGGACACCTATAACATAGCGGCCTAAATAGTCTATGTCTCCTTAAAATATAACTTCTTATGATTGCTTCATCATAAGCTGAAATACGCAAGGCAAGGGACTCCCTGAAAGTAGGGCGCGACAGACGTCTTCGTGCTGGTACGCATCCAGTTTTTAACCGCAACCTCCTTCAGCTTATCATTTCATCTTGTGAAATTATGAGAGTTTGCTTACCCTTAGACAAACCGAAAATTGTTTGTGCTCTTTTCTACAGAAAGCAAACCTCAGTAGTAGCTTTTTCTGAGTGGTTACGTTTCTTCTTCTAAGCTTCTCAGGTGGCGGATTAATAAAACAATTGCAGGCATTGACCACATTCTCACGGTGGCTGCTGGTTCACACGGAGATGAACATTTGGGTGCGAACCACCAGCACGTAGGACCTTTCGGTTTTACGGCCCGTTGGCCATCAGATAATGGTTCTCGCTATTGAAATTACATTTATTGTTTTAGTTTGTTTTATATCGGTTACCGTTGGTAAATCACTGGGAACTGCCATAAAATTGGTGGTTAGGAGTTAGTGTTTGACGGATAACGGTACTTTTGTGATATCGGTTATTTAACAACAAATATTGTATTGATATTAACGTCATGTCTTTACGTCCATGTAAATAAGTTAGTTTGCTACATACCGGTTTGTTTTGCTAGTTTTACCGATGTATATTTTTATGGACACATCAATAAAATAACTACAATTATGATTGCCTGTGTTTTATCAGGATCAAAATACATATACTATACTTTTAGTAGTGGCACGAATATCAAAATCATTACGATACGTATATGATTAGGTACAATGTTGGTATGAGGCATGCGTGTGTGTCTGTGTGTGTGTGAATGATGTACGCTGTTGGCCGCGAGGCCTTTACAGCTTCACCGGACTTAAAGGCGAGCGTGCAACCACTACGCTCTAGCCAGCTAGAAGGGCAAGAGGCGACATACTCGAGGGCGCCTCGAAGAGGCGCACGAGGCATGCCTTTTAAGTTTTGTCGTTTGAAGAAAAAAACACAACTAGAACCTTATAGTAATTTTTATAGTTTTTCAAAGTATTCACCACGTAGCTTAATACACTTTTCCATTCGCTCAAACCAGTTATTATAACATTTATTCCACTCTAAAGTGGGGGTGTTCAAAATGGCTGACTTGAAAGCGTCGACTGCTTCTTCACCGGGTTGGAACCTTTGACCACGAAGACTTTTCTTAATTTAAGGAAATGTAAAGAAATCGTTAGGGCTTAGGTCAGGACTGTATGGAGGACTCAATCGTTTGACGAGCGCTGTGTGAGCTTGCGTTGTCGTGGTGCAGGATGATGCGTCGCTTTGAGTTAGATTTTCGTAGTTCGGCGATGACTTGTGGTAAACAAACTGTGGTATACCACTCTGCGTTAACCGTTCTACGATCTTTAAGTGCAATCGTCGCAACATGGCCGGTGCTTCCAACGAACGTGGCCACCATCTTCTTTGAAGTGCTTCGAGAACGAACAACTTTAGTCGGCTTTGGCTCGTCTTGAAAGACTGTAGATTGTTGTTTGGAATCAAGATCGTAGGCATAGATCCAAGATTCGTCACCACTGATGATGTTGTAGACGTGATTTAACTCTCCTCGGTTGAACCTTTGCAGAGTTTTCTTACACCATCCCTGAGATGCCTAATAGAGCCTCTATCTCTTGATACGTCACATGACGATCTTCGAGAATTAGTTGTCTCACAGCAATGATGTTATCTTCAGTGAAGGCGGATTTTGGGCGTCCTTCGCGAGATTCGTCACTAACACTAGTATGTCCACGCTGGAATTCTAAATACCAGCGTTCGACAATCCGCAGACATGGGGCTTCATCACTGAACACAGATGTTGGCTCTTCAAAACACTGAAGCCGTGTCAGGCCTCTTCTAAAGTTGTAGAAAATTATTGCACGAACATTTTCCTTAGAAAGATTCATTTTCGTACGTAACCTGACAGATTCCAATCGACGCTGTGACTAAACAATAGCATTAATCCTAATACTTTCAACTGTTTTCAGATTTAAAATTTAAACACATTCGAATATAGAACAGTTCCAAATTCAATATTGCCGGAAAATATGGAAACGACAGAACTTAAAAGGCACGCCTCGTATAAGCCATTTTGAGTCCGAATAAAACAAAAATTGTCAGCGGGAAAACCTATCTATCTATATCATCATGCCCGTTCCCTTGCGGGGTAGGCAGAGAGTACAGAATTTCAACAGGTTCTTTTCTTACAGACCTTTCTGGCTTCCTCCATTCTCATAGTTCGTCTCATACACGCTCAAATATTAATATTTTCCTAATAACACTGTGATCATCAAAAGAACGCAAATCGAATCAAATATACAGAACGAGAAGTCAATCATCTAAAATCATGATTCACAATTTTTAAATGAGCAAAATATTTTAAAGAACATTTTGTCAAGTTTTTGTCGCCGAGAAAGCTACTGGGTAACAAACAAGTTTTTATGATTAAACAGATTACTAGTTGTCAGATACTTATTTCTGTTGGACAACATTGTTTATTTGTAGTACATCCTTCATTTAAATTTCGTTTTTGTTTTACTCACTATAAGCAGTGATAGCCTTGTGTTTAGACTGCAAAGTAAGAGGTCTCGGGTTCAAACCCAGGCACGCACCTCCGTCTTTTCAAAAGCATGTGCATTTTAAAAATTAACTATCATTTGCTTTAACGGTGAAGGAAAACATCGTGAGGAAACCGCAAGCCTGAGAGTTTCTCGATGGTGTGTGAAGTTCGCCAACCCGCACTGGGCCAGCGTGGTGGACTATGGCCTAAGCCCTCTCAGTTTGAGAGGAGGCCCGTGCCCAACGGTGGGACAGTTTCTCATCGGGGCTAATAATATTTATATTAATTTGTTTTACTCTATACTTATTAAAAAAATACGCCACGCCTATATTCCCCAATAGGAGTGGCCGAGGTGTACAGTGTACACCCATTTCTCGCCGAGAATGATAGCTCACAATAGAGGATGAGCCTATTGCCATTTGACGGGCACAATTCCAAACTCCGAACTAATACTGGGATTTTTTTGATAGAAAAGCTACACTTGCGTGCATATATGTTTATATATTAACATCAGTCAGACAGCCTATAATTTTATTGATTATATCAATAAATTCGATATGACGTTAATTAAAGCTTAAAAAAAATTAGAGGAATCGATAATTGAAAACGAAGAAAATAGTCGAATGCTGCTAATTTAATAAACGCTCATATTTAATAACTGTTTCAATTTAATTATTATTTATACGTGTATTACAAACATACCACGCCATTTGTATAGGTTTTGGACCCACGCCAGTTGCCACAATGTCTCATTAGGGACAATTAGTATGGCATAAATTACACGACATTGTCTTACGGTGCGTTGGCGCGCCTCTATGCTATTATTGTCTATGATTATTAAAGTTTATTCTGATTAATCTATGGATCGCTGACGTTTATAATACCTACATTCAGCATATTCGCGTGGCAATGAGCAGAGAAATGGATATGAAACTGACCAGCACGAAAAAGTATCTAAATTGTGGCAGTGGGCAGGAAATCCCACATGAAAAAGAGCAGAATTGTAATTTAAACTGTAGGTAGGTACACACCCTTAATGTTCTATTTTATGTCCACTATCCTGCACACTTCCGCGCAAGATAATGAATGTAAATTAGACGTTATATTTTGTTGATTTTATTGTTTCAGTAAAATATTTATAGTATATTTTGTGGCGGTTAACATTTTACATTAAGGTCTTGGCCCCAGTCTTAAAGTAAGTAATTATTTAAAGATTCATATATCACTTACAAAATTACATTGAACTCCGCTAGTACGATACTCTTGGGTTTACATGTTGTATAAGTAATTGTACAATATTATACATAGCGGTACCACCCCAAATGTCATTAGCGGTGTCATCAAAGATGGCGCCAAAATTCAGCATAGAAAAAATTTGAGTATTGCCATAACATAAATCAAAGGCGCTTACTAATCGCCCGTAAATACGTATAAGTACCATGAACGCATTCTAATTTTGAAAATTTAAAAAAACAAGGCATGGGTACAAAAACGTTGCACGCGTGGAGTACGCCGGCAGTTAGTGCATGCCCCGTGACTGTATAACGACCGATGTTTATCGTGGCACTCGTCTTCAGACGCGAGCAGTGCCGACAAACATTATATTACTGGTATAATTATGTATACCTATTTAAAATACTTTTGTTATTTATTTTTACTAAGTATTTTGATATTGAAAAAAACATTTATAGCGCGACTGAAATGGAACATACTGGCAAATTGTTAGAGCTTACGTCGTCGTGTTAATGATCTGTAAAAATAGGTTGAATAAAATGAACAATTTTACCAAACCAGGGATACATATAGAATAAAACATAAAAGTTAGTTAAATAAAAGCGTGTTGAAAAATATTCGATTGTTAGTTATAAAAAATAATCGATTTGTTAACTTGTTCAACTTTTTAAATTACAGACTAACACTAATTACAGACAGGTTATAACTGGCCAGTGACATTTTGAATATAGGCAAAACTATCGCATAACAAAAGTTTATGGCCTACAAATTACACCATTACAGATAACTATTGAAAAATTAAGTATACAACATTTTAAAAGACACTTAATAATTTTTTGTAACACTTAGCATAAAAAACTTAATTATGTCACGGCCACATTACCGTTGTACCGATCGAAATAATTAGTTAAGTAAGTGGCGTTTAAAATAATCCGCTAATTCCACCCAAGTCACTTTGCTAGATCCTTTATACATCTGTTGCAAAAAAAAGTGCAATTTAACTTGACCGGAGTGAAGTTAGCTTCTCCTAGCCGTTGTGCGTGCGAAGTCTTTAAGAATAAAGTTATTAAAAAATGGCATCTTATTGTGATTTCTTGTTGGTCTACTGGCGAATATCATCATGCCAGTGCCATGCGAATAATGCACCTTACTATAATATTAGCCCTGTTAAGAAACTGTCTCACCGTTGGGCACGGGCCTCCTCTCAAACTGAGAGGGTTTAGGCCATAGTCCACCATGCTGGCCCAGTGCGGGTTGGCAAACTTTACACACCTTTGAGGAACTCTTAGGCATGCAGGTTTCCCCACGATGTTTTCCTTCACCGTTAAAACAAGTGATAATTAATTTTTAATACGCACATGCTTTCGAAAAGACAGAGGTGCGTGCCTGGGTTTGAACCCGAAATCTCTGACTTTGCAGTTCAACGGTCTAATCACTAGGCTATCACTGCTGTAGTTTTTCTATCGGTAGGTAAACTTCTAGTATCAGTCCGGTGTCTAGAATTGTGCCCGATAGGTTAATATTACATTAGACGTAACATCGTTGGCGAAAAGTGGGTGTAAGCAATACACCTATGCCACCCCCGCTTAAGGTATATAGGAGTGAAGGAGTAACTAACATCTTATCTATTAGGTATGGTTCAATAACCCTAATTCACTATACTAACTACATATACAAATACTAATTACTATGGGTAATTGGCGTGAGTCGTGCATCTGTGTTGCGTAGCGCTAACTTCAGGCCGGTCGAGATAAATCGCGCGCCCTGTTCTTTGTAGTTAACTCCATAACATTAGCATGGGGCATTCGCAGCCATACTGCGATTCTCATTAAACACACATAAATACCTTCATACTTAATATGTATATTACATATTATGCGCACCATTAAGATTAGTATCTTTACGGTTGCGATTCCACATTTACGATATTTTAAATCATTGTACAAATGACCAATAATATACGTAGTTAAATGATTATTTAGAGTGAAGCTCTTTGCGTGTGTTTTGTGTGTAAAATCCATTGATTTATATTACAGGATGTACCTTGGAGTCTGTGCATGTAATTTTGCGGGTGATTTATTCCCTTTTTGGTAAACATAAATTTTTAAAAGGAAATATTACAGGAGGTCTTGAAAGATTTAAAATAATGAATCAAAGATAAAAGTCTCAGTAAAACACAGTAGGTAAACGGGTAGATAACTGTGTATAACCTACTGTTTAAATTAAATTAAAATTATTGAAGACTATGATGAACTATGGTAAAATATTTTGTAAAATTGAGAAATAACAAGAAGTTTTTGGCCCTTGTAAATTTGGAATCGTAAATATTAGGTAGATACATCAACATCGTCCGCTTTATCAGGATTTACAGAGTACACTTCTGTCATCCCTGCTTAAGGAATTATAGGCGTGACGGTGTTTATTTTATTTCATTTGGGAGGCTTACAGCTAATACACCAAAGTAGATATAGATAAATAAAGTCAGAGAGCCATTAACAAGCCTCCGCATCTACAAATCAGGTATATAAATATGATGCTTAAGTAGGTAAGTTGAAAATACCTGTAAATAGTAAAAAACTGGTAGAGAGATAAGAAGTATTTGATCAACACAGTGCTCAGGGTTGACAAATTACTTAAGAATAGATCTATACTAGAGTTAGGATACTCAGACCGCATAATTGAATTAAAAATAATGCTCGTATGCAAGAGATAGGAATTACCACGAAACGTAGTGCGTGAGAATGGAGTGTGAAATGAAAATGGAATGAAAATGAAAATTTATTCAACCCAGCGCACATTTGAAAATCACAAAATGTAGGGCAGGTTGCAATAAAAATAAAATACGGAGAAAGAAAAAACAAAATAAAATTAAGCTACAATAGGCTGCTACTGCATCATTCGCCTTGGTGTGAGCTGTGCCGACAGGCAATTGGCTCAGCATGTGCTGGAGGGGAACAGTGTCTCCCCCAGCGCTGGTTTTCAGCCAAAGCCTCCTCATTTACTATTTATTCCACATAAAATTTTTACACTCAATGGTGACGCAATCGCTTACGTTGCATATTACAGATATAACACATACATACACCTGAATATGTATTATAAATGTGTAAATAAAGGATAAAGGAAATTGTATACCTATATTATGAATGGAAAAATTACGTGTGTGTGTGAGTGATGTACGCTGTTGGCCGCGAGGCCTTTACAGCTTCACCGGACTTCAGGGCGAGCGTGCAACCACTACGCTCGAGCCAGAAGGGCAAGGGGCGACATACTCGAGGGCGCCCTCGGTTGGGACAGTCCCTGTGGGGGGACGGGGTGCACTACTAAGTGCACCGGTCAACCGCCGGCTATGGGAGGGGATCTACGACTACGTCGTCGTCGCCCGTATTCTGAGCGGAAAGAATGGATGACAAAGCATCGGGGGGATCGGAGAGAACATGTCGCGGCCGGCGGTGGCGGCAGGGGACGGGGGGTGGATCGTAGTCGGCGGTGGCAACGATTAACGGATTCGCATGGGTAGATGCGTTCGCGAAGTGTCGTGTTGTCGCCTTTTTAATATAGGCGCGAATAGGTTCGAGACCTAGATTGGAGTGGCCATTTACAATACATAGTGTGGAGTAAGTCTGTAGCCCGAGAGTGTCTTGGTGGCACGTTTAAACATATTTTGGAGGCTAGTTCGGGGCAGTCAACCTTAGATTATGCAACCTTGAACAGATAGCGCATATTAAAGACAGAGTGTTTAATTTTATATTAATTTATCGTATCTAAAATCGCAACTTCGTTACCCTAATATATATACCCTAATAAAATCATACAACACGAATATAACAAGACGCCTCAATATTTTCTTAAGTGGCCCGTTTCTCTTTGAAGTTTCAGTCGATTGATAACGTTTTTAGTACCTCTCCAGACAGGGCAGTCAAAACAAACCGTTTGAGTCCCATCGAGTGCGCCACTTGAGTTTATGGCCGCCCTTTATTTTATGCTTACGTTTTTTACTACTGTATAGTAACTAACCTAACTACTGTATAGTACTGCTTACGAGGGGCATACTGAAAGTTTTGTGCAAGTCATTAGCGATTGCGCTCCGCCCACTATATCTAATAGTCGCGGGTCTGATTCCCGCACGGGAAAAATCTTGGTGTGATCCAGGAGTATTTGTTACTGTCTGGGTATTTGCGTATGTGAATTTTTATGTTTGTGAACGCACATCCGATACAGGAATGAATCCTAGTGTGGGGCTACGTTTTTTTTAAGTGAAAAATTAAGAGGCATAAATAAAACTATTCATCTATCCTTACTATCGTATTAGATACCTCGCAGGGTAGGCAAACCAAGGGATTAGAGAGTTCATATAACTGATCCTATAATTATTCAACGGTCAAACGGGGTGACTATTGTGTACGAGGGTCGTGCTGGAAGATTTGCGGAAGTCATAGAAGAATGTATTCTTCTATCTGCAATGTATTCAGTTCTCTACTTTTTTTTTAGTATAAAAACGTAGCCCTACACTAGGATTTATTCTTGTGTCGTGGGTACGTTTACAAACATGAACATTCACATACACAAATACCCAGACCAGAGCAAATAATTGTGGATCACACAAAGATGCCTGCGAGCCTATTGCCATATACCGGGCACAATTCTAGACTCCGGGCTGATACTAGGAGTTTTTCGATAGAATTTGAACCGACCTCTTGATCGCAAAGCGCATAATTCGCCAATAGACCAACGAGGCAGTCTTCCGTCCGTTCTTCCGTTCAGCTCCAATGTCTATTCGTAACTAAGTTACGTCTGCATTCACTAAACAGAGGTGGGTTGACGATGTGTATCTTCTGTATTCCAACCATGTTCCACAAACGATTTCAGCTTCAAATGTAATAGGGGCGAGTTTATTGCCATAACTCCAAGTTATAAGATGGGTGGATTTGTCTCTCTATCTATATCATGACCCTAGATCTCTTGCGGGATAGGCAGAGAGTACAGAGTTCCAACAGGTTTTTTCCTTACCTCTCTGGCTTCCTCCACTCTCATAGTTCGTCTCATACACGCTCGCTGGTTAGGAATAAATCCTAGTGTGGAGCTTCGATTTTTAAAATTAATAAAAATATTTGGAACATATTAAAACGTGTATTATTTTGGTTAAAATATTTATAGAAGCAATAACAGTGACAGACTACCACCGTATTTCTCATGAGTTATGTTCAAAACGTGACCTATGCGCCGCGGTGGGCGGTAATTAATTATGATAATGAAATTCATGTATATCATATTGAGAATATACAATAATTATACTGCTTGTAGGTATTATGCCCTGGTATAAACTAAGGCTACTAGAAACATGTTTTTTTTCTTTAAAAAATTCGTGGTTTTCCTAGTGCGTTGTTTGTCTTAAGCAAAAAAAGGTTGTCAGTAGTATTGACGACTTAGTCCAGTGGTAAGAACTTAAACCACTCTGCGCACAGGTTTGGGTAGTGCCGGGTTCGATATCCGCACGGGAAATATCTTTGTGTATATTCACAATGTATTGTATACTTTGTGAATACACCGCCGACGCAGAAATATTAAAAATTCCTAGGGCGAGGCTACGTTTAAAAAAAGTAAAGAAGCTATGTAATAACTTTTTATTAGGTGGCTACTGTTTTTAGGATTGACAAAAATAACGCACACTCACAGGCCGCGATTAATTAATTTATTTTTAATCATTTATGCCTAAAAGTGTAGTAGTTAAAATTGTTATGTTTATAATGTGCTAACAATCAACTGATAAAAACTTATAGAAATATTATTTCTTTTATAATGACGTCACCTGCCGTGTCTATAACATCATCATCATTATGACAACCCATAGTCATCCACTGTTGAGTGTAGGTCTCCTCATTAGCACGCCATTCTTTTGTGTTGGTAGCTTTCCTCATCCAGTGCTTTCCTATGGCTCTGACGATATCGTCAGACCATCTGGTAGGCTGGCGGCCCACGTTTCTGCGACCTGTCCGCGGTCTCCAGCCCAGATCCTTTCGTCTCTATCTGCCGTCCGTCCTTCGACTGACATGTCCCGCCCATTGACATTTCTCTTGCGCATCTATAACTTAGGTACGTAGAATTAATTGCATTCATTTATACTCGTCGTAAAGACTGAAAAGTCGACAATTACGGGTAAATATGCAAGTTAAAAACAAGATTACAATAAGGGAAATACGGTATAAAACAACGATAAATAACAGTTCAAAACACAAATGTTCGCATTAGACCGTGGATTCTGAGATAAGCGGGGCATTTGTCTTTGTTCCCACCGCACAGTGGGCGAATCAACGCGGTCGGACATAAATCGAGTTTAACAAATTTGTAAGCGTTACCGACACCCACTGAGCCGCTTTGTTCTATATCGTGGGGAAAACTTACTTAAAATAATAATAAAAACCTTTATGTCTAAAAACACCTATAGCAGTAGATTAATTGAGCCAAAAGGTTTGGTATTGTTTCACGTAAAACTCAGACGGGTCTATTGAGAAACAGAGAGAAGAAATCGTATCTAGAACATAATACTGTGTACAAGTACAACAGCCTCTTTAGCATAACCATTTGCCGTAAAAAGTGATAGATTTATAAATTACGTATATCCACATCTCTTTCTTACAGGAGCCCTCTCGTTGGGAACGTTTGGCAGCACAGCGGCCAGAATGGCGCAGGATGGTGAACAGCCAAGTACACCAGTTCGAGGCTCAGCGTAAAGCTGACCTTGACGCCAAACGCAATCAGTTAAAGGCCCGCCCACCTGCTGCCATATCATACAACTATGAGAAAGGCGTACTCACGTGCCCTCAGTGTGCACGGAGTTTCGCCGCGAAGATAGGCTACATAAGCCATCTTCGAGCGCATCAGCGGCATTACCCCGACTAGGGGTCAAAGTGGTCGCCATGGCCGAAATCGGTCGGATCAATCATCATCATCATCATCATCATCTAACAGGAAAGTAAGCTTATTTTTCTTATTTTTATTGTTATATTTGTAGACTTTTAAATGTTTTTACTTGTTAATTTGTATTCTGACATCCTGACATTGTTATTGTCTTAGCATTTTCTGAACCATTCACCTGTTTATAATCTTACTTTCCTTTTTAATGTTGTGCATGTCTATAATGGATGTAAACACTCGTTTTTTCCCCTTCCCTAAAATGTAGTGAAGACATCTTTGTGTTTGCATTGTAGATATGCCTGATAAATTATAAATGCCTGTGCTAAGAGATTGTGGTACGTGTCCTAATGTGGGCAAAATACCACAACACATCTAGTTATAGACAATTAAAATTGAGTGGATTTGCACCTATACGATTAGGTGCACTTGTTTTTGCATTATCATAGTGTAAACTAGCAGAAAATGCCCAGAAATTGCAAAGACATTAAAACCCCAATTTCTAGATATTTACTAAAAAATAACAATTTAACCCACTGTGCAACATTTTGTGTCGCGTCATAATCTCAATAGGCTAGTTATGGAAAGCCATTATTTTTTCAAGTCCGTCATTTACCAATATTGTAATCTTCGTCGATTGATAAATATAAAAAGATACAATATCCCAAGTCAAAATCTTCACAAATCTGATCGCCCTGAGAGAAAAATCACCTAAAACCGGTAGCGGGATTTGATATAAATCACTAAAGGGCAATAATGTGGGCTGAGGTGCCCCAGGGGAGCGAAGCTGCCCCGACAAGAGAAATGTGTCGACGAAAACACTTCCTTTTGTCACATAATTGCCTAAATTGTTATTAGACGGAATAAAGATATATTACAGCGAGGGGACGAGATCGGTCTGATATTTATAGAACGGTGAGATGATCTTTTAATAGTGTGATTTGGTAGAATTGTTTGGGTGTGTTAGCTGTATTTCTGGGATGACATATGTTATGATGATTGATTCGACCTAGATTTGAAGAAGAGAAATTGATTTTGAAGTTTGAGCATAAACGAAATGTAAGATGTGTGTCTATGTATGTACATATGAATGTAGAATCTAAACCTTTAAACTGATAGATAGATTAATTTTACTTTTATTGTATGCCAAGAGTGGAAGAAACGTCAATAATCCTCAGGACAGTGGTGTGTGAACATTTAAGGTGACATACCTGGAGTACAGAACGAAAGTGACAGGCTTTAAGATGGCAAGTATTTATAGGCAACAATTTTGATGAAAACTTGGAGGAGGAATACCTCCTTTAGAGTCCCTTTACTGAGGAAGTTATCAAGGCGGTAAAGTTTCTTTTGGCTAGATGACAAGAGCTGAAATTTATGTAGATAATCACATACATATATCATAAAAAATCCATTAAAAACACATATAATATTTCAAGATTGAAGATCAGTTCACTAATGACAGCCCAATAAATAAATAAACCTACATGAATAATTTACTAAAACTGTTTACATTTTATTTTGTGGCAAGTTCAGTACTATAATATACCGCGCTGTCAAGTACGCTGACAATAACGTCTCTTCCTAATAGTTTTATGAGTTTTGAATGGGGTGACACGTTTGAAAACGTTACACAAACATTTCGGCGCCCAATAACAATAATAAAACGTATATGTGTGCGGTCTAACAAATCACTGCCACATGTTAAACACTAAAACCTACAACAAAACACCCCACTGACAGATATATTAGCCGGGATTGCATTTACACAAAAACCATTTCTACCAAACACGTTTTAAAATAATTTCATATCAATTTTGGACTTTATGCTTTCGGTAATATGAACGGATTTAGATTTGTAGAATCGCAAATTGTCAAGTCTATTAATTCACAACTGCATGTCTAAAGAGGGGTAGGCAGAAATTAGAAATTTCATCGGGCGATACTCGAAATATCCACTCTGAATGACTTTTTGACGTGTTTATGTTTGATCTAAAAAAGCGAAGGTTTTGGAAAAAAATATGATAACAAATTGGCGTGATCTTGTGTGGTTTCCTTCATAGATTATTGTAGATAAATGTGTCTGACAATTCTGACATATGATTCGTCATTTTGATGACGTTTTTTGCATGTGGTCTTATAATTTTTGTAAATGGTTGGATAAGCCAATCAGTATTTTGACATCTAATGTAATTAAAATATATTACTAATCATAAAATGTGTTTTACAATTCCTTGGGTATTATTACTCTAAACATGAAAAAAAAATAAAGTCAAATTGTAAAAGTAGTAGTATTTTCATAAAATATTGATAAAAATCCTAAATTTAAATTTCGAACGTAATTTTTTTTGTCAAACCGTTCAATCCCTCAACTAATTTAGTCCCGGAGCCCGCGTGTTGTCGCACGGTGCGTCACTAATTGAGACGCATTGCATCGTGTGGCTGCTTCTCGCCACATTAAACATAGCTTTGTGTCTGTTTCTACGGACAATAGTTAATGATGACTAGATAATCTTCTTGTGTCTTTATTTTGAGTCGTTTATGAGAAATAATATTTATTTAATGATTAAAAAAACTATTTTTCAGATTTTGTCGCGGTTTGTTTTTTGATTTTTAAATTCTCTACGTTTTGAGTGCTTAACATCATCCATGGTCACAGAAGGAACCCAGGTGTTTGTTGTCCAAAAGGCAAATAAACCGTTATAAAATACGAAAAATAGTTTATTTTCATTTCATTTTATGTGTAATATTCGCGTAAATTATTAAATATTACCTTTATTAAATGAAAAAAATATGGAGTTCTGATAATTGTATGATACTGATGCTTTGATATTCTTATATTAGCAATGGATGTAGTAGGTTGCAGACTTTATTAAATTATATGCGACCGTAAAGCAATATTAGAATAACTAAGTAGCCAAAGTTATTAAATCAGAATGAACATTTATGCAGATCACTATATTTACTATCAGCGTTTTCCCTATTCGGTAGGTAAAGTCAAATAATCCTGTGAAAAAAGGTGAATATAAATAACACAGACGGAGCCGATTCCCGCAAAGCGATGCATTACGGGAAACAGTGGGAACACGATCGTTGGCCGCGGCAATTTAAACGTCGCCGCCGAATTAGATTTATTCACCCCAGCGGGATTTATTGCGAGTCCCGGCCTCAGCGGTCCCGGTACCGTTCGATCCCGCGGTCGGGGTACGTGCCTAGCAGTGCCGGAGATATTTATTGTTAAAATTATCTTAATTATTTTATTATCCGTTTTATTTTGATTTGACAATTTCAACTTACTTTTGACTTGTACTAAAAATTAATATTTCGGAGGCTTCTGCTCTCCATCTGTGTTGTGAGGCATTAATTATCTGAGCATGCTCAGAAAGGCATTACGCAAATGTAGCCAATATTATATTCGTTGGGTGGGATCCGGTAATGTTTTAGTTTTAGCGCTTTGCCTAAAGCGCATTTTGACACAGGTTTTAATACAAACGTTAATGCAGGTAAGGAAGCAATAAAACAATGCAAATGTAAGGTAGATATTGTGTTTCCAGTTTTTCATAGGTAAGAAGGCTCTACAATATCATTACAATACAAAGAATATTATTCTGTTCAAATATTTTACAAACAAAATATGCACATTTCTCGTTTGAAATTATAGTCTTTCGCGCATTCTACTTACCGGTCAGGTAACCATAGCTTTCCAACTAAATTACTAACACAAATACAAAACACAGCAACCCATTTTCGCTTTAAATCTAACTTTTTACAGCATTGCAGTCACAACTAGCTGTCAAGTCTAGTCATTTATCAAGTCAGCAATTCCAACTAAAGTCCAACTAAACGGGCTCGTTCGTACATCGGCCGAATCGATTTGTGTCACAGACATCGCTGATAAATTGATAATCGATTGTCCCTTAGCAACGAATAGCGGCGTCTATACGATGATAAGTTTTTTTGTTCTATTAATGGGGCATGTATTTAGAAGACATTTTGACATTCCAATGAATAATTTACTAATGAGTTATGAACCACGTAATATGGCAAGATGAGGAACCCTATTAATTTTTTAAGTCCATATTAATACAGTGGAATACATGATTATTGTAGATATATTAAATGTCGGACAAATGTGGTTTTTCTAACGAAAACTTCCCAGTATGAATCCGGAGTCTGGAATTTTGCCCGGTATATGGCAATAGGCTCGCCCCCTATTACATGGGACCTAACATCGTTTGCGAAACGTGGGAGTACTCAGTACAACTCTGCCACCCGCGTTTGGGGAAAGAAGCGTGACGGTGTGTGTGTATATTAAATGTTCCGATGACAGGTTGATCTAGTGCCTAATAGTTGATCTAAGCTGCTCCGATCACGTACTGGATTGAGTGGTCGCGTGAGAAAGTCCTCGCACAGGACAAATTGTACGACACAAAAACATTGTGTTTCAGTCAAGGTATTAGCGGATATGAAATTCATATTTGTAAATCCATCCCAAACATATAAATAATTTCTGGCGTGCCGGTTTTTTAAATGGGTTCATGTGTGACATTGTTAATCGCGATGATATACGCTATCCTATCAGTGTATACACTTCATGACAACAGTGTATATACTTCATGACAAACTTGTTACCGTTCTAATTTGTAAAAAAAAATATTTTTAATTTTTTTATAAAACGTACCCCGCCCTAGCGTTGATTCCCGTATTACGAAACGTACGTTACGGTACGTACGTTAGTACGAAAGAATTGTGGGTCACACATATATTTGTCCCGTGCGGGAATCGAACCCGCGACTATTAGATACAGCGGGGGGAGCGGCTTTAGCTCTTAACCACTGCGCTAAATCGATTAAAGATGATGATGATTAAAAATTAATAAAAAATTACCATACGAAGTATACCTCTGTTTGATTCATAAACACAGCAATTGAATGTAAGTCACGTAGTGCTGCGAGCCCCCGGGATCCCTTTAGCAAACAAATACTGCCGACCCCGGGATTAGAGTGACAATTTAAACGGATAACACGGGATCGCCCGACTCGAGAGCCGCCACCTACGCGCACGATTTGTTACAATTACTTGTCGACTGGTTCGTGAAGGGAATAGGCGTAGATTGCGATGCGTTGTGAAAACACCTGTATAACAAATCCTGGTGCTTTCACTAGTCTTTTAGTATTATGGCGTTTGAAATATGAATATCTAAATAATTTTAGAAATCAATGTCAATATTGATAATCATGTAAAGATATGACAGTTCCGATCGGGTAATAATGGTTTATGTTATGTTATACGACAATTGGCTATGTTCATTCATTTTTAGAACTCGGTCGGGAACATCAGTGAAGCAAACGACTGTAAACGTTACAGCTTATAAATTTTAATAGAAAACCAACTTGGTAAGTAACGTTTTAGTTGGTGAATAATATATATTCATTATAATTAGTTTTATTCTACAGAGGAGTACTAATTTAATAATTTTCATTGCACGTCATTACTACTACTAAACGAATTAATTGTTGATAAATGCTCATTATACTTTATTACTTCAACTTCCGTTGTATCCTAGTTTATTATCATTTAAATTGAGAGCTAATTGTTTAAAATTCTCGTTTAAGCTATTAAAAAATAAACAATTATTATTAAAAAAAAAAGAATGACGAAACAGAGAAGAAAGAATGACAAAACAGATATACGATGCGAAAGTGGAAGGATGTAGGAACCGGGGAAGACCTAGACCATTTTACTATGACCAAATAGACCGAGTCTTATCTGAAGGACAAGTCAAGATTCTCCGTAACCGGCAAGCGTGTATGAGAGTGGAGAAACCTAGAAAGGTATGTAAGGAAAGAACCTGTTGAAACTCTGTACTCTCTGCCTACTCCGCAAGGGATCTGGCGTGATGATATAGATAGATATGATTTTTGTTCTGATCAAACTACTACAAACTAAAAAATGCTTAAAAGCCAGCCTGCCCGTTAAATTCAGATATCACTTGTAGTTGTTAGTGGACTGTATTAACGATTTACAAGTATTAAATCTATCCCAAGCAACATTACTCGAATTAAACTAAACACTCGATCCTGTTTGCTTTAACTAAAACTTGAAGCAATCAACAGTAAACGACTTGCCTATTTTAACATATCAAGCGCACACTGATTTAACTGATGGATTTAAGCGGGCAAAATTCACTCGGCAAAGCGAATTTTCGTTAGCGAGCGTTAAGGGTGACAGGGGGAAGGAGAGGGAGGGTTTGTCACTAGAGGGGCGTTTTCCATTTCACGCTCCGTTCGCCTCTGATGACACCGCATTCCACCGACCAAATGGCTCGACAAATAAAGCGAGGGCGCAGCCGTGGACACGCCCTGCTATGTCATAACTGTCACTGCTCAAGGGAGACTCTCCAGTTTCCAAGCTAAACGTTTTGCGCCAACAAATTGATTCAATTTAACACCGTCCTTGTCTTATAAAACTTGTCGAGTTTGTTGGCTGAGTGAACCCCTTTTAATTAACGTCGATGCAGTTAGTCTGTGTTCGGGTGATAAGACGATACTTATTATCGCAGATAGTTATTGGGATTATTCAGAGACTTAGAAAATCAGTTATTTGTCATATTAATGGTAAAGCATTCCATAGGCATCTTACAAATGCTAGAGCTGTATCAACCTCCTGTATCCTGAGGATTCACCATGATCAAAGCCATTCAAGTTTGGACTAAAGATCCTCGAGCCTTTCTGGAGTATTCAGATTTGTGTGCTTTTATTTTATTAGAAAAATCAATAAAAAAATAAGCGTTTATATGGTAAAGCTTAATGTCACTTCTCTCTCTATCTAAGCCCTGATGTACAATCAAATTCAATCGATTTCCATGTCAGTGAGGAGAGAAATCGACATGAAACTGGACAACGCGAAAATGTTAACACTCACAATAAACAGGTTTACCTTCTCGCGTTGCGGAGTTTTATATCTACTTGACTACCAATTTTTGCATAAGTAAGCTACGTTTATATTAGGGGTAACACAGAAGGAAGATATAGCTAACAGTTTTTCTGTAAACCGAACTATTTATTCTTCACGTCTCATTTTTAATTGTTAACCGTGCTTGTTTTTTTATGACATGATGAAATGAACTATCTAATCGTGGGCAATTCAAAACAAAGGAAATTAATTTTATTTGCAAGTCGTGCCAGTTGAGTTACAGTTATTAGAGTTTTAAGTGTCTCTAATTATATGATATTTAATTGGTAACAGTTAAATAGTTGCATGCAAAGCTAAAATAAAAGTTACTATTGTGATTTACTTTCATTTACTGCAACGTTGATCTAGTTATTCTAATCGGACAAATTATAATTCAGGGTTTTGTATCAAAAAATAAGTGTCCAAAATCTGGAATTGTGGCCAGGCAATAAACTAACCCCTGAGTTACGATGAACCATAACATCGTTGGCTAAATGAGTACACACGTACTGTAGGAGGAGTACTGACGGACGATTTAGCGCAGTGGTTAAGAGCTTGAGCTGCTCCGCCCACTGTGTCGAATAGTCGCGGGTTCGATTCCCGCACGGGACAAATATTTGTGTGATCCACAATTATTTGTTCCGGTTTGGGTATTTGTTTGTGAATTTTCATGTTGTAAACGCACCCACGACACAGGAATAAATCCTAGTGCGGGGCTACGTTTTTAAAAGAAAAAAAAAAAAAAATAACACTTATTTACAATCACTCATATATACATATAGAACACCTCTGATCACATTTCTCCTCTATTTTTAAGTAACTAATCATCAGTTCCAAATCACCGATCAAATTTTGCTCCTACTCCACTTCATCTTATTAAGCAAATATACATGTTTGATGATGCGGTACAGGGCTTTGATAAGTCTCAAACATTAAGCGATCACTACTATGTTGCTACGGGCAATAAAACGTGCGACAACAAGACCTAAAGGTGAAACACCTAGGGGACATTCAACAAAGGTATTTGTTACAATTGGTGCGTATCGTCGTATTTTCTTATGCCGGTTTCCATGATTGTTACGGGGAGCTCGTGACAACTGCGGACACCTTGCGATGCGACCGGTTGTAATAAAAAAGGCCATCTTTTTGTCCAGCCGCGGTGATATTAAGCCCACTGTACGCGTGCTTCTGTTTACTGCCGCCGCAAAGCTTGATTGTCGGCTAGTGATTTGATACGGAGGGAAATAGGTACTCCTTTAACGATATTTAGTTACAAGAATGGACATTTCGGGATAGTAATTTTATTTTATTGGAGGTTGTTTTAAGGGAAATTGATATCACACTGCCTTGTTGTTCTAGTAATGTATGGTACGACAGGCGAGATTTTGAGACAAAGAAGACGGACAAAGCGTTATTGGGGTTTTTCTAACGAAAATATACATTTCTGCTACCCCTGTTTCGTGAATAGTCCGACCACCTATTATGTATTAGTCTAATCATATAAGGTATCTTAAATTGCGTGTAATAGGTATAAACGCCCACAAAATTTAATATTGCCTATCTAAATATTTCCATGAATGAGGGTCATTTTACGCCCACGATAATTAGTCAAATACGACATATTTTCCATTAAAGTTTCGATCGAATGTCAAAAGCTAAAAGGTGTATTCTTAACATGAGTTACGGCCATGACCCAGTGTCTAATTATAACTTGACAATATGGGAAAATCAATAGACGTCTCTCAACTGTCGACATTAGAGTTATTATGTCGTAAAAAAATTAAACACTGTTGACTAAAGTTTTTATTAAAGAAACTGTTTTGCAAATCGGAATTAATTTGCCTAACGGAATTTTAGCTTATCACAATTTTTCTGCTTGGAATTGTTATTATACATACGATATATACGAGGGTGTGGTACTTGTTTGTATAAAACAATAATAAATTTTTTATAGGTGATGTTGTAAGTAGTAAGGTAACTATTATTAGTAACTAACTGTAGATTAAACTATCCTAACAATATCATTCCAAACAAAACTTAAGCTATCTAATGACAGAAAGTCTCGCCCGATACGCCTTCTCAACAATCGTATTATGTAAAGCGACATTCCACTAGACAATCGAATCGTATCATTTCTCGATTACGAGAGCCAATGACAACGCCCGCTCGATCCGATTCCCGGCGGGGCGCATCCCGCGAAGATTCCCGTGGCTACCCTGCACAGGTGCATCGTGATGATGTTTTAAAAATAGAAGGAAAATGAACTTTATTTACGATAGCTCTTTTGGGGTTAAATCTTTTTTAGGATTGATTGTACTATGAGTAGTACTTACTTACAAGCTTTGTGTGCAAGATAAGTTAAATAAAGGTCAAGTTGTATAAAGCTCGCTAGAAATTTGATTCAGTATAAAAGCGCGTAAAGGACATTGTTCTGCGCCCAAACATGATTGGCCCCAGAACCAACAGCAATGAAAAAATACTTGTATGATCCAAATAACCCATAAATTCTCTTAAGGCATTTATTAATAAACGCACAAGCGGGGGAATCGCAATTTATAATGAATAGCAAAAGAATAGCCATTAATACATATGAGGTTATATTGAGTGTTGACTTTCAGTAAAGATGTCGGCGAGTTCGTTATAAGTACTTGCAATACTTTGAAATATTCATTTTACATTGCAAATTGTCCATTAGATACGGATATTTGCCATGGGTCAAATTTTTGTTAGTTCTGAGGCAATTTTCGACAATGTCCTTTGAACTACCTCCGTATATTTTTTGCATTTCATATGGAATTTGCATATCTTTACAAGCAAAACCATACGTACAACTGGTTTAGCATTTTTTAACATATTTTTCCCTATTTATACAATCACGCTGTCTATATCTCTATGCATTTAAAATTAAATCATAAAAGAAATAACAATATTTTACTGTTGCTGCTACCTACAAAAAATCAATCATGTCGGAAAACGAATTTCAAATTATCCGCGGACACATTTAAAAATATCAATACGGACAATTTTAACAACTCACCTCCAATATTAAAAATTATTCACACCAACAACACGGAAAGTAATAAAAAAGTGCGACAAATCATTTGTCTGTTCCCGCCACTGTAATTACATTTCAGTGTTTCATCGCGGGACGGGAGCGGGGTCCGGGACGAAGCCGGGACACTGAAAAATGTCCCCGCACTACATACATACGTTACTACTGGCGCGAGTGACAGCTTGTTAAGTGTCATTTAATAGAGCTACATTTGTCAGCGATGAAAAAAAAATGTGAATTTCCTTTCATCTCAGTTAATTTCAGCGGTCGTTCGATGATTTAAAAAGGTTGAAGTTTCTTTGGGAGTTGTTTTTGGGTTCTTGGTCATTCGTCATTGCGATTAAAACAAATTTGAGTGTCAATGGCAGATATTTACTGATTTTGAAATACTAATTAAGTAAGACGTTACATCATTTTAAATAACTTATCTTAATGATTATGTGTATAACATAGCTAATAACGCTGAGCTAAGCTATCGTGCTGACTACTGCTATCATTTTTGAAAAAGGGTGTTCATCATTGTTCGTTTAGAAATTGGGGAAAGTTGGATTGACTCTAGCTTGAAAGCCTTGGTGTATTTTTCATATTATGTTAATAAATATACAGTAAATAAAATAAAAAAATTTGAACCGAAACTTAGGCTTTGAATCCTCAAAATAACAGAAACGTTTGCGACCTATAACTATTACAGGCTTACAGGCACGAGCGCAACTGATATTGCGTTCGTAGCGCTATGCGACCGCGGTGTTCTTATCGATCACCAAGGTTAAGCAGCGTTCGACTCGGTCGGCCTGAGATGGGTGACCGTTTGTGGCATTTTCATATTCGAGCGTCTCCGTGCTTCGCAAGGCACGTAAAGCGGTTGGTCCCGGTTACCACTTAATGTGGTAGTCGTTAAGCCGAGTTGGAAACCTTATAAAGGCGGCTTGATAAGTTCCAACAGCAGGTGGCCACAAACCTGCCTCCACCAATCTGCACTGGGTCCGCGTGGTGGAGTATAACCTAATCTCTCTCACCTCGATTTTTGAGAGAAGGCATTTGCCCAGCAGTGGGCAGTGTAGGCTGATATTATAACTGATATTAACCAACTGCTGCAAAGCTGCCGAGATGTCGCCTAAACTTGAAAGGGTCTCAGTTAGTGATATCTTTTGCCCAAAAGGTGTTCAGCATGAGGGAGACAGTCCTGACATTAGCCAAATCTCAATTTAGCATTCCACTTACTTTTAAAGTAAATATCTTCACAAAAATCCATAAAAACAGAACGGATGATGAATGAAAACTTAACCATATTTATAAACAACTTGTATCTCCAAAAAAATATTAATTTGGACCTCTTCAAAACAAAACGTCCATTGTCTATGGGCTGTACGCCCGCACCAGTAGCCAACCAGTGTGACGTCACTGGGCACATAAATCTCCGCCGCCGGTCGCACAGTTATGTAAAAGAGCACAAATGGACGCTAATTAAACGGGCCCGTTCTGTGCCGCCGTGGAAATGTGCCAGAGATCCGTTGTGAGATGGCGGCAGGGATGCCACTTGTGTCTTTTCCGTAGAATTTTCAATAGGATTTTCGCCAACATCGCCATCTTCCTTCTTCTTCTTCAAGTTATGGCTTCACACTAATTATAAGTGTTTTGCCAGAGTCCAGTGAGATATATAATCGTGTTTGTCTAAATTAATTCGACTCCCCGATGAATTTGATGAGAATGATGATAATGAAATTAATGACCCTACCCTGGATAGTAAAGCGGTGGATACTTTACATACCAATTGCAACAGCCGTTTTGTGGGAAATCGAAAAGGCACGTTTTATCACTTTGTTACAATTACCTTCACTCATGCACATATAAGAACACATAATGGTTAATATTCCACCAACATTACACATTATTAGTCACAATAACACAAGTTTTGGAAATTAAAACAAATTGACAACATCACTCTTCGACTTCCCGCCAAAACTCTCATCGCCATCTTTAGCAAGACTCGTGATTAATACACAGTAAACTATAGTTTTAAACCGACTTGGAGAAGGAGGAGGTTGTATGTTGGTCTTTATGTGTTTTTTACCTTTCAGTCGCTTTATCACAGCGTTTTGAGTTAATCATATTTTACCTACTAGGTAAATAGTTTGAATCGAATTTGTACACGTCGATGTACAAAAGGCACAATTTAAAAAGCAAAAGATAAATTGAACTCTTGAGTCGCTGACATTGGACTGCTTATTAAAATATTAAAATTTTTAGTTTTGTCGTTATTAAGTTAAAATATTATTGCCTGATTTAAATTTCGGAAAATGCCTTATTATTTAACATACAATTTGCTTTCTGGAAATTTACATAAAGTATAAAAGTATAAATTACAGTATTTACATAAATGATACAGCCTGATTTAAACCAGCTGTATGTTTTTTGCAATATATTTTATTAAGAGTGGAGGAAGAGAGCTCTGTAAGGGAAGCACCTGTTGTAACTTTGTCCTCTCTGCCTACCCCGCACGGGATCTGGTGTGATAAAATAAATAGATAGATATGTTATAGCAAGTCAACTGCTTAGTGATAATTGTTGGTTTAAGAATTATGACAACAGAATGGCAACCCTAGGAAAATACGAATCCGTTCGTCGAGATCATTACCGAGATAGGGCGATTTAGATTTGAGATTTCAGTGCTGAATATTTGTTAACGTGTCGTATTTATAGGCAGATTGGAGATTTCAAGTGATCACAGCTTTAGAGTACCTAAAATAATACATGAATTGATGCTTCTTGTTAAATTATAAAGATGTAGGATAACCGAGTATTTTAGCTTTAAATTGAAGTAACTCAAAAGGTATTTCGATATTTGTACATATATCTAAAACACCAAATAAAGGCATTTCCCTAGAATGCGGACGTTTGAATAGATTAAAACCATAGGCATTGTGATACACTAACAATAATCGCTACCATTCTAATAATAACAATAAGTAAAAGCTAGAGTTCTAAAACGGTAGTTCAGACCTAGCTTTTTAGATGATCTTAGGGCGGCTGGCAGAATTTGCATGAGAGTAGCCGAGGATCGTACTCAGCGCATGCAATTGGAGGGGTTCATGTCCAGCAGTGGACTGCTATAAGCTGATGATGATCCTTATACTGACATTTGCTGAACGATGTATCTATTAATAAGATTATTTACTTCTTCAATTGTATTTTATAATGTCCACAGGAATAACAGTGCCACTGCTTCTTTACTGATACACTACACGGGGCATTTATCATTAGTAATTTTCATCTATCTATATCATCACGCCAGTTCCCTTGCGGGGTAATCAGAAAGTACAGAGTTCCAGCAGGTTTTTTCCTCGCAGACCTCTGACTTCCTCCACTTTCATAGTCATTTTGTGCAATAAAATCGGCATACCGAACTGATTCGGCCACCCTACAGTAAGTGCGATAAGTAAGAACATTTAGCGTGTCAAACACGACTTTCACACATCGATACACACAAGTGTGCGCACTTGTGGAGTAAATCAGATGAAAACTGATTTTTATTGGGCGCCATTGACGGCTCATAAACTTAGATGAAAATATATGATGCTTCGTGTTGTACCATATAATAACGTTAATAATTGAAGTGGAATGAACCGTGTTTGTTACACAGATAGTTCTATGTTGTTGTTGTACGATTACATATCGCTTGGGAAAATGTAATAGCGGCATAAATAAAAAATATTATTGTTTCAGTTAGCACTCTAATTTCAGAATTATAAAGCCCAATTTCTTTTGTTCTTGTTTTTTATTTGTATTGCTATTTCAATCAGTATTTTTTAAATGGTTCGACTTTCTGCGATAAGAGTTCTCATTCATCATCATCATCATCATCAGCCCGTATCAGTCCACTGCTGGACATAGGCTCCTCCCAAGGCATGCCATTGAACCCGATCTTCGGCTCTTCTCCTTTGTTCTCATTATCACACAGTAAATGCAAAACCGATCGTAAGTATAGTTTAGTGAGAAGTATAGTTGGTACTTATAATGGTGTAGTGTGTAAGTTATTTATTCTTGTCCTTATTGATGTATACATCTTGTAGGGCAAGAATAAATAACTTACACAACAGTTGCTATTTTAGTCGACGTAAAATTTTAAAAAGCGACTGTAACATCATTTTTTAGATCACAAATACTGTCATTACTCTTATAAAAAGTAATCCAGTAATCGAAACTCACCCTCAGACCTTAAAAATAACTATTTGCCCGTGTAATAACTTCTTACTGACATATCGACAATAAGGACTCACATAAAACGGTCGGGTCGCGGGTATTTCGCCGGGCGACCGAACCCGCACAATTGCCCCTTTGTGCCCCTCACTGCCTCTTTGTGCCACACCCGGGCGTCATTTTCCGAGCCACTAGCCGCCCATATTGCCCCTTTCATCGGCGTTTGTCCTCAGAAAAGATGCCGCGATTGGTGCCCCATTGTGGTGCACAAAAGTTTTATGTTTGTTTTAGTTCTGCGGTGTCGATCTGTTTGTTTGGTTATGAGGTGTTTATAAAATTGAATAGAGGTAAAATAAATAAAAGTTGATATAGAGTGGGCTACGGATGGCAGTTAAGCTGCAATAATACTACGGATAACTTTAGTAAAACTTTATAGTAGTGATAAATTGAGGTTATAGAGACTTGGAGTTGCGGCAGTTAGATACAACGCTTTACCACGGCATTATAAGGCAGAATTGAGACCCTATCAAAATTGAGAGCGTATTTGAAGTTAGACATCCAGTTATCCATCCACATGTAACCTAGCTACTTATGTAGAAATCTCTGGTACGTATATACAAATTCCTATCGTCCAATCTGTCCAGTTACCATTATTAGCCACAATAAAAGTAAGGCTGGCGCTATCGCCACATTAAAAGTCGTAAGTCATAAACACGCATAAAACAACTTAAACATTATAAAATCCACACCCCATCGACATATAGAATTTTACAATATGCAATCCCATCTAACTGAATCAAATCGCCCTTCCAGCGAAACAAAGACGCATTTGCTCACGCGACATTACAGATCAGGGGACACAGATTACGTACTAATATTATCTTTAACATAATGGATTCTCGCTTAGCACCCTCTACATTATATCTTATTTCATGGTGCCCGCAGTGTTGCCATAAGCGTTAACGGCAATGTAAAGCTTCGCAATCGGAAAGCCCGAGGTGTGAATGATTGCGAAGTCCCTTGTTTATTTGTTCACAGATGCATAAAATTGAATTCCGTTCAATAAAACATTGACGCAAGTGTATAAATATCGGGAGGCGTTAATTGCTTTTTCAAACTGATCGGACGGAGTTAAAGGGGTTTTTTTAATCTGTGTAGCAAATATTGTGCGGAATGTGTAATTGCGACTTATCTGGAAAATTAACAGAAGTTTGTTATGTTTCATTAAGTAGATAGCATTTAAACTAATGACACATCAATATTTTCGGTATTTAATAATTAAACGACTCTTCCAAATTCGTTTATTTTACTGCCTGAAATCAGCAGACAAAAGTTGGACTTGTAAAAAAGTATCAGGGATCTCATTGTGATGAATTCGGTTACGAGGCAACATATGAGTTTCAATGAATTTAATCTAATTGAAATAAAGTTCTGCGGCGTGGACCTTGCTGTTTTCTTTATAATGTATATTTCTGACAGTTATCACTTATTAATACTTACAAATAATTTCATAATAGCGACAATTTTATACGTTTCGATGGAAAAAGTCTCAACATTTGGTATTAAAAAGCATATAAATATTATTATTCCGTTAGAGTTGTCTTAGATCTTGATCGTATTCTCTATCGAGTAGCTACTGTGACCTTTTTCAGGCTTTGGGTACCTATGTCTTATATTGTTTAGTTAAATATAATATTATGAACGAACATACCCATACGTATATCGGTAAATGAGGTCCAAATAAACATATTTTCCACATAAAATACCTAAAATTTAGGCGGCTGCAAGTACTGGGTCGCGTGTCGACGCGTATCGGCGCGATCGCGCGACTAACCGTGCCGCGGCACGGCAACGCGCGACAAATCACTGGAATTACCAAATAGATCTAGGGTTACCAAGTTGCTAACGTTTACCCGAGACTTAGAAAATTACAGGTATATTTTTAGGATTGGAGACAGTGTAGCACCAACGTGGAATTTTAAATGGGTTTCTAGTACAATGTTAAAAATGTCTGAACTGTCACACTAATACTAGACAATTTTTTAAATAGAAACTACTATTTAAGTAAATGCAAATTATAAATGTGGAAGTTGGTATGTTTAAGTGTTTGGATGTTTGTACTCATATAATAATATTAACCCTGATAAGAAACTGTCTCACCGTTAGGCACGGGCCTCCTCTCAAACTGAGAGGGTTTAGGCCATAGTCCACCACGCTAGCCCAGTGCGGGTTGGCGAACTTCACACACCTTCGAGAAACTTAGGCATGCAGGTTTCCTCACGATGTTTTCCTTGACCGGTAAAGCAAGTGATAATTATTTTTTTAATACGCTCATGCTTTCGAAAAGACAGAGGTGCGTAGGTCGGTCTAACCACTAGGCTATCACAGCTGTTTGTACTCAATCAAGCAAAAATGACTGAACGGGTTTGGAATGAACGGGATTGGCACAAAGATAGTTTATTACCTGAATTAGCAGACTATTTATCCTGGCAAAATCTAAGGTTCCTGTCTAAAATCAACAACAATGGACAAAGTCAGCAGACAGAAGCCAGTAGACCATAATTTGCTTGATCGCTATTTCACGATTAATTTTTTAATTTCAAGTTTGACGTTTCGAGTGTTTTACAGCACCCACCACCACGGGAATAAGTGAGGTGTTTGACATCTATATGACATCATTACTCCGGAATAGGTCGCTTTTTAATTGTTTTGTTCGTTCGATCTTAAATGATATCACAGGTTTTGGATGTAAAATCTATTTGACGTGATAATGACGTTATTATTTTGACCTTCTGAACTTTCATGTTATATACTACATAAATTATGTACCCCTGCTTGTAATAAAACGAAAATTAGCCTTGTAAGTTGTAGGGAGTGTTTTCGGTTTTCAAGGGTATTTTTAATTTTTACCCTAGCAACCCTGACCAGCCCTCATTAACGAGTGTATTTCAGTTGAAAATCAACTGAAATGAGGACAAACAACCCAACCGGCTGACGTGAGTTCTTTACATGAAAATATATTGGATCTCGGGTAGGTGGCGGTAAATTACTTCGCCTACGCTACATAAGTGTACATATTGTTAAGATTTTATAAAAATTAATGGGAGAGGAAATATTACGGGTCGTTAGTTCGGAGTTGGAATGAGTTGTGGTGTATTGAAGAACTATGAAAATTAGTTTAGACCGGCTTGAATTAAGTCAGAATTATTATCACTAGTGACCCGCCCCAGCTCGCACGGGTGAATTATACACATAAACCTTTCTCTTGAATCACTCCGTCCATTGGTGAAAACCATATGAAAATCCATTCGGTAGTTATCTTTTGGGTTTCTTTACATGGTGTGACAGGAACAGCAAGAGACTACTACAACACAGTAGACTACAACTAAGGCAACTAATTGGATCATTCACAAGCCACTATGGCACCAAAGAACATCTACACAAGATGAACCTATGCAGCGACGTGGTATCCAGTAACTGTGGTACAGAGACTGAAACCATGAAGCACGTCCTCTGCCACTGCGGCGCTTTGGCTGCGCGGCGAATGAGGCTACTGGGAGTGGCCTATCCAAACCCAGAGGAACTACGGCTCTGCCCCCCTGCTGGAATCTACAGCTTGATACAGGGAGTATTTGATCCTTCAGGTACGTAAGAGCATCAGTACAAGGACAGCACAAAAGATTCCATCGGGTCCAAGTGCGCCTGAGGTCTCCTCGGTGCGATAAGCCAACAATAAGATAAGATATCTATTGGGTTTATCGCTTTCAGACAGACAAACAGACACGGCGGGGGGGACTGTTTTATATGTAGTGATATTGGAGTGTGTCCTAGTGTGGCAGTTGCACATTTATTAGATTCATACATTCAATATTATTTATTACTAGCAGTTTCCCGCGACTTCGTACCCGGTCGACAACAGCGCCCCTACCGGGTCTATGTTATATAGCCTATGTTACTTCTGAATAACGTAGCTTTCTTATGGTGAAAGAATCATTAAAATCGAATCAGTAGAACCGGAGATTACCCCGAACATTCAAAGTCACAAACTTTACCACCTTATAATATTAGTATAGATTTAGGAATACAACATAATGCACAATGTTAAATCATAGCCCCCACAAAACTGTGCAATCAGTTTTACTGTGGGGGTCAGTTCAGTCTACTAAATTAATACTTATTAATAATAATAATATCAGTCTATACTTCCCACTGCTAGGCAAAGGCCTTCTCTCACGAATCGAGGTGAGAGAGATTATGTCATACTCCACCACGCGGACCCAGTGCGGATTGGTGGAGGCAGGTTTATGGCCATTTGCTGTTGGGACTTATCCAGCCGTCTATAAAGCTTCCAATTCGGCTTAACGACTACCACATTAAGTGGTAACCGGGACCACCGGCTTAACGTTCCTTCTGAAGCACGGAACCGCTCGAATATGAAAATACCTCAAACGGAGTCGAACGCTGCTTAATCTTGGTGATCGGTAAGAACACCGTGGTCGCACAGCGCTACGAGCGTCTCGAAACGAAATTAATATTACGGAAATACTAACTTAGCACAAACTTTGGTAATGCTATTTCAGATTCCTTTTGAAAAATATGATTGGAATTAAATTATTACGTGACTGGTAAATGTTAAATCCTATATCACTTTGTTGTGCAGGATTGCATTAATGCAATTCCGGGTTTACGTGATCAAATGGAACTTGCCTTTTTTGAACAATGTGTAAGGTGCTCCGAAAGCCGCTAATTTAGTCTATTACCGGCTTAGTTGAATGTTCGGCTTAGGCCGCTTGATACACTAGATGCGTTGGTAGTCGAGGGTTTTATCTCCACACAAGAATAATCTTTGGGTAATAAATCCGCTTGCACTTGCTCTCTGTTGGGCAAAGGCTTTCTCTCACAAATCGAATCAAGAGAGATTAGGCCATACTCGAGTACGCGTACCGGAGGCAGGTTTGTGGCCACCTGCTGTTGGAACTTATCGAGCTGTTTAAGTCTTATATACCACATAAAATGGTAACGGGAACCAATTATTTAATGTATCCGTTTATAGAAATGGAAAATAAAATAGCATTTATCTCAGATTGACAAAGCTGAGCACTGCGTAAACTTAATGATCGCGGCGAACACATCGCGGCCACACAACGCTACCAGTGCCTTATATAGCACTTTATATTCGAAGATAATTAGTTTTGGCTACCGTTTCATTACCAAAGATTATTTTATTATAGGCAATTTATTAGATATAAAACGTCTGCTTTTAAAAGTTCAATTAAGATTAGCTATAAAATGAAGACTCATATTTATTGATGCTGGAACAAAAATTGAAATACCTATCCATTTGATGTACCTATTCTCGCTTATTTCGCCTTATAGTTTCGCTTACGGTATTTTTGTTAAAGCCTCTATGTATGCATCTGCCTGATTATCGCGTTCCACCATAGACGGCAATAAACGGCATACCTATTGTGCACCTCCCACTATACACAAAACTACTTTTTCATCGTCCTACACAAATATTAGACAGGACACACACCGCCCGGAAGAAAAAAACAGATAACGAGTTGAGCGGCTACCGGTCAAAGCCGCCGCCCGTGCCGCCACCAAGAATGGGCGGGGCGCGTCACGCACAAAACAAACTCAGGCGACGCGAGCGACAGAGACAACACATACGACGTCTAACTCGCCAGACAGAGACGCAGACAGCCCGGTGCTCGCACACCGGCTAATTTAAAACTCAAAAATAAATTGATGGTGAGCTCAAAACAAACAGATATGGCTGACAAAAAAGGACGGGTGTATACGAAATCTTCATTAGCGAGCGAGCTAGAACAAGGGCGCCGGCGAACGTTACTAATTTAAAAATCGAATGTAATTCCGATCGTGATTCGACATTAATACCAAGAAAATTTCTCATTTGAGATTTAAAAGAAAAAAAATAAGTATGACAGTGCAGTATCGTAGTACTAATGAATGAGCTCCGGTTATTAGCAAATTGAGGCCGTTGAAATGAAATTATACCGCGGTAGCTCTCGTCTCTTAAACTAATTAATGGCGTAATTAATCTGGGAAATCGAGTGGAGGATTAAATAGATTCAATGGCAAGGTTTAATCGTAGATTTATATTTTTAGGATTGATATTTGTCAGGGTACAGTTGGTTTAAGATTAAAAAATAAGTAAATGGGTATAAAATAATGTTACTTAGGTACCTATGCAAACTAAATGATTTACCAAGATAATGAGACGCTTAATAGAGGAAACTCCACCGACGGTCATCCATCTCAGAATGACCGAGTCGAATGCTCCTTAACCTTATTGATAGTTAAGAACACCGCGGTACAACAGCGCTATGGGCATCTTTGTTCGTATACAGTTTTCGAAAAACCCAGAGTTAACCCTTACCCTGGACCTCAAAAACGGAGGGAATGATCAGTGTTTACGAAACTAGCGTTTTACCAACCATTTAATAAAAAGATTTCACTTAGATACCAAATCAAGATTGAACTAACAAATTTCATTAAAACTATAATAAAAACTTGAGACAGTTTACAAATAAATTTTGGAAACTTTAACGCAATGATCACGCCTGAATTTGCCAAACGTTTTTTGTTGGTCTTTTAAGGACAAAAAAATATTGCATGATGATTTTTTATCATAATTTTTTGCCCCGTTCTGGCGCCAATATTTTGACAGGCGGGCAATGAGGCAACACTGAGCAGACTCTGTTGCCATGTTATGAAATTTCACTAAGTGGGAATATAGATAAGAGGCCTTTTGGTCGACCAGCGTCTGTGATCTTCAATCTTTTTAGTAATGGATGCAATAATGATTTATTGGTAGATTGTTATTATGTTATATGCAGTTCATGAACTGGATTTTATGTAAGTAGATTGTATACTTATATATGAACAGAGAGGCTTAGATACTATCTTATAATAGAAGATTTATACCGTACGCTTTTAAGTGTATATTTATCTGACAAAACCGCTATGATAATTAAAAATATTCTATTAGATTAACTTATAATATGATTTAAATATCTACTAATATCTCATGAACTAATTGCTTATGCATTTATTGCAATATAATACCCATAAAATAAATTAAAATATCCAACTAAATTGATATTAAAACATTAAACATCGAAAGCTTGACTTTCTAATTACCAGGAGATCATAAAATCTAAGAACTTCAAATACCGCCCGCCACCCACTGGAGTATACAAAAACTCCGGAAAGACGAAATATAAGTGACCAAATACTTTATTACATCACAATGTTTACTTTAAAACAAAACAAAAAGGTCTCGGACCACACATATTGTGCAATTTGTTTGAAATAGTGAATGGCGTAGTTTTTACAATGAGTTTTTGTGCCCGAACAAATTTGGACACAAACAGCTTTTTTTAGAACTAATAGGATCAGCGACTGTTCTTATCATATTAGCATTGCTGGCTCGGTGGCCGGTACCCAAAAAAGCATGTTTACGTAAAGGAGAAAATGTATTGGGCAGTTTATTTATGAATAAAGTCGATTAAGTGTTTTCTGTCTGGATTTGAGTCAAGAGTCTCCGTAACCGGCGAGCGTGTATGAGACGAACTATATGAGTGGAGAAAGCCAGAGAGGTATGTAAGGAAAGAACCTGTTGGAACTCTGTACTCTCTGCCTACCCCGCGAGGGATCTGGCGTGATGCTATAGCATAGCTGTCTGGATTTTAATTTCGGGATGGGCAAAGTATTATAATAATATCAGCCTATACTGCCCACTGCTGGGCAAAGGCCTTCTCTCACAAATCGAGGTGAGAGAGATTAGGTCATACTCCACCATGCAGACCCAGTGCGGATTGGTGGAGACAAGTTTGTGGCCACTTGCTGTTGGAACTTATCAAGCCGCCTTTAAGGTTTCCAACTCGGCTTAACGACTACCACATAAAGTGGTAGCCGGGACCAACGGCTTAGCGTGCCTTCCGAAGCACGGAGACGCTCGAATATGAAAATGCCACAAACGGTCACCCATCTCAGGCCGACCGAGTTGAACGCTGCTTAACCTTGGTGATCGGTAAGAACACCGCGGTCGCACAGCGCTACGAGCGCCTACGGCAAAGTATTACTGGGACTTTTCTATAGAAAAAGTCTGTCGGGTATCTGGTCTGAAATTGTGCCCGGGGCCAATGAAATAAGGCAGCAAACTGAATTTTATAGGACTAGGTTTCTAATTGTCCTATGCCATCAAAATATCCAAAAATTATTCTTTCAAGTTCAGCCATACGCAGAAACCATAACAAGACAGATGATACAAGAGGAAGAAGAGAGGGAAGAGTAGGGATTTTGCCTCTACCTACATTTTTAAGAATAATCAATCATCCTATTACCTACCATCGTAGCACCACTGTTGGTTAAAGCTCGCAAATAGTGAAAGATAATAGTGAAGGTCATAGTGGAGTAGCACTACGACCTTATGAGGATTGGTAGAGAATAATCCTTAGTGAATAATATAGCTACGTAAGAGAATTCATTTAAACAGAAGAGTATCACAAATAATAAAGATTTAATATTAATGGTCGCGGTGGTTAATGATCGCGCAACATCTTGTGGTAACCGGCAAATTGGTAACACGACCTCGTGTGTGGGGATCCTCCGAGGAAAATCGAATAAGTTGTTACATTTATTTTCTTAGCATTTAACAATGTTTGAAGAATAATCTCACCGGCTGCTTTATTGGTCTAATTCGTATTCTATTATATAGAATATTGTCTAGGTCGTATATAGCGTGGTTTTTCGATCGAAAGATATTCAGTATTGGACGGACGATTTAGCGCAGTGGTTAAGAGCTTAGTCCGCTCCGTCCACTGTGTCTAATAGTCGTGGGTTACATTCCCGCACGGGACATATCTGGGGTATTTGTGTATGTGAATTTTCATGTTTGTAAATGTACCCACGACACAGGAACCAATTCTAGTGTGGCGCTACGTTTAAAAAAAAAGTTTAAAAGTCACCTGGTATTCCGTTTGGTATAAGGGCTAAGTACAAGTTAAATGTATAGAAAGTTTACTGGGGCTTAATATAACAATAGTATACATTTTTCACCCATGTTCGGGGTGTTTGGGCGTCTTTAACTTTATATAGAGTTGTAAAATTAAGAGAGCAGACACATTTGCTAGCTCTAAATCTGCAAGAGTCACATCCGCAAGAATCATAGCCGTGTGCTAAACCATAAAGATATGCACTTAATCTGTGTTCTTTGCGCAAAATTGTTGGCGCTATACATCTTTCTCACTCTCTTTCGAATTCAAATTCGAATATTTATTTGCGGACTAAGTGTACAATAATATGAGATCTTAATATTATAAAGTGCTTATGACTTAGTGGCCGTTTACGGGCATTGCAAATACAGTTGTAATAAAAATGTTAAGTAGGTATGCCATAAATTAATGAAATAATATAATTAAGTTATTAATATAATTTAGTTATTATAATAGACTACAATTTCAATAAAGTTTCATAGTATATTGCAATCGTCATGTCAATATTAATATAAGTAGGTAGTTTTATGTAATTGTACTTTGTTCCAATGTTTGATATTATGTTATTGTGGCAATTCTAAATATTCTGATAGTGAATAGAAACAGTTATGAATTAAGTAAGATTTTAGTCGTTTATTGAATGATGTTAATTTAGTTTCGGTTTTGATATTATGTGGTAGTTTATTGTATATTTTTACAGCCATATAGTGTGGACTTTCGTTGAGCATCAATACAGAAAATGTATCTCAACTCTCTCATCTTAGAAATACGTCCAAAACGATGTATTTTTTCTTATTTAGATTCGCTATACCACTTCAGACTGATAGCATAAAACTTTGTATGGCTTCCTTTTCATTATGCCAGTAAACAACTCCCGATCAAAATAAAAAAAATATTTCGTTTCCCACATTAAACCAACTCATCATACTGTATAAAATTTTCCTGGCAAGAACTCGCGTAAGAAAACTCTTGCGGATCAATTAGTTGTACTGTAACGAAGCCGGCGCATGTAGCCGCGGCCTAATGAGGCAGACACTGGATATCGCCACACATCCGTATCAACCCTTATGTGTGGTACGAATGAGAAACTGTTGGCGGCTAAGATAAAAAAATATATGAAAGGAATAGTAAGTGAATATAAAACACTTGTGATGATAAAATAGGTAAGCAGAGGTATATATCATATATACCCCCATGACTCTTGATATTTATAGTGCTATGCCGGTACAAGAGTGAGAATACAATTGCAGTCATCGGACACAGGTATAATTGTTTTTTGAGTTTTCTCATGTGTGGAGGCTTCCGAAAGACGAGGTTTATTTTTTACCATAAACAAGTAAAAATGAAAATGAAATGCTGCCTGCTTATAGGTTGTGAAATACACATAGGTGCAAGCTGAGAATTTACTCGGCTCTAATAATTATTAGAAAACTAATAACCTAGAGATTATTCCTCCATCGTGGTGGATGTGTTTACAAACATACCCAATACCCTGCCAACACTAGCAAACCCCAGCAAACATTTGGGGTCACACTAAGATTTACCCTATGCGCACACGCGACCCTTCAAACCAGTGAGTGGAGCGGCCTACCTACGGTTACTAGACCAAGCCATGCATCTTGACCACTAATGGCCGGTTACAATATTCAACTCAAGGATAGATTTGCTTTCTTTTAGTAGAATTTTGACATATTTTGTATGCAAAATCTGTCAAAATTCTACTGGAAGTTGGCAAATCTATCGTCCAGTTGGATATTGAAACTGGTCATAAGGGGTAATGCTGACCCTCGCTTCGCCTATCGCTTTTACACCCATTGTCTCACGTACCCACTCTGTTATAAAAGTAGGTAACCTTTACTTCGCCGACATCGTTAGTACGTAGATGCTTGCAATTATGTTATTTGCTATACTAATACAAATTGGTTTAGTTACTGTTCTGTATCGGGGTTAACTTTGACGTATCAAATTATGAATTGTTTTGTTGAAATTATGTAGTTTTCGCTCATAGCAATGTACGCGGTGATCTTTAAGTTAAGATTTAGTAGCGTTCGGTTTAGTCGGTTTGAGAATGTATGACCGTTTGTGGCATTGTCATATTTTAGCGGCTTCGTACTCCGGGAGGCGCGCTAAGCCGTTTTTGTCGGTTACAACTAAATTTGGTAGTCGTTTAGCCAAGTTGGAAGTTTTGCGGCTTGATAAGTTCTAACAGCAGGTGATAATAAACCGGACTCCACTAATCCGCACTGGGTCCACGTGGTGGTATATGACCCAATGTCTCTCACCTTGATTTGTGAGAAAAGGCCTTTGCCCCGCTGTTGCCGTATCAAATTTATATATGTAGAGTTGTAAGTTGGCTTTTTCTGAGCCCGTATGTATATTTTATGAAAATTAATAAGTAAAATTATTCATAAATCTATTACACTAACGAACCCTTGTATTGTGTATTAAAATAATTTCTTATGCATATCATAAAACTATGTGCACATAGTCATAAATATTTATCTGTTAATCTCTATGGTCAAACATTTATTTTAAATTAATCTCAGTCCAAATTTACGTTCTATTTATAAATATACCCAGATACTTTACATATTCTCTTTAAAAAAAAAATAGGTACAGGAAAATACCCAGAATTTAATTATCACAATAACGATTCAGTTGTCGTCACGTAATATAGTTAAGCATGTGGTTACTTTACTTTAGGTACAATAAAAACAACTGTTAAAAATAAACTTTAAACTTTTTTACGCCGTTTTTATGAAGAATGCCATAGCATAAAATTATTTATAAAAAACCAACCAGTCTTGTTTATGTCGACCCTTTTTAGCGCGTTGCGTGTATGCGAACTATTCTGTTTGGCTTCAAATTATGTGGCATTAGCACGCATAGAGAACTGGAATTGTTTTAAATTGTAATTAAAATGTAAGCTAATTACGTTTAGATTTTTTACAAGATTTTTTTAACTTGTATTTAACAATGTCTGTCTGTCTTTCCGCTGCAAATCTTGTGATCCATTTTTCAAGCACGCAAGCGGGTATCCGATTGAGCAAAATTTGGCATAGTATGAGAAGTCAGTGACAATAATATGGCCCCATGATGATGGAGTCGGAAGGTGGTAATGAAACAACCTAATGACTCAATATAACTCCACCGTGTTTGGGCTCGTTGGATTGATCTTGACGAGTGCTTCAGGCCGGTATGGTGTCCAAGGTCTGATGATGGATCCGGAAGCCATAGGAACTCCTTAACTAAGTAAGATATTTTCGTTGGTGTTTTTGCCATAAAAGCTTGTTATAAAAAACTCTTTTTAAATTAAAACTATTTTTGGCTTAAACTAGCTCATAGAAGCTACATATTTAGAAAAGGTTCTATTTCTGGGTTAATTTCGTTTAAGTGTTTTGTTTTTTGCGTAATTTTCTCTAGAATCAAACGGGGATATAATATTTGTCAGTTAGTTGCATGGACGTCTAAAAAAGGTCTTTTTTCCGTTCCAGGCTTGTTTCAACTCATTCCGTCTAAAAGTATTAAGCTAAGAACAATTTTGCTTTAGTTTCAAGTAGGAATATAAACGATAGGCATGTAAGTTGCATGATGTTGTATTAGCCAAATATCGCTCACTGGACACTGTACCCAACGAAAACAGTCGATGTCGTTTTATATTTTAATGGTATTTATGACGACTGCCTCGTTGGTCTGGTGGCGAAGCGCATGGCTTTGTGATCACGAGGTCCTGGGTTCAAATCCTAGGTCGGACAAATGTAGTTTTTCTAACGAAAAATTCCCAGTATGAGTCCGGAGTCTGGAATTGTACCCGATATATGGCAATAGGCTCGCCTCCTATTACATGGGACCTAACATCATCGGCGAAATGTGGGTGTAGTCAGTACGCCTCTGCCACCCCCTCTGGGGAATATAGGCGTGACGGTGTATTTATGAATTTTCTATGAGAAAAACAAACTGTCCCGCATTCTATCTCTAAGGATTACCAATACAGATTTTTGGTACATTTTACCTCAGCTTCAGTTAGGAATAGAACATTCAGCCTTAGTTCGTCCAGAATGTTAATTTATGACTCAAATCTTCAATTAATTTGCCCAGAAATATGTATTTATCTTATTTATTTTGATTGTTAATACATATAGCACGTACATTTTATTTTAAAGTTATCTGTACTCTAACAAGAGGATATTAAATTCACAGGAATGTGCTAATGTTAGACTCGTGTCGTGCCTACGTCACCAAATACTTGTTTGTCGTTACTAAATATATAGAAATCGTGTAAATAACAAGCACATTTAATTCCATACGAACGTAAAGTAAATAATATGTGCTGTCGGGGTCTAAACACTTTAATATTTTAGTAACTATCCGGCCGTGTATAACCGAGCTTATTAATATTATTGTGGTTAGAATAGAGAACTAACATTTTTTTTTCTTTAAAAACGGAGCCCCACACTTGGATTTATTCCTGTTACGTGGGTGCGTTTACAAACATCAAAATTTACAGACTCAAATACCCAGACCGAAACAAATAATTGTGGGTCACACAAATATTTCTCCCGTGCGGGGTTCGAACCCGCGATTATCAGACACAGTGGGCGGAGCGGCTTAAGCACTGCGTTAAATCGTCCGTCAACTAATATAATACTACTAAAAACATTGTGCTGGTGATTGTACCAATTTAAAAGACCGATCGACAGATGACCTATCTTTAGGTAATATAATAAACTAACCTGTACTGCCCACTGCTAGGCAATGGTCTCTCACAAATGAAGGTAAGAGAGGTTAGGTCAAACTCCACTACACAGGCAGTGCAAATTAGTGGAGACAGTTCTGTGGCCTCCTGCTGTTAGAAGCGAATCCCATAAATTGATCATGTACGATATAAGAAAAAGAACTCATGATCTCTCCTTTTCTCAACTAAGCCTTAATAATTCAACCTTCAATAGTTCTTCCAATTTCCCAAAGAAATATAACTTTATTTAAGTAATGTAATCCTTGCTTCATTTAATCCCATCTCGGAGTCCCGTTTTAAGACGCCATCTTAATCAACCCTTCTTGATACGTCCAGTCTTACGAAATACTCGACAAGCAAATTATATCGGACAATTATACGGTACAGAGTTGTTGGATACAACAGCTTTTGTATACATACTATATGTAAATACTAACTGGAAGCATGTATGAAATAATTGATCTGATTCTGATTTTGAGGCGAGAGAAGTCCTCCTACGCGAGAGGTCTCCCTGCCTACCTATGGGGCAATGATATGGTCGGCCGTTGGACTGCAAAGTCAGAGGTCTCGGGTTCAAACCCAGGCATGCACCTGTCTTTTTAAAAGCATGTGCGTATTAAAAATTAACTATCACTTGCTTTAACCATGAAGGAAAACATCGTGAGAAAACCTACATGCCTAAGAGTTCCTCGACGGTGAGTGAAGTTCACCAACCGGCACCGGGCCAGCGTGGTAGACTATGGTCTAAACCCTCTCAGTTTGAGAGGAGGCCAGCGCCCAACGGCGGGACAGTTTCCTAACAGGGCTAATTTTATTATTTATTAAATAATATATAGTGTGACATATTGAAAGGCTTGATAAGTTTCAACAGCAGGTGGCTACAAACTTAGTGACAATAAATTCAAAGCTTGTATTAAACGTACGCTTAGTAAACAAGCTTATTATACGCTAGATAATTATTTAAAAGACAAAAATACTTGGAAAGGGGCTGTTCCAGCTCCACTTGATTGAATATGGACAACTTGTTTAGCTATTATTATTTAATATTCCCTCTCTTCCTTCTATTAATTTAGTAAAATGTTTCACTTTTTTATCTCGTTTCTTTCTCTGTAAATGAGAGAACCATGTAGCCATTCACATGAATAGTATAATTTGTATAATTTAACTTAGACCTACCTGATAGACCAGCCTACATCGTTCTCCCATATCCCACAACAAAATGTAGATGGAAAAAGAAAATGTAAAAATACTATTTTAAAGAGTAACCGTGGAGTTTCTTGCCCTTCTTCTCCACAGGAATGACATTCCGAAGTGGTGGTAGAGTCTTTGTTACTTTTCTAACGATTCATAAATACTGTAATGGTTTACATGAATAAAAAACATTCTGATTCTGATTCCGGAAAAATATAAGGTTCAAAAGTCAACGCGGCCGAAGTCACGGGCAGAAAATCTAGTAGATAATATTTTTATGTCATTCCGTCTGTCTATAATGTAACATGCTAATGTATTTGACTTTCGACATTCATTAAGAACTTGCGACCTACAGCAGTGCGCTTAAACGTTTCGCAACAATGCACATTAAACTTAAGTATGGAAAATTATAGCTTAGGCTGTCAGTTACTCTTAAATTAAATTTATATGTATAAGAGTAGGTATACTTAGTACATTGACGAGATAATTCCCGTTTACCGGCGCAGTCATCGAAAGAAATAAGACAAAAATAAAAACAACCAGGTGTTTCCATGTAATTGGAGTTTAATTTCGTAATTGTCGTTGAATTTTTTTTGTGTCGCAGTAGTTTGGATTGGAATGTTTGTTGGGTATTGTCAGTAGATCTGCTTTTATAGAATCGTGATAATTTTCTTATTAACAACAATTCAATACAAATGTTTCGTTAAAGAATAAACTACTTAAATGGAAAAATTAATACCGTTTCTCCTATGTTCACTAACCGGGCTTGGGAGAGGTGTACTGTGTAACCCACGTTTGATCGATTATGGTAGGTTTCAATGCAATAGAAGCCAAGTTACTGCCGTTATACCGGCAAAAATACCAACGTGTTTTAATAAAAATCCTTGAAAAATACTTTATTGACTAAAGAATTAAATCCTCTTCGAATTCGTTATCTTCAAATAAATCATGCGTTATAAGACCAACAAGACAATTAATATTTACACAAAAATTGACACTAACTAACAATGAGCAGTCTGCTCGGTTGCCATATCCATTTGTTATGAATGTGCGTTAAACGAACATCATTTTCTGATCCCTACAAACAAACCTGTAGTACCGTTCTAAACAAGTGGAATAATGCATCATTATTGGTTTCTAATTCGTGAGACCGAAGCTCCACTCCCACGACTAACTAAAATCCTCTTTAAGCAATTTACAATAAGAACTAGAATTACCATTGCTAATATTCCGAGAAACAAACTGCACACAACATTATTTACAGTTAAAATGAACCTTATTATGTATGTAATAAGGTGGTTGTGATGTGGATAGGTTAATAGTGTGTATAGTTAAGTGATCTAGTACGGAGTAGATCATGATCGGTGCCCGAGGCCGGCTCATTAAAGAGAACTAACGATGTAATTGGCACACAGTTGTGGCATGTCAGGGTTGAAGTACAAAACCCGATGATTAGATAACTGTCTGGTTGTTCGTGCTGAGATACACTGACACTGTTTTACTAACATGATAGATAAATTTATTACATTATTGAGTATTAACTATGGCAGATATGAGACGAACTATGAGAGTGGAAGAAGCCAGAGAGGTATGTAAGGAAAGAACCTCTTGGAACTCTGTACTCTCTGCCTAACCCGCAAGGGATCTGGCGTGATGATATAGATAGATAGAACTATGGTAGACTTACATATATTTTCGTATTTAATGTTTTAAATTGACTTAGAAATTTGGTTTAACTGGAATTCATAATAGTAAGTAAGTACACACTATGTGCTAATAATAGAGATTGTAAGAAAATGTCAGCTGCATCTAACACATTGAAGACAACAAAACTTAGGTATGGAATCACCTTAGATTATCTAAGTTCTATATTTTTTTCTAACCCGCTATCAAGCCTAATGATATTAATAGATAATCATAGTAAAATTCAGTTTAATTCACAATTATGTGGGTATAAATCGCAAAACGGTTAATAAATAAATTTTCACGACGATTATTAATATGTGATCACGAGGTCCTGGGTTCAAATCCTAGGTCGGACTAATGTAGTTTTTCTAACTAAAAATTCCCCGTATGAGTCCGGAGTCTGGAATTGTGCCCGGTATATGGCAATAGGCTCGCCCCCTATTACGTGGGACTTAACATCGTCGGCGAAACGTGGGTGTACTCAGTACACCTCGGCCACCTCCTCTGGGGAATATAGGCGTGACGGTGTTTTTTAAATAAATATTCATATGTTTAAACCGAAATATACTTTTTCTCAATCAAAATACAAATAAGTAGTAGATAATAAAACAAACTTCTCAATAGTTAAGATAAATGACCGTCAAAATAACCGTATGTATTAAATTATATTCACACTGACAAGACAGCAAAAAAACGAGTCTTGTCCAGATATCAGATGTTTAGCACAATGTCCGATTTGACCTCTCACCCGCAGCACTAACAGTACGTAGAACAGTCACGCCAATGTGCTATTACCCCGCACAAGTGATGCCGGTGGCGCCCTCTGTGATCGACAAACATCTTGTAATGAGAAGGAAAAAAGGGAAAATACATTTTTATTCAATGACAATCTAGACAAAATGTCGATTAGCTAAGCATTACTTAATTATGAAGGAAGCGGGAAATTCGTTTATATTGAAGGATATACTTATCTCAATGATGTAAAGGAGGTAAGGGAACTATAAAAATCTAGAGAATGTGGTCACTTTTGCATATAACTTACATAAATAAACAATGTGGACGGTTAGTTAGTGTAAGTACAATTGATAAAACATTTTTTTTATTAACATTAAATTACAGACATAATTACGTAGGTTACCTTCCTCTAATTGACCTTAATTTGAAAATAATCTAACCAATAACCCTTGAACACACATGAACGACGCGTTGGAAACAATTAAGGAAAACATTTGTCACCGTGACCGAAACGGCTAGGAAGAGAGAAAGAACCCATAGCCAAAACACAAGAAAAGCGCTGGAATCAGTTTAATTCCTTATACGAGGCATATAAGAATACACACATAAAATTGCAACGACAAATTATAACCCCATCTCTCCATACCAAAACCACACAAGCGTCTCTACAATTATAATTCACATAAATCCATAGAGAGGCATTATAAACTCAAACTTTTTCCATAACAAGTCAACTCCACGCATGCCTTTTAACTAAAACAAGCCGTCGGATATCATGGCAATTAACGTGTTAAGAGTGTGTGGACCATGCGAACACCGTGCTTGTCCACTTTCTAAATGATGGGATGTGATGGGGAAAATACTAGTAACTAGTCGTAAAAGGTTTTAACTGTTGATAAAGAGAATATTGTCGGACAAAGGAAGGAATTGAGTGGCCATAAAACATTTTGAGGTTAGGTATATGAAATAAGCTTCCAATCGCATAGACAGGTGCTTTACGGCAGGTATTTAACTCAAGTATAGAATTGAATACTACGGACAATTTTGACATGTGTTGTATGGAAAATTCCGTGTGGTGCCGGCAGAGCAGAATAGCACCACCCCATATCTTCCCGTGGGTATCGTAAAAGGCGATTGAGGGAGTGTGAGAAAATACTGACTCCTTGTATCTTTCTCACCGTGATACTGCTCCGTCTGTCTGAGTCCTTCTCCGGTCGTAACGGTCTCCGTTCCACTGGGCCCAGAAGGATAAGGATGAGTATGTGCACCTGTGTCTCGCGCGTATACTTGTGCACCTTAATATTTCCTGCGCATCTGACCGCTTCCGTTACTGGACTCCGAGTACGCAAAAGTCCTGTGGCGATGTAAATCTAGGGGTCAAAGTGGTCGCCATGGCCGAAATCGGTCGGATCAATCATCATCATCATCATCATGGAAAATCTGTCAAGATTTTACTGCCAGTACGCAAATCTATTGAGTTAAATATTGAAACCGGCTATAAGGGAAATTCAGCTTTATCTTTAATAGTTTATGTCTGATTTCTCTAAAATTTCGTATATATTATTGAAATTTAGTGTTCTCCAATTTAATGAAATGTTTTTAAGATGATATATATTTTTACACGTTAAAAAAATTGTTTCGTATTTAAAAAAAATCTTCATATATTAAGCGTACCTGTTACTAAAGAAAATTTATATCATATATTTAAGAAAACATAGATTAAAAAAATCTTAGTTATTAAACTAAATGAGACATTTTGACTTATACACTGGCACACCTTTGCCTTTTAGGAATGGGGATGCAGGCCTAACGATATTCATTCATATTCATTCTCATTTTGACTGCCTCGTTAGTCTTGTGGCAAAGCGCATCGCTTTGAGATCACGAGGTCCTGGGTTCAAATCGTAGGTCATACAAGTGTAGTTCTACTAGCGAAAACTTCCCAGTACGAGTCCGGAGTCTGGAATTGTGCCCGGTATATGGCAATAGGCTCGCCCCCTATTACATGGGACCTAACATCGTCGGCGAAACATGGGTGTACTCAATACACCTCTGCCACCCCCGCTTAGGGGAATATAGGCGTGACGGAGTGGGTGTAATACTCATTTCTTAAAAATGTCATTACCCCAATATCAATTACGACACATATATTTTATAAGGCTTCCTTGATACGAGCCTGCGGGTAATAACCAAATTATCGTTTTTAAACCAGCACCAATCACATGTAATGCGGTTTAAATGTGGGCAACGTGTCTGCGCGCGCGCCGCCGCCTTTGATCCAGTCATGTGGGACTAGGGTGGCCAACTATCCTTATTTCTGTTTGGTTCCTATATTTAACTAATAGACAGATTTTTTATATAAGATATGTTAATATTCTACTGGTTGGTAGGAGACAAATCTATCTGTAAGTTAAATACCTATAGGACCTGGTCAATTACTAACTACTTAGATAAGTTGCAAGAATTTTGTTTGTGTTCTCTTTCCGTAATCGATAGGTCCTTATTCTAACCATCTAGCTTTTTGTTGTAGGTAAAATGACTTTGCCGTAAAATTTTCCATTTTATATTACCATTAATAATTGTAAAATGTCAAGTTGGCTGTACCCCGAGTCCCGCCCAAAGGCCTAGTAGCATGATGCTTATTATCCTCATTTTCAACATCAACTACCGTTTTCAATATTTCTGCTATGTATGAATATGCACCTACGGTGATAGACGCGCTCACATATTCACTTAAACTGTCTCCATCAACCGAATCAGAACCGGAGTCGCAAGGTGCAATTATCATCTTCACAGGTGGAGCATAACTGAGTCTCCTTGTTGCGACTGTGGAAACTCAGACTATCCAGCACATCGTAGAGGACTGTCCCACTCGAAAATTTAGCGGCGCATTCGAGGGGCTACACGAGTGACACCAGAGGCTAAACAATGGGTCCTCCACTCTTGTGGTTCGCATTATTAGAAATACACCGCTTAGTTAGAGTAAGTTCTGGTCTGGAATATATAACTGGAAGTTATGATCAAAAAACTTGTTTTATAAAAACCTGATTTTATTTTGCCTGGCTAAAATATTTTTCCCTTAAGTCCCGATAAAATAACTATCAGAGTTGGTTAGCCTATGTGGGACCATCATAATATTCCTTTTCTCTACTATTGTTTCCGATTACTAAACCTTTTTTGGGGCAGAATTAAGGTTTTTAATGGTGTGACTTTAATATTAGATTCCTCACCTAAAATTATAACATCATAAGTTTGGAATCAGTTATTGGAATTTTGAGTTTCTCGAATTTATATCTCATTTTTGAGATGGAAGTGACACCGTTTGATCTCGACAAGATACTTTTTGATTTTATTGCTTATAGCCCTCTTATATAAATGAATCATCATCATCATCATCATCTCAGCCTATACTTGTCTACTACTGAACATAAGCCTTCCCAATCGCTTTCTAGCGTAAACGGTCCGATGCTACCTGCTTCCAACGACTTCCTGCGATTTAAAATGAACGAACCTATTGCGACATAAAAATCTAACCCAGAACTCCCTCACGGCCAACCAACGATGGACTACTTAGTCCACTATATCGAATAGTTTTTGTGTGACTCACAAATGTTCGTTTTGATCTTGGTGTTTATGAATTTCATGTTTGTAAACGCCATGACACAGGAATAACTAGGCTAGGGCGAGACATTTTTTTAATATAAGTAAACGAGGCATTTTAAAATTAACTATTACTAACCGAGTTTAAGTGTAAATCAGAAATTTAATAGGCATATTATAATTTGCCGTAATGTCTAATGAATCATAATATATCACACGGTGATTACAAGCAATTATTGTAAACCAATAAAATATATTTATGTCAGTCGCTTAGGTGTGAGCTTTGTACCAATAAAGTGGTTATTTACGAATATAACGATATCAGCGCGTTCATTAACGAACGAATGTATTTATAGAGATGCCATTTTGATATTAATATAAGCATTCATTTATATGATTTCGTTAGTATATAGTTAATAGTCCTCGGAGTTAAGTCTGCTATAGTCTTTCTTCTGAGCTCTATCAGTCTTCCTTGTTTAAAATTTGTAATAAATTTTTCAAGCATTCGCTGATATCCGAATGAGCTGAAATTTGGCATACTTACATAACTTCTATAACAATGCAATAATTTCATGGAAGCAAAAGCTGAAGGTGGCGTCTTTCTGCTATTTTTACCTATTACTGTGCCCTGCCTGTGTGGACCCACCACAACTGTATCATTTATACACTTTAACACCTTACCTTCATATAATAATATTAGCCTTGTTAAGAAACTGTCCCACCGCAGGGCACGGGCCTCCTCTTAAACTGAGAGGGCTTAGGCCACAGTCCACCGCGCTGGCCCAGTGCGGTTGGCGAACTTAACACCTTCGAGAAACTCTTAGCCATGCAGGTTTCCCCACAATGTTTTCCTTCACCGTTAAAGCAAGTGATAATTAATTTTTAATACGCACCTCCGACTTTGCAGCCCAACGGCCTTACCACTAGGCTATCACTGTCATACCTACATATTTTAGAATATAAATAAATGGATATGAACGTGCAGACCTGTTTGCACATGTTGAGAGGTTAGTTAGCGTCATAACATTATTACAAGTTGGAAAACTTTGTCAATGGTACGCTATGAACAACTTTGTCGCGACAGTTTGTAACTGACAATACGTTGAATGTCGTTGGTCGGCTGATCACATTTGCAAGCCACGGATATGCCACTTATGCGATTTAGCGCAGTGGTTAAGAGCTTAAGTCGCTCCGCCCACTGTGTCAAATAGTCGCGGGCTCGATTCCCGCACGGGACAAATCTTTGTGTGATCCACAGTTATTTGTTTCGGTCTGGGCATTTGTGTATGTGAATGTTCATGTTTGTAAACGAACCCACGACACAGGAATAAATCCTAGTGTGGGGCTACGTTTTTTAAAAGAAAACCAAAATAAAACTCACACGACGGCAAGTGGATTCTTTCAAACAAATTCGCCGGCACTAAGTCGGAGGGATGTGTCAGCGATGGGTGGGCGGATTCGTTATAATAAGAGCCTAATTCAATGCTTATTCATATATAACACTAAATTTTATCAGCTAAAAAGAATGATTTCTTTTGTTATTAATTTTTTAGTTGTGTCACTATTCCATTGAGACAATGATATGACTCAGGCAAAAAGAATGCGTTAATGTTTTTTAAAAAAAACGTAGCCCCGCTCTCGGGCTTATTCCTTTGTCGTGGGTGCGTTTACAAACATAAAAATTCACATACACAAATATCCAGACCGGAAGGTGGATCACACAAAGATTTGTCCCGCGTGGGATCGAACGCCTTCCGCCCACTGGATCACGTAGTTGCAATTTCAATTCCCACTCGGGACAAAACTGAATCTGAATTTTGTGTTTGTGAACGCACTCACGACACAGGAATAATGATGAAGTACTCAAATCATAGCGGGAGCATTAACTAGATTTTATAATTGAACTTACACTTACACTTATATCATGTCAGTGATAAGAAAGAGGACAAATCTATCGTAATCAGTAACACTCTTGTATACTTTATTTTTACAATAATTATTACTTGAACACAAATAAACAGTTACCGAGAACACAGTCACTAGACAAACAAATATTAACCGATAAATTTACCTGCAGCCTAAGTCAAAATGACAAACCATAATATTTTGAATAAAAAGGAAGGACGAACCATGTAGGAACAAAGGTTTTTAAATTGCTTATCTAAATGGTACCAAGTATCCAAAAAAACTGTACAACTGAACTGGGTTTAAAATCCCTCTATGCTTTTAAGTCCTATCTCTATGGGAATTATTAGTGTAGGGCTACAGTTTTTAAAAACAAAAAAAAAATTACTAAAACTTTTTAAATTCCGAATGCCACTTAAAAATATTAAGTTCTTCATCATTACAATATCACTAATAAGTTTTTTTAACGAAATACCTCTCAGATGCCGCGTGTTAATATAATTTCAGTAAGTAGCTCCATGATATGCTATAAAATAACCAGAATTACATCGTAAATAGTCGTATTAAAGTAATACCTAATGAGGCCGGGCGGCGCTTTGATGTTATCCGCGAAAGCATCGTATTATATATGCTAATTTTATTAAATTAATACAGTCAAGCCGATTTGAGACGCATCAGGATTATTGACAAGACTTATCGAGACAAGATATTATATGAGTAATAATATTAATTTGATAACGATCGTAAATAAAGGCATATTTAAACGGCGTAATGAAGAGTTAGGTCTAGGGTTGCCATCAAAGAAATTCTAGTTCCAGACACAGATTGTTAAAGCTCCGGACACGAAAGTTATATCTTATTTTTACCCGGATAAAAATCCCTTGATAATACAAACGTGCATTATACGGCACTGAGGATTCGAACCGAGTGAGAATCGAGATAATAAGGTTTTTATATTATACGGCCTGACCTTTTTCTGTTTTCTACGGTTATTGGTTTTGTCTGTCTGTATTGTCAGTCCATCAAGCGTTTTGAGTGCGCACGTATTGGCAAGCGCAGTGTGGGATGACCGCCTACCAGATGGAGCGACGATCTTGTGAGGATCGCAGGAAGTCGTTGGATGCAGGTGGCATCGGACCGGCTGTACTGGAGAGCAATTGGGGAGGCCTATGTTCAGCAGTTGATAAGTATAGGCTGAGATGAGAAAGCGTTTTGAGGACACAGTATCTCGTAGAAGATCTATTATTTGATTGTTCATAAATCAATCGTTTCACCGGCCTCTGAAACTATCCAAAATCATTCGGAGGCATATTTTTAAGCCTCCCAATACGATATCCAGACTAGGAATTTGGAATAACTTAGATGTATGGCAGCCCTAATTAAGATTTTAACCGCCGAGTGTCTATTCGAGATGTCACCTTTCACCGTTAGCAAATAGCAGCCGTAATACATTGATTTTGTAAACTTAGACTTTTCTTGATCAATAAAGATAGAATATATTAATAGAAAATAAATTAATGGATTTTGATTTTAGGAACGCGTGAGGAATTTTGTTGGACGCACCAATTTTAAATTGGGAGATTCTTTGGTCTATCTATAAATCACGCCAGAGTACAAACTTTTTGACCTCTCTAATCAAAGCACACCAGAGCTCTACTGATCAATGTCAAAATATAAAAAAATACATACATACGAGTATACCACCTTCTCCTTTTTGAATTTGGTTTAATAAGTGTGACGGTGTTTATAATTTCAAAAACAAAAACTCCAGCGATAACTAGATAATGTGTGTTGCCAGAATGCCAGCTCATCTAAAGAACATGATAGACATTTTATTATTCGAGTTTCCCGTGTTCTCTAGTTAATGCTGGAATTTTTGTATTTTGTAATAATATACTCCTATATAAGCGAATTCGAAAAGGAGAAGGTTCTATACTCGTCAATTAATATTGCTTATAAACCGAAACCTTACCAATTTGCCTTCACCAAGCCAAAAATAAAAAAAAAAACTGTCACAACACGCCGCACCTACAATGTTATTCTCGCAATGATGACGTCACGGAGGCATGCTTCCGTGATCATAATTACACACAGCATCGGAATGCTTTAGTACTTAGTTACACTAACTACCGGTTACGCGCACCTAAGTGTTGGCTATGTATGCTCACAATAGACTAACGTTAAGCTTGAAGCATGGTAATTCCTAAATTTGCAGGATTTTACCGTAACGGTTTGAAGTTGATATTGTAATTTTAATATTTTTTAATCGGTAAACGACTAGATCGCGTGATTCTAATTACACCTGTCTACTGTTAAAACCATTTGACATTTGGAAACCCAAACGCGGGAAGAAAGCTAAAGGTCATAGACTTTAACCCTTTAAACTATACGGGAGCTAAGGTGATACACTCCAAAATCTTGGGATGAGGCTGCAAAGGATTGTCAGACTGAACCCTTTACAGCGATTTCAAACGATTCATTTGTATCAGGGTGTTCATATTAAGTAACAATTATATTTACTGCTAGTGTTAGTACATATGTAGGCACAATGATTGAGCACATTAAATATACGTGAATCTGGTGTAGAGTTATATCTATTTTTATATCTATTATTTACCTAGTTAATTGCCACACTTGAATGAATATGATCACATATATCGATAGGGGTATATACAATTGATTATATAAATTAGCTTGAACTGTTCGACTCGGCAAATGCCGCCTTTCATAAATTGAGAAGAGAGAGAATAGGTTATAATCTATATGGACCCAGTACGGATACCAATCCGTACCTACTGCGAATGGAAGTGCTTATTATTTTATTCGCATTTCTTTTTTTAATTTGTAAACCCGTCTTAACATTTTTTATCATAAAGGAAACATACATAGATTTAAGTATTGCCGCGTACCACAGAAGCTCAGTCGCGAAGCTTTAGTAATTCAGTCATCATCAATTTCATCAAAACCAATAGAATCTGCGACTTTTATTGTGTAGTCTCACATAAAAAGACTTACACAACTCGTATCCGTGTCAACTCTGATTACGGGTCAGGGCCCGTATTTGCATGACTAATAAAATCGTAACGCGACGCGTCACGACATCTTCGTGACGTGAATTGATCGTTCAACGGTAATCCAGTAGCATACACAACACCTTTTTTTGTTATGAAAAATGTAGCCCCGACACTAGAAATTATTCCTGTGTCGTGGGTGCGTTCACACACACAAATATCCAGACCGAAACGAATATTTGTGAGTCACACAAAGATTTGTCTGGGGACGCGACTACTTGATCCAGTGCGCGGAATGGCTTAAGCTCTTAACCACTGCACCAAGCTGTCCGTTATACAACACGATAATTTCACAAAGTTATCGTAACGCACCGCGTCCGGTCATAGCGAATAAGGGATCAGGTTGTTCAGGTGTCGGGTTCGATTTTAGACAGTTGTAAAATCGAAAGTGGGAGCCACGTAGTCTGGGGCCCGCTTAATCGCACTTTAATAGCCGCGGCCTTTTACAAAGAACTTGGGGCTTCACCAATGGCCGATGTGTCGGGATACGTGTGGAATGCGCATATGAAATTTTTTAATTACGTACGGTGTATCGTTTGGTATTAATGTTACTGGCGTTAATTTGTAAGTGCAATGTTTTTGATAAGTTAGTTTGGAGATAAGTGTAATATATGTTATAAACCAACGTTAATCAACTTAAACGTTAGTGAAATGTACCGGTGGCTTAGTCTCGCTAAACTCTTGTTGTACCGGAAGTTACTGAATAACTTTCCAGTCACCTATCTTTTAATATTAAGGACTGCTCAGCAACTGACCCTTATTTCGACTGATGTAAAGTGACGATGGGGCCAAAGATGACGCTTGCTGAATCAATAATAGCTTATTTACTTCGAATTTATAACTAATTTAACCTATCGACTAATTTTTAATGCGATTATCACTATTCTATTATAAATAATAATTTCATTAGCAAACTACAGCTTTGTGTCGGCGTCAATGGAAAACATCTCATACAAATGAGTCTTTGCCGTGAATGGTCCGATACAATGGTATTATGGAAGCCAAGCCTGAGGGTCGGGGCGGGCGTCAGACCCGAATATCTCAACTCAATGCTCTTCAGAAAGTATTAGTAATGCCGGTAATAGAGATATGATTGTATGAATGACAATGGCCACAGCAGCCGATGATCTTTGAGTGTCCGAGTGAATGACGCATATCAACGTATAGATCTTTCACCTAATTTAATCGACACATAAGTAGTAGTAGTAGTATTGGAATTTATTTATACATAAATTGTAATTAATTTGTAAAATGCAATTTATACTCGATAGCACATTAGTGATACATTGACATTAGTGATACGTGACGGCCGCCGACTGGATCGAATAGTCGCTTTGGGTTCGATTCCCACACGGGACAAATCTTTGTGTGACCCACAATTATTTGTTTCGGTCTGGGTATTTGTGTATGTGAATTTTCATGTTTGTAAACGCACCCACGATACAGGAATTGATCTAATGTGGGGCTCCGTTTTTCTAAAAAAACACACACAAAGTGAGCTTAAGCGTATGCACTCTAACGTTCGCTACAAAAAATAGTACGTATTACACATACTAACTCAAAGTAGTGAAACGTAGACATTACGTGGTTTAGTCTTTGACTAATAATATTTCGTGGAACAGTTCTAACTCCAGTTTTTTTTTCCATGCTAAGTTTTTGCCGTGTCGATGACAATGGACAACGTGCCTTAACTGAGGCTATACCGTGAATGGTCCCGCATAATCACATTAAGGCCGATGAGACCGACTGCCCGTCCCGCCAACAAATTTCATGTTTTAACTGCACATCGGTAAAATCGAAAGTTACGAACATCAAATTAGGACCGACGGTGTTCACACGATGTATCGATATAAAAATTAAAAGTTATCTCAAGTCAAAGTCCGCATAACTCCGGTAGCGATGAATTGTTGGACGTTTATTGCGTTGCTTATAAATTTTTATTGTTTATAGGTTAATGGGGCACGCAGCCAATAAATTATTTAACGCAATAAGGATTAATGGACGGTTCAAAACTACCGGCATATTATAGTCGTGCGTAGATTAGCGAATTCGTTCTCCTTTTTTTTGGTAATTGAAATCTCGTAAATCTATTCGATTCTGATTTCAATTGAACATATTTTTTTTATTTATTTTTAAAGGCAAAGGCGACTAACGTCCCGCTGGTCGTCATAACCCGTCTCTACGTGACCGCGGCACCGCTTTGAGATACGTCCTTTTTTCTTTTACCATTTACACGTGTTTTTTCTTTTTTATTTTTGTTATTGGTTACAATATTATCTGGCGGCTACCGGGCGAGCAAAGGGCTGTTATAATTTAGTTTTATTTATGCAAAATAAAAGTGATATTGGAAGATTTATCGCGGCGCGGGGTGGGCCGGCTTGTAATAAGGCTTTCTGAGTCAGTAGTCATTGGTTTTGTAGTTTATACGTTTTTGACTTTACCCGTGACACGGCAAGATTGCATAACTGTAGTCGGAATTAATTTGAAGGTCGGATTTAATTTTTTCATTTACTTCCTTCGGAATTTTTCGTAGGTTAAGTTGTTAAAGTTTTATAGGGTTTTAATATATCATTTGGGGTGGTTATTTTTATGTTATATAGAGTTTTGGTAAAGCATTTTTATCAGATCAGAAAGAGAGAGAGAACCTAGTTATTGGTTCTTTGTGGTGTATTTGACTGTTAGCTAGCTAATAAAATATATCTTCTTTCTTAGTTATCTCTATGATTTATTACGTATTAATGAAGAATGTGTTTAGTTTGTGGCATTTACTAAGATCAGTTCAACTGTTATGGTTAACACAAATTTACACCATGATCTGTGTATTAAACCGGAATCCCCGGATCTTGGATCCGTACACAGAACTCATCTCTCGAACCTTTTACCTCCAAACACTGCTTTCTTGACTTTCAATATGTCTAAACAACTTAACCGTTACGATATGACCGCACTAGTTAGCATTAATTTGATTAGTGGAATATTAAACATTAATTATAATGAAACGGTTGTAAAAAAGCTCGACTCGTAGACTATGAGATCATAACACTGGATACAAGTGTTAACCTTAAGACATTTGAAGATCTACCAATCAGTTATATTTACTAGTATATTAAAAAGCGTAAAATTTGCTCTTACCGCCGGTAAAGTTACATTGTGCAATCCCATTTGCAACTATATTTTCTAGATATGACATTGTTATAGTATTATGAAGTTATTAATCCATCTATTTATCTGTATTATTACGCCATATTCCTTGCAGTAGGCAGTGAGTACAGAGTTTCAACAGGGTAATTTATTAAATAAAACTATTTTTCGGATTTTATCGCGGTTTATTTTTGATTTTTATGTTTCCGACGTTTCGACAACTATGCCTTTTGGACGTCTAACACCTCAGTTCTTCCTGTGACCATGGGTGCTGCAAAGCACTCGAAACGTCGGGAACTTAAAAGTCAAAAATAAACCGCGATAAAATCCAAAAATGCTTTATTTCATGTGTAATATTCGCGTAAGTCTAAGAACTCAGGGTTAATTATGTTAGAATAATTATTTTAATTTAAAAAGGCCTTTTTAAATTCAAATTAAGTTTTTATGGCAAAAAAACCAACGAAGATATCTTGCTTAGTTGAGGAGTTCCTATGGCTTCCTTCAGGCTCCATCATCAGACCCTGGACAACATCCAGATCTACAGTACTCATTAAGACAAATGCAACGAGCCCAAACACAACGGGGTTATATCAAGTAGTTGGGTACCATTGGCCACCTTTGGACTTCATCATCAGACCCTGAACATTATCTGGTGGTATAGTACTTGTCAATACCAATCTAACAAGCCTAAACACGAGCTGGTTACGATGTATAGTTCACATATTCCTATGGCCACCTACCGACTCCATCATCAGACCAGCAACATGGTACCATTATATTGCAATGTCACCTAACTTATATACATATGCCAAATTTCAGCTCAATCGGATACCCGGATTAGAACCGGAGAGACAGACAGACATGCGAACATTGCAAGTTAAATAAAACTTTGTAATAACATATTTAGGCTCTTCCGACGCTACACGAAGGATTTGGGGTGACGAAATTTGCCTACTTTGGTATCGTTTTTAGCATTTAATTGATTTCTATATCTCATTCTTGGCTTTTCTCTTCCTATACTTCTTAATATTTATCCTTACAAGACGTTGAATACAACTGATAGGTATACTGCATAAGATGTGTAAAATCGTGTATGTATAACCTGACATGCACACAGCGTTTCAGCTCGTAAGTACTCTCGAACTGCCTTGCTATTGGGCCTCAGTTTTTATTTAACGAAATCCTCTCTTGTTTTTTTATACATCCATTATAAACTCAAACAATTTATTTTGTATAAGCCCTGCTGGGGCGCTTAGAAATAGTCAATTTACATTTTTTTTTAAATGTAAATTAACTACAAATCTTCCACCGGATCGGAAGGCGGCCTCCGCTGAGAAGATCCGGCGAAGAAACTCAGCGGGCTTGTCTTTTTTTATTATTAAATAAAAAAGACAAGCCCGCTGAGTTTCTTCTTCTGTCAAAAAATTGAAAGGCAAAAAGAGAAAGAGAATTATCTCTTTCTCTTTTTTCCTTATAATTTTTTTATCATAATGTGGGGATACCATGTTTAGGTTACAATGAAATAGCTTACAATCTACCTCCAGTGTGATGCCGTACGACCGAGATATGAGACTAATGAAGTTATTTATAAAGAGTATCTAAAGGATTCCAGATGGACCAGTCCCCACAAGCCACAAGCCATCACTCCCCTCGACCATATTGGAGGGAAGATAGTGACCCGCACCAAACAGCCACCGCGAGCAAAGATATTATAGTGACCATCATATACTTATTCTAACATCACATATCATAACATTATGATAAGAATGTGTAAAGACAGATCTGACCACTAGGACGATTTGGACAAAGGTTGGGATGCGTCTTGATAGATTGAAACTCACAACAACTATAGTGGGCTTGTCGGTAGTTCTACGGGCAACAATTATTTCCCGTGTTACTACTGGTAGCACTAGTAGAAGCTGGTAGTACCCCGGGTAACAAACGGTCCAAACAGCCTTCGCTAGACCACCAAGGTGAAAACTCCAAAAATTAATGAGCATATGACTTTTAAAAATCCCAAGATCTTATGGGTGTTTTGTTGCAGGTATTAGGGGTCTCGGAACTAATTCCCACACACGTTAGCGATTCGTTGTAGTGGCCGGTAAAACAATAAAAACGTGCGCGGGCGGTGCCCGAGCGAGAATCAAACTTGGGCTCGAATTGACGGATGGTTCGGTGCAGTGGTTAAGAGCGTAGTCCGTTCCGCTGACTTGGTTCAATCCTCGGACGGGAGTAATCTTTGTGTGACCCTCAAATGTATTTCAGTGTGAGTATTTGTGTATGCGATTTTCATATTTATAAACGCACCCTAGACATAGGATTAATTCCTAATCTATAATAATATTGTTAAGGAACCCTGTTAAGAAATTGTCCCACCGTTGGTCACGGGCCTCCTCTCAAACTGAGAGGGTTTAGGCCATAGTCCACCACGCTGGCCCAGTGCGAGTTCGCGAACTTCACACACCTTCGAGAAACTCTTAGGCATGCAGGTTTCCTCACGATCTTTTCCTTCACCGTTGTTTTAATCTATGACTATGTTTTTAAGTAAAAATCTACTAACTATTCCTAATACCGAGTCTTATTTGCAACGGATTTTGAAAACGAATTAATAACCTCCTCCGTTTCTCGAAGTCGATTAAAAACTGATCGTCGGAAGTTAAGATTCGGATCTAGGTAATTTTTTAGTATATATAATGCGTTGGTTTGAGGACTCTACATTCACAAGCGTCGGAGATATTTTTTTGGTTCGTTAATGCTTATTAATAATAAGGGATACTTTTGAATTGCTAATAAATTTATTTAAATATATTAATACCTTTTACTTCCACAAATCAAGTATTCTAATGAATACATAGATCTATCCATCTCTTAAACTAGATAGATAACTAGATAGACTAACCTTGGTAGGCAAAGTACAGAATTCTAACAGGTTCTTCAGTACAACAATCCTCTATATTAAGCATGATTTACATATTTTAATCACTGTTACTCTGTAAATCCGAAAAGTGTACATCTCATTCCAAGTAACTGTATATATCTCAAGCATCTACAATTCACATAAATATAGAAAACCAACTACATAAAACATTCATGCCACTATTTCACCGCTCTATAAAAATCTCCAATCCACTTTCAGTAACTCAGATAGGCTTTTAAAACGGCTAAACGCAAATGGCATCCGAGTTCCAAGGAGGGGTGTGCGAGCGAGACCGCCGCGTTAGACAGGGACACACGACGCCGGCGATACAAAAGCGGGCGGCAAACGCCAAAGGCGTCGGCGAGCGCTAATTGGAGAGCGCGCGAGTTCAAAGAATGCCGCCCGCCACGACGAACGTTTATATTAAGCAGGTATACACAGCGCGATTGATTAATTTCAGTGAGATCGCGAGGCAATTAGTAAGGCTTTGTTGATGTTCGATACGCTGTTCGCGAGCCGGCTATGAGGCTTTAAATATGAAAAAAATGTGATTGGTAACATTTTTTTGGTGGAAGGAGAGCTTTGCCTTGCACTCTCACCCCTCAACTCTCGATACAGATAAAGATCATTATCTTACCGTCGATAAGTTTCGGGCGATAAGTTCTTACAAATTAATTTTAACATAATATGGTGCATTGGTATTCTTGACAGTCAAAGCTATCGACTTTTATCATAAATCGATAGGTTTGACAGTAGACTATTAAATGTCGTTAAAATAGATTCGTTATAACGTATCGACCGAAATTGGTGATATAGCGATCATCTTTGTCAAAATTGAGGGGTTAAGGGCTTATTTAGGTGGACCGACGACCTCAAAAATGTCGCTGGGGCAGACTGGATGCGGAAGGCGGAGGACCGTGTGCAATGGCGCGTGTTAGGAGAGGCCTATGTCCAGGAGTGGACTACGATAGGCTGATTGATGAAGGGCTTAGCGTGAAGACAATGGCGTTAGTGTGAAGTTATCGAGTTGATGTACTAACAATAATGTTCTAATATGCTAATATGTTCTCACCTAGGCTTCAATGCTTGTATGCAGGTTATGATAACATAGAGTACCTATAAGATAATTAGAATAGGACAGTTTTTATCGTTTCGCCTAGGATTCAGATATCGTATAGATTGAGGTTGTTATATCATAGCGCATTATTGCAGGTGCCAAAAAGTGATCATGTGGCAAAATTTTTAGAAGAAAATGAGTTAAAATAAATATAAAAGTTTACAACTTAAAACCTCGGTATAAAATAAAACAATAAATAAATAAATAAAATAAGCCAAAAATTTGTACAGAGAATTCTCAAAAAACAAATTTGTGCCAAATCGCTGTCGCTTGGGAGGATGCCAAGAAGGCTGGCAGCATTGCCACGTTGAACGGAAATGCTTAACCTTTGAGCGAGGTATGAGCCAGCCCTATGGTCACCAATAAAAAAGTGTATATGGTACATCGATGTACTTATAATGTGCCAATTAAACCCTAATGTCGAAAGATTTCTCCTACTAGTGCCGTACTAGTCCCTAGCGGGGGTAGCAGAGTTCTATTACAATTACGGAAAATGTAAATGTATTTACTGAAACATTACTATAGCATAATATGGACTTTAAGGGTAACATCATGGAAAGGACCACAGGGCAAGAGGTGCGTAGGGAGATCGTAAACACGCTGGGGAGACGATATTAGAATGGTGGCGGGGCATAACTGGTTACAAGTAGCTCAAGACCGAGACGTATGGCTATCTCTGGAGGAAGCCTTCACCTGTAGAGGGGTTTTTGCCTAAACACTAATACTTTTCATAATGGTTTGTTTGTCTCTTTATAATTTGCGAGAAATATAAGGCTTTTTTATTTTTTATTTTTATTTTATTTATTTATTAATATGAAGAATAGAAATAAATCCAATAATTTTTCTCTAGGCATCATTCTTTGCAGTGACAATTCAGTAATATTTCCTATTATGTTATGTTGTCTTAGTCCATGATTCTGAGCCATATAAATAGTACTTAGTTGTGGAAAACTACACTTTCCGGTCTTAATAGCCGTAAAATTAGTGTTTATTTGTATGAAAAAAAGCTCAGTCATACTTTAACAATGTAGATTTTCGAAACGACGCAATTTGGTCTACGTACGAAGTTTTTGTCTGATAAAATAGTTGTGATACCATTCATACATTTGAGTATTTAGGAATTTAGAAAAAAGTAATACAGAGACAGATTTTCCATTCAAAATTATTTGAAATTGCCCAGATAACAGGTCAAAACTTTGTGCTATACCGACTCTACTTTTTATGATTTTCTGAAAAACGCTGAGATGCTAGACGTTTTATTCCACCTCAGGGTAGTAGTAGATTCTAGTTACCACTTTTAAGTCAGTCATATTAAACATAATACTGCCTAGTCGTATATAAACTTTTTTTATCGAAAAATACAGTAGCAGGCTGAAATCTGAATAGATACTGGCGACAGACTCGCCCCATATCACCACAGGGTGGTCTTTAAAATTTTTGTACAGTACATCTCTGCTACCTCGCTTTGGGAATGTAGGCGTACTGTTTATATTTTTTTTATGAATCACTAGATCGTATCCGGTGGATTTAACGCATGTAACACTATACAGTTTTTACAATAACTAGAGAGAACCAACCCAGTAGCCCATTTATAATCATATAAAAATTATCGATTACGTTTACACAAAAACCGGTAATCAATTACTTAAGTCGATAAATGCGCAAACTATTCGTATTCGAATACCGACACAAAGGCATTGTCGGGGCTCTAACCGAGTGGTTAGAACAGGCGTGTAACTTTGTTCTAAACAACAAAGCGTCCACCGCCATTGTGATACTCCGTCGGTTAAAGGTGCTTCAGATAAATTAGTATTAACACGATTATCTTCCTAGCGAACATGAGCTTTCTGTAATGTGTAACATAGCAATTACAAACATGTTGGTAGGTAGAGCAGGGACAGATGAAAGTTATAGCTATCTATTTTTTTTTATAGCTATCTTGTCGAGGTAGACAGAGAGTACAGAGTTCCAAAAGGTTCTTTCCTTACATACCTCTCTGGCTTCCTCCATTCTCATAGTTCGTCTCAAGTAATAGCTACCAAATATAAATCCATGTATATGTTAAGGAAAGTTTAGTGTTAAGGAAATTCTGGTGATAGGTGCTTCGTGATACGTGCTTCAGATGAATCTAGAAATATTGTTATGGACAGTCAGTAAACAGAGGATACTGGTAGTTCCAGGTTGAACCTAGCCTTTTCTGAAAGTATCAGTGATCTATCACAATGATTACCCAATAAACCTTTAAAACAAAAACGAGGCAGCATGCCTACTTGTAAATGTTAATCTTTGAATTTCAACATTTGAAGTAAAAAAATCTCTAGAATTGATAAAAACCTTTTGATATTTCTGTTTTTTACATACAAAATAAATTTTTTATCACCAATTCGACCATAATATTTGTCGCGCGGTGCTCGCTATCTCTTCCCGTGTGTCGACCCCTTTACAATCGCCGTAAAGTGTTGACACTAAGCCCGATTTCCTACCGATTCGACACAGCTCCTCTCATCTAACCTACCAACTTTAACATGCATACTACATAATACTTAATAATAAACCAATAAAGTTGAAATTCGTGAGTTTGGGTGATGACAGTGCGTGGTCAGAGTTTCCTTTCGGATCTTTTGATAAAGCTCCGTAAAGAGAGGATTCGAGGCACCGGAGAGACGATTGAGGGGATAAATCACGATGATAGCTGTTTGTAGGTTAATTGGACGAATGAGGAAGTAAAAGTGTGAAGTTTTTTCAGATTTTCGACGGGGAAGTGTTATGTTTTGTGAATGGTGACGACATATGTCTTTTATTCATATGCCCCTCTATATAACTGTGTAACACTGTCTGTCGGTTTGTAAATAAACGTTATTTAAGAAAGTCATTGGTTCCTATTTGTCATAATCACTAACTCGCTCTGATTTTACCCTCATTATATAACAACAAAAAACATCCTCATTTGTTAATTTTATGAGCATTTTTTCGGTATGATTTTTATTAGTTAAATTCCCATAAGAACACATAATATTTCTGAAATTTCCACATTACTGTGAGTGTACAACTAACATAATGTTTCTCTGCTGCTATTGCAGTTACGTTATTTCAGTTTTGCCTACCAATTCTAATACGGTTCTTAAAGGAATTAAGATTTCGATTTCTTCATTATATCACCTTTCTTTCATATCGCCTGCCTCTTCTTCACATACCTGCCTATTAAAAATATACAATTTGGAAGGTATCTAAGTATTACATACATGCTTCTACACACAACTGCTGCATCCCAGCAGGGTTAGCCCAATAGGCGCAACTAGACATACATTAAGGATTTTCTTGCCTGAAACAACATCTTTGTCTTATGTTATACTAGGATGAGTATGGCGTGCCGTGATAAAAGTTTGACACGAGTAAACGCGTTGCAAGAATTGTATTGTACTGACGTGTCATCATCATCATCGTCAGCCTACAGCAGTCCATTGGACACAGGCATCTCCAGTTGCACGCCACTGAGTACGATCTTCGGCTACTCTCATCCAATTTCTTCAATCTTTCTTACTGACGTAAAGACAACTCTTTTTCGTGACAATGGATATTTGTGTGAGGCCATTTTGACCTATTTTGACGTGTGTACAAAACTCGACCAAGTAGGCCATGTATTATCTAAAGGGCAAGTCAAGAGTCTCCGTAACGCGTATGGTCTTCGTAATGCCATATAACGAGCGTGTATAAGATGAACTATGAGAGTGAACGAAGCCAGAGAGGTCTGTAAGGAAAGAACCCATTGGGACTCTGTACTTTCTGTCTATCCTGCAAGGGATCAGGCGTCATGATATATATAGATAAAAAGATATCAAGTCGATAAAATTTTCTTACGCGCAAGAAAAGTCTTGTGCTAACCCTGCAGATGCGGTTTTAACCCGGCAAACCGCTTCTAATTCATAATGAGAGGCTCCGGAGTGTATCAAAATATGGTGAGGAATGAACAATAAGAGTACACTGATGGTCCAGATAACATCGCTCCGCGGGCGAAGTGGAATGGCTCAATCTTAGCGGTAGAGCCGCCATCATTCATTTTTTCACAGGGATTTCTTGGTTGTTTTCTTGCATCTTTATTAGTCAGGTAAGTAAAACATTTCTTAGCATAGAACAGTCGTGATAGGTGTGGTGTGGTAGGTATATTTGATCGAAAACGCCATTACATTCGATAGGAAGTTGGTATAAAATGTATCTTTGACAAAACGTTACTTATTAAAGTAAATCTTTATACCTAATATTTATTTCATTTAGTGAGTTGGGGGTCTGTCCAAGAGCGTGCTCGTCGCGACCCCTGCCAGTCATTATGGCTGCAATCTTGGACCGAAGACGTACCGCAGTGCGGGCTAGGGCGTCCCCCCGAGGCGACGCAGACCGGCCCGCCCCCGTCGGTACGAATATAGGTGGAAGCGGCGATGGGGGCCGCCACCTATCACGCCGGGCCCGAACTGGCGAGTCGTGGGGTGCAGAGTGCCGAAAGAACCTGTTGGAACTCTGTACTCTCTGCCTACCCCGCAAGGGATCAGGCGTGAGGTTTTAGATAGGTTATAGATAGAGTTGTATGACTCAGGGTCAACGAAGATCAAACAGACATCTGGTAGTTTTCCATCTAAACCCTTTCTATGTTTACGTTTTCTGTTATAGGGTATATTGCCACCATTCAGCCGTCTCTGAAGGGAAAGATCTAAACATCCCAAATTTCAAGGAAATTGGCTATTGGAACAATTACATTAAAGAACCAAATTCTCGTTTTGGACCCGAACATGGTCGCCGTACAATAATGTATTAATTCCCGTATAACAATAAAACTCGGAAACGTTAACCGTCTCCAACAACGTGACGAAGTGACGGAGGTCCGCTCAACCGACGTACGATCACGCGTCGCTATGGCGGCCGTGGCGAAATATTAATTGATTCACTGTGTACTGGGGAACAGCCGTTACGATTGTGTTACAGAGCTTTGCTACTGTTCTAAGATATAAAAAAGCTAGTAATCCGACAAAGAACCAAAGTTATCGAAGCCACGACACGGTTATAAGCGAGTTGCCTAAAAGCAAAATGCCTAAGAAGGCAGAATACATTATCGTGGACGGCCAGGTCACTGCTACTTCAACTTGCAAATCTGGCGGGATTGTGAAAGTGACAGTTGACTGGCCACGTTAGCCGAAGAACCGATAACGTCTGGGGCAAACGAATTTTGGGTGGAAATATTGGCAAATGTAGTTAAGACCCTCAGCGGCGAAGGAATGATCTTCTTAGGGCGGCTGGAAGTAATTGGATGAGAGTAGCCGACAATCGTACTCAGTGGCGTGTAATTGGAGCGGAACAAGTCCAGTAGTGGACTGCTATAGTGTGATGATGATAATGAAAATTGCTAGCGAGAATTTTAGAAATAACATTGCTGATGCATGCCACAGCGTGAATAAGCTACAATGGGACTGGGCTGGTCGTACCTGCCATATAAAATGTCAGACTATACTGTGTTACCGCTGGGCAAATGCCTTCTCAGTGACAGAGATGTTCATACTCACGCGGACCTGGAACGGATTGGCAGAGGCAGCTTTGTAGCTACCTAATGTTAATGCTCAAGGCTTCCAACTTGGTTTAACAACCATCGCATGAAGTGACAGCTAGGGTCTGCCTTACGAACATAGATATTCCGACTAACCGATAAACAATATGAAAACATTTTGAAAAAGCTAAAGCAATACGAAGTAACTGATCGTCAAAAGTTCACCCTTGGGGTTTGCCAACGAGCAAAGGAGTGCAGCATTCTTGGAGTCAAGTTAACAGATCGTATCAGAAACTCGGTCATGCGCTCCAAACCAAAAATTGTTGATGTAGGCCACTCAGCTGCGAGGCTGAAATGGAACTAGGCTGTACATATCTGCCGTATGTTGGATACGCTTTTGGGCAAAAATTACTACCTGGCGGGAAACGCCAGCGCGGCAGGCCCAGAAAAAGGTGGCGAGACCAGCTGGACTCCTATGACAAGGACTAGCATTAGCTTGCACTAAACCGAAACCGAGTGGAAAAAGGGAGGGCAGGCCTTTGCCTTGCAGTGGGACGGTATAGACCTATAAGAACAATACGAAGTAAGTCTGCCAAACCTTTTAGGAAGGAAGCGAGTTGTGTCGGAATTATAGTATGTGCCGATCTTCAGGCTCTACCTACCCCAGTGGAGGTGAGAGTCGTATGTATGTACAATTTACAATGTACGACAAACAAAATCTATCTATCTCTATCATTACGCCAGATCCTTTGCGAGTTCGGCGGAGAGTGCAGTGTTCCAACAGGTTCTTTCCTTACATACCTCTCTAGCTTCCTCCACAAAACAAATGGCATTATTCTACTTCCGAATAACCACACAAGTACCATACCAATCAACAGCTACGAATAACTATTACCGCGTAATAATAGCCAAGAAAACATTCCAAAACGTAACAAAACGCGTCCACGAGTCGTTCGGCTGGTGGCACCATGTTTAATTAAACCACTCGCTATTATTATCGCTGATTACCCGTAAGTCTGCTTACCAGCTTATCAGGAAAGCTGGGTCACTCCCATATACGCGTTATGACGCAATGTCTTGCGCTTGTGTGCTCAATCAGCGTTGCTAATATTAGTCATAATACATGGTACATAATACAAGAATGCAAGCTTGATTTATGTGAGAACAGAGTAAGTGAATTTGCAGTATTTGTTTTATAATAATCGGAAGACGGTTCATTTGGGATGGGTGTTGTAGGTGGAAGGGCATCACCAGAGTGGCGATATCTATGGCATTCCCAGCTCAAGTTAGTTTGGTTTACAGCTACAGCCGGTTAACTTGCAGCTCGTGCGTCGTACGTCTCGTACGCCTTAAAAATGATAGAATTACAGACGATTTGGTGCAGTGGTTAGCAGCTTAAGCCGCTCCACCCACTGGGTCGCATAGTCGCGGGTTCAATTCCCGCACGAGTCAAATCTTTGTGTGACAATTATTTGTTTCGGTCTGGGTATTTGTGTATGTGAAATTTCATGTTTGTAAACGCACCCACGATACAGAAATAAATGATATTGTGGGGCTACGTTTTTATAAACAAAAAAATGTTAATTTGTATAAAATGCAGGTACAATAAGATGGAATGTAACATCAGTCATTAGGCTCTGCGTGCATTTTGCTGCAATGCGACGTATAAATTTCACAATTAATATCAAAGTCAAAGTCAAGGTGCTACGGTCATCATATTTTATAGTCATAGATATAATAAAGACATTCAACAGTCAGTGTTTAACCCTTATAATGTAACCATATAAAGAATGGAAACTGGTAACCATATGACGATTGCGGAATTTTCGACACGCTGTTTAACGCCTCTCTTTGAATATAGTGAGTCAGCTTATGATAAGCTGCGCCAGTTTTAACTGCGGCCATTCGATTAGTCAACGCGGGATTAGAAACAATAGCTTATTTATAGGCTAATGTTTGTGCAAGCGGTTATTGTATCGAGCAAATCGACTGTTTATTGTGATTTGTGCCACCGTCCCTGTGTGGGTTTCGTAAACAAGTTTGTGCGTGTGTGTGGTGCTTTGACTTTGTTAATTAAAGGGTCTATTTTAGGAGTTTTGTTTCCTTTTCTCATTAATAAAAAACGAGTTATATAGGCACAAGCGTATAACGCACACTCTACATAATATCGGCGACGAGTGAAAACTTATGTGTTTAAAACGAAACGCACACGCCGACACACGTCTTGCAAAATCTCTCATTTCAAAGTCTGCCATAGACTTTTATTTTTACGATGTTTGCATTTACATTCATAGATGGTCTTGTAAGCTATTATGCTGAATTTGGGTGAGTTCAGGTCACATGATTTGGGTTTTATTAACTATCTTTATAAAAATAATCCTATATTGCTAAAAAAATCACTTAACGAGGTTTTCACGCGTCGCCAACGATAAGTAGAGTCAGATATTTTTTCCACGTCAATGTACAGTCGGAGATTTCTTACCTTTAATTTTATAGTTAGATCTATATACCTACCTATGAAATAAGTCAAGTCTTTGGCTAAATAGAACAACTCTTATTTAGGTTTATCATAAATTAGGAAAGGAAAGACTCATGGAATGTACCCAATTCGTACATAGTCAGGCATATCAAAAAATGTCTTCCTATTGGTTATTATAATATTTATAAGCGGTTTTTTGTTTGCAATCTCATCACAAAGATAACTGTTTGTGTAGTTTAAGAATGCAAATGATTGAAAATCTAACCTTAATCAAGCGCATTATCGTCCAATACGAGACTTTTTTACGATCAAATCAAGTAAAATCATTTAATTTGTATAAAACCTACGAGAGGACTTACAAATTGTTAATTATACTTTCTTTTAAAGATTTAAAAGAAAGTATAATTGACAATTTGTAAGAGTAGATACTCTACGTTCCTTCGAATCTACCGTATTACAAAAATTTTAATAGTTCTTAATAAGTGTGAACGGTCGAAATACTGGAACAAGTATTTACAAGAGTTTTTGTAGTCAAGAGTCTCCGTAACCGGCGAGCGTGTATGACGAACTATGAGAATGGAGGAAGCCAGAGAGGTGTGTAAGGCAAGAACCTATTGGAACTCTGTACTCTCTGCCTACCCCTCAAGGGAACTGGCGTGATGATAAAGATAGATAGATAGAAGTATTTACATTAAGCCAATCCGCCTACTAGATCGAGCTGTCGTAGGTTCAATCCCCGCATTGGACAAACCTTGTGACCCACAAATATTTGTTTCAGCTGAGTGTTTGTGTATGTGTATTTCATGTTTGTAACCCACGATGCAGTAATAATTCCTAGAGTCGAGGTACATAGTTTAAAATATCTGCTCTTTTCTGACATTTAGTGGGTCTAAGTGTGAACGATCGAAATACTAAGGCAATACAACACATCTAGCATACGGCCGTGAAGATATGAGTATTAAGAGTTCAGTTTCCCAAGTGAGACGTCCCACTAATTCGCAAACTAATAGCCTGTCAAATATTTAAATTGCAGCGCAGACTTCCTCCTTCGAGATTGAATGCGGTTTGCGTTACGAAACGCCGCGCAATAGCCCTGCGAATGCGCCTGCGCACCGCTTTATAAAATGCATACAACATTTAATTTACTTACAATGTTAACGTTTTTATTGTGATATCGCCTAAAGGAGATATGAAAACACATCAAAATTTATCTTTCTTTTAAACAGATCGTGACCAGCCCCACACTAGATTCCCGAGATGTGTGAGTGTGTGTGTGAATGATGTAAGCTGTTGGCCGCGGGGCCCTTACAGCTTCACCGGACAAGAGGGCGAGCGTGCAACCACTACGCTCGAGCCAGAAGGACAAGGGGGCAACTAGCTCAAGGGCGCCTCAAGGAAGACCGACCGCAGCTTGGGCAGTCGCTATGGGGAAGGTATATACCAGGCGTCTCGCCGTGGTGCTCTGCACCGGCCGGCGGCCAAGGGATTCTTCGACCTTGCCGGCGAGGACGGTGTCTGATCCTGTGTGCGGTATCTGTATCCGAAAGAAGAGATGTAGCGGCATCGAGAGAGTAGAATTCCCGAGTTGTGGGTGCCTTTACAAACAAACAACCAGACGTGTAGGTCACGTAAAGATTTTTCCCGTACAAATTTGCAACTAATCGATCCAGTGATCCGAGTGGCCTACACTTTGCGCTAAGCTTCATTAAATCTTATGTTTAAAATATGGGTAGGTAGGTATCTATCTACTAAGTCTAGGTACTTCAATAATACGTACATACCTACTTAGATGTGGTAGTAAACATTATGAACAATTTAAGCAGTCACTTGAGTGTTATCGTTTTCCAAAGGTCTTCTACTATATGTACTTGCGCATTATGCTATTTGGAAAATAATTCAAATTATTGTATCTTTTATCTCATTTCACTATGGTGCTTTTAAATTTAACGTAAACAACTAAAATATAATTCAAATATATTCCTTTAACATCATGGATATCCCTTTAGTACTTATTCGCTAATAAGTCAAATGTCCGCCATTGTTCTAAATACAAACGGGCCAATAAGAACGCTGCTTCGACAAAAGCTTACCTCTGTGACTCGCTGCACCGTGACGTCACCGCACATGTAAACATAATTCAATTAAGTAGATTGCAAGCCCGCCTTATCGACCGTTATCGACCGTGGCGGATTGTTAGTAATAGATTGCTTTATCAGCACCGTGACGATGGAAAACATTGTAAACACACCAGCCGTTGGAACGAAATTTTAAATTAATTAACAACGGGTATTATTGGTTCGTGCTTATTTGTTTATGATGTGTATGTTTTTGAGTTAAAAGAAAATTTTCAGATTAAAAAAGCATCTAGACTATCTTACTATGGCCAAATAGACGTGGGACCGTGAAGGGCAAGTCAAGAGTCTCCGATACCGGCGAGTGTGTATGAGACGAACTATGAGAGTGGAGGAAACCAGGGTATGTAAGGAAAGAACCTGTTGGAACTCTGTACTCTCTGCCTACCCCACAAGGGATCTTGCGTGATGATGTGTTGTTGTTGTTGTAAAAAAGGATGGTAGTAGTTATTCTAAATAATAACTAATGATAGAAATTTTAATAGTAAATATTCTTTGTACCTATCCGAGAAATGTCGAATTACAAAGTTTTTGAAATACATAAGTAATACCTAAATAGAAACTTTCGCATAGATTTTGAACGCGTTGCGTAACACTTTCTGGTAAACTCAAAAAAGTGTATTAATCTTGTTACGTTATTAAATAAAATGAAATAATAAATATTTTAAATAGACTCTTACAACAGCATAAATGATTGCAGCTATTTATCAGCGAATAAAAACATCGCTTATAAAATCGAAATGAATTGATTGCGAAATAATTATTTCCTCTCGAACTATAAAGACTTAACACAATACATATTCCGTGTCAAAACCTTAATAAATAAATGTCCAAAAACACTTTTATAATACCGATAAAGTAATTAAATGTGATCGTGACTTAAATATTGAATATAATTATTAAAATATAACAAAAAAGAAATCGAAAATAACAAGTGTCGAATATTCATACGGACGAGTCTCCTTTGTTCGACAAAAGCCTTTTTATCCAGACGCCATTTAAAAGTGCTGTCAATAGCAAAATTATGAGACGCGATACACGAATGATGGAATTTTATATTGTACCTCCGTGAATGAAATTGCGGTTTGCGTGTTTTTATAATGATCCCAAGTCGTGACCACGTTGCGAAAGATACAAGTAAGTTTTGGAAAGTGAAGACCCCAAATCATTATGATCTTTTGATCATTGCAGGAGTCCTTGCCACCTTAATAAAAGTGGATCATTCTTGCAATTTTAATAAAAAGATCGGTTTGCGAAAATTTTACTCAATTATTTGGTGAAATATATTTTTTACATTCATATTTCTTTACTGTAATTTCGTACGATTTAAGAGCGTAAAAAAGACAGTGTATGAATTTTAAATTTAAATTTTATTGTATTATAATTGAGCAGAAAAAATGTGTAATTACGATTTCAATTGGTGAAATTATACTATTGTATTGTTATTTTATGCAAAGACGAATATGATATCATTTGAAACGCAAGTGATCAATTAAAATGAGTTCTTATTAGGTATGAATTTTGTAAAATATAACTTTATACCTACCTACATACAAACAAGTTTCTGTTGCGAACCAGATAAAAAAAAAGTTTTTGTAATTACATTTCTGAGATTTTTCTGTTAGTACCGTTGTAACTGCGCGCACTTTTGCAGAAAATTTCAACCTAATAGGTATATTATACGGTATATATTTACAGAAAATTCATACGATGAACACAGTAATGATACTTTTAGTTTTCATGTTTCTAGTATATAATAAAACCCTAAATAAATTAACGTCGAATATCGGTAAACATTTTACATTCGCAGACGACATCGTTAACATAATAATTACATAAATACAATAGCAATCTGAAAATGAGCAAAGCATTGAAAATTTAAGGCAAGCGTCGCTAAGATAATCAGATCCGACCATAAAAATCGAAGAAGAAGTACTTTAATACAAACTATACTGTTTTTTCTCATCAAAAGGCTCTATTCTTAACTTCTAATTAAATTTCTCGTTGGCCACATATATTTCACCTACTTACGTATCTAATCTCACTTCATCTTTGGACCACCGACGCAGAACGGAACTCTATAATAAATCATGGAACATGTTCTCGTACACACTTCAATTATTTATATTATGTATATTAGATTTATAATCAGAAGTAGGTAAGTTTAATGTAAGTATATCTAGTTTTGTTGGTTAAGTAGATTTTTATATGAGCGGGTTCTTTGAAGGTTAAGCACGGTTAATGAATTGGGCACTTTTATTGTACAGTTTAAATCGTTACTGAGGCGCCCCAAGCGCCGTGGGTGTTTCAACCGCGGTGTTCTTAGCGACCACTAAGGTTAAGCACCGTTCGGCCCGGCTGGCCCGAGATGGGTGACCGTTTGTGACATTTTCATATTCGAGCGTCGCCGTGCTTCGGAAGGTCCGTTTAGCCGTTGGGCCCGGTTACCACGTAATATACTTTAAGCCAAGTCAGAAGCGTTATAGGAGGCTTGAGAAGTTCCAACAGCAGGTGGCCACGAATCTGCCTCCGCACTGGGTCCGCTTGGTGGAATATGACCCAATCTCTCTGACCGGGATATTTTTGAGAAGGCCTTTGCTCAGTTGGACTGTATAGGTTGATATTATTCATTGGTACTTGACAAAAAGTCCGAGTATTAGTATGTATCTTATGTGCTCTAAAAGTCCATTCACTTGCACACAGGTTGACTTTAATAATGACTAACGATACCATCGTATTAATCACCTTTTGGACTAAAATATAGAGACTTTATACCATCGACTCGATAAGAAGAAGAATGATATTCCCAATAATATTTGTGAGAATTATTACTAGGCAGTTTAATATTCCGTCTTTTGAGGTCTTTTGGTTTTGTCACCATATAGATTTCGCCTTGTAAATGCGAAAGATAATTAGAAATAGAACCGAACCGAAATATTTTAGGAATGACGTAGAGACTAGAAGGCAATAGAGGAACGACTTTATTACCTACTTCCATGTTAATCCTCCAACATTGCATTGTAAATTGTATAGAAAATTCGATGGAAGTCTAATTTCCTGTTGTAATTCTAAAATACAATTGAAATTTTGAAGAATACATTGAAGAAACATACGAAAGTGCAACAGATAAAATTAAGAGAAAAGTCGAAAGATTTAGATTAGATGTAGGTACCGAGGCAGACCTAGAACACCTTACCATAACCAAATAGACCGTGTCTTATCTGAAGGGCGAGTCAAGAGTCTCGGTAATCAGTAAGCTTAAATGTTTGACAAACTGTTAGAGTGGAGGAAGCAAGAAAGGTATGTAAGGAAAAACCTGTTGGTCTACCTACCTCTCACCCTTGCGGGATAGGTATAGAGTTCCATATCTGCAGGGCTAGTATGGGAGGAAGACTTCGCGCGCATGACAAAATTTCGTTGGACCCTGATTTGAGTCTTATACCCAAGTCAAAACAATCCAGTTGTGTGTGCTTGACCCTCGATGGCGTGGACTGTATTTTCTTTTTTCTAGGGTTGCGTATGCGTAAGAGGGATGAAAGTCATTTGTTGCTTCCTGAATTGCTTGCCTTTATTGAGCACACACTACATTAATTAAATTTATATAAAATTATACACGCTCCGTGCACCGACGTGCCGAAGAGAAGGAATTGACAGACAAGTGGCGATGTTGCTAGTGTTGTAAATTTATATTTACTGAAATATTTACGTTGCCAACACCAGTCTATACGTCAATACAATACTTTTTTTTCCTTTTTTTTTAACAAAACGTAGCCCCACCCTAGAATTAATTCCTGTGTCGTGGTTGCGTTTACAAACATGAAAATTCACACACAAATACCCAGACCGGAACAAATAATTATGGATCACACAAAGATTTGTCCCGTGTGGGAATCGAACCCGCGACTATAAGACACAGTGGGCGGAGCGGCTTAAGCTCTTAACCACTGCGCTAAATCGTATATTTTAAACTAGTTTTTTCGTGTCGAACTTTTGTCACGGCGTGGCAGACAAAACAGTTATTTAATGCCTATGGCGATAATATCCGTTCCATATGTCTTGTCCTAGCTGCCATACCCCTTCTGGAGTGACAATATAAATCTATATATCTTCAGCTGAAAGACGTTTTGGCAGGATAAAAGTCTTCCTCAAAGACAGCTACTACGACCATCCTAGTGCTGTACACGTGCATCTTTTACCCGCGATCTTGACTAGATTTGCGTTGCAATTGGTATGTAAAGTATCCACCGCTTTACTATCCAGGGTGGGTGAAATTAATGAAGTAATAATTTCATAATCATCGTTGTCATCAAATTTATCGGGGAGTCGATTTAATTTAAACAAACACGATTATATATCTCACAGGACACTGGCAAAATACACTTATAATTAGTGTGAAGCCATAATTTGAAGAAGAAGAAAAAACTATAATTTTCTTTGACACTTACAACTGTCATAGTACCCACCTTACATGAAAAATACTATGGTCAATAAGTAACGCTAACCTGGCTCTGCATGTGAGCATAATAATGCAGTGTAATGCCGATATCGTAACACAGCTCAAATAGCGTAATAAAATAAACACCGTCGCGCCTTTTGTGTATGTGTGTGAATGCTCTACGCTGTTGGCCGCGGGGCCTTTACAGCTTCACCGGACCAGAGAGCGAGCGTGCAACCACTACGCCCTTGAGTTAGTTGCCAGGGCAAGGTGGCAACTAACTCAAGGGCGCCTCAAGTAGGAACGGCCTCGGCTTGGGTAGTCGCTATGAGGGAGGGCGTTTAATAATTGTCTCGCCGTGGTGCTCAGCACCGGCCGGCGGGCAAGGGATTCTTCGAGCTCGCCGGCAAAGTCGGTGTCTGATCCTGTGTGCGGTATCGGTTTCCAGAAGAAGGGATGTGAGGGCATCGGGAGGGTTGTTGCGAACATGCCGCGGACGGCGGTAGCAACTGATAGGAGGGGAGTTAGGTTCGTAGTCGGCGGCGGCTACTATTAGCGGATTTCGCGGAATATCGAGTTGTCGCCTTTTTAATAAAGGCGCGAATAGGTTCGAGACCGAGATCGGAATGGAGATCGACATTCCGTATGTACCACGGGGCTCCGACGGCTTTGCGGAGGAAACGGGATTGAACCGTTTGGAGTCTATCTTTAGGGGACCTGCCCACTCTTTCGATACGTGGACAATATAGATGGAGAGATAAATTCCAAGTTACATAATTCACAAGTTCCCGCCCCTCACTATATGACATAAAAACTTTGAACACCTTTTATATAAATACGCTCAATTAAAACTCCTGCGCACCTGACGTAAGGCCCCTTAATTGTATTAAGTCCGTTAAAAGGTATAGGAGAAAAAAAAAAGATCCAATTGATTTTTCGATCGAATTGCTTATCTATATCGATATTTAGGGGAATAAGAGGTTGACGTGGAGGGGGTGATTTTGGGCGTGGTATGAACGCTTTTGTAGATAGATATAATGGAGAGTGTGTTTGTATGTGGAGTTATTACAGATGTGATGACTTACCCTTCGTTAGTAAGCGCTTTCCAAAAAAATTTAATGTTAGCCTTTTGTTTTATTCCAGCGATTTATTAATTAATTATTGGTTAGAGTTATCTAGTTGGCACGTATTTTATACATACAAGCCTATGTAGATAGGCTTGTGTGCATAAAATACGTTCAGGGATAGCAAACCTTCATACATAATCATGCCAATTTTTCAAAGCTGTTTATTGCGCCATGATAGGCGTAAATATCGCCATTTTTACTGACTGACCTGTTTTTTATGGCAATAGTTTGTCATCTCTGGCAAACTAAGATGCTAGAGAAGATACGGTATATACAAGTTCTGTCAATAGTCTTTGTACACAACGATATTTTAGCACGCAATCATGACCGAAAGGAAATGAAATTGTCCATAAAGAAAAAGCTAATGATTACTTAAGACTCCAACGAAATGACATTTCTATGGAAAAGACGAACGAACGCGAACGAACATTCCACTTATACTCCGCTTATTCATCAAAATCACATCCTAATAATATTAAAAATGTAAAAGTTTGTTTGGATATTTGGTACTCAATCACGTAAAAACGGGTGACCAGATTTAAGAGAAATTTGTCACACTGATAGTTTATTACCTGGATTATTACAAAGGATACATTTTATCCCGGAAAAATGTAAGGCTCCTGTCTAAAGTCAACGTGGACAGTCGCGGTCAGGAACTATTAGGCTATAATTTATAAAGATATACAAAATAATTGCGCGCGATGATAACAAAACAAAATATTTGAAGACAACATAGACACAGTTATGATATTAATATTATTAAAAATCATTCCCTAAAATGACGTGTCCATTAGAAAACCCACAAAATTCCAGTCATTGTGCGCAACTACCATAATAATAAGCCGAGTGCATATTTCGCTGATTCTAAGCTTCGGTATATATAGGTCGCCTTAGGCGCATCGGCGGCCTCAATTTCCAAATAACAGCCTATTCACAACCCGGCGGTTTATTTACAAAAAGAGGCCTGTAATTCGGCACTCGGGGTGTCCGGATAAATGAGGGGCTATTAAATAATGAACCCTGCTGCCTGCGCTTTGGTATGTGGTTCGAGCTTTACATTTCAATTTGGTATTTTTTTGGATAAGTTCTAAGGCATTTTATCTATTTGTACCAGTCTATTTCATTGCCCTATTCCTAAGCAAAGGCGTCCTGTTTATAATTCCATAGCTATTGCTATTTCGGGCCACGAAGTATCCGCAAATCACCGCGCCACCTCTTTCTAATTCCACCTCGTCATCTGCGATCATCCACACCTACTTGGGTTGAACCTAATGAACCTAACTCCCCTCCTATCAGCCGCTACCGCCGGCATGTTCTCACCGACCCTCCCAATGCCCTTACATCCCTTCTTTCGGATACAGATAGCGCACACAGAATCAGACACTGACCTTGCCAGCGAGGTCAAAGGGTCCCTTGCCCGCCGGCCGGTGCAGAGCACCACGGCGAGACACCTGGTACGAGATACGCCCTCCCCCATAGCGACTGCCCAAGCCGAGGCCGTTCGTCCTTGAGGCGCCCTTGAGTTAGTATCCCCCTTTGCCCTTCTGGCTCGAGCGTAGTGGTTGCACGCTCGCCCTCTTGTCCGGTGAAGCTGTAAAGGCCCGCGGTCAACAGCGTAGATCATTCACACACGCACACACACACACAAAAGGTAGGTACCTATTATCCTACAGTTTTCTATGTTACTTTTATGGGCTAGTAGATAAGTATTATGATGGCTAAAGTGTAAAGAGTTAGTGGTATCATGAGGAATGGGAAAAACGATTTTGTTACTACTAAGGTGTGCTCATTCAAGCGAGGCACTTAAGAAGAGCATCTGCGTGATCTAGATATCCCAATGCCCTTAGCCATCTCCGATATCTTTTCCCAGTGATAAAAGTCCCACATACCTGAAAGCCAAGTCTTGCCCACATAAAACTAAAAGTTTTGTGAAGATTTTCCCCCCACAAAACCAAAAAAAAAGTAGGTTGCAATGCCATCACTGTTGGCTAGATTTTGAATATCTTCGACCCATTCCACTTTCTCAAAACAAAGAAAAACTACTAGTATATTCTTGTCTATGGCTTCTGCATATTGAAGTGGTGCATGCTATACGGAGCATAACACCCGACCTTTATCAGCAGATAGTGGGCAGAATACGGTTGATACAATTAAATTAACTCTACCTGTCACGTGTCCCTTATACCGCATATAAGAGAGACAAAGATGAGCGCAGGTTTACACTTTGAGCAGGGAGGTTTTGGGAATACAATTGCATGGAGGATGTTTGAGACAGGTTTACTTATAAACGTATAATTCAAAATACTGACGACCCTATACATGAGTCTCGGATAAGACCTGATAGTGGATATATTTACTATTTTTTATGTATGGGAATGAGTACGTTATTGGCCCAGGGGTATTTTAACATATTACAGCCTCAACAGACAAGAGGGCGAGCATGCAACAACTACCCTCCAACCAGATGGGCAAGGTGCAACTAGCTCAAGGGCGCCTCAAGGATGAATGGTCTCGGCTTGAGATGTGACATAAGTGTATACATAAGTATGTTCTCCAAGACATAAGTATACGTAAAGGTTTGCTCCGTTGGTTCGGGCATATAGAAATAATGACAAAACAGATATACAATGCGAAAGTGGAAGGATGTAGGTGCCGGGGAAGACCTCGACTATCTTACCATGTCCAAATAGACCGAGTCTTATCTGAAGGGCAAGTCTAGAGTCTCCGTAACCAGCGAGCGTGTATGAGACGAACTATGAGAGTGGAAGAAGGCAGAGAGGTATCTAAGGAAAGAACCTGTTGGAACTCTGTACTCTCTGCATACCCCGCAAGGGGGCTGGCGTGATGATATAGAGAGATAGATAAGTATATGTCTTAGAACATTCTCTTTTCATTTCAATTGAGATGATCCTACTGCCGTAATAGCAACCGGACTCAAATTGACTTCATGAAGATAGAGTGGCACCATTCTGCAAACGTACCAACCACACGAAAAATTATAAAAATTATCATCATCATTAGCCGAAAAACGTCCAATGACTGTAGGACCTTCGCCACACACGCTTTATCCTATACGCACCCAGCTTCCTAAAAATGATATTAAGTCGAAATTAATAGATAATATTTTGTTTCCAATATGGCGAATCGATTGCGCATCGACACCCGCTGTTTTCCAATCCAATAAATGGAGCCCCCATTTACAATCAATTAGTCAGCGATTTCCCATTGTAGCTTACAACACACCCGTAAAAGCTTACTGCATTTGCGCCATAGAGCCGGGTGCCTTTTCGCCCCATTTTTTACATATTTTTTTTTACAATAAGGGTAATATAAACGTGTTGGGTCTGACACCTCCGTGGACCCCACAGGAGGCTCCGCACAATAATTTGTGGGATAATAAATATAATAATTCTTCAAACCCGTCTTTAAGTGTCGACAGTGGAGTGAAATAATTTGGATGATGACTTTTTTTTTGGGGAACGTCTAATGTCGGCCGCGTTCGATTTATGTTTTAATAATGTAATGCCGTTGATTTTAAAAAAGTATTTTCGTGTTTTTTTTTAAATTGCTTTTATAATGCAAACCATTTTCACCAATCAAATACATTAGTAAAATCAAACAAAAATAGTATTCATTATTTTATTTATTTCTTTACTTTAGTGTTAAATGGGAATGTTAGTTAATTTACCAAATAAGACATTTAAGTAGCCATATTTTAATGGTGTAACTCCGGAAATTACCAAAAATAAAACCATTTGCTTATTATAATGTCGGTTTAAAGCGGTACATTGTTTACTTTTCGTTACCGTATATAAGCACTGACCTTATACAATTATGACTACAATATAACTATAATAATTAGACATGCAACATTCTATACCCTCCACAGCGATACATTTTAATAGTCGCATTTAATAAGTCAAAGCTTTATACTCTAACATAATTGCGAGTATTTACTTCCAGCATACCTATTTATGTATAATCTTAATAGCAGCAGTAAATATAGCGATCTGTAGTTTTAGATTACATCTGAGTAATAACTATAATGTTATAATATTTGTATGACCATGTTCATACCTATCTTTTTTTTTTAGAACGCTGCCTCACTATTGAATTTAATTCTGTGTCGTGGGTGCGTTTACAAACATGAAAATTCACATACACAAATACCCAGACCGAAACAAATAATTGTGGATCACAGAATGATTTGTTCCGTGCGGGAATCGAACCCGCGACTATTAGAACTAGAATGGGTTAATGGACAAAGATGATTCTCAACAGTGAGCTCGTATACACACCATGAGGTACCGAAAGAGACGTGCGAAATATTTCAAGTGTCCACATTTCCCTAACATCTCAAACAACCCTCGTAAGTAAGGTGTGGGCTTATTCTCGTTGCACCTCGACCGATTGCAAATGTAATTATTTTTTTAAGACATTAACAGGCATGGAAAATGGCGGTATTCTACTAACACGTCTCTAATCGATCTAGTGGCAATCTTTGAGGCACCTTATGTTCTGCAGTGAACGTCTTTCGGTAGAAAAAGAAGAAGTATCCAACTATGGGATACCCCAACATGATCTCAGACAACCTACGCCGCGTAGAAGGCACATCGACCGATTGATTTTGAATGGTTGTTTTACTCTTTAAAGACATTCAATGATATAACAATGTATCTACAAACACATGTTTAAGTATTGGTCCCGACAGGAATACTTTATATGTTGTGAACAATGTATGCTCTATTTAACAAAATGGTCAATTGTCAAATAGTACAGTACGTCTAGCGGATTCGTGAGGTACTAAAATTTGTCCCGCGCTCACTCTACATTTCGATAGGTACAAAGCTTGCATAAAATCAATGTAAAGCAAGCAAACTTTACCATGAGTTGATATAATATCAACTGAAACAGAAAATTTTGCTATGTTAGGTACTTGGTGTTGTTGCGGTTTTCGTATTACCATCGGAGCGACCTTGGGCAGGCAATTTTTGAGCTCAACCAGTGTTATAATTACAGACAGGTAATTTTGTATGACCATTTACAATAATGCTGTATAAAGTTATTAATAACTTGTTCTAGGTCGCGGTTTCGCCTGAGTATGTGGTAGGTCGTAGATGTGTGTTAATATTTTGGATATTTAGGTGTCAAAGACAAGTTGCATTTTAAATCTCTTTTCTACCTTTAATATTAGTGAACTTATTACCTACCTAGCGTCCGAATCATCGAGTAGTAGTACTCACGTTTAAATATAATTACAAAATTTATATTACACATGGCGTTCTTAAAAATGTCATAATAAGGTGCCGGTAAACTAGACATTAATCATGGATATTTTTTTTTCAAAAAAGGCGTTGGAATATAAATTAGAAGAAAAATAAGAATTAGGAATATAGGTGTCACGCCTCTAACCCATGCGGGGGTGGCTGAGGTGTTTCAGTCGTAGTAAAACCATCTATATAATTTCAGAATAAAATTCGGCCCTTTACCAACATGTTCAATAACACTATAAACTTATCTGTGGGTAATACATTCTGTTACATTATAAGATACGATTTATATACAAACAATACGAATTTACCTTTCCGTCATAAAAATACCCAATTTCCCCACACTTGAAAAAATCAAACAACACTTCATATCTACTTAGATAATTATGCCTCATGATATCCACTCATCCATACAACTCTCTAATAACTACGCAAGCATTTCCCAACTCTTCTAACGCCCCGCGGGGGATGTAAAAAAAATATGATTTCCGTTCTTAAACAAGAAATGACTTCCTCAATCAGCCACTGTCCAATGACAAATGACCATTTCGTTACGTGTTAATCTCGTAACATATGGAGCATAGACTTATCCCGCCTTTTCGTGCTCGACTTTTATTTTTTTTTCACTTTAATCGCGGTGATGTCTTCTTTTGTGCCATAACAATGGCGTTTTTGCAAGAGCCGTGTAAATTACTCTATAGTGAACTTTTCGAAAAGGTGTCGGTTGAATGACTGTTGGTTACTTCGGGGGTCTTTAAAAGCTCATTGATTTGTTCTGTTGCTTTATTAAGTGGTTAATTCTGTTAAATGGATGTCCGTTATTGGAGAATGGGCGTTAATTTAAAATGCGTTTGGGTAAAATTAAATTATACGGGATGAGCATGTGCTTTCGCTGTGTATGATGATGCACGGTTTGTGTGAAACGCGTTTAAAGAAAGTGCGTTTTTATTTCGTTTTGTTGCCAGACTTAAATTAATATTAAAATTAATAAACACCTACTTAGGTTACACTTGCGATTGTTCCCTCCCGGAATGATGCCTGCCTATGTCTAATTTTGTTAAATCAGTCCACTTATCTATTAAACATAATAATATTTAATAGATAAGTGTTTTAGATTCTTAGTTAATTCCTACCTATTATTTACCTTTTCTGATTAGGCAAAGGATTTCAATTATATATCTACCTTTATCAACTAGGCTTTTGAAATAATATTTCTTAATACACCTAGTCTATAACTGTCATCGAAACGTTACACGAAAACTCATAAACGCGCCTATTACGCCAATAAAATACCTTTATTCTGCTCACACTCACACAATAGATGTAGGCCTGACATTAAAACCTCCGCAAATTCATCAATACCAAAGACAAATTTAAAAAATAACCACAGAGCAGAAATAATAACGGACCACGAGGCGCGTTCGGTTCAGGGATCATTCAATTACAAATCGCCGGCCTATAATCATAACACAATCATCTATGTATTTCGGCACAACACCCCGACTCGATGTTTGTCGATGCGTACGTCTTAATCGATAAAGATCGATAAATTGATATTGCATTGTCGATTTCGTGTGCATAATTGCATAGGTGCTACATCACTGGTTGGGTTAGGGTTTTGAGTATAATTGTTGATGTTTTTTTTAGTTATATAAATTTGATGTTAAACTACAGTCATAGAAGGATTTCGTGGCTCGCGGCCAAAATCGGAACTACTGCTGTCATCAAGTGATAAGTCACTTCATGACAGTTACAGAGTTGCCGTTTGCTATGAAATTTACCCAATTTCTGTTTTTTAATTAGTAACCGTGCTGACCCACCTGTTGAAATATTTCCCTGGAAGTAGGAATATTTAACTAAATGATAACCCTTATTTCACACCAACACCCTACTGTCAATGTCATCGACGGACCAAAATATCATTGTCGCACTATTTTCAACATTTCGTTTCAAATTTCCCCGCGAAAGCCTAACCCGCCATATTGCTTTAAATTGTGACTTCACATTCACAGTAAAAAAATAATATTGATACCGTCTTCAACGGTGATATTTAATAATAAAGATACGAAAGCGAAGCTAATATGCAAAAATGACTACTAAGAGAAATAAGAATTAAAAGTGACTGAAGCTTTAATTATTTACTTAGAATGTGATCGAAACCACATCGGACTCTATCATGGCGGCTACCGTTTTGTATTGCCATAAAAATAACAAGGGTGAACTTTTTTAAATCAATTATAATTTATCAATTAAATTTTTTTTTATTTAATATAAAATGACACCAACATTATAACTCGTGGACTTAGAACAAAATTACAGGAATTTTATCGTAATATTGAAGCGAACAATTTTGACATTATAATCATAACCGAAAGCTGGTTGTGCGACGGGATTTTAGACACGGAAATTTGTGATAGTCGTTATGATGTGTTCCGATATGATCGAGGATCTAATGTGAAGGGTGGTGGAGTTATGATCTGCATCAAGCGCTGTTTTTCTGCTGTGATGCGGCCTGATTTACGATATGGTTCCACTGAATGTGTTTGGATAACAATTACTAGCCATATATTACGCGATTTATCAATAGATATACCTAATAAAAATAGTGACTTGCATATCGCAGCGGTATATATACCTCCAAACTCTAAAGCCCCACAATTGCTACATGACTTCCAAAAATCGTTCGAAAACCTACAACTAGCTAACCCAAAAGATTTATTTTTATTAGTCGGTGACTTTAATTTACCTTTCTTGACGTGGACTTTGGATGGGCACTCCAAAAAGACCAATGGAACCTCGCTCTTAATGCAGACCGCCGCCGATTTTATGAACTTTGTTTATTTAGCAGGACTTGCGCAATTTAACTTATTAAATAATTGCTGCGGCAATATTCTCGATCTCGTATTATCCAACTTAACATTAGCTTGTGAAAAATGTGATGCATCATTAGTGAGTATTGACAAGTTCCACCCTCCACTACTAATACATATTAAAAACTTTAGGATAAAGCCCTTACGCCACAAGCCCATATTTATTAAAAAGTTTTATAAATCAGATTTTAATAACATAAATTCCGTTCTCTGCAATATTGACTGGCATGATATCCTTAACAAGGGTACAGTAGACGAAGCGGTAGAGGAATTTTATTCTAATCTTAATTCTATTATTGACAAATACGTGCCTATTGTAAAAATTTCGGGTCGTTATCATTATCCTAAGTGGTACTCACCATCACTGATTAATGCTATTAAAGAAAAATATAAACTACACTCGAAATGGAAAAAGTTTAGAAACGCGAACGATTACTCGGCGTTTGCCTTAGTTAGGGCAAGGGTCAAGGTGCTACAGGAGGAATGTTTTCATAATTATATATCTAGATGTGAAAAAGAAATTATTGATACACCGAATTTTTTTTGGAAATATGTTAACAGCAAGAGGAAAAACTCCGGTTTTCCGTGTCGCATGATGTACAAAGGTATTTCCCACTCCGGTGGGGAAAACATTTGTAACGCGTTCAATACATTTTTCCAAAGTATATTTACGTCATCGCCTCCCGTATATAATGCAGCACCTCCTACTGAATCTCTAGCCTCAAACAATATCACATCAGTTAAAATCTTTTTAGAGGACCTAAGAAAAACATTTAAGAAGTTAGATAAGAAAAAGGGTGCAGGTCTCGATGGAATTCCAGCTCTATTCATAAAACAATGCCAGAAAGGGCTCACAGAGCCACTAAGAATTATATTCCAGAGGTCTTTGGACGAAGGTATCTTTCCCAAGCAGTGGAAAGATGCACAGGTCATCCCCATTCATAAAAAAGGCGACAAAAGGGAAATCACCAATTATAGAGGCATTTCACTTTTAAATATTTTCGGCAAAATGCTAGAAAGTATCGTAAACGATTACCTGTACAGCTCTTGTAAACAGTGTTTACCTACATCTCAGCATGGATTCTTCAAATCTCGCACAGTAAACACTAATCTATCGGAATTTATCCAATATGTATTGACTAATATGGGGGATGGTAATCAGGTAGATGTTATATATACCGACTTCGAAAAAGCATTCGATAGAGTAGACCATAACATCCTTATCGACAAGTTGAAAGCGGTGGGAATCAAGGGAACTTTACACAGATGGCTTGAATCTTATATAAGAAATCGTCGTCAAGCAGTTGTCATGGGTAGTTACCGATCTAACTTTGTAACTTTGACCTCCGGTGTTCCCCAGGGATCACATATATCCCCCTTATTATTTAATATATTCTTATTTGACATAACGCTTTCCCTCCATAACTCGAAATGCCTCTTATATGCAGATGACAAGAAAGTTTTCCGCAAAATAAATAGCGAAGCAGACTGTCATCTACTTCAGTCAGACCTTAATAGGCTGGGAGAGTACTATAAAAACAATAGAATAGGTATTAATACCCAAAAATGTCAGGTCATAACCTTTTCTCGCAAACGCTGTAACTTAATATTTTATTACAACATCAACAATGAGCCCATCCCGCGGGCGAATCAAGTGAAGGACTTGGGTGTGATTCTCGATGATGGGTGCTCTTTTGAGGCTCACATAGATTACATAACCGGTAAAGCATACAAGTCGCTCGGTTTTATTTTACGCACGATTCAACCATTTAAAGACTCGCAATGCTCTAAAGCATTATATTACTGCTACGTTAGAAGCATTTTAGAATTTGCAAGTATCATATGGCGACCTTATTACAAAAAATACATAGATAAAATAGAAAAAATTCAACACATTTTCATAAAGCACCTTAATTATAAAGCCAATAATATTGATCAGGACTACCTGAATTCATGCACCAGTTTTAAAATTAACACTTTAGAAGAAAGACGGGAACTTTTAGACATGATGTTTTTACATGATATTCTTAATAACAAATTTGACTGTCCACAATTGCTAGACAAAATTAATTTCAATACTCCCCTTAAAAGAACCAGGAATACTCCACTGCTTTCAACCCCCCAAGCATCAAATAATTATACAAAATTCTCACCTTTTAATAGATTACCAGCATTGTACAACAATAAATTTTCATCACTTGACCTATTTAATTCTTCTCGCAACACTTTCAAAACAAACATCATAAGAATATTATCAGATAATAAATAATTTTTCACCATCATCATGCCAAAATTCTACCTCTAAAAGACACTCACACACACACATACACCCACACACACACACATACATACACACATACACACACACACACACGCATGCACATCTATGCTATTCAATTCTAATCCTTTGTCTGAGGATTTATGTCTACCTTTGTAATTTATTGCTAATTTGCAAACTTCGTCATTGGCGTTTCTTTTTATGTATATGATTGTACCTTATTAATTGTAAGCTGTGAAGTTTCTTAAATAAATAAATAAATAAATAAATAAATAAGATGGCAACAATTAACAATTTTTTTAAGGAAGTGTATTTGTACTGCATTCAAAGCTGTTATACTTTTAACACCTATGCAGGTACTGCATACTTAAAGCAATTGTCTTTTTATTGCCAATTTAAAACATTTATCAAACCTCGACATATCCAAACAAAATACCTACCTATCTAAATAAGCGTTGTAAAATTTGCATATTATTATCCTTTAGTTATTGGGGCAATACAACCTTTTTTTATTTTTAATCAAATCAGTTGCCTAATGGTATAGTGATGTAACAAAAAGCAAGAACAAGGGACATTTGAGCTTATTCATCTTGAAATTAGGGTCCTAACTCAATTGACTAAATTTCTCGATTTGTGTCACTATAATATTTGGCAAGCGAAATAATTTAGACGAATTCCGCTGCGTCCTCGGTCAAATCGAACGTTTTAAAAATTGAGTTACTTATCTACCTACTTTAATAGAAGATAAGGTCAGCGAATTCGATAGACACAGTCACAGCATTTTGTGCATTAAATAAATGAATAAAAGGCAGATTTCTGTGTGAAGTTAATTTCACAGGGTTTGTAAGTTGTTCTGAGATTATTATGAATACTAGTGATCGCCCATTGGTCGAAATTCGACCATAATTTATTTAAATTATAAGTTTGAACATTATTACGGTTCTATTGTCAAAGACTATACTTCCATAATCACAGATAAAATAACTAAAAATGATTAAAATACGGATACCTTTTTTTTCAAATTTATTGATACAAAAACCAAAAAGAAAATGCTGTCCATTGAACTTGACATACCTACATATTTCGATAATTTAATTAATGATACAAAAATTCTCTGTAAACGATGATTTTTTGTAAAAACTCTCATCGTTTACTGGTTATGTTTGACATTCGGTAAGACTATAGACAAATAATATTAAAGACAAACAATATAAATCTACTTTCAATTTGAAGTGTATTGTGTCATATACATGGTAGTGTGTGTAATGTTTTTTTATTGATTTAATGTATTTTTTAAGCATAATTTAAAAAAAAATATTATCATTCTGCACTCCTTCTCAATATAAACTATAAGTGTGGGAAATTTCATACTTCTCCGTCCGCGCAAGTTTCATAAAAAGGGGTACAAAGTTTTTGCTTCACGTATTAATATAATGATGATGATGATTAGTTATAAGTACTTTGCTACTTATTATATACTTATAAATAATTTAATTCTGGAACTAATGTTTTGATATTAAGTAAGTGAATTTAATAGGAAGGATTTTTTTAAAGGGGAAAATGAACTTACTTTTGGGAAAATGAATTCCTCAGTGTTTTCCTTACTTCTGTTCCGATACTCGTACTCTACAGGTAAATATTTTAAATATAAACTGTATTTTACAAACCGTAGGGTTCATTGTTAAAAAAAACCTAATTATTGGCAAAATATTCAATAAAAATAATAGATTTAATGCATAAAATGCGATTCGAAAAACAGAGAACGTTAAGCCAATTACATGCCGACCATTTCTTTATTATAATTATTCATTAAGTTACTCATAAACTTATAAACACCGTCACGCCTATATTCCCCAAGCGGGGGTGGCAGAGGTGTACTGAGTACACCCACTTTTCGCCGACGATATTACGGGACATGTGATAGGGAGGGAGCCTATTGCCATATACCGCGCACAATCATTGATCAGGACTCACACTGGGAAGTTTTTGTAAGAAAAACTACGTTTGTCCGACCTAGGATTTGAACCCAGGACCTCGTGATCATAAAGTGATGCGCTTAGCCACGAAACCAACGACGCAGTAAAGTAAAATTACAGTAACATATAAAGTGAAAATCGCAGGAAGTCGTTGGATGTAGGTGGCATCGGACCGGTTACGCTGGAAAGCGATTGGGGAGGCCTATGTTCAGCAGTGGACAAGTATAGGCTGAGATGATGATGATGATGATAAAGTATCCCGCAAGGAATTTGGCGTCTTGATAGAGATAGAAGTTACTTATATTATACTGTGTGCATTACATGCAAATGACTGCCTAAACCACAGGTAGTGAAGAATCACTATCAACTAAAAGACCTCCATTACAGGAAAAAGGCTTTCCCCAAAAATCTCCATCATCACCATGTATAAACCCTGCGTGGGTGCTAACAAATAGTCAAATTACATTTGATTTTAAATCTATCTATCTCTATCATCACCATCCAGTTCCCTTGCGGAGTAGGCAGAGAGTACAGAGTTCCAACAAGTTCTTGCCTTACATACCTCTCTGGCTTCCTCCACTCTCATAGTTCGCTTCATACACGCTCGCCGGTTACGGAGACTCATGACCACCGGATCGGAAGGCGGCCTCCACTGAGAAGAACCGCCGCAGAAACTCAACGGGCTTGTCTTTTTTTATTTAATTTAATCATATTATGTGGATACAATGTTTAGGTTACAATTAAGTAGTTTACGATCCAGCTCCAGTGTGATGCCGTACGACCGAGATATGAGACTAAATTTGTTATTTATAAAGAGTGTCTAAAGGATTCCAGATGTACTAGTCCCCACAAGCAGCACCCGTTAACGAGTATGACTACTGGAACAGCCATCACTCCCCTCGACCATATTGGAGGGAAGGCAGTGACCCGCGCCAGACAGCGACCGCAAGCAAAGACATTATAGTGCAAGACATATAGCTTTTACCTACAACCTTTAGCGGGTCTTCATTATCTATCTATCTATATCATCACGCCAGATCCCTTGCGGGGTAGGCAGAGAGTACAGAGTTCCAACAGGTTCTTTTCTTACATACTTCTCTGGCTTCCTCCACTCTCATAGTTCATTTCATACATGCTCGCCGGTTACGAAGACTGTTGACTTGTCATTCATATAAGACTCGGGCTATTTGGTCATAGTAAGATAGTCTAGGTCTTCCCCGGTATCTACATACTTCCGCATTGTATATATGTGTTGACATTTTTTCTTCTGCCATTCTTTCTATATGCCCGCACCAACGGAGCATACGCTTTCTCATCTTTACACCGATACTATCTTTCATACCTACTCGCTTTCTTACTACGTGTTGCGAATACGGTTGGTCAGCTTCAATCCGCACATAATTTAATCTACTTTCATTCTCCTTCTTACATACCCAGATCGCTTCATTATCTTCCTAAAATATTTCTTATGTAATCCTTTTAGCCTTAATAGGTAATGAAGGACTTTAGCCAGTGCTGGGTAAGTGTCTGCCCTATATTATAGTATAATAAGTTAACAAACTACGCTTCACAAACTCACAATAGAAAATTACATACATTTTACTGGTTTAATGGTCGTGTGTAGCCTATTCCGATGTTTGTATGTACTGTGGTTGATCATCAAATACGTATTAACTGCAATGGTTCGCGCTTGTTAATGATCTTTCAATCGAATATAAATAAATCATTATTTGTATAGCAGCAAAGTCTGCAAAATAATACTTGAAGATAATATTTGAATAACTCTGACGGACAACTTGGCTAGTTTGCAAAAACGCTCGAATCGGCGCTTAAAACGCTCGCGTCTTCTACGTGTTTCAACGTTCGTAAGCGTCGACTCAGCGCTCAACGCTCGACTTCAGCGCTTATTTTTACAGCACTATTTAGCGCAGTGGTTAAGGGCTTAAGCCGCTCCGCCCACTGTGTCTAATAGTCGCGGGTTCGATTTCCGCACGGGACAAATCTTTGTGTGATCCACAATTATTTGTTTCGGTCTGGGTATTTGTGTATGTGAATTTTCATGTTTGTAAACGCACCCACGACACAAGAATAAATCATAGTGTGGGGCCACGTTATTAGAAAAAAAAATGTGTACTAAGGGGCTTAACCTTGCTCAATCAAATAAGAAATTAATTGGGGTAACGCAACTTTAACACGCAACGGGCTGTCCCATAGACACTGTATTTACATTTCTTAAAAACCATATTAACCCATACCCATTATAAGATCTCTTCTCTTTTCTTAAATACCATATCTTTTATTTAAAAAAAATGTATTTTCTATGCGTAGTGACTACGGTAGATAGAACAGGCACGAAAATAAATCTACTCTTTGGTACAACAAAATATTTATTTTTATTGTAGAAATCTTTCTCCTTATTATTGTTATTTGAGCTGGAAATGAAAATAAAGTTTTAGACTATTTTTTTACTTTCCGAACATTTTATTTGTTAGGTGCATTTACTTTGAAATCACACCACTCAGAACTAATGTTATTTAAAAATTTGACCCCATAAAAAAACCTAAGATCCACAACTCATTGTAAATAAATCCCCCGAATTAATCACCATACACATCACTTGTTACTGAAGAACTATTCTAGGCAATCAGCCAAAAATACTGCTCAACCTATGCCTGCAACACTGACAGATCGGCTTGTAACGGTTTTGTCTCGGCTAATTAACCGCCATTGGTCGCCAATTAGAGCAATTAATTCGCCTATAAACAATAGATCAGTGTAGCAACTATTCTGTGAGCAACTGAAAAATGTCAGTGCACCTATTCATTACATGCATAAATTTAGACTATAGCTGAATAGGACCTCAGAGGACCGAATTAGATTTTTGTTGCTTTAAAAATTCGGCATTAATAATAATATAATTTCTTTATTCGAGTGACCAGGACTCATCATGTTAGTAAAACTTAACCTATGTTAGTATTCCGTCGTACAAAATATTCGATTTAATACTGCGCCATCCCGTGCGAGATGGCGCAGCAATGATTCACATAAAGACAGTCCAGCCTGCTGGAAATCATATTCAGCAGGCTGTTTGAGCTGCTCCATGCCCTGCGCACCAGAGATGCACACCTCTTCCGCATTGTGGTGTAGAAGCAATCTACATTGGCGTCTGCGAACATCCCTGACGTGCTACAGAATCGGGGCAGTCCAACCAGTACTCCGAACGCATTATTGTACTGAACTCTGAGCGCGCTGTATGATTGTCGAGTAAATCTAGCCCACAGGCTGCAAGTGTAGAAGTTCGTACAGTACGCTCGGAAGAGTGTAATTTTAACATTGAGTGAGCAACGTGCAAACTTGCGTGCCAGCATATTAGCTCTTATTGACAGCACCCTCCGTTCTCGTTCAATGTCGTCATCGTCTTTTAGTCTGGGAGTCAGCAGATGACCCAGATATTTGGCCTTATACACCCTTTTCAATGGAGTCCCATTGAGTGCTATAGGCGGATTTTTTTCAGGACTCTGACTCTCAAGACCATGACTTCTGATTTACTACTATTGTATATGAGACCATGTGTAGCAGCATACCGCTCGCACTGTAAAACTAGCCTTTAAATCTGAATGTTCACTTTTAAGAGTTATTTACCACTAGCCGTTACATGCGGGTGCACGATAGTGTTGTAAAAACGCTCGATTCGGCGCTTAAAACGCTCGCGTCTTTAACGTGTTTTAATGCTCGTGACCGTCGACTCAGCGCTAAACGCTCGACTTCAGCGCTCATTTTTACAACACTAGTGCATGATAGTGTCAGACCGAAGGCACCGAACCGACCGGCAAAAAATACCACCTTCGGTCAATCATTCAGCTTCGCTCAAAATGGGCCGAAGTTTTGGCCGCACCCAAAAGGAAACTTTCGGGTTTCGGTATTATTAACATAGAAGAAAGAATGACAAAACAGATATACAATGCGATAGTGGAAGGATGTAGGTACCGGGGAAGACCTATACTATCTTACCACGACCAAATAGACCGAATCTTATCTGAAGGACAAGACAAGAGTTTCTGTAACCGGCGAGCGTGGATGAGACGAACAATGAGAGTGGAGAAAGCCAGAGAGGTATGTAAGGAAAGAACCTGTTGGAACTCTGTACTCTCCGCCTACCCTGCAAGGGGTCTATGATGATGCGTGATGATATAGATATAGATTATTTTAACCAGTTGTAGGTAATTTTACTGATCTCGTTAAGTTATTACAGTCAACGTAACTGTTTAATTATTTAGCCAGCCATGAACCATATTTTTTAGGGTTATTAAACCTTTTTCGTTTTCGGCCAAAAATCGGACACGGACACATTTATCTTAATAATATCTTTATAAATTATAGCCTATGTAATTCTGATATATAAGCTATATTACTTTAAAGTTTCAATAAAAACCGTTTCGTAGTTTTTGCGTGGAAGAGTATCAAACATCCATCCATCGTCACAAACTTTCGCGTTTAAAATATTAGTAGAATTTTTTAAGGTATTTGATGTGAAAATTAACTATTTAATCTGTACTTATGTGCGCTTATTGAGTAATATGTTATAGAAATGCTATTCCAATCATCGCATTGCTTTGAATTATGTTTGAATTTTATTTAATACAGCAGATTGAATCATAAACAGGCATTTAAAAAAAATTTAAAACAAATACATGTCTATTAAAAATACCTTCTTACAAGTTTTGCGGTAATTATATTACATATCGTATAATTTAGATCATAACATTTAGAGTCCTAATAAATATAATTATTAGGACTCTAAATGATAATAATACTCTCCTAAATAAATTCGGTCACAAAATTAATATAAGAAAAAAATATAATAAAAATTATTTATTTATAGCGAGTTTAACAGTATTACACGTTAAATGTAGAATCGTACATTAATAACTAATATATGGTAAAAGATCAGGTTTAAATTACCGTTATTTCAATATTTGACTAAAAAAATCTAATAGGAGTTTTAATTGTTGAGTTTTAACCCATGTAGAGTTTTTAGTCCTGTCTCATAGAATTTTATCCTTTACTTTTACTGGAATAGGAAACAAAAAATAAATTTAAAATACATTTCTTTAAGCTACCCACAAAACTATTTAATTATTTTGCTACATAAAAATGTCATCACGTAAATAGCCTAATATTTTTATTCATTGCCTACTATGCGATCATTGATATGACATGAAATTATAATTAGAACTTATATATGACAAATTTACAAATTAATATACTTCATATAAAATAAGTTAATTAAACTTATTGGGCACCCACCTATTTATGAGCAATTTTAAATTAACTCTACACGTAACAACCGTATTTAATAAGTCCTACAATCTGTACACGAATTTGATAAATCAGAATCAACGCAACTTTATCAACTTCAATTCAAACATCTGAGATAAAAACAAAAAATGGACTTACCTCCATTGTCAGCATTATTCGCCTCAAAAGTTTTGCTTGTCATATGGAAAAGTGCATCCAGTGGTGTGTGAGGAGCCGTGGACCCTTGCTGAGAAGCTCTCCGAGGTTCTGAACAGCAATCAGACGCAGACGACGACCTTTCCGAAGCCGAGTCACAGCATTCCGCCGGGGCCATATCCCTTGGCCTCAGAAGCCCTAGTGCTGCAAGCCTCCATCTTTCTCCATCCAACAACGCAGCACCAGCAAGACGCTGTAGTCTCTGAAGTCTCTCAAACCCTGACGCGTCCCAAGGCCGAACTATACGCGGCGGAGTGCGAGGACTGTGAGATAAAATATCCAAAATCGAGAAGCTCTTTACGCCTTCCCCACGCCGCTCCTCAACAGGCTCAGATGCCATCTTCAAACGCTTCAACGGCCTGAAGTAATCTTGAGGCGACTGCGATCTCGACGGCGCCGGCGACGGCCGACCAACACTGATATCGTCCTCCGAACAGCTGTGTCCTGACATCGACTCCTCCTCCATTTCAATTCACAGATCCATCACACAACAGTCACAAAATATATCGTTCAGTTATTGTTTATGTCGGATAACACGAAGCTAACACAAGATACGGCTGACAGGTCGACGCGCCTCGGTCAACTGACGTGGCGAGGGACAACCCTGGCGCGGGCGGCGAATATGGGCGAGATCTATTAAGCCCCGGCCAATGGGAGCGAAGCGTTTTATTGCTCTTGAGTTGTGATTGGTTGATGGAGGCTCGCTAGGCGAGTCGGGCTGTCACACTCGCCTCTCCAATAAAACTTTTTAATCCGAGTCTGGATTGGGGGGCGAGATTCGTGGTGTGATTAATTTAGCTCGCGGCGGGGCCGCGGGGTGTGAGGGAGGGGTGGTCGGTTAATTATCGGGATGAAGACGCGAGCTAACTACTAGCTCCATTATTTAGCGTCGATAAGACCGACGTTTGTCACTGGAGAAATAGCCACTTTCGTTCATTTATAGTTCATCGGCTAATTGCCTAAGACCAGCGGTAGCGGCCACCGTGGAGTTGGTTGGTAGGTATAAACTGATTATTGGCGGGAATTGTACAGGTGTTTCGGTAAATTACCATTTAATTTGCTCACTTTTGTTATTAGACAGACGTCTATTAATGCTACTTGATATTGGAACTAGTAACTGAGAATGTATTAATTTAAAATTATAATTAGAAAATTAGTGTCTACGAGATATTGGGTAATGTATCTAGGTAGCTATAGAGGTGATCAACTGCCTATATATAAGTATGTCTATCTACTGACATTGGCCCTTAAATGAGAAAGAAAAAATCTGAAAGACTGAAGATAAATCTTCCTGCAAAATAAGGGGGTACCTAAGAAGATAAAACATTCTGCTTACCTAGTAAATATCTAAGTAAGTACCTGGGCAGTTCCTTCGGTAGGTACCGATAGTATCTGTAAACAGAGTATAACATAAGTTTATTGCTGCTTCTCAGGGCATAATCGTGAACGGGTGCTGCTGGGGGGACTGGTTCGTCCTCTGTCCTTTGTCTGATTCGGGTCGTGGATTGGTCATGCTCACTAAAATGTTTTTGCTAGTGGCGGCTCTGTGGAGCGGGTCACTCTTTTCCCTCTAAAATGGTTGAGGATAGTAATGGCTGCTTCTCAGGTCATACTCGTGAACGGGTGCTGCTGGTGGGGCCTGGGACGTCCTTTGTCCTTTGTCTGATTGAACGTGTACCGTAGTGCTGTTAAATTTTGTCTCGTTCGGCATCACACTTGGAGCTATAACCAGTTGTTTTGTACGCACTCTTTACATATTTTAAAGTAACCCTTTCTCTTACTATTATGATTACGCTTTTTATTATACACCTCTACAACATCTCTATTTTGTAAATGAGAGGACTATGTAGACACTGACCAATACCATGCATCTAAAACTTATGATTAATATATACCTAAGCACATCTATTTAGCTCGTTCTGCATTGTTCTCCCATACTATATATATATACAAAAAGAATTGTAAAACTCTCATTTTTAAAAAGAGTAACCGTGGAGTTCCTTGCCCTTCTTCTCCACAGGAATGACTTTCCGAACGAGTGGTAGTGTCTTAAGTAATTAATAATTTTTCTCTTTTTGACCAAATAGACCGGGTCTTATCTGAAGGACAAGTCAGGAGTCTTCGTAATCGGCGAGCGTGTATGAGACGAACTATGAGAGTAGAGGAAGCCAGAGAGGTATGTAAGGAAAGAGCCTGTTGGAACTCTGTACTCTCTGCCTACCCCGTAAGGGATCTGGCGTGATTATATAGATAGATAGACTATTCATAAGTGCCTTTTGGTCTACATGAATAAAAAACTTTTGATTGATTTGATTCAAAAGGACTATTAGGCAGAAAATTCCTATGTTAAATATCACTATAAATTTGTTTATTCTTTATGTTGATACTGTGGTAGTTAAAAAACTTTACACTTCTTCTTTTGCTTTTTTAAATTATGGCTTCACACTATTTTTAAGTGTATTTTGCCAGTGTCCAGTGAGGTAAATAATTGTGTTTGTTTAAATTAATTTGGATACTTTACATACCAATTGCGACGGCCGTTTTGAGAGAAATCGAAAAGTAACGTTTTATCACTTTGTTTTAATTATCTTCACTCATGCACATATAACAACACATAATGGGTAATATTCCACTAACACAACACATTATTAGTCGAAATAACACAAGTATTGGAAATTAAGACAAATTGACAACATCACTCTTCGACTTCCCAAAAACCAACTTAGGATTTCTTGGGTAGGAAAAGAACTTAATTTAAACAAATCAGGCGTATAGATATCTAGATAAAAACGCATAGAATACATGAACTGGCCATTGTATTTACCTAGTCCTATAAAAAATAAACAAAGAATAAAAAAAGATTCGAAATACGAAAAAAAACAACAATTTTCCATAAACAAAACAAGTTATTTAAATACAATAAGTTCTACGTTCAAATTCACCACACCGTTAGTAAAGCCGCCATTTTGGAATCGTTATGTTTACTTTCCGCGGTGCTTCACGGTCGCCGGCTTTTGGGGTGACTGATGTGGAAAAAGTAATCTAATTTGACATTGAGTTTTGTTTTTATGAGGGCACTGACTGGTACTCATTCACCGCTATTGGGGTGGGTCTGCCCTTTTTGTAGGCTTTTTAATCGAATAAAGAAGCCAATTTTTTTAGTTGACATAAACCGGTAGGTTAATAAAAGGTATTTAGGTACCTATTTTTAATCTGTGAACGAATGTTTGGTTTTTTACGTGGTTGTTTATAGATATCTATTGGTTTTGGAATAAATATAGGCAGGTAGGTATGTACCTGAGTTGTAGGTACCAAAACATAAATTATAAAGTGAAATGATTTAGGGAATAATATTTTCCCATTTATTTTTGTAGTTCTCTTTTTATATAATCATGGATAGTATATCATCGAGGGAGGATCGATAGGAGTATATCATCACGAAATCAGTTTACAAAAATAATAATCAGTCTGTTACTAAAACCTTCTGAGTCATGGAAATGATTTAGAAGTCCCCAAGAAACCTAAGTGTTGTTTCTAGGTACAAAATTGTTCAATTTGGTTAGTTCTTGCTATGATTAAGATAATAAGCTGACCGACCGTATTCGCAACAGTGTAGTAAGAAAGCGATTAGGTATAAAAGATAGTATCGGTGTAAAGATGAGAGAGGGTATGTTCCGTTGGTTCGGGCATATAGAAAGAATATCAGAAGAAAGAATGACAAAACAGATATACAATGCGAAAGTAGAAGGATGTAGGTACCGGGGAAGACCTTGACTATCTTACCATGACCAAATAGACCGAGTCTTATCTTAAGGTCAAGTCAAGAGTCTCCGTAACCGGCGAGCGTGTATGAGACAAACTATGAGAGTGGAGGAAGCCAGAGAGTTATGTAAGGAAAGAACCTGTTGGAACTCTGTACTCTCTGCCTACCCCGCAAGGGATCTGGCGTGGTGATATAGATAGATAGGGATAGATTAAGATAATATTATAAGCATCTATCTGTAAAACACTAATACCTACACACAGAGGTGTACAGCGTAAACCCACTTTTCGCCAACGTTGTTAGGTCCCATGTAATTGAGAGTACCTATGGCTAATGCCATATACCGAGCACAGTTCCAAATTCTGGACTGATACTGGGAATTGTCAATAGAAAATCATACATTTATACGACCTAGGTCATCATCATCATCATCATCATCTCAGCCTATACTTGTCCACTGCTGAACATGGGCCTCCCCAATCGCTTTCCAGCGTAACCGGTCCGATGCCACCTGCATCCAACGACTTCCTGCGATTTTCACAAGATCGTCGGTCCATCTGGCAGGCGGTCGTCCCACGCTGCGCTTGCCAATGCGTGGTCTCCACTCTAGAATCTTTCTGCCCCAACGCCCGTCCGATCTACGCGCTATGTGGCCCGCCCATTGCCACTTCAGCTTACTAATCTTAACGGCTATGTCAGTGACCTTGGTTCTTCTACGAATCTCCTCATTCCTGATTCGATTGCGTAGAGAAACACCGAGCATAGCTCTCTCCATAGCTCGCTGAGAAACTCTGAGCTTTTTTATGAGACCTATTGTAAGAGACCACGTCTCTGATCCATATATCATCACTGGTAACACACATTGACTAAAAACTTTCGTCTTAACGACCTAGGTATTATAACTAATATTACCTACCCATAGATAATAATTTTAATTTTAATATATTTGCAGTAATAACTGCCTATATGCCTATGTTATCCCGATTATATAGCAAATTAAACATTTTACATCTCTAATAATCGTGTTTAATAAAAATATAAGTAACATAGTCCTCTAAAGCTTTAACTTCATTCCATTGCTCATAAAATCAACAAAAGAAATTAATAAAGCAATCGTTTGAACAGTTTAATCCGTGTTATTAGTATCGATATTTTCTATGAACGGCCGACCGGAACCAACGCCATATTGTCCGCTTTCCCGCGCCCGCCATCGGCCAATCACAATTCATTTCCGCCCGCCATAGTCGATAATATGGACGGAGCAATTATTGATAATATTTTTTTCTATTATTTCATTCCGTGACATATTATTATTATCCATTATTTATGGATTGTTTCGATTTTAGATTGGATTAGATATTTTGGTACAATTTTCTGAAATATAGTCATTACCTACCTATTAGATATAACAGTAATTGACCCATTTTGTTGCAGTTACCTATTAGATGTCCATTTGATATTTAGATCCATTTAGTCCATTTGACTTGTAATATAAAATTTTCTCAATTCTTTATTGTCTTAATTCTTTATTGTACAAATAGTTACAAAACATAAAATTAATGACCAGAAAGAAATGTACAAAGGCGAGCTTTATTTACGCTGTTATATGGCAGTGAGAGTTGGGTATGTATAAAGGAGAATGAAAGCAGGATAAACGCGGTCGAAATGCGAGTTCTGCGGAAGATGTGCGGAATCAAGCTGACCGACCGTATTCGCAACAGCTTAGTAAGAAAGCGTGTAGGTATGAAAGATAGTATCGGTGTAAAGATGAGAAAGGGTATGTTGCGTTGGTTCGGCTATATAGAAAGAATGTCAGAAGAGAGAATGACAAAACAGATACTCAATGCGAAAGTGGAAAAATGAAGGTAGCGGGGAAGACCTAGACTATCTTACCATGACCAAATAGAACGTGTCTTAACTGAAGGGCGTGATGATATAGATAGAAAGATCTATATTTATACTAATACTACCTATAAACTTTCTTTAAGCGCAGCGTGGGACGGCCGCCTACCAGATGGACCGACGATCTTGTGAGGACGCAGGAAGGCGTTGGATGCAGGTGGCATCGGACCGGCTGCGCTGGAGAGCGATGGGTAAGGCCTATGTTCAGCAGTAGACCAATATAGGCTGCGATGATGATGATGACTACCTATAGAGAGGAAAGCTTTATTTGTTTGTTTTTAATCGATCCTGGGTTCAAATCCTAGGTCGGACAAATGTAGTTTTTCTAACGAAAAAAGTTCCCAGTATGAGTCCGGAGTCTGGAATTGTGCCCGGTATATGGCAATAGGCTCGGGTGTACTCAGTGCACCTCTGCCTCCCCCTCTGGGGAATATAGGCGCGACACAAATACCCAGACCGACACAAATAATTGTGGGTCACACAAAGATTTGTCCCGTGCGGGAATCGAACCCGCGACTATTAGACACAGTGGGCGAAGCGGCTTAAGCTGTTAACCTCTGCACTAAATCGTTCGTTATGACTGTCAGCTGTTGTGTGTGTGTGTGTGGGGCCTTTACAGCTTCACTGAATAAAAGGGCGAGCGTGTCATTAGTACGCTCGAGCCAGAAGGGCAAGGGGGCAACTAACTCAAGGGCGCCTCAAGAACGAGCGGCCTGGGCTCGGGCAGTCGCTATGGGGGAGGGCATATAGGTGTACCGCCATGGTGCTCTGCACCGGCCGGCGGGCAACGGATTTTTCGACCTCGCCGGCGAGGTCTGTTACCGTGGGATGTTATTATTTAGGTATCCACGCATAGAAAAGCACTTCGTAAGCACCAT